>CM067544.1:18740000-19977500 GCA_034509755.1 Anisodus tanguticus
TTGGTTATCTTTGTTTTTGCATATATCGATAATATATGTATAAGGTATGCGTGAATTCAAGAATTAAATATTACTAGTAATATATGGATTAAGAACACTTAAGTTACAAAGCTAAATTTTATAATAATAAATAACAATTTTATTTTGTTTATTAAGTAATCATAATATTCTTAAAGTGTACATTGTACTTCTAATATGTTATATATCAAAAAAAATATTCATAATCTCTCCATTATAATTATTATATTACTAATTCATATATTGCTAATTCTAGCATTATAATTCGTACATTTCTAATCCTTGCATAATTTATCTCTAAATCAAACGACTGCTCATTGTAATTCATATTTCATTCTAGTTCTCTTCTAACTTGAAAGGATCATTTTGGGCTTTCAGACTTCTCTTCTAAAAGGCTTACTGGGCCATTGTTCTTTTAGGCCTATTTAGCAGATCTATAACAAATGAATTTATGAATGAGGACTTTAGTATGATGGGTCAGCCCAATACGGACAAACTATTGACACAAAATATTTCAGGTTTTAACTTTTGGCATCTGAAAGTCCAATAATGTACATTAAATAATGTATACCACACAATGCATACAAATATCAGTTCACGTTATATGTATATCAAATAATGTATATCACACAATATATACAAATATCGATCCTTGGCTAAAAATATCAGTAATTACTAAGAAATATATATAAGTGTCAATATAACCCTTTCTAATTCAACTAAGATAAAACGGGCCATTGGCACTTATGTTCCTGTTTTGTGTTGGTCAGTTTTGTCCCTCATGACAAATAATTTTTTCACGGGGCATAAATTTATATTTTTGCATTATAATATCTCATAAGTTATGTCTCATGCTCTTAAAAACTTATGTCTCGCTAGGTATAAGTTCGATTTGAAGGGGAAAAAATTAAAAACCAGCCAAATTGAAGGACTAAAAGTAAAGACGATCCCGTTTGAAGGAAAAAGTGCAAATTTTCAGATAAAATACTTTTAAGATGGTTTGATTTAGAGACAAGTTATGCAGAAATTTATAGGTAATGCAAAAAATAAATACAAAAAATAGTAGTACGTACATGAATTATTCTCTGTTAGCTATTTGGTTTGAGGTAGTAAAAAGTTAGTACATAGTGCATAGTATAAAATATGTATGTTCACTTTTTAAATAAAAAAAGTTTGTTCACTGTTACGATAGTTAATTATGTCAATTTAGTTATTTCATCCATGAATTACATGGTCTTATTTCACACTAAATCTCACATAAAATACTACTACTTAATCTTTTGTATAACTTAAGCTGATATTACCAGATTGGATCTTATGTAAATATTAAACTTTGTTTCACTTATCTTCAGAATTATATGTTTACTTTTTTATTGTAGGGCCTTCCAAGGACCAAAAATGAGTTGAATGGTAACTAACCAAAGTTCCATTAAGCAACAAGTCACTGCTATAACAATGAAGCATACAGCCATACACACATATATATATCTATATATGTATATATGTATATGAATGACAGTTATGAAGAAGAAGAATATATATGGAGAAAATGCAGCAACAATAACAAGGTTGGTTATAGGAACATCTTGTACTATGAGAGTAGATGATTCATACTACTATCCATGGTAGGATGGTGATTGAGATTCTTCCACTCTTAATCAGAAGTCTTCGATCCGGGGCTTCCAAATGAAGATTCTTTTGCTAAGGAGCTTTACCCCTTAATAGGCCTATCGATCTATCCGTTACGAAACCAAATTAGTTGGATAGTTGACTTTGAATGTCGAACACTTGAATAAAAAATGATTCACCAAGAGTATGATATGATGATTGAGATTCCTCTACTCTTAACCAAAATCTCGAGTTAAAGTTATCTGAAAATAGATTTTTTTGGCAAAGAACTTTATAGCATAGTAGGCCTATTCAATGCGAATCTAAATTAATTAATCAGGATCGTTGGACTTTAAATTAGGGCTGGCCAGTGGGCCGGGACGACCCGACCCCGGCCCGACCCCGTCCCGACCCCGCCCCGGTCCCGACCCGACCCCGCTCTAAAAAAAAAAAAAAAAAAAAAAAAAAAAATTAACGGGGCGGGACTCGAACTCGGGACGGGACGATGTCTCGTCCCGCCGGACCCGAGCCCGCCCCCGTGCCCGCCGGACCCGAGCCCGCCCCGAGCCCGTCCCGACCCCGACCCCGACCCCGACCTTACCTTTGCAAAAATAACCGTTGCACCAACGGCCATTTTAGATTATGGTCGTTGGCCAACGGCCATTTTAGGCCCCCCCCCCCCAACCCCCCTACCCCTTAATATTTATTTTTAACCCATAAGTTATTATATTTACACTTTAACCCAATTTTTCAACTATAAATAACTCATTTTCTCTTCATCTTTCTCACAAATCTTCCTACAATCTCTCTAATTTCTCAATATATCTCTCTACATTGTTTGCTAAATATTCAATTTTATTAATTCATTTGGGAATTGGGAGTGAAGTTGGCAACTAGCTTGAGGATCTTCCATCGAGCAAAGTTTCAATTTTCAACCTCTCGATTACACGTCGACGTTACGTCGGCGTTTGGTACATTCGTTCCTTCATTAAATTATTATTGTCTGTTTATTTTATTTAGCGCACTTAATTTCATTTACTTTAATTATTTGTTAGCATATAATTAAAATGGAAGGAATTAGAGGTATGTTTAAGGGTAAGGGTAAGACTTCTTCTAGTAGGGGCAATCGGGGCAAGGGTACTTCTTCTAGTCATCTTATTCCTACACGGGATGATTTTGTTGATACTCAACATTTTCCTACAATACCATTAGATTTAGACGAGGAGTTATTTTACGGAACTCAAGAAGACTTTAATTTAGACGATGATCTAGACGATACACCCACTAATATTGATGACAACACGCCCACTAGTGCACCTTCAATGAAATACCTCCTATTCCCCCTAGTATGAGACGAGGTCCGGCAAAACGACCATTAAAATCGATGCATGGACATTTTTTGATAGGGACGTAGAGAATCAAGTAGCCATATGTAAAATTTGTAAAAATGTTTTAAAATTTAAAACTGGAAAAGGTCACGGTGGGACGGGGGGTTTAATTAGACATGTAGTAAGTGCTCATCCAGCTAGGTATGCCCAATACCAGGCTTCAAAACCGGGTGCGCAAACGGCCGCTCCATCGGGACAAGGTTCACATACCGACGATCGTCCCGGACCAAGTACGGGTCAAATTAACCCTATGACGGGGGGGAATTGTAGGCTCTAAATACAACAAACATAGAGATAGGGAAGCAATATCAAAATTAGTTGCTGTGGAGGGTTTGCCTTTTTCATTTCCTTCATCTCCCGGTTTTATTCATTACATTAGAGATATATATAATCCTGCTTTTAACGGTTTTCCTAGGTCAACTCGTTAAGAGAGATGTATTTAAATTTGCGCATGAATATCAACAATATTTACGTTTTTCATTATATCATTTTAAT
Source organism: Anisodus tanguticus (assembly GCA_034509755.1). NCBI lineage: Eukaryota > Viridiplantae > Streptophyta > Magnoliopsida > Solanales > Solanaceae > Anisodus > Anisodus tanguticus. The sequence goes on from CM067544.1 coordinate 18,743,510, forward strand.
GGCAAAGTATCTATCACGTACGATATAGGTCGTAGTACTAACGGCCATGATTATTTAACTTGTAACTTGTCATTGGATAGATTATAAATGGTCTATGCAAAAACGTATTTTAGCGTATAGATATATAGATGATAGGCACACGGTACTTTTATTGCGAGAAATATTTATCAAGTGTGCGATTATTACGGAATTACCGATAAAATTATGACTATTACATTAGATAACGCTTCTAATAACAATTACGCAATTACAATGTTAAAAAATAGTTTAGCTCCATCTTTTCCGGACCATTTTCATATAAAATGCGCGTGCCATATATATAACTTAATTGTAAAGGATGGTCTATCACTTTTTGAAGACATTCTTAGTAAAATACAATTTGCTATAAACTTTATTTTTAAAAGTAATAAAGTACAACGTAGAAAAGAATATAAAAAAATTTGTCATGATTGTGGACTACCTTTTAGAAGAATTCCACAAGAAGTATCCACTAGGTGGAATTCTTTATACGAGCAACTACTTGTTGCTTATGACTATAAATTACCTATAACTTTATTTTTTAACTCTCATAATAAAAAGCCACCGATATGATTTTAGATAGTGATTGGGAAAAAATTTCCGAACTTATTGTATTTTTAGAGAAATTTTTTCAAGCAACAAAAGAATTTTCCGGTATATATTATCCTACTATTTCAACTATGTTATTTTATATAACTCTAATATTTTTATTACTTAGTGAATATATGGAAAAACCAGATTATAAGGCAGCTATTAAAAAAATGTTTGTCAAAATAAAAAAATATTTTATTCCTATTCCTTCTATTTATATTATTGGTTCTGTATTAAATCCTACTATTAAAATAGACGGTACTAAATCACTAATTGAAACTATTTACGATTGTATAGAAGTACTACCACCTCCAAGTCCCAAAAATCTAAATCACCCACCACCTATTGAACAAACTAAAGAAGAAGTGTTGAATAGCGTAGAACACCACCGCAAAAATATATATAGATTTTATCAACAAGAAAATGCTAGTAACGTACCGGCTACCATACCATCTTCTTCATCTTCAACACAACCTCACAAAAGACATGTTGTTTCGCGGCTAGTATTGAAAGCCTCGAAATAGAATGTGCGGCCGTACCTCTACTAACCAAATTAGCGAGTTGGATATTTTTGTTTTGCGGGGTTACGTACCGTATCAAGAAGTTATCAATGAAGATGGACAAGAAGAAGACTTGTCAAATACGGAGGGGAATGAGAAGACCTTTCCGACACTTTCAATGATGGCTCGAGATGTTTTGAACATTCAAGCGTCGTCAAGCTGCGTCGGAAAGCGCTTTTTCTAACGCGGGCGAGATATCAAATAGGAGACCACGAGACACTCATTGGCCGGAGACGACTTGGAAATTGCGGTATTATTCGGAGAGATTGGATACGAGCGGAGCGGAGAAGGTGCGGTCAACCGGAGATCAACGAAGAAGATGATGAAAACTACAACGAAATCTTAACCGAAGGTAGTGGAAGCGACGTGGATCAATTTGACCAACAAATACCTATTCCAACCGAAGAACCACATGAAATCATCAAGCAATTAGAACAGATTTTTTTGAAAATGTAATTTTTTTAATTGCAATTTTATTATGTAATTTGCAACTTTTGGACAACACCATAAAGTTGCAATTTAGATTTTAGACAATTGTATTTGTATTACAAAAAAATCATATGTCTATTAAATAATATAAGAGGCACAAAAACACCTTGGGATGTTTTTATTACACTATCTTGTTTTATTTATTGAGTTTTTTTTTATACATATGTTATTTAAAAAAAAAAAAAAAGGAAAACCCGAGCTCGCCCGCCCCGACCCGAGCTCGCCCGCCCCGACCCGAGCCCGACCCGACCCCGCCCGCCCGATACCGACGGGATCGGGATCGGGACGGGGCTGAGCGGAGCGAGTCCCGCCCGGACCCGACCCCGCTAGGCCCGCTAGGCCCGATCCCGACCCCCGGATCGTCCCGCCCCGACCCCGACCCCGCCGGACCCGGCCCGCCAGACCCGAGCCCGGCCCACTGGCCACCCTTACTTTAAATGCAATATAGTTAAATAAAAAATAATTCATTAAATGGTGTGATGATATGATTAAGATTCCTCTACTCTTAATCAAAATCTTGAGTTCAAACCTTACTAGTAGGCTTATCATTTGTTGCAAATCTGAATTAGTCAGAACTGTTGAACTTTGAATGTCGGATAGTTAAACAAAAAAATGATTCATACTAATTATAATAATTGTTGACATTCTATTGTTTGGTGTATAACTTAGTCTTGATATTGGTTTAATTCACATTAGGCACGTCATTATTTGAACCCATGTGCTAACATATTACCCCTACCAACCATTTGCACATATTGAAATTGTAATTAAAATTCTTTAAGTTAATTTCCTTATTTCTTCCTTTTCTCTAGGGCTGGCCCGTTCGGGACTGGCGGGCCGGGTTTGGCGGGGTCGGGGCGGGATCGGGTTTGGCGGGATTTGCCGAAGTCCCGTCCCGATCCCGAACCCGTCGGAATCGGATCGGGGCGGGATCGGGTCGGGGGCGGGATCAGGTTCCGGGAGGTTTTTTCCTTTTTTTTTTTAATAACATATGTATAAAAAACTCAATAATTAAACAAGACAAGATAGTGTAATAAAAACATCCCAAGGCTGTTTTTGTGCCTCTTATATTATTTAATAGACATGTGATTTTTTTGTAATACAAATACAATTGTCGAAATTACAACTTTGTGGTGTTGTCCAAAAGTAGCAAATTACATAATAAAATTGCAATTACAAAAATTGATCCACGTCGCTTCCACCACCTTCGGATAAGATTTCGTTGTAGTTTTCATCTTCTTCTTCGTTGATCTCCGGTTGACCGCACCTTCTCCGCTCCGCTCGTATCCAATCTCTGAATAGTACTACAATCTCCAAGTTGTCTCCGGCTAATGAGTGTCTGTGCTCTCCTATTTGATATCTGCCGGCAGAAAAAGCGCTTCCAGACGCAGTTGATGACGCTTGAATGTTCAAAACATCTCGGGCCATTATTGAAAGTGTCGGAAAGGTCTTCTCATTCCCCCTCCAGTATTTCAGCAAGTCTTCACGTCCTTCTTCATTGAGAGCTGCTTGGTACAGTACAAAACCCTGCAAAACAAAAATATCAAACTCGCTAATTTGGTTAGTAGCGGTACGACCACACATTCTATTTCTGAGGCTTTCAATACTAGCCGCAGAAACAACATGTCTTTTGTGAGGTTGTGTTGAAGATGAAGAAGATGATATGGAAGCCGGTATGTTACTAGCACTTTCTTGTTGGTAAAACCTATATGCTTTTTTGCATTGGTCTTCTACGGTAGACAACACTTCTTCTTTAGTTTGTTCAATAGGTGGTGAGTGATTTGGATTTTTGAGACTTGGAGGTGGTAGTGTTTCTATACAATCGTAAATAGTTTCAATAAGTGATTTAGTACTGTCTATTTTAATAGTCGGATTTAATACAACACCAATAATATAAATAGTGGGAATATGAATAAAATATTTTTTTATTTTGATAAACATTTTTTTAATAGCTGTCATATAAGCTGGTTTTTTCATATATTCACTAAGTAATAAAAAATATTAGAACTATATAAAACAACATAGTTGAAATAGTAGGATAATATATACCGGAAAATTCTTTTATTGTTGAAAAAATTTCTCTAAAATACAATAAGTTCGGAAAATTTTACTCAATCGCTATCTACAACCATATCAGCTGTATTTTGATTATGAGAGTTAAAAAATAAAGTTATAGGTTTTCTATAGTCATAAACAACAAGTAGTTGCTCGTATAAAGAATTTCACCTAGTGGGTACTTCTTCTAGAATTTTTCTATAAGGTAGTTGGCAATCGTGACAAGTTTTTTTATATTCTTTTCTTCGTTGTATTCTATTATTTTTAAAAATAAAGTTTATAGCAAATTGTATTTTACTAAGAATGTCTTCAAAAAGTGATAGACTATCATTTACAATTAAGTTATATATATGGCACGCACATTTTATATGAAAATGATTTGAAAAAGATGGAGTTAAACTATTTTTTAAAATTGTAATAGCGTAATTGTTAGAAGAAACGTTATCTAATGTAATAGTCATAATTTTATCAGTTATTCCGTAATAATCGCACACTTGATAAATATTTTCTGCAATAAAAGTGCCAGTGTGCTCATCATCGATATATCTATACGCTAAGATACGTTTTTGCATAGACCATTTATAATCTATCCAATGACAAGTTACCGTTAAATAATAATGGTCGTTAGTACTACGGCCTATATCAGAAGTGATAACCACTTTGCCATTAAAATGATATAATGAATAACGTAAATAATGTAATGAATAAAATCGGGAGATGAAGAAAATGAAAAAGGCAAACCCTCCACAACAACTAATTTTGCTATTGCTTCCCTATCTTTATGTTTATTGTATTTAGGGCCTACAATTCCCCCCGTCATAGAGTTAATTTGACCATGTACTTGGTCCGGGACAGTACCAGTATGTGAACCTTGTCCCGATGGAGCGGGCGTTTGCGCACCCAGTTTTGAAGCCTGGTATTGGGCATACCTAGTTGGATGAGCCCTTACTACGTGTCTCATTAAACCCCCCGTCCCACAGTGACCTTTTCTAGTTTCAAATTTTAAAACATCTTTACAAATTTTACATCTAGCTACTTGATTCTATACGTCCCTATCAAAAAATATCCATGCATCTGATTTTAATGGTCGTTTTGTTGGACCTCATCTCATACTAGGGGAATAGGAGGCATTTCAGTTGAAGGTGCACTAGTGGGTGTGTTGTCATCAACATTAGTGGGTTTATCATCTAGATTATCGTTTAAATTAAAGTCTTCTTGAGTTCCAGAAAATAGCTCTTCGTCTAAATCTAATGGTATTGTAGAAAAATGTTCAGTATCAACAAAATCATCCTGTGTAGAAGTAGGATAACTAGAAGAAGTACCATTGCCCTTGTTGCCCTACTAGAAGAAGCCTGACCCCTACCCGTAAGCATACGTTTAAATCCTTCCATTATAAATTTATAATTATACTAATAAATAATTAAAGTAAATGAAATTAAGTGCGCTAAATAAAATAAACAGACAATAATAATTTAATGAAGTAACGAATGTACCAAACGCCGACGTGTAATCGAGAGGTTGAAAATTGAAACTTTGCTCGATAGAAGATCCTCAAGCTAGTTGCCAACTTCACTCCTAATTCCCAAATGAATAAATAAAATTGAATATTTAGTAGACAATGTAGACTTGTAGAGAGATAGATTGAGAGATTGTAGGAAGATTTGTGAGAAAGATGAAGAGAAAATGAGGTATTTATAGTTGGAAAATTGGATTAAAGTGTAAATATAATAACTTATGGGTTAAAGATAAATATTAAGGGAGTAGGGGGTTGGGAGGCGGAGGCCAAAATGGTCGTTGCACAACGACCAAAATGTAAAATAGTCGTTGGTGCAACAGTTATTTTTGCAAAAGGGGGGGGGGGGGGTTTCGGGCGGGATCGGGACTGGCAGGAATGGGGCGGGTCGGGATGAGACATTGTCCCGTCCCGATTCGAGTCTCGATACCACAATTTTTTTTTTAACTACTCGGATTCGGGGCGGGACCGGGCCGACCCGACCCACTGGCCAGCCTTACTTTTCTCCGAGGGAAGATAGGTGGTTGAAAAGTTCTTTCATCAAGAACAAAAGATGAATCGAGCGGTCAAGACCTATAATTTAGTGATATTGATAAAAATTTACATGTAATAAATGTGAATTTAATTTTTGCTATCGCTATTTTCCTTCACCTTTCTTGATCACCTTATACAATGAAAAGTGACATAATTTATTAGTATAACATAATTCCTTTAGGATTTATAAAGTCAACGATACTCTAAGTCAAAACAAACTTAAATTTGCACAAGAACACGTTTTGAGCTTTGTTTTGGATCTATTAAAATAGGTATTTATAATATTTTAGATATTTGTTATGGCATGTATTTAAGACAGACTTAACTTCTCTCACATCTTTGACCATATAATATATATAGTCAAACTTGAATTTTCCTACAAAATCTCTACCAATCATTTTGTTGCAAATTGTACAAGAACTGTCTAAAGCATCTTTTTCTTTTGTATTTTACATTAAGGAATAACTTGACCTCTTTTTTCACCATTGACTTTTTCCAATGACTAACTAATACTTACTTCTAATCAGGTGTTTGGCCATAGAAATCAAATATTTTTTACTTTATTTGATATTCTTAAAGTTAAAAAGGAGTTGTGTTTGGTTATACTTTTTGTAAAGAATTTTTGATTGTTTGAATGTACTGAAAGTGAAAAAAGTAAAAGCAAAATTTTAAATGTTTTCCAAATTCCAAAACATTTTCATGGCCAAACATTGATTTACAAATAAAGTGAATTTTTTTTGAAAAAAAGTAAATGATTCTCATGACCGTACAATCACTAGCAATCCGTAAACCTGTTTAACGTTAAAAAGCGTACTCAATAAAGAATAAATGAAGAAAGTTAAAGAGAATGCTAGCTTTAAGACGAGGAATTAAGAGTAATTGTGAATAATGTGTTGGATAATGTAAAGCAGTACGGAAAGTAAATAAATATTACAAGTGTTCGAAAAGATAAACAAATAGGCCAATGTGCATAACTGCCGCAAGGTTGTTGAGTCTTGAATCTTCATAACCTGAAATCAAGAAACACTAAATCTGGATTGTTACAACTGTGTGCTGAGTTGAGTGATAGCACTTTGTCTTTAAGACAAGATTGCCCCGTATATATGCTTTTACGTTAACGGGCATAGTCTCCCAAGATAAAACAACACCTAATCAACGCTACAAAGTAAATAGGTTGAGTCTGACGAAGAAAACAAACACGAAACGACTTGCTGAAGAATAGAAAAGGAAGGAAGAGTTTCTGTTTTTGTCCCAACGTTTCTGCTCACGTTTTGGACTGACTTTTTCTTATGTTTTGTCTCTGTTTTCGTCACAATTGAGCCAAAAGGCATCAATATATATATATAGCATAAGGGGAGACCTCTCAAATGCCACATGGCTGTTAATGGCCATTGAAGGAGGGAATTAAACAGCCAATGCCCCCAAAAATCAACTCCAACGGTAGGCAGAAACTTTATGCATTCCGTTGTTCCCAAATTCAACATTCCAGAAACTCCAGGGACCAAACTGTAAATATTAAACAATTTGGGGTCCAAAGAGATAATATCAGAAGAAGCCCGTGACCCGAGCCCAGACCGGACGGGACGGGCGGGCGCGCGGCGGCGGCGCGCGTGTGGACTTAGCCTTGAACCCAAGCACATCTAGGTCCCCCTCCTTTAAACACATGGGATACCCCTTGGGGTCCCAAACCCTTAGCCAATTTAGAGACTTATAAAGAGAGCAATTCTTCCTTTTCCACCGATGTGGTAGATTTGTCCCACACCATATTTCCATGTCTCAAACACCTTACTTCGTGGACCAATATCTCTTTCATTTCTCAACAAAATTTGACAATTCTTGGCCCTACGGTCATCTACTCACTTAGTAGATTATGCACGTGTGGAGAGACAAAGCCTCTAACATGCGAAACCCTAGTATTTAATTCATTAAATATGAGTGGACGCACCTCCACACCAAAGACAAATTTCCAACAATTCCCTATTGAAAGAGATTTTGGCGCACACACAATGTGCCTACTTTCATCAATCTTTCAGCGAAAAGATATTGCATCAGGAGAGGTAGCTTATGCTTTGAACCTTCCCTAGTTAAATACCACCGGACTTACTTACTGCGCAGTGAACGTGATGTCTTGAACCGTCAGTGTTTAGTGTAAGCCAAGACAATGATACCAACACAATAACTCTCCTTATTCATTTTTATTCTTATGGTTTTGTTCGTGGACACACTTGGATTCTTAAATGCGTTCATTTGAGGCGGCCTGTCCGCGCACTTAAATAGGTGATCTCCTACAAGGTATCCTGTTATACCCCACTTTACAAGTGTTAGGAATCATTAAAAGTTTCCCCAACCTTAACCTCAACCATTTGAGGACCGTTAAAGGTTTGAAAGCTTAACCTTTACCACCATGCAGGTAGCACTTTAATGTCTATCACGGGAACAACTTTGGATTCATCATCATCCGAAGTGCTCTTGCTTCCACCGAAGCGCTTAACTGAACCTTTTTACAGCTTAGTTTTCCTATTGAACCAAGTTCTTGGGATCTCCAATCAATATGGTTGGGTTACCACCGCTAATGTTCGTATTGTTTAGGTTTTAAGCCCATTCCCCTAGACATGCAGAACACTTGATCTCCGGGTAGTCCTTTAGTTAAAAAGGTTCGCTATATCATTTTATTAGTAATCAATGACATGACACCCGTGATGATTAACTGTCATACGGTCTTATGTCTCCGACAGATCCTGACAGATATGTCCAGACGCCGTCATCCGTGTCCTTCCTAAAGCCGATCGGCTAGCCACAGTGTATAACTGTTGAAGGCACGGGTTTCTCCTAATAAGGGACGTCCTCTAAGGAGTCATGAAGTTACTCAACTTCTTTCATGCTTTGTATAAAGCGATAAACTCTGATTCCATCATGAATTGGCCGATGCAAGTTTTCTTAGAGGATTTTCCAAGACCCACCACCATACACATTTACTTGTGGCTTTTGTGTTTTTCACATCTATGTCCAGTTTGCATCACTGTGTTCCCCCAGAACCGCTGGACATCCAGAATACCATGATCCGTAGATAAGCGAATATTTCAGATATCGTCATATCCGACTTATTGCCTTCTATCGATCATTTTTAGAATCATCAGTGAACCTTAGTTCAACTGATCTGCTTTGTAGGTCGATACCAGGTCGATTGTAGTGTGTAACATACATTGAACTATATGTGACCTGCGCATATCGCTCTTTGTATATGGGTGTACCATGATTTCAATCAGTTATATGATTCATATCCATTGGTGACTTCAACGAGACTGTCAACTATCTCACAACTGAGTTTGGAGTTAGACCAATCCATTAGATAACTTAGAAATCCAATTCCTAAGATGTCATCTGTGATACCCATATCTTTTGTTTCAATAAAACTTCCACTCTCAGACTGTTGGTTTTCCAACTGTTGGCTTTCTAACTTCAGAGTCAATGTTGTGGTCAGATTCATTGTTTATGTTTTATCTGAAACTTCTAGGACAAAATGTAAACATTTCAGGGACCAAAATGAAAGTTCAGGAAGAAGCCCAACAATCCAGCAAACCAACTCTGATTTTCCCCTTCCAACTCTCCGTTTAGGAAGATTGTTTCAACGTCCATGCCACGCAAGACTGCAATGACCCTGGATGTTAAGCAATTCACAGGGGAGCACATGTACAAGTAGCCGATACCTTATACTCGTCAGTAGATCCATCTACTTTGTACTCACTTTTGAGTATTCTTTTCCACAACCCAAAGGTTCTTTTCCCGGAGGAAGATCAATCATTACACAAGTATGGTTCTATATGATGGAATCTATTTCTCTCTTTGTAGCTTCTTTCCAAAGCAGCACTTCTGGAGATGACAATTATTTGTTAATTGTCCATGGTTCATTCTCAACCATACAAGCTAGAAGGACTGGAATACGTCTTTGTCCCCTTCTTTGCTCCGTCTCGGTTCAACATCTAGAATTCCTGAGTTATGTAGATCTGGAATATTATGTTCCGGATAGACAGCAACTTCCGAGTCCTGTAGATACGGAACATCTAGTTCCGGGCAGTCAGGTCCTCGCGGGTTCTTGTTAACCTTGAGCAATTACTATTTTTTCCTTTTCAAGGAAAGTTATCTTCAAAGAATTCAACATTCTTTGACGCCAAGAGGCGATAAGCACTACTGTTATTTGCAGATCCAGTGGATATGCAATTTACAGTCTTAGGTCCAACTTGACCTGTTTCAATATTCCAACTTTTACCAAGCCACCCCACATCACAACATTTGTATGTGAGATCATTTCATGTTTCACACGGATAGTTATCCTTATCCTTATGCGTATTTTTGTTGAGAATCGCATTAACGGGAATGATCTCCTTGCCCCCACATATTTTGGGCGTACAGTTTTGCGCTTGGCTAGCACCGTTGGACTGAGGTGAGTAATGAGCAGTCGTTTAATGAACGATGCTTCACATTCTCCCCCCTCTATCACTATGAATTCCTCAATCCGTAGGCTTAGTTGATTTTCAACTTCTGCTTTGTAGCGCTTATCCGCTTCAACAACTTCATCTTTGCTTTTCAACAAACAAAGGATACAATACGTTGTACCATCATCAATGAAGGTCACAAAGTACTTGTCTCCCCCCTCTATTGTGTATAAACTTCAAATCACCCAAGTAGGTGTGACTAAGTTCTAGAGGAGCGGTGCTTCTTTCGCTATTCCTTTGACGGAACTTGGAAAGGTGATTTTGCCTCTTCGCCTACCTCACATTCATTTTGAGGGTTTATGTCCACATAAGGCAACAATTTCAACTTCGTTAGCTTTTGAATGACTTTCTATTTAACGTGTCTTAATATATGATGGCATGGATGCACAGATTACAAATATATCATTCATATGGCTACAGACATACTGTACCATTCATAGTTATTACAGACCTATTGGACTAGTCTCAAACCAGCTTGACCAACAGCGTCCCTTAACTAAGTTTTGGGACATGTATCACCTCATTTTGGAGTGATCCCATTCCTTGAAGTTCTATTGAGAACAACCTCTCCAACCCCTTCTACTTTAGAGGTGGCGTTGCTTCACATGAACAACCTCTTGCCCGTGGTTAGGGAGTAACCAGATCATACGTTAACTGAATACTCTGGCCCACTCCAGCTGCTTTGGCAGACTGAGTGTCCAATTTCTTTTCTGCCCTTTCTTCGGGCCTCGGATCATTTAAGACCTGGAAACTCTGGCCCACCACACTAGGTGTCCATTACTTTTCCTATGAAATGAATTCTGGCCCCACTACAGTCGTCCGTAGGCTTTGTATGACTGAGTGTCCAATATCATCTTATCAAAGGAATTTTGGCCCCGATCCAGTCGCCCGTAGGCTTTGTATGACTAAGTGTCCAATATCATCCTATGAAGGATCTTCTGCCAAATAGTGTGGCAGGCTCAACGTTTTTACCTTTTAGTCTTCTTCCCTTAAGATTGGTGACCAGACAATTGTTGGCGCTTACTTAAGAGTGGTAACAGTTTTCGCATAGTCAGAGGATCTTTCTCCCTCGTATATGCGAACATACTTTACACACTTTTAATAATTATACTTAAAAGAATGGATCTTTTTAAGTCGTTTACAAAATCCAATCTTTAAACGGGAAGGAAAATGAGATTAAACTTTTGATTTTAAAGCGTAAGGAATATAAATTATTTCGGAAAACATTTTCATTCCTCCTTACTTTAAGCCCTTTTTAATCAGACATCATTTAATCTTATTTTTGACAAGAAAGGAAAATTACTTATACCAATTTCGGATTTTGGCCCACTTCAGTCACTTCATCGGACTGAGTGTCTATTTCCTCCTTACCATAATTCGGATCCTTTGTCTGGGATAGATATAGGCCTTCTCTACAAGATAGAACCACATCTTCAGCCTTCTCCTCTTGTCCCAGTTGACATCCCCAGCCTCTCGTGGACGCTTGTTCCTACCATTTTCAGGAGCGGTGACACCATGAACACATTGACCTTCAACATCATAATCACGAGTCTTTTTTACCAGAAAACCACAGCCATATCCAGATTTGGTCACACAACTTTCGACCGACATCTTTCGAACACTAATACAAATCTTGTCTGAAAACAGTTGGATAATGTAAAGCAGTACGGGAAGTAAATAAATATTACAAGTGTTCGAAAGGATAAACAAATAGGCTAATGTTCAGAACTGCCGCAAGCTTGTTGAGTCTTGAATCTCGATAACCTGAAATCAAGAAATACTAAATTTGGATTGTTACAACTGTGTTCTGAGTCGAGTGATGACACTCTGTCTTTACGACAAGATTGCCCCGTATATATGCTTTTACGTTAACGGGCAATAGTCTCCCAAGATAAAACAACACCTAATCAACGCTACAAAGCAAATAGGTTGAGTCTGACGAAGAAAACAAACACGAAACAACTTGCTGAAGAATAGAAAATGAAGGAAGAGTTTCTGTTTTCGTCCCAACGTTTCTGCTCACGTTTTGGACTGATTTTCTCTTCTGTTTTGTCTCTGTGTATATAGTGTGTCTCATTTTTCTGTGTATATATCTTTGTGTTGCACAATTGAGCCAAAAGGCATCAATATATATAGCATAATGGGAGACCTCTCAAATGCCAAGACATTGAAGAAGGGTGTAATTCAGCCAAATTCAACATTCCAGAAACTCCAAAGACCAAACTATAAATATTAAACAATTTGAGATCCAAATAGATAATATCAGAAGAAGCCCACGACTCGTGACCGAGCCCGGACCGGACGGGCGGGCGGCGGCGCGCGCGTGTGCTTAGCCTTGAACCCAAGCACATCTAGGTCCTCCCTCCTTTAAACATATCGGATACCCCTTGGGGTCCCAAACCCTTAGCCAATTTAGAGACTTATAAAGAGAGCAATTCTTCATTTTTCCACCGATATGGTAGATTTATCCCACACCATATTTTCATGCCTCAAACACATTACTTCGTGGACCAATATCTCTTTCATTTCTCAATGAAATTTGACGATTCTTGGCCCTACGGTCATCTACTCACTTAGTAGATTATGCACGTGTGGAGAGACAAAGTCTCCAACATGCGGAACCCTAGTGTTTAATTCATTAAATATGAGGTGGATGCACCTCCCCACCAAAGGCAAATTTCCAACATAATGTAGCATAGTTCTCCATTATTCACCACCAACGGCTATGATACGATAAGTATTCCTCCATCATCAATGAGAGGTTTGGGTTCGAGTTCTGAAAATGAAATCATCGTTGATAAGAGCGCTTTATCTCTTATAAGGCGGGACTTTTAGGCACAAATCTGAATTATTTGAGTTTCAAAATAAATACCAAATGTCGGGTAAGAAATAAAAACAATTATTCTCCATTATTATAGTTCATCCTCCAAGTCTATTCTTGGTACTGTATGACCTACTCCACTATTCCAATTTCAACGGAGCAATTTTTGACATGAGGGATTTAAAAGTTTTATTCGAAACTACAAAATTATATTGAGATGAAAATTTTGTCCATATATGACTACAGAAATAAATTTAATATTTGAAGTTTATGATTTATTATAACAATTTTAAGTTATTGTATTATAATAACTCAGTCAAAATATAATATTTCTAGATATTTAATGATTTTTTAATATATATTCAGAGTCAAAGCTATTAAGTTCACGTGAATTATAATATAGATCCGTTTGGGATCGAAAAATGGAAGTGAAGGTGTACTTCGTGGAGATAAATTCTTTTGAAATTAAAGGAATATATATATATATATATATTATTCTTAAAAAACAATAAATTCATGACTTTTAAAGAAAACATCATTTTAATATGATAAAAATTTGAGAAAGCACAATTATATTTTTATATTGATATAACAATAACCGTCAAATGCAGTTTTGAACACCGATTTGTCAAGTGGATTTTTAGACAGGAGACTAGGAGAGTCAGTATGTTGGACTTTATCGACCATTACTATTTCATGAATAAAATAGAACTCTATATAAATGTTTTAATTTTTTTTGTCCAGGTGAAGTGCTTAGTTAAATTAAAATAATTAAAGGAGAGGAGTTATCTAGCACTACGAATAGCTTATGGGTTGGTTTATGCTACAATTATAAATTAATCATAATTTACTTTTTCTTCTTCTCAAGATGTAGGTAGCGGAGATAAGAATACTTAAATGGGTGTGTGAATATAACTGGAGAGATTTGATTATGAATGAAGTTATACGAGACAAGGTGGGAGTGCACCAGTGGATGACAAGATGAGGGAATCAAGATTAAAGATGGTTCGGGCATGTGAAGAGGAGGGTGCAAGGAGATGCGCCGTTAAGGAGGTGTGAGAGGTTGATTATAGCAGTGGTTAGGAGAGGTAGAGGTAGACCAATGAAGAACCTAGGGAGGTGATTAGACATGACATAACAAAGCTTTTGCTGACTGAGGACATAACCTTAGACAGAAAGGTATAAAGATCGAGGATTATGATAAAAGATTAGTAGATAGTTGTGTGTTGTCTCACCATGTGTGAGAGGGGGTGGGGCTAGCCCTCTCCTCTTATATTTCCCTTTTAGTAGTGTTATATTCACGTGTCATATAGTCTCCTATGCTTTACTGTGTATTACTATCTTTTGTTGTATTTTTTGTATCTTGCTATTTTGCTATCTCATTTCTTATAATCATGTGTCAATTACTTTTCTTTTGATTAGAGGGTCTTTCAGAAATAACATCTCTACCCCATAAAAGTAGGGGTAAAGTCTATGTATATCTACCTTTCTAGACTCCACTTGTGAGATTACATTGGGTATGTTGTTGTTGTTGTTCACTACTAAGAACAAATATTTTTTCTATCTACATTCAATGGAAAAATTGTGTTGTAAATCATGATTTTTCCACCTCATTCCCACCGAACCAGCTCATTGGAAAAACACATGGTGGGAAACATATTTCCATTGAAACGCTGAAAAACTTCTTAATTTTTTTCGTGTGAAAACACTACTATTTAGATTTTTTCCACTGACTTTCGGTGAGAAATAACCACTGAATATTTTTTCAGTGAGAAATTCAATGAAAAAATAGAGATTCTTTTAGTAGTGATTGTTATCTTTTTAAATATTTAACAAAGATTGAAAATTTACTTGAATAACTATGTCGATAAAATTTAAACTCATAATTAAGGGGGGATTAGTGAATAAACTACGAGTTTATTTGAACCTAATAAACTTGACTTAAATCTTGTACATGTGTTTAAAAGATCCACTAAAAGTACAAATAATATATTTTGACCTTAATAAATTATATGGGATGCGGTAGAATATCAAATCCGAACTTATGAAGTTTCACATCTTAGATCCGTCTTTAGTTGTAACATTACGATTCAACTTATGCAAAGAGTTTTCCTTTTAATTTTATTTCCCTCTTATTTTCTTTTGTGTTACTGTGCCCTTTTATTTGTATAATGATGTGATATTCTTTGCGCATTATCTTATTTACTTTGGATTCACATCACATATGATCCGTAAAGGGAGAATCATTCCTTATCATAATTTTTTCATTTCAAATGCTCGAACTCATCTCAAAAGTATTAGTTAAAAATCAGGAAATCTCATCCATCCACTACATACGAATTCTTGGAGTTTGGACTAAAGTTAACATATCAAAAAATATTGCTAAAACAAATAATGAAATAAATTAAAAAGAGAAACACAATCATAAAAAAAATAAAAAATAAAATATCTCAGTCTTCCTTAAATTGGTACGTACTTCATAATTCTTAGATTGTGACAGCTATATGCTGCTCACCTAATTTTGTTTTCCCATTTCATTTTTTTCTCTCTTCTCTCCGTCTTTTCTAGTTCTTATTCACATGATTCTTGGAAAAACTTGGTGATCCAAATAAAAAATGTTTATTCTTTTCAACCTTTTAAAGATTTTTTCCAATAAAACACCATTAAAGAGAAATGCTGGATTTTTAGTTATTATTGTATTTGCATTAAATTGCGATACAAATGATAATTACTTCCTTTGTTTAGTGGCTGAGCCATGAGTTTTCATTAAAGTGATTTAAAGTATAAAAAAATAAATATACTATGAATTTAAGGAAATTCATTATTTACTATATAAAGATAAAAATTAATTACCTTATATATATAACATAATTTGGTCTGCGTACACTTTATCTCTCTTCAGACCTCACATTATGAAATTTTACTGGGTATGTTGTTATTGTATATATATATAACATAATTTTCTGGCAAATAAATAATAATGGAATTAGCTCTTATATTATTTAATCCTTTGTTTGATAGTGTTTTCAACTTATTTATAACTAATAACTAATACATGTACTAGTTATACATTATATTTAGTGTTATTTTTATACACATAAATCATGAAATTAATAATACTGTGCTATTCCTATTTTAATACACCCTATTAAGTACTGTATTCCTATTCCAATACACCCTATTCATTTAATAATATAACAAACTAAACAGTTGATAAAAAAAAATGTCAGCATAACTAATTTCATCATTATTAATACACCTTATTCAATACTATTCTTATACACTCTAAATGACCCTCAGAAATCATTTGGTTGGAGAATAAATTATTCCGGAATTAATTATCGCGTGATTAATTATCCCGAGGTTGTTATTCCACCCTCAATATGAAATAAAAATAATTCTACAATATCTCAAAATTTTATCCCAACTAAAATATGGATTAGACTTATCTCAAATTTATTCCGAAATTAATTATTTCTTAACCGTACCAAACGACCCCTTATATTATTACTTAATTCTAGGCAACTAATATGCCTATTTATTTTAATTTTATCTTTTTATCCCTTAAGTCATGCAACAAAACCGGGTCCATATCAAGACTTCAAAGGTATCATCTAGGGCCCCACCTCATTGGCGTACCTAAAAACGTACTTTTTGATTTGATTTTTATGTGTGTGAAAACAGAAACACAAACACAAACAGAGACCTATTAGAATATGGAATTTTATTTGCTTTTTTTCCTCGCTCTTTCATATATATCTCAATGTCTCAAGCATTATTGTTATTATTAGATTAGAGAGAGGAGGAAAAAGGAATTAGAGTTCATATCAAAGATGGAATCTTTTTATAGAGTTAAATCCTTATTTTTTTGTTAAAGATTTATCCTTTTGGCTGATTTTGCGAAAAGGGTATGTTTATTTTTTCGATTTAAGAAAAGGGTATGTTTATATTTTAATTTAAAGAAAATGGGGTCATTTTTTTGGGATTCATGATTATGATTTTTATGTATTTGGGGGTTTAATGGGGGTTGTTATGATTGAAAATATCCTTATTTTAAAGCCAATTTAGTGTACTTTAATCCCTTTGTTTGTTTATTTTATTGTTTAGCTTTCTTATGTTATTAGTTTTGTGTTTTTTTTTTGTTTAATTTGTATCAAAGATGGAATCTTTATAGAGAGAATCCTGTTTATATTGTTAAAGATTTACCCTTTTGGTTGATTTTGAGAAAAGGGTATGTTTATTTTTCAATTTAAGAAAATGGGGTCTTCTTTTTTGGATTTATTATGATTTGCATGTATTTGGGGGGTTTAATGGGGTTTGTTATGATGAATATATCCTTAATTTTTAGGCCAATTTAGTTTGCTTTAATCCCTTTGTTTTTTATTTTATTGTTTAGCTTTCTTATGTTATTAAATTTGTGTTTTTTTTTTTGTTAGTTAGCATCAAAGATGGAATCTTTATAGAGATAATCCTTTTTATTTTTTGAATGATTTACCCTTTTGGCTGATTTTGAGAAAAGGGTATGTTTATTTTTTGATTTAATAAATGGGTTTTTTGTTGGATTTATGATTTGTATGTATGTAGGGGTTTAATGGGGGTTTGTTATGACTGGTATATCCTTAATTTTAAGCCAATTTGATGTGCTTTAATTCCTTTGTTTGTTTATTGTTTAGCTTTCTTATGTTATTAACTTTGTGTTTTTTGTTGATTTTCTTGTTAATTTGTATTAAAGATGGAATCTTCATAGAGTTAATCCATTTTTTCTGTTAAAAAAATATTTTTTTGGCTGATTTTGCTGAAAGGGTATGTTTATTTTTTGAATTTAAGAAAATGGGGTCTTTTTTTTTTTTTTAATTTATGATTTGTATGTATTTGGGGGTTTAATGGGGTTTGTTATGGTTGTTGTTTCCTTATTTTTTGAGCCATTTAGTTTGCTTTAATCCCTTTGTTGTTTATTTGATTGTTTAGCTTTTGTTATATTATTAACTTTGTTTTTTGTTTTGATTTTGTAGCTGAAGAGGGTTTCTTTTACTGCTTAAGGTAAGAGTTTTTTTCTATGTGATTTCAATGTATGGTGTGAAAAGGGCTAATATTATCTGCAAGTTAATATTTATTTTCATAAGTATATAAAGATTTGGTTTTTTTCTACACTGCTTACTTTTTGAAGAAGAAAAAAAATGATAAAGATTTGATTTTTTTCTGCTTTAATTTGGTCTTGAAGGAGGCATTTTGAAGGGATCATTTATGGTGTGTTGATTCTTGATTGATGGGTTTGAAGAAAATATCTGTCGAAAACTTAGCATATTTGATAGGACAATTTGAGGGAGTTGTTGAATTGGAACCTCCTCCTGAATTGAAGAAGGAAAAGGAGAAGAAATTTGGTACTTGTTACCAGGTTTTTTAGCCCCCATTTTTTCGGAAAAAAAAGAAAAAATGGATGAGGAAGCTAATTCTTGGATTAGGCGAACGAAATTTTCTCATACCATTTATCATAGGTTGGATGCAACAAGATTGTCCTCTAGTCCTGTAATTTTTCATCAGCCTAGAAGTGTTGCAAGTGCCAAAACTAGACCCGGTCCAACAATTGTTAAGCAAATTCAGCAAAACCCAAGTACTAATACACCGAGGGCGAGGGCTTTATCCCCTCTTCCGAAAACAAAACTTCCCGACACCTTTAAGGAAGCTCGATCTAGTCAGAAGAGATTTTCGACTCCACATCCGAAAAGAAAGGAACATGAGAAAGGCATTGTGGGAAAATTGTTCCTCAAAGATTCCCGCGAAAAGAAATCAAAGAGCCGGAATCGGAAAGATACAGCCAAGGTTACGGCTGTAGAAACAGCGGATGAATATACGGTTGATCTTTCTAAGCTATTTCTTGGACTAAGATTTGCTCATGGAGCACATAGTCAGCTTTACCATGGAATATACAGGGATGAACCTGTTGCAGTGAAAATGATAAAACTACCTGATGATAATGACGAAAATAATGGAGATTTTGCGACTCGGTTGGAGAATCAGTTTAGCAGAGAAGTTACTCTCTTGTCACAACTCCACCATCAAAATGTCGTAAAGGTTAGCTAACGAGAAATTTTCTTGTTTGATGCACTCAAATTTGAGCATATGGTCATTTTAATGGAAGTTCTTCTATGGTCTCTGTTTATTGTGTGTGTTATTTTTTTTAATCTCTGCGGCTGCATTTTTATGTTTCAAATTGGTAAACACAAGTTTGGGAACTTGATTTTGTTTTAAAAATCATCTCTGATATGGTTTTCAATGGCCTGTTAATGCAGTTTGTAGGAGCATGCAGAAAGCCACCAGTTTTTTGTGTTGTCACTGAGTATCTATCCGAGGGTTCTTTGAGAGCGTACCTTCACAAGCTCGAGGATAAGTCCTTAACCTTACAGAAATTGATTGCATTGGCTTTGGATATTGCACATGGAATGCAATATATTCACTCACAAGGCATTATTCATAGGGATCTTAAACCGGAAAATATACTCATCGATGATAAGTTCGGGCTGAAAATTGCAGATTTCGGAATTGCTTGTGAGGAAGCATATTGTGATCTTTTGGCTGATGATCCAGGTACGTACCGATGGATGGCACCTGAGATGATTAAAAGAAAATCGTACGGCCGGAAAGTGGATGTTTATGGTTTTGGACTCATTGTATGGGAGATGGTAGCTGGAACTATTCCTTATGAAGATATGACACCAGTACAAGCTGCTTTTGCTGTTGTGAACAAGGTATTGAGTTTTCTCATGTTCATCTATTCTAGGGATTCCTTCCTTCAAAAACGATTGTTTCCGTCAATAGTTTCATCTAGGGGTGTCACCGTTGGGATGAACTTGGGCGGGTCAAAATGGGCTTAGTTAATATTTTACCCACCCAAAAGTTACTTGGGCTGAAATGAGTTGGGCTAAATTGTTTTTTCTTTTATAATTTTTTAAGTACCTAAGAAACTATTTTTTTCTTTATTATGACTATATAACATATCAAACAGGAAAAGTCTTTTTTCAAAATATTGTAACAACGTTTTTATGGATCAATTTGGGCTACATATCAGCCCAGTTTTAGATGGTCTGAAATGGGTTGGACTAAAATGAGTTGAGCTAATAAATGGTCGAGTCGATAACCGCGGGTTGGGCAGCATGATTTCATGAGCTAATTTTGCCACCCCTAATTTCATCATATTCTGCAAAAGAGGATTTTTTTTTTCTTCTAGTAAGTATGCTATTTAGGAAGATTATGTGTAATTCTGAAAGAATTTGTCTATGGAACCTTTCAGAATATGAGACCGCCTATTCCCGGGGATTGCCTTCCCGCCATGAGAACTTTGATCGAACAGTGTTGGTCTTCGCAACCAGAAAAGAGGCCCGAGTTTTGGCAGATTGTAAAGGTACTGGAGCAGTTTCAATCTTCAGTTGCGCATGACGGGACTTTGAATCTAGTACAAAATTCAATGTTTCATCACAAGAAGGGGTTTCTTCATTGGATCCAAAAACTCGGATCCGCACATTAAAACGCTTCATCAAAGCCTAAGCCTTTCTAGCGTTGATAGTTTCACCAAGTCTCGCTGTAATTAAAGAGGTTTCTGTTCCGTCCTGCTATGTTTTTTCTGCCTCACCATTATACTAAATGCGAGATTAGATTTTTAGATGTGCATTGAGGTGAAATGCTTCTGTAATTTTTTACATGATAGATAACATGGAACACGATCACCAGATTTTGAGTGTGATTGCAGATTTGCCTGTCATTGGCTAGGAGTAACTTGATTGAAATAAGGTTCTCTTCACCCTTTCTAAATATTGTGTTTTTCTACGTCTTATTTCACTGCTTTCTTTTCTTGGAAAAAATTAGCTTTTATGTTCTGATGGTATCAGTGCATTAGTGTTGTATGGTAACATCCTATTTCAATGATGCCATGCAATAAGACATGAGAAATTGACAAGAAGTGTATATTTTTAATACATTTTTTATGCATAAGTGTATATTTTTTTGTATATTTCGCTAGTAAATATAATTATTTTTGGCCAATCGGCTAAATGACTTGCCCATAAGAGCCCGACCGGCTAAATGACTTGCCCATAAGACATAGGCAGTACACTTCTGATTAGATACACTCTCTTACTCATAAAGATAGAGTGGTTTACTTTGTATTACTAACTTCTCTTGAAATTTTTCTTTTTCCCTCCACCCGTGGTGGTTTGTGGTACTTTCGAGCTATTTTTGAACCCCAAAATGTGACAAGTTGACATCCAGATAGCGAATGGATTTGTCAAGAAGGGCTTTTGGGAATCATCTGGACTATTATCCCCGACATACTTTTGATAAGCGATAATCCTTCCACACTGGTTTGTTTTCTTTCCTCTTCCTGTCTTAGTTTTTCCTTCTCTAAAAGTAGGTTGCATCTCTAATTATGTGAATACTATAGAGTAAGTCTGGCCAGTGGGCCGGGTCGGCCCGATCCCGCCCCGCCCCGATTCCTTTTTTAAAAAAATAATAAACGGTGTCGGGATTCGAACTGGGGACGGGATCAGGGCTCGTCCCGATCCCGATCCCGATCCGACCCACCCCAGTCCCGACACGCCCGTCCCCCTTTCCAAAAATAACCATTGCACAACGGCCATTTTCAATTTTAACCGTTGTGCAACGAGTATAACGGCTAAAATCCCCCCACCCCCATAAACTCCCTACCCCCTTAATATTTATTTTTAATCCCTAAGTTAGTATATTTACAATCCTATTTCTCAACTATAAATACTTCATTTTTCTCACAAATCTTTCTACCATCTCTCTAATATAATCTCTCTCCACCAGGGATGGCAACTGATCGGATCTGGACCGGATCCTACTAGATCCAGATCTGTTTTTCATACTTGGATCTAGATTCGAATCTAGATCCACCGGGTCCATAAAAATCATATCCAATTTCGGATTCATAAGATCCACCGGGTCTACGGATCGGATCTGGATCCACATGTAAAAACAAATCATGTCAACACCTTAATCTATTTTACTTAGAACCAGAATTTATATCCTCTTTTCATCATTAGAAACAACCTGATTTCCGACCTCTTGCATTGCATTACCATAACGAAAAGAAAAAAGAATTCAAAAAAAAAAAACCGAAAGCACGACACGAATGGCAAGCGCGTAAGCGCAGGTTTTCTGTCTTTCCTTTCCCTTCCTAGACAGCGAATCGAAATCTGCCTCATCTTCTTCTCTTATGAAATTTCTCTTGGATTTCACGTCATAGCATATATATACCCGGACTGAGCATATCCAAGAAAGACACTAAATTTCATAAGAGAAGAAAAGTTCACTGAAGGTTCTTCAATAGTATGCCCGGTTCACGAGGTTCTACCATTGCAGGGCCCAATCATAGTCAAAAGAATAATTTGAGAGATAAGAGGAAAGCCCTCAGTGTAGTCTCGGTCCATAGTTTAAAAATAACGGAGGACTTCATTCAGTGACCCCGCGATCCTTGCTCGCGGAGCGGCATACCGAAAAAGACTTTGAATTAGACGATGGTCCTAAAGCCGGGTCCTTTTCCTCTTATTTTTGTCGAAAAAAGCCTGTAGCACTGGACTTGCTTAGCTTTTATTGTATGAGGTCTACCCAATGCTAGATGCAGAGGCGCATAATAGATCGATATGAACATCATGAGCTGCCCCGTAATAAAATTTCTTGGATTTGAATTTGATGAAGTGAAGACACTTTTAAAGCAGTGTGCGTCATCCGGGGTGATAAAAAAGAACCATACCCTGTTGAACCCGGAAACCCATATCTTTATATACGAAATTACTTCTTTTTTTATCACATGAAGCAACCTTGAATTAGCTATTTTAAGACTAAAAATCATTGACCTAAGAGGTGTAGCATATACTAACATATTAACCTCAAATCATCTTACTTGACTTGATCAAAGCGAAATTCAGTCACAGAAACATTTAACTCTGAGACAAAGGCAGTACCAGATTTATTGAGCTTATTTAGTCTAAACAAGATGTGCACATGACTTAGATGAAACTGTATGTCTAAGATAGGTTATGCAAATGATTTATAGTAGATTTGATTGACTACAAACAGGGCTCAAACATGCTATTTAGTCTTAACCACAAATAATGATCATTATTACTCCTTACAACATTTAAGCAAGATGAACACATTCTAATCTAATCCATTAACCAACTAACATAGTTAAGATCATAATATGAATTTAATGTATGATGAACTCATCCTAATTCTAAACAGAACATGATCTTGGGTCCTTTATGGACTTGGGCCTGACCGAGAAAATAAAAGGAAGTCCAAAATTCATTCTAGGTTATGAATATATTTAATAAAAAACGGATCCACGGGTCGGATATGGACTTGATACAGATCTCAAATATAAGATCCAGATCCAGATTTAATCCGTCAGAAACGGATCCGGTTCCGATCCGGATCCGTCGGGTCCAAATTTTGAAGATCCATATCCTATAAAACGAATTTGGATCCACCGGATCCGGACCGAGTCCAGGATCCACTACCATCTCTACTCTCCACAACTCTACATTGCCTACTAAATTTTATATTTTATTCGCTAATTTATATCAAAGTTCACAAATTGGGAGTGAAGTTGACAACTAGCTTGAGGATCATTGATCGAGCAAAGTTTCAATTTTCAACCTCGATTACATCGGCGTTTGGTACATTCGTTCCTTCTTTAAATTATAATTATTACTTAATTTTAATTATCGTACTTAATTTCATTTACTTTAATTATTTATTTGCATAATTATAATGAAACGTCTTGGACGTATGATTAAGGGTAAGGATAAGGGTGCTTCTTTTAGTAGGGTAACAAGGTGAAGGGCTTCTTCTAGTAATCCTATTCCTAGTCCCGATGATTTGATTGACTTCACTCATATAGATGAAACTGCTTGTTTTAATGATATATCATTAGATGATGAGGTATATTCTGCATCTGAACAAGACTTTAATTTTGACGATAATGTAGATGATACACCCGCTAGTGCACCTCAACCTCAGGCTCATATTGAGTCTCAGCCTCAAACTGAAATTGGATTGCCTCCTATTCCCCCAAGTATGAGTCGAGGCCCAAAAAACGAAAATTAAAATCACATGCATGGTATTTTTTTGATAAAGAGACAAAGAAAACCCATCCCCCTTCCATCAAGATGTGGGACGGAACGAGACCTATTTCTGTCCTGCCAATCCCGGCCCGCTAATCCCGTCGGAGCCCGCGTCCCGACCCTCCCCGTCCCGCCGGGACTGGTTCCGGCCCACTGGCCACCCCTACTATAGAGTAAATTACTCTAAAATACACTACATGTATTACTTAAACGCCCTATATAACTGAAATCCCCATATATCGAAATCAAACATTTGAACTCCTCCGGATAATGGATATCCTACACATTGCTTTGTATAGGATATCCATTATATACGAGGTTTAAATGCTTTATTTTGAACTATAAGAGGTAGACCGTAGACATACATCTAACTGAATGAACTTAAAACAATTTGAGGTGGTTAGATGGGGAGACAACAGTGAGGGCATTTATTCTGTTAAAGCTAACTATCAACTCCTGAGCTCTAACAAAGCCCAGATTGATCAATGACCCCTGAAGCTTATTTGGAAGATCAGATTGCCCCCTAAAGCCAGTGCCTTCTGCTGGCTAGCCCTTAAAAATGCATGCTTAACCCAGGACAACCTCTGCAGAAGGAAATTCAAGCTTGCAAATAGATGTTATTTTTGCAATTGCAGCTTAGAAACAGTTAACTACCTGGGTCGGATCAGCGTATATTGAAGGTATACCGGCGGTATACGGTCGGTTCGGCGCCGGAAAAGGAGAGGAAAGGACGGCCAAAATTAATGACCCACCACAAAATCTAATTTTGGCCGTCCTTTCCTCTCCTTTTCCGGCGTCGCCGAACCGACCGTATACCGCCGGTATACCTTCAATATACGGTGATATACAACTGTCCAGCCCTCCAATTCTGCTAACAACCCCGTATACCACCGATATACTGCTGATATAAAACCCTCATTTCTTCTCTAGCTCTCCAACAAGTCGTATACTATACAACCTATACACGCCGATATACACTCTGTATACGGTAGTTATACCCTCCCTGCCTCTATATACAACCTCCCTACGTCGTTATACACCTCATATACGGCTATTTCTTCCTCATATATGCTTCGTATACGTCTCGAACCCCACCTCCCTTATTTTTTTCTCTCTCCTACCCAATCTCCGGCAGCCACCATGGCCGTGAACAACCACAGATATGGATGTGGACAGAGGAGCGGGGGTGGCAGCTGGAAACTGGGCTTCCAGCTTGGGCTCAGCAGCCTCCACACACAGCATATAGGTTGCGGCCTAATTTCTAGAAGCAGGCCAGCTCGCCCCAGACTAGCTGATGGGCCACGACCATCCGACCCACCTTCCTGTAGCCCAATAGCGGCCTAGCAGTCTGGGCACCCATCCGACGGCCCACTGCAGTCACACCCAATTTCCTGAGGCCCACTTCTCTACTCAGGGCATTCTCCAATCCAATTTGTGACAGGCTTTCGGCACATTGACTCCTCAGAAGCCCGATAGTGCGTGGTATATGGATACGGGCGCCACGTCTCACCTCACCATCAATTCTGGTAATCTTCCTCAAATGTGAAATTTAAATTCTCCACAATCTATTCTGGTTGGAAACAATCATCGCATTCCAATTCAAGGTTTTGGCCACACTCTAACCCCACCAGCGCATCCCCACTTCTCCCTAAATAACGTCCTCTATGCCCCATATATTATCAAGAACCTAATCTCTGTTAGAAAATTTGCCACAGATAATTCTGTATCAATTAATTTTGACCCGTTTGGGTTTTCTATAACAGACCTCCGTACCAGGAAACTCCTTACAAGATGCAATAGTGAGGGAGACCTTTATCTTTTTCTAACCACGTCCACTGCCAGTTTCACCCCTCCCACATCTCTAACTGCCCAAGTCTCTCGTCCCACTGCTTTAGCAACAATCTCTCCGTCAACCTGGCACAATAGACTTGGACACCCAGGAGCTCCTGTTTTTTATTTTCTTCAGAATAATAATTTAATTCGTTGCTCTAGTGGGAAACCTGCCAAACAATGTTTTTCTTGCCCTTTAGGAAAACACGTTCGCCTCCCTTTTCAATCTTCTTTAAGTGTTACGTTTTCCCCGTTTGATATTGTTCATGCAGATTTATGGACATCTCCTATTATTAGTTCCCTAGGTCATAAATTTTATCTTGTGTTATTAGATGACTTTTCTCACTTTATCTGGATTTATCCTCTAAAATTCAAGTATGAAGTTTTTACCAAATATCTTGAGTTTTTTAACTTTATCAAAATATAATTTAAAAAATCCATTAAATCATTCCAATGTGACAACAGTCGTGAGTTTAATAATTCCGCATTTCATAATTTTTGCACCAAGAATGGCTTGGTCTTCTGTTTCTCGTGTCCCCATACCTTACCCAAAATGGAAAAGCCGAACGAATCATCCGTTCTATCAACAACATGTTTCATACCATTCTTTTTCATGCCTCTCTTCCCCGTCATTCTGGGTCTATGCAATCAAAATGGTAGCATATATCCTTAATATTTTACCTACTCAAACTCTACATATTAGAATACCTATCAAAATTCTGTACCGTAGGATCCCAACTTATGAGCACTTACGAATTTTCCGGTGCCTGTGCTACCAGAATCTTGCCTCCATGGCCCCGTATAAACTTGCAACCTGCACCACTCCTTGTGTGTTCTTAGATTTTCCGCTTAATCATAGGGGATATCTATGCTATGACGTATCTTCTCGCAAAATTATTATGTCTCGTCATGTCACGTTTAATAAAGTTATTTTAACATTTGAAAATATCCAAAAATTTCAAAATACGGATTATACGTTTCTAGACGAGTCCACAGTCTCCCCCATCTACATCACGTTACTCCACCGTGACACCACTGTTCCGTCACAGCCGGAACCCACTGGTCCGGCACTGCCAGTTTCCGCAGTTTCCACCCCTGCCCCATCACCAACGTCATTCCAGTCACCCCTATCTCTCATGTTCCGATAGTCACCAACAATCACTATTCCGGTCGACCGTTGCACCAAGTTACTGTTTCGTCTCTACCAAATTCTGACACTGTCATCCTTGTCACGACGAATGTCCCATCGTCGGCCACTATTCATTCCATCACTATCTCACCCACAACTCGACCTGACATCCCGACACGCAATGCGGTACCCCCCACATATCGCCCTAAGTCAGATCCCAACACGAACCTCGACCCACACCCCTCCCACCGTCGAACCAATGACCCGCCACCACCCCCGGCCAACACAACATAATGGAACTCGTCACAAATACCGCCTGACACCCAAAACCCGTCACCAACATCAACACATCCCACCACAGATCCGGTAACCCAACCCTCACCCGATACCTAACTAGCACAAAAACCCTCTACCCAACTTACCCATATCCCCACGCACTATATGGAAACCCATGCCCAACATGGGATTTTCAAACTCAAATTCCATTTTAACCTTTCCACACAACCATATCCCTCATTCCCAAAAACCCAAAATTAGCCAAATTAGGCCCTAATTGGAATGCGGCCATGTATGAGGAATTCAATGCTTTAACGACATAGCACACTTGAGATTTGGTTCCTAGACCGGATAGGGTGAATGTGATCCGATGTATGTGGCTATTTCATCACAAATTCATAGAAAACAGTGACTTATGGCTAATGACACTAATTAGCAAGAGAGGATTAATTGTGATGAGACGTTCAATCTGGTTGTTAAATCGGCCACCATTCGCATAGTTCTGAGCATTGATATGGGTAAGCATTTGCTGATTCATCAGTTGGATGTAAAGAATATTTTTTACATAGGAACTTGACATAAACTGTTTACATGCACCAGCCGCCAGGCTTTGTCCATCCGTAGGCTCCTTATTATGTATGCCGCCTTCGTAAGTCACTTTATGGTTTGAAACAAGCCCCCCAGAGCTTGGTATAAATGCTTTGCAAATTACGTTAGGCAAATTGGATTGTATTGTTCTCACTACCTCATCTGATATGTTCAAAAATGAGATCATCGCACTGCTTAAAACCGAATTTGCTATGACTACTTGGGGAAGTTGAGTTACTTTTTGGGGATATCAGTGACTAGATCTGCAGATACTATGTTTCTTTATCAGCGTAAGTATGCAGAGGACATTGTGTATAGGGCTAAAATGGCGAACTGCAAGATCGTACCCACTCCCGTGACTCTAATTCAAAGTTAAGTGTTGTTGATGGTGATCCAGTCTCTGATCCCACTCTTTACAGGAGTCTTGCAGGTGCACTACAATATCTTACTTTCACCAGGCCTGATATTGTTTTTGCCATTCAGCAGGTGTGCCTATTCATGCATGCCCCCATGAAGCCTTATTTTACTACGCTTAAGCGTATCATTCGATACGTTAAGGGCACACTTGATTATGGATTGCATCTATACCCCTCAGCACCGACCAGATTGTTATCATATACGGATGCTGATTGGGCAGGTTGTCCGGACACGCGACACTCCACCTCTAGCTATTGTGTGTTCTCAGGGGATAATCTCATCTCTTGGTCTGCAAGAGGCAAGCCACATTATCTCGTTCGAGTGCAGAAGTAGAGTATAGAGGCGTTGCAAATGTTGTTGCTGAGATTTGTTGGCTCCGAAACCCTCTTTTGGAGATTCAGTTTCCCTTGCGTAAGGCGTCTTTGCTTTACTATGATAACATATCTGTCATATATTTATCTCACAGTCCGGTTTAGCATCATCGAACCAAGCATATTGAGATTGATATCCACTTTGTTCGTGAGAAGGTTGCTCTCGGTCATGTTAATGTGTTGCATGTGCCTTATTCGTATCAGTATGCGGATATTTTCACGAAAGGTCTTCCTAAATAGCCTTTATTCGACTTCAGATCCAATCTTAGCGTCCGACCTCCTCCCGCTCCGATTGGGGGGGGAGTATTAACATATATTCTAAAATATACTCTATATATTTTGTAATATTTAGTGTTGTATAATTATGGTAGATATATGATCATTATTGTATTAGATTTCACATAGTACACACTATATATATTTGTATTAATGAGAAAGACTCCCCAAGAGATATTAATACAATCTTACACTTTGTTAAAGTTATCCCAGAACACAAGAATAGAGGAGGCACTTTGTTGTTGTTGTTTTGTTAAAGTGGGGCTCCACACATATTCCACTAGCAGAATGTTGTTTACTCTAACTCTGCAAGCATGTCGATGATAGAAACACATGTGTCTGTAAAAGAAATAATCCCTTGATTATTTTCGTTAATGAATGAGTATATATACAATTTACAATTTCTATAATATGAAAAATCCTATTCATATTCTACTCCCAAAACCCTATTCTATTTGTACAAGTTCTACAATTATGGTAAGTATACAATGCTAATTAAATACAAATAACATGTTACCAAAAATCAATATACACAACTGTGTATACCGTGTATATCACAGTCTCCAACTTGTCATGGGATTCCGTGATATACACAGTACACACAAGGCATTGGATATGTCGTATTTACCGTGTATATTATTTTATACTTTCACACCCCCGCAGTTATAGCGGGCAGTCGTCGTACGCTGAGACTGTCCCTAAAATCTTCAAAGAGAACCGAGGGAAGACCCTTTGTAAATATGTCTTCGATTTGATACCTAGAAGGGACATAGCAGACGCGTACTTGTCCACGAGCTACCTTTTCGCGAATGAAGTGGATATCCATCTCGATGTGTTTAGTGCGCTGATGTTGAACCGGATTACCAGAAAGTTAGACTGCACTAATATTATTACAATAAACCAAGGTAGCTTTCTGAATGTGATAATGAAGTTCTAAGAGAAGATTACGTAACCAACATGATTCAGATACCACATTGGCTACCCCTCGATACTCAGCCTCTGCACTGGAGCGTGATAATGTAGATTGTCACTTTGCAGACCATGAGACCAAGTTATTACCAAGAAACATACAATAACCAGACGTGGAGCATCTGGTATTTGGACAGCCACCCCAATCAACATTTGTATACGAGAAAAGTGTAGAGGTCGATGATGGATATAGATGCAAGTCATAGTCAAGTATTCCTTGGATGTATCGTATAATGCGTTTGAGCACATTCATGTGCTCAACCCTAGGATCATGCATAAACAAACACACCTGATGTACGACATACGTAATATCCGGTCTCGTGAAAGTAATTTATTGAAGAGCCCCTGCAGGACTGCGATAGTGGGTGGGATCCTCATAAGGTGAGCCAGCCGCATCACCCATCTTGGGTTTAGTATCAACTGGAGTAGAAGTAGACTTACACGAGGACATACCAGCCCGCTCAATTATCTCGACGGCATACTTCTGTTGTGATAAGAATAACCCATCTGCATGACGAGTGACATCAATCTCCTAGAAATAACTCAAGGGCCCCAAGTCTTTCCTAGCAAACTCAAAACTGAGTAGTGTCATGATAGACTTGCGTAAATCATCAGAAGAAGCGATCAAGATAATATCATTCACATATAGGAGAATATCTGTCAGAGAAGTACCATGACGATATATGAACAGAGAATTATCAGACCTGCTGTGAGAAAACTCAATAGTAGATACATAGTTTGCAAATCTCTTATACTAAGCCCGTGGGGCATATTTGAGCCCATACAAGGACTTCTTCAATAAACAGACATAATTAGGATATTTGGGGTCTTGAAAACCCAAGGTCTGATGCATGTAAATTGTCTCCTTAAGATCACCATGTAAGAAAATATTCTTCACATCTAGCTGATGAATGAGTCATGCCTTTGAAAGAGCCATACTGAGAACAGTGCGAATGGTAGCCGGTTAGACCACTGGACTAAATGTCTCACCACAATCCACGCCAACCTGTTGTGTTTTACCATCACCTACAAGACGAGCCTTATGTCTCGCAAAAGAACCATCATAATTATCTTTATGAGTAAAAATCCACATAGACCGAATATTATTAACACCAGAAGGACGGGGTACCAACTCCCACGTCTTATTTTCAATAAAAGCATTATATTCGTCGTTCATAGTCAATTTCCAATTTGGGTCATTTAATGCAAACACTGGGTTACGGGATAGTGGGGATTTAAAAATATTAGAATTAAGATTAAAATATTTTTTTATTTTAAAATACCCCGTTGACTGCAAGTAACGGGTCTATGAGTCAGGGAAGAATTGGGTGGATTTTAGGAAAAAGTCGGATGGGTGATGGATGGCCAGCAGGCAGTGGGCCTGCTGCCCCAAACTGGAAACCGGAGGCGGGACTGGATCAGAAACTGGGGCAGAAGCACTCTCGGTAGTGGGCTGGTCGATCATCTCACTAGTTGGACCTGGGTCGGGGAAGGGATGGGCAGTGGGTGTTTCCGGGCCAGCAAGCAGTGGGCCTACTGGCGTTTCATGGTCACTGGATCGGCCCATTAAGTGGTGCATAATGTACTGTGAGACTTCGCCGTCTAAAAAATTATACGAACTAGGCATGGGATTACTCACTTTAGCAAACGGAAATTGGGTTTCATAAAAAATAACATGACGACTAATTATGATTTTATTATACGATAAATCAAAACATTTGTAACCACGATGATTAGATGGATAACCCAAAAACACACAAGCGGTAGAACGGGCTTGAAGTTTGTTAATTGTAGTTGACGAAAATAGTGGATAGCATAAACACCCAAAGACCCTAAGATGTGAATACGAATGATTCTTATTATAGAGGATTTTAAGAGGAGATGCATATGCCAACCCTTTGGTGGAAAGTTTGTTAAGGAGATAAGTAGTCATTTATAGAGCATGATGCCAAAAGGAAGGGGGTACGGAAGCATGGACCAATAAAGTTCGAACAATATTATTAATGGTACAAATTTTTCGTTCGGCTTTTCATTTTGTGAGGACGTATGAGGACAAGAGAAAAAAAAAGCTATGCCATTAGCATCACAAAATTTCCGAAACAACCCATTATCATATTCTTTTCCATTACCATATTGAATATGTTTGATTTCCTGTTCGATTGGGTACGGACGAATGCTCTAAATTTTAAGAATGCGGAAAAAACTTGAGATTTTTTCGCTAACGAAAATGTCCATAAAAAATTAGAATAATCATCCAAAAATAGAACATAATAACAATGGCCCACAAAACTTAGAATGGGAGAAGTCCATAAATCGCTATGAATAATGTCAAAAGGCATCAAAGTACGAGAAGTAGAGGCTACAAATGATAATGTAACATGTTTTCCTAACGGACAGGAATGATAAATTGGAGTACTACGCGTACCCTTACAAGAAATAAAATTGTTTTTATGCAAGAAAGAAACAATTGACGACCTAGGGTGACCCAAACGTGCATGCATGAAGGAAGGAGCTAGAGCTGCAAATGTCAATAATATGGCTTGACTCGAGAAACTAGTGGCGGGCGTGATTGGATAAAGATCTCCCCTACTATTGCATCTCATGAGAGGTATCACCGTTTTGAACCCAAATGGATCAAAATTAACAGAAACCCAATTATATGTGGTGAATTTTCGGACAGACACCAAATTTTTAATTAAGTTAGGGGCATAAAGGGTATTTTTAAGACAAGAGGTGGATGGGGGAGAGACAAAGTTATATTACCGTAACCACGAATTGGAATTGAGTTGCCATTACCAACAATAATACCACGATTTTTTTCTCAAATTGAAAATAAGACGAGAGAGTACATTAGTCGGACGTTATGTGATAAGTGGCACCGGTGTCCATATACCAATTCGCGTCTGGAGGATTTAATCCAACTGTATGTATGGCTACCTCAATATCGGTGGGTGTCAGGGTCGGATTCTGGCCTGCAGCAGTGAAGGCCTGCGAGGCCCGAGGCCCAAGCAGACCGCCCTGCTGACCCGACCCAGATCGCTGTTGGGAGTTGCCGTAACGACCTGAAAAATTAGGCCTGTGATTGGGCTGGACCGGGGCCCAATTTCCCAGAATATAATTGGGCGGGCAATAGGCTGGACTGGACCACTGGTCACTGGTCCAGGCCCACTGCCAAGGGGCCTTGGCTGAGACCAGGCAGGTTGGGGCCCAGTACCCCGATGCCCACTGCCGACGTTGCTATTGTTCCATCCGCGACTGTTGTTGCCGCAATAATTTTTGCCATTATTTTTACAGTTTTTGTCACGACCCAAACCGGAGGGCCATGACGGGCACCCGACCCTACCCTACCTGACGAGTATCACTCTTCACACATTTACCAGCTAAACGTAAACAATCATGGCCACAATGACCGTTATCAGATATCATGCTGACACACATCGAGGCCGACATGGCCATACACGACTACTATACACAGGACAACTGTCTACAAGCCTCTAAAAAGTACATGACATCACAAGGTCAGGACAGGGCCCCGCCATACCCATATGCATATGCAAAACATCATACCACGATCAGACTGCAACTCTGAAACAAGTAGAGTGCTCCAACATCAGCTGAATCAGCAACCTACTAGTGCGAACTGTCCCTTGTTTACTTGAGCCTGCGGGCATGAAACACAGCGTCCCCCGACAAAAGGAACATCAATACGACTGATGTACTGCGTATGTCAGGTATAAAGAATAACATAGCAGAGATACATAACGACCTGAAACAGAATCAGCCGACACATCCAGTTGACAATAACAAATGACAAATCGATCGATAGTAACGGTGACAAAGAATAAATGACGAAAACGGGCCGACCAAAGCGATAAATGCCTCTGAGGGCCCTAATACATATGCGTAAATGTTATGCACAATGCAAATGCGGTATACATATAAATATTAGCCACAAGGGCATTTTCCTTCCCATAACAGCCTCTGTGGGCATAATCATTATCATATTGGCCTCATAAGGGCATCTTCATCTTCGTGATATCTGTACTAGCGGCAGGTGGTGACGCGTATATAACGTCATTTCCTTTTCCCCATCCCCTACATATCTATATTTCATATCATATAGTAGTGTATTTAACAAAAATGGGTCTAGGGTAATACATGAATATAACGCAAATGAAAATGCACGAATGACAATGAAACATTCTGAGCTTATCGGATGACATAATATCCTTGTACCTTCGGCTAACATTGAAAATATTAACATGTACCTCCGGCTAACATTGGGAATATCAACATCTTTCCCAGATACCTCAATAAGGATTTAGGAACATATTTAGGTGTGCTTTCAACATAGGAATCAATAACATGCACCTTCTTAACTACTAAGAGTAGAATAATTTTTGGAATAATATTACGGTTACGTTTCGTTACATGGAACATGCCAAAAGAAAGAAATAATTTACCTTAACATACCTTTGAGCCGACCCTTCCACACCGACGACGGAATCAGCCTCCTTTTTAAGTTAATCTTAGATATCAAGAACTATGTATCAAGAACTACGACTCCTTTAGAGCTTCCCATCACTTAACTTAGCTACGAAGAAATAATCCGACTTGCTAGGAACCGAAGAAAACCAAGATTATAATCACGAATTCGTGGAAGAATTCTTCATACTAAGCTGGAATTATTCACCATTGAAACACTTGATGAAAGAGGAATTCTAGAGGAAAGTTTGCTCTCTAGTTTGGATTAAAATTTAGGAGAAATGAATTGCAAAATAAATCTGATTTTATTGGTGGAAATATAATTTATCAAAGAAATAGAGGGGAAAACGTTACTGCCATGTTTGTATCAGCAGACCATTTTTTTTTGCCGAGTGAAAAGGTCTCACATATTGTTGCAAACGTTCTTGGAGCTAAAGAAAATGAGATTCTAAAGTCTTTTATGTTTTATTAACTGTGGGCCCACTCACCTCTTCAATGTATTACTACATCACAAGCTTATCCAAATGATTCCACTACATTAGTCATATTTTCCCTTTTCTTGGCATGGCCCCACGTGGCCATGTTAAGACAACACTTAATCCCTTTTTGTCCAGTAAAATGCCTCTTTTTCCCCCACTTACAATCCAACACTTAATAATTTAGCCACATAATTAATTTTTTAATCTCAATTCACTTAAATCTTAATGACTTATAAAATCTTCATATACTCAATGTCATAGTCGTGCGACATAGCACTAGTCCATAACCTCTTTCGGTACACATAAAATATTATTTTCAATCCCCGTCATCATACTTGTTAAGTCCAAAATTATTTCGGGACCGCATCATTTTATATATTAAGCTCTTCTTTTGCGTACGTGAATATAACATAAATCCTCCAAGGCTCGGGTCTACTTGCATACGTAAATATGACCAAAATTCTTTAAGGTCTTTATAAATTGTTCTTTGACGAAACTTATTTCTCTAATTCGTTTAACCTCTAATCCCTGCGTAACCTCTTCAACATTGTTATAAATCTTCTATAACTTCATGAATAACCCTAATCTCATTAAACTCATGTGTATTACCACAATGTATCCTATGATAAAGTATGGGGTGTTACAGTTTTGACCCTTCTTGCCGCCACCGTTGTTGCGGTTTTCGCCGGAATTATCAACTTTGGCCAGAATTATCAACAAAATCATGTGAGTTATCGGACGTAGTCATCATGGCCACGGAACTTGCATTGGTAGTTGCCTTCTTGGCCAAACCGGCTTCTTCTAACGTGAGCATCGAACGAGCTTGATAAAAAGGGGGGAAGTGGATTACTTTGGCAGAGCAGTGTTCCAACGCCATTATAGGCCTCAGATAGGCCTGTAACTATTTGTAGAATAAGACGATTATTGATAACAGGCGCGCCAACGTTACGGAGTTGGTCCGCCAATTCCTTGAGTCGTTTACAATAAGCTGAAACATTCGGGAAATCTTCCATGCTGACTTGTGAAAATTCTTTCTCAAGGGTGACAACTCGGGAATGCTGGTTATCCTAGAATATATCACGCAATTTATTCCAGGTAGCCATAGTCGTAGTGTCTGGTTCAATGATCGTTTGGAAAAGGTCGGTAGAAATAGTGGAGTAAATCCATTGAAGGACGGTAGCATCAAGTGTGATCCATAACTGAGGATCCTCTGCGGGTGTAGGGACAATGGGAGGAATAATGTGATGGAGGACTTGATGTGAGATTGTGTGAATTTTGAACAATTCTGCCCACGTCACATATTGGATGTTTTCCATCTCAAGAACATTATGGATGTGGTTCTTGATGTTAGAAACATTAAGGGCAGGATGAAACATGTTCTTTGACGGAGACATAACGAAAGAACAATAGGTGAATGAGGGATTTAGAAGAAAATTTGGGAAGAGATGAGGTAAGGTGGCACGGATTCCGAGAAGGGACACGGACACCGAGGCAGCGGAAGAGAGGAAAATTGAGAAGTTGAGACCTAGACTTCTGATACCATAAAAGAAATAATCCCTTGATTATTCTCATTAATGAATGAGTATATATACAATTTACAATTTTCATAATATGGAAAATCCTATTCCTATTCTACTCCCAAAACCCTATTTTATTTGTACAAGAATTCTACAATTATGGTAAGCGTACAATGCTAATTAAATACAAATAAAATGTTACCAAAAATCAATACACACGACTGTGTATACCGTGTATATCACGGTCTCCAACTTGTCATGGGATTCCGTGATATACACGGTATACACAAGGCATTGGATATGCTGTATATACCGTGTATACTATTGTATACTTTCAATCTGTACACTCTTGTACTAGCTAGTATTAACTGAAAGGTAAAAACAATTACCTCATTTAACCGTCTAATAGATTTTGACAGTAGTTTGGAATTGATAAATATCATAGTTTACGCAAATGATTTTGAGATGAGAGGATTTATGTAGTAGACCTCAACTAGTTTGGAATTGTTTCTTCGTTGATTGATCAAAATAAACAATTTTGATATGGCTGTTACTAAGCATAGGAATAGGAGCTAAGAGTTTAGATGCTGTTTCCCTGGTTTCGACATAGGAAAACCTATAGTCAGACTAAGAAGAATTCAGATACTTCACGAAATGTTTGCATCTATTCAGATAGAAAATGAATCCCCTGTTCTGATGTCTCTTTGCAAGAACAGAATCACAAGAATAGCCATCGTCTACAAATGCATCTTCGAAATGTTTTTCAATTTGCACTTCAGCATGAACAAAAGAGTCTAAAATTCGGTTAGTATAGGCATGCTATTTGACCTGTTACAGTAGTTTGAAGCTATGTTGCTCCAAAAATACTGTCGCACCCGTGTTGAATAAAAAAAAAGTGAAAATACACTATTTTTGGATGATCCGACCTGTACCCGCATGATTTTTGAAGAGTCCGAGCAACATAGATTTGAAGCACTTGATGTATGTAACTTTCCCTTCTGTTTCCCGCCTTTTCTGTCCTTGACCTTGCATGAAAAACAAACTTTGTATGATTGCTTGATGAGGGCTTTATTATCCTTTATCGGTTTGCATCTAACTTTTTTTTCCAACTCTGCCGAAGTGCATAAACTGCAGGTATTGGATTTAACCCGCTCTTCGATGCTTCATGAATCAATTGCTGCCAGAAATTTGTTTCTCTTAGGTGCTGAAGGAAATTAAGCTGGAGTAGAGAGGAAGCTTTGCAAATGGTTTCCATAAAATTTTGAAGGAAGGTAAGAAGATTATGTGATTAGGTATCTATGCTCATTACTCCAATTTTGACAGGAAATAAAATATCTTTTTGTTTATCACGCCTATTTGATGTTGAGAATGAAGTTACTGATTCACAATCTAGTTATGTCGGGGTTCACAATGCTCCGGTTCCGGAAGAAGCTTATTTTTATCGCTATAAGGCATAAGTAGTGAAAGAAGTAGACCTATAAAGAGAAAAGGAAGCGTTATCCCTCCTACTTATGATTCAACATTTAGCTCGATCTATTCTAGATGTCTTTTTTACATCAATGGCATCAGCTGGAGCTTGCACCGAATTGTTTACCCGCGGAACTCATTTAACCCAAGTGTTGTTATGCGATGAATAATTATGTAGGTTATTATGTGGTGAATAATAATGCATGGATTTTTATACGGTGTAAATATAAGGGATCGCTTACTTTAAGGACATTTGTGTCTAGATGCTCGTATTCACGTATTGCTAGTACATATTTTATTCCACATTCTATTTCCTATAATTGGTAAAGTTGTTGCTATATGATCAGAAGGTCATGGGTTCAAGCCGTGGAAACGGCCTCTTGCAGAAATAAGATAAGGCTTCGTACAACAGACCTTGTGGTCCGGCCCTTCCCCGGACTTCGCACGTAGCGGGAGCTTAGTGTCACTGGGCTGCCCTTTTATTCTATTCCCTATAAGATAATACATAAATTCAAGTATGTTATGCTAATATTAGCAATACAATATTAGTATAAGATACTTGATAGTATGTTTCTGAAACATGCTTTTGTACTTGTGACATGTGCAATATAATATAATACTCTGATTTTTTCACAAAAAAATTAAAATAAATTAAATGAAGTAAAATGTTGAAAGCCTGTTTCCTGCTTGGAGCTTTGATAGTTCTTGAAAGACTTTACTTGTTGAGCTAGTGTACTAACTAAAGATTCTTTCTATAAACATTTAAAAAAAAAAAAAACTTTTTGGTAGCTTCTGTTAGGAGATCAATTTGGATATGAGTTTGACATTTTGAGATTTTTTATAGCATTAAAATTCTATACAATTTCTTTTTGGAAACTAAGAACAAAAAGGATAGCCCGGTGCACTAAGCTCTCACTATGCGCGGAGTTCGAAGATGGGCCGGACCACAAGGAAAACAATTCCATTGCCGGGAATCGAACCCGAGTCTCCAAAAAAAACTTTTTGGTAGCTTCTGTTTGGAGATCAAGTAGGATATGAGTTTGACATTTTGAGATTTTTTATAGCATTAAAATTCTATACAATTTCTTTTTGGAAACTAAGAACAAAAAGGGTAGCCCGGGGCACTAAGCTCCCACTATATGCGGAGTCCGGAGAAGGGCCGGACCACAAGGAAAAATAATTCCATTGCCGGGAATCGAACCGGGTCTCCTGGGTGAAAGCCAGATATCCCGCTGGACGACAATGGAAACTTAGAACGTTTTTGATATGTATAACGTTTAGAAAGCTCAACTATTAATAACGTTACATAAACTATTCAAAGATATAAACTGTTCAAAGATGTTTAAAACTCCAGTTCCGTCCTGTTGTGGTTGGTTTATAGAATCTTCCTTCTCGGACACGAATTTTTTTTCTTGATACCGGTGGTTCAGGGCTAGCTTCTCCACATTTTGAGTATTTCATGTTGGGTGTTTTTTGCTCTATGGTACTTTATAATGCAGTACGGGAAGTATATAACTATTACAAGTATTCGAAAGGATAAACAAAGATTCAATAATTCAACTAGAAATCTGAAAATTACAATAGTTACACAAGAAAACTGGAAATTCCAGTTTTGTAGAAGATGGAAAAATGGAAATTGTTTTTGCTGAGTCGAGTGTAGCACTCTGTCCTTAAGATAATATTGCCCCGTATGTATCCTTTATACGTCCTGGACAATTTGTCTCCCAAGATAAAACAGCAATGGAACCCTTGAGCAAAGGAAACTCAAGAGCTACCGTGAAGAATATTGAGTAACGAAATGATGCTTGGAAGTTATAGGAAGAAAACTGTTTTCGGTTGTGTATTTTCGTGCACTGTTTTTGGTGTTCTCCTTGGTGCTCAACAATGGTGTAAGGGGGTGTTTATATAGGTGAGGGAGGGGCTGATTACTGCCCTCCATAACAGCCAAATAATGGCCATTATGAAGGTAGTAAAGCCACCAACATAAATGAAGAAAAGACCAACGGATTTGGCCATTATTGGAGGAGTAATTCAGCCAAAATAAATGGTTGAATTGAGTGCTTGGCAACTGCTTTGACCAAACTGTACATCTGAAAGAATTTTGGTCCGAACTGTACATCTGGAAACTTCTGGGATCAAACTGTACTTCTGGAAAAGTTCTCTGGCCCAAAAAGATAATAACAGTCCACATCCCGTGAACCCGAAATCGGAACCGGACGGGCGGCGGCGGCGCGCGTGTGGTCTTTCCTTGAACCGAAGCACATCTAGGTCCTCCCTCCTTTAAACACATGGGATACCCCTTGGGGTCCCAAACCCCAAACCAATTTCGAGTCTTATATACACAACAATTCTTTCTTCCTCTACCGATGAGGGAGAATTACACACAATACCACACTTTCCATGCTTCAAACACCTTACTTCGTGAACCAATATCTCTTTCATTTCTCAATGAAATTTGACGATTCTTGGCCCTACGGTTATCTACGTACTTAGTAGATCATGCATGTGTGAAGAACCGAATTCTCCAATATGCGTAACACTAGTGTTTAAGCCGTTAAAGTTGATCGGTCGCAACTCCCGCCAAAGGCAAATTTCCAACATTTCATCGGTTATCTGCTACTTATGTTGGCACAAGTATCCAGAACTATGTTCGTCAAGTTTTAGGCTAATGGAAAGAAATGATCTAGCGTCTTTTGTCTCTGCTAATTTATGAACCTTTGTCTTTCCTGTTTTTTGCTCACCTACAACAAGAAATTGAAATTAATAAATCAGCTTTACCGATTCCCATCAATCACTAAAAAATCTAGGGTTAAGGCAAAAAGTGGATCGAAGCTATTTTCTGACGAAGTTTGAGAATCCAAGATTGTAAATAAACCTTGTAATAATAAGAAAATGGAATTTTTAGTTATGCACTTTGCCAAAACAAAAAATGGGGGGGGGGGGGGGGGGGGGGTCAGGATACTATAGGATCTCCCCTCCTAAACCCCTCCGCTTCCTCTTTTGAAATAGAATGTGTTTAAAGTCAACTACAACTATAAGACTGGTTGATCTTGCTACCAACAGACGTTTCACTTTAACTTTGTAAAGCTCCAAATAGGCACACCATCGTCTAGAGTAAAAGAAGCTTTAAGTTGAAATTCAATAGTCCAAGAAATGATCATTTGTGCTTCACAAATACTTGTGTCATCACTCCGCTTAACTAACATTGAACACTAGGCTATTTAGTTGAGGGTTCGACCAACCTTCTGTTCGGGTGTGTTAAATAAGGCAATATACACACAATATACAGGTGTATATTGCCTTATTCAATGGCACGATTCTGCCCCAGATTGGTGCTCTCGGTTTTGATGTTAACAAATACATTACAATACACTACACATATATTTTCCAAATATACAATATTATTTGTTACCTAAATTAGGATTATACACTACCATAACTGTAGAGTTAGAATTATGGTAGAATAAGATTTTAGGAATAGAATAGGAATAAGATTCTCCTATTTTGTAACTTGTATATATACCTATTCAATTAATGAAAATAATCAAGGGTATTATTTCTTTCAGGGTAAACATGTTCCACTGATAAGGCAAAAACAAAACTCAAACTCGCAATTTTCAAGTCATGAGCCTGATAGGTCGATCAGTTCCTCTAGTTACAAAAATAGTGGTGAAAAATGTTTTTGCTCCTCTCTTTTTGCTATTGGAATCATATGCAGGTTTCTTGACTATGTCAACAGTAGCTAATGAGGACCAAATACAACGCACAAAATACGTTAGTGCCCTCAAAAGCTACTATTAGGACTATTAAATCAAGCTAGGTGTAGTTCAAGATTTAATGGTCAAAAACACATCTAAACTATTGTTTTTTCACGAGTTTCACACCATAACTATCAGTTATTTCATTTTTCTATCTGAACTATCACCATCTATGTATTAAAACTGATAGAAACCACTGTGTATCCGGTGCGGAGACCGAGTATCGAGGAGTAGCCAATGTGGTGTCTGAG
Source organism: Anisodus tanguticus (assembly GCA_034509755.1). Lineage (NCBI taxonomy): Eukaryota > Viridiplantae > Streptophyta > Magnoliopsida > Solanales > Solanaceae > Anisodus > Anisodus tanguticus. The sequence continues at coordinate 18,785,538 of CM067544.1, forward strand.
TCATGTTGGTTGCGTAGCCTTTTATTAGAGCTTCACTTTCCTATTCAGAAAGCTATCTTAGTCTACTGTGATAATGTTAGTGTTGTCTATCTCTCTGGAAATCTGGTCCAACATCAGCGCACTAAACATATCGAGATGGATATTCACTTTGTTCTCGAAAAGGTAGCTCGTGGACAAGTACATGTCTTACATGTCCCTTCAAAGTACCAAATTGCTGACATCTTTACTAAGGGTCTTCCCTTGGTTCTGTTTGAAGATTTTAGGGACAATCTCAGCTAGAGCTGGCCAGTGGGCCGGGCTCGGGTTTGGCGGGGTCGGGTCGGGGCGGGACGGGTGAAGGGGGCGGGATCGGGGGTTGGGCGAGTCCGGCGGGATTTTCCGAAGTCCAGTCCCGTCCCGATCCCGATCCCGTCGGAATTGGGTCGGGATGGGATCGGGTCGGGGGCGGGATCGGTATCGGGTTCCGGCGGGTTTTCCTTTTCTTTTTTTTTAAAATAACATATGTATAAAAAAACTCAATAAACAAGACAAGATAGTGTAATAAAAACATCTCAAGGCTGTTTTTGTGCCTCTTATATTATTTAATAGACATATGATTTTTTTTGAAATACAAATACAATTGTCTAAATTGCAACTTTGTGGTGTTGTCCAAAAGTTGCAAATTACATAATAAAAATGCAATTAAAAAAATTACATTCTCAAAAAAACCTGTTCTAATTGTTTGATAATTTCTTGTGGTTCTTCGGTTGGAATTGGTATTTGTTGGTCAAATTGATCCACGTCGCTTCCACCACCTTCGGATAAGATTTCGTTGTAGTTTTCGTCTTCTTCTTCGTTGATCTCCGGTTGACCGCACCTTCTCCGCTCCGCTCGTATCCAATTTCTGAATAATACTGCAATTTCCAAGCTGTCTCCGGCTAATGAGTATATGTGGTCTCCTATTTGATATCTGCTGGCAGAAAAAGCGCTTTCAGACCTAGTTGATGACGCTTGAATGTTCAAAACATCTCGGGCCATCATTGAAAGTGTCGGAAAGGTCTTCTCATTCCCCTCCAAGATTTCAAAGCAAGTCTTCATGTCCATCTTCATTGATAACTTCTTGGTACGATGTGAACCCTGCAAAACAAAAATATCAAACTCGCTAATTTGGTTAGTAGCGGTACGACCGCACATTCTATTTCTGAGGCTTTCAATACTAGCCGCAGAAACAACATGTCTTTTGTGAGGTTGTGTTGAAAATGAAGAAGATGGTATGGAAGCCGGTAGGTTACTAGCACTTTCTTGTTGATAAAACCTATATATTTTTTTGCATTGGTCTTCTACGCTAGACAACACTTCTTCTTTAGTTTGTTCAATATGTGGTGGGTGATTTAGATTTTTTGGACTTGGAGGTGATAGTACTTCTATACAATCGTAAATAGTTTCAATAAGTGATTTAATACCGTCTATTTTAATAGTCGGATTTAATACAACACCAATAATATAAATAGTACGAATAAAATATTTTTTTATTTTGATAAATATTTTTTTAATAGCTACCATATAAGCTGGTTTTTTCATATATTCACTAAGTAATAAAAATATTAGAGTTATATAAAATAACATAGTTGAAATAATAGGATAATATATACCGGAAAATTCTTTTGTTGCTTGAAAAAAATTCTCTAAAAATACAATAAGTTCGAAAATTTTTACCCAATCACTATCTACAACCATATCAGCTTGATTTTGATTATGAGAGTTAAAAAATAAAGTTATAGGTTTTCTATAGTCATAAGCAACAAGTAGTTGCTCGTATAAAGAATTCCACCAAGTGGATACTTCTTCTGAAATTTTTCTATAAGGTAGTCCACAATCGTGACAAGTTTTTTTTATATTCTTTTCTTCGTTGTACTCTATTACTTTTAAAAATAAAGTTTATAGCAAATTGTATTTTACTAAGAATGTCTTCAAAAAGTGATAGACCATCCTTTACAATTAAGTTATATATATGGCACGCGCATTTTATATGAAAATGATCTGGAAATGATGGAGTTAAACTATTTTTTAAAATTGTAATAACATAATTGTTAGAAGAAGCGTTATCTAATGTAATAGTCATAATTTTATCAGTTATTTCGTAATAATGGCACACTTGATAAATATTTTCTGCAATAAAAGTATCAGTGTGCCTATCATCTATATATCTATACGCTAAGATACGTTTTTTCATAGACCATTTATAATCTATCCAATGACAAGTTACCGTTAAATAATCATGGTCGTTAGTACTACGACCTATATCAGATGTGATAGATACTTTGCCATTAAAATGATATAATGAATAACGTAAATATTGTTGATATTCATGTGCGAATTTAAATACATCTCTCTTAACAGTTGATCTAGGAAAACCGTTAAAAGCAAGATTATATATATCTCTAATGTAATGAATAAAACCGGGAGATGAATGAAATGAAAAAGGCAAACCCTCCACAACAACTAATTTTGATATTGCTTCCATATCTCTATGTTTATTGTATATAGGGCCTACAATTCCCCCCGTCATAGGGTTAATTTGACCCTGTACTTGGTCCGGGACAGTATCAGTATGTGAACCTTGTCCCAATGGAGCGGGCGTTTGCTCACCCAGTTTTGAAGCCTGGTATTGGGCATACCTAGTTGGATGAGCCCTTACTACGTGTCTCATTAAACCATCCCATCCCACCGTGACCTTTTCCAGTTTCAAATTTTAAAACATCTTTACAAATGTTACATCTAGCTACTTGATTCTCTACGTCCCTATCAAAAAATATTCATGCATCTGATTTTAATGATCGTTTTGCTGGACCTCGTCTCATACTAGGGGAATATGAGGCATTTCAGTTGAAGGTGCACTAGTGGGTGTGTTGTCATCAACATTAGTGGGTGTATCATCTAGATCATCGTCTAAATTAAAGTCTTCGTGAGTATCAGAAAATAGCACCTCGTCTAAATCTAATGGTATTGTAGGAAAATGTTCTGTATCAACAAAATCATCCTGTGTAGGAATAGGATGACTAGAAGAAGTACCCTTGCCCTTATTGCCCCTACTAGAAGAAGCACCCTTACCCTTAAACATACCTCTTAATCCTTCCATTTTAATTATGATAATAAATAATTAAAGATAATAAAATTAAGTGCGCTAAATAAAATAAACAGATAATAATAATTTAATGAAGGAACGAATGTACCAAACGCCGACGTAACATCGACGTGTAATCGAGAGGTTAAAAATTGAAACTTTGCTCGATGGAAGATCATCAAGCTAGTTGCCAACTTGACTCCCAATTCCCAAATGAATAAATAAAATTGAATATTTAGTAAACAATGTAGACTTGTAGAGAGATATAATGAGAGATTAGAGAGATTGTAGGAAGATTTGTGAGAAAGATGAAGAGAAAATGAGTTATTTATAGTTGGAAAATTGGGTTAAAGTATAAATATAATAACTTATGGGTTAAAAATAAATATTAAGGGGTAGGGGGGTTGGGGGATGGGGGAGGCCAAAAATGGTCGTTGCACAACGGCCAAAATCTAAAATGATCGTTGGTGCAAAGGTTATTTTTGCAAATGGGGGGTTACGGTCGGGATTGGGGCGGGCTTGGGATCGGGTCGGGATGAGTCATTGTCCCGTCCCGGTTCGAGTCCCGCTACCGATTTTTTTTTTTTACTCGGGTTCGGGGCAGTGTCGCGGCGGAACCGGGCCGTCCCGGCCCACTGGCCAGCCTTAGTCTCAGCGTACGACAACCGCCCACTATGACTGTGGGGGGTGTGATAGAAACTACCGTGTATCCCACACAGACAAAGTGTATATTTAGGATATTTAGGTTTCTTACCATATTTTATAAAATTCTTGTACAAGTGTAATTAAGATATTAGTATTATAGTAGGAATATGATTTTCCATATTTAGAGATAGTATATTGTATATATAGATCTCTTTATTAATGAAAATGAACACATCCCGAAGCAGATTAGGCCAACTATCAGCCGTTCTCTTTTTCTATCTTAACTATCACCGTCTACCCAACTAGGTGTGTTTTAATAGTTGAGGTGTGAAACTCGCGAAAAAGTAATACTTTAGATATGTTTTTGATCATTATCTCGTAGTTTAATCGCGAAACATATTTTAGTAGCCATATTTAACTTGTTAATTGCTGTGGATGGAGCATCTTCAACTTTCACAAACATTTGTTAAGAATAATAAAGATGATACATCAACTCTATATTTTTTATTGGGGCAGTTGGAAGCACAATTTAGTTTAAGCAATTCATACTTCTAGCTATTTAAAAATTAAGGCAAGAATTGACAAGGTTTGAACATAAAAAACCAATTTAAGATATAATATTGAAAAAAACAATTATATTTAGAGGGTAAGGTCTATAAATTATGCTCCTCTGAATAGCAATTATATGCTCACACTAAAACTTCCATAAAGCATAAAGAGTTCTTCTTAGCATGGCGTTGCTTAAGTTTGCTTTCGTTCTGGTTGTTCTTCTCGTGGCAACCACTAGTTAGTATCTATCTCTCTTGTCTCTAGATAGCAATTTTACTTAATTATATTGTGCTTGTTATTCTATATGTTGGTGTATAAGTGACTATATACGTATGTCATATGTATACATACGGGGTAGAATTACAGTCGACAAAGGGTGATGAGTTAGAAAATCTTTCGTCCAAAAACTATATATATATATATATATATATATACAGAAGTCAAAGCATCTAAGGGTATGACCTCAAGAATAACTAAGTGGGAGGAGAATGATGGGGTCTCAAGTTCAAATTTCAACATAGAAAAAAGACACAAGGTTATTTTTTCCCATTTGACCGAGATACACAAAATTATCCGGTACTAGTAATGGCGGGAGTTAGCAAGCAGAAGCGGAGTTAGAGCCTTAAGAGGGGGTGGAAGGGCCTCCTTCACGGAAACCAAGGTCAATGTTTTATGTTATGTACATATATCATATGATGAACACTCTTGATGAAATTTTTTCTCCACCAGTGATAACAGGTACACATTAAAAGTAGTTGAAATTCGTGCAAGCCGATCCGGAAACCATAGGCATAAATAAAATATAAGTCAAACATTATTTTTTATATGTATATATTAAATCTTGAACGCTTTTTAAAAAATTGACTTTGTCACGGTATACATGGTCTTGCAAGAGCTTTGTGCATATTGTTTGTATGTGTTCTTTCATTCATGTACTACTTGTCATAATTTAATTTCGATCATTTTAATGGTAAAATATTTCAGTCAATATGTCGTGGTTCTCAAAGACGCAAGTATTAGCTTCACGGGATGTTGATCATGATCTCTGGGAACTTGAAAAGAGATTACTCTCACCCCTTAATGGTTTAACTTGTGGGAGATAATGTACTTTCAATGACTGTAAAGATGATTGTTAGATTCTCTATAGATGTATTAGATCCCACTGTGCATTGTAATTGCAAATTGTTGGTAGATTATATATGGAAGTATTGGACATTAAATATGTACTTTGTACAAAAATAAAAATTACATTTCTGTGTGTTTTTAAAGTGGATTACATTGGATATGTTGTTATTGTTCTTCTTATGTGTGTTTTCTTTATCTTTTATTGTTAGCTATCTTTCATACTTTGTACAAATAATAAAGAAAGTGAATTGTCTATAGTTGGTTATAGAAGGGGAACTTTAAAGCAATTATAAAGTTGTCCTCATGTGATTTATAGGTTACGAATTTGAGACATGAAAACGTCACTAATGCTTGTACTAGGTTAGACTGTCTACATCACACCCCTTGAGGTGTAATTAACCACACTTTGTGAAAGGTTAAAAGTATTATTCAACTATAAATCAGTAGCTACAATCGATCATTGAGGTGTCTCAAGCCTCAACGTACAGCAATGTAAAAACAATGAAATGAAAATCTATGGGATGGGATGATTCACTCAAAAGGTGATATTACAAGAGGGAAATAATCGGAAGAGAACCTGATAAGTTGCTAGTTTGATCCTAGCAATAATGTCGTCCTCCGTCAGAATAGTCCCGTCAAAAATCAGTGCGTTTCGGGCCCTCCAAATTTCAAAGACTGTTGCACAAAAAGCAAGGTGAATTGCTTTAGACCGGATGCTTGTTCCACGGTGTTCTTTCTTGAACCATTTGAGGGCACTCTCGGTAGTTGTCATTGCTCTTCGGATCCCCAAACATTCCCGAATGTTCTTCCAAATCGTGTGTGAATAAGGGCAAGCGAAGAACAAATGAGCGTGTGTCTCATTTGCTTGCTTACAGAACCCACAAGTAGCATCCACAATATTAAGGAACGAGAGGGTGTCCTTTGTAGCCAAGCGTTTTCGGCAACAGAGCCAAACCACAAAAGAGAATTTGGGCGGGATGAATCCTTTCCAAATCTGAGCCATCCAAGGCTTGCGCTCACGGGTAGTGCGCAAGACATTATAAACAAGGTTGGAATCCAGATTTGCCATTAACACAACATTGCTCAAAGCCCCTGATTGCACCTTCTTGGCTGCCGTAAATCCTTGTGAACCTATCCCGGATTCCGCAAAGTTTCTTGAAAAGCAGGGAGTCTCTATCTCGAGTTTCATATGCCCAAATTGTTTGGCCTCGCAAGTATGTGGCATTGACCCATTTGACCCATAGATTGTCGGCATTGTTGTGGAACAACCATACTGATCGGGCGAGAAGTGCAAGGTTCCACACTTTGATGTCCATAAGGCCCAAGCCCCCTTCCAATCGTGGTACACAGATGTCGTCCCAAGCGACCCGCGACGGCTTGCCACCCCATAAGAATTGGATACAAGCAGAACGTACTTTGTTCAGCACCGCGGCATGCAGAGGGAATGCCCGGAACCAAAACCATTCGACCCCTTGAATGACGGAGCGAATTAACTCCAATTTGCCTGCATATGAGAGGGAGTGGTGCCCCCACTTCTGAATATATCCTGAGATGGAATCTGTGAAGGGAGCAAATTGATCTACTGAGACAGATAAAGGAGCCAATGGGACTCCTAAATACCGCACGGGAAAGGTTCCTTCAAAAAACCAACTCGTTCAATGATCCTGTCACGGCTGATACCATGTGTGCCGGCTAAGTAAATGGAGGACTTGGAAGGATTTAAGGATAGCCCGGACACCTCTTCGAAAGTCTCAAGACAGTCCATAAGGATTCCAACCGAAGAGTCATCACCTCTAGCAAAGAGCATAAGGTCATCCGCAAAAGCAAGGTGAGTTAATGCTAGATTCTCACACTTGGGATGGTAAGAAAATGTCGGATCCGCAGCTTTGGACTTGAGCATTCTCGAGAAGTATTCAATACAAAGAATGAACAGTGTGGGAGACATGGTATCTCTTTGCCGCAAGCCACGCTTTCCTTCAAAGTACCCATGTAGCTCCCCATTGATCGAGATGGAGAACGTAGTAGTGGTAACGCATTCCATTATCCATCTTACAAATCTGTCTGGAAATCCAAGGCCTCTCAACACCGAGTTCAGGAATTCCCAAGATACCGTATCAAAAGCTTTTCGGAGATCCACCATGAGCATGCATCGTGGAGAGCATCGAGTTCTATTCGAACCCCTCACAAGTTGTTGGGCTATAAGCACATTGTCTACTAAGTTCCGTCCCTTCACAAAAGCGCCTTGGCAGTTATCAACAAGGGAGGGGAGTAAGGGAGCCATCCTGTTAGCCAATATTTTGGCAATGATTTTGTAGACTACATTGGTCAAGCCTATCGGCCTGAAATCTCCCACCTTGGGATCCCGATCTGTCTTAGGGAGCAGAGTGAGGATGGTATGATTTAATTGCTTCAATAAAACGCCTGTGGTGAAGAATTCCCGCACACCACGCACTACATCATTGCCAACACAGTTCCAACGGCTCTTGAAGAATGCCGAGGAAAAGCCATCCGGGCCCAGTGCTTTGTCATTTCCGATATCAAAAAGCGCATCATGAACTTCCTTAGAGGTGATTGTTCGCACGAGTTGTGCACAATCATCCGCCCCCAGTGTCGGGCCCGAAGTTAGCACCGTGAGATCAATGGGGTATGAAACCCGCGATATGCCAAAGAGCTCCTTGTAGAATGCCACTAGTAAATCCGCTACCTCTTCATGGGATGAAGTAGTGGTACCATCTTCCTTAATGAGATAGGAGATAGAGTTCTTTGCATTATTTCTCTTGATCATGCTATGAAAGTATTTAGAGCTTCTATCACCCTCGACCAAATGAGTGTGCCGAGCCTTCTGTTTAAGATAATGTCGTTCAGATTCAAGCAAAAAATTTGCTTTGGCTCGTAGGGCACTGACTTTAGATTTCAGGTCATCATTCAAAGGATCTGCCATGTGTGCTTGGATAGCTTCTTTAAACTCAAAGTTTGCCGAGGTGGCTCGGTGGGCAATGCTACCGAATGCGGCAGTATTCAAATCTCTCAAAGGGCGTTTTAATGCCTTCAATTTTGTAGCCAAAATGAATTGCGCTGTACCGTCCACATATTGTTTCCAACATAAGTCGAGTATAGCATCAAATGCAGGATGTTGCAGCCACATGTTGAAGAACTTGAAGGGGCGATTACCTTTGGATGAAGAGGTAACCACCGAAGCTATCATCGGGCAGTGATCAGAAACTGGCTCCATGGGGAGGAAAATAGCTGAGCATGCCAAACTTAAATCGCTCCAACATTGATTCATCAATACTCTATCCAGTTTGGACCAAATGGAGCCATTTGTCCAAGTAAAGAAGGCACCCGAGGATGGAGTATCCGTGAGGCCGAGTGCCAACATAAAATTCGCAAGATCTCTTAGTGCATAAGCCGAGAGGGGAGGCCCACCCACTTTGTCTTGAGGAGAGCAATACGAGTTATAGTCGCCAAGAATCATCCATGGCTTGCAAATGCTGCTGCCCAGATGGGCGAGATGATGCCATAGTTTCCGTCTTTCCGGTATGCTATAAACCGGGTAAACAAAGGTGACAATATAGGACACTTGAGTTACACGGCAAAGTGCTTGGACATGGATGTGTTGTGAGTCCATTCCAAGCACCTCACAGCTCACTCTAGATGGATCCCAAAGAAATAACATTCTGCCACCATCAATGAATTCGATATTTGAACAAGCATTCCATGTCGGGAACCTTAGAGAAGGAAAGGTTTCAAGTCTTGCTCGAGAGAATTTGGTTTCTATCAAGCAAGCCATTGCCACCGAGTGTTGATGTGCTAGCCTACACACTAGAGATTGTGTGGCAGCCCTATCCAAGCGTCCGCAAAGACCCCGGACATTCCAGCATAGTATCTTCATTGAAAACCAAATGAGGATCCATAGGCTCCTCCGCGCCGTTTGCTTACTGCCTTACCATTATTTTTCCTGGAAGCAACTTCTTGCCAGCCATCATCAATGGTGTTAGCAACCAAGGTGACCTTACTAACGTGGGATGCTTTATATCGGACTACCTTTTTTTAAGTCGGCTAAAGAACAAAATAAAGGTTTGGTTTGTTATCCAATGCCTTCCTGAGTTTTTTAGTTACTTGAAAGTTTAGTAAGGCCTTATAGGACTATCAAGAGAAAAGTTTACACAACTCTTTCGTGGCCTTTTTGGAATACCTGCTTGTAGATGACTATTTTTTAGATCACTGATAATTTATGAATTCTTTAAATCATGGTTTAAGGATTTTTTTGAGTAAATTGAAAGACTTCTTCTCGATGATGTCCCTGTGAGTGCCTCTTCCGTAGTGAATCTTGAAAAAAATATATATATGTTTTTGACCCGAACGAGTCAAAGGTTCGCTACACCTTACCCCTTGACTTGAGTTTGATTTCCAATAGGTGAAATGATCTATCAGTGGGCCCTTTCTTTTGCAATACTAAAAAGAGAGAACGTTAGACGATAATCTAAAATTTTATAGACGTTAGACGACAATAAATATTTTGTCAATTTCAAGAGCTATATTTGCACAACTTATCCGGGATTGAGATGTAGTCGTTGTTGTGCTATTATTTAAAATCACTTAATTTTTAATGAGATAATTACAACCCAATACTTTTGGGTGATCTAGTTTGCAAAGTAGCCCGCAGATGTATAAATTTTATATATTTATACTTAAATATACATACAATATACCTATCAGTGTATATGTTTTATATATTTAAGCTAATGTCGGTAATTAAATTTGGTCAAAGAGACATAAAGGAAAGAATCATTTTATTTAATTTGGTCAAACAAGCTAAAAGGTCATTTATGCAAATACTATGTATATCAAAGTCCCCCCCAACCCCACAAAAAGAGCAGTAGTGCTGAGGGGGCGGAAATTATTATTCTCCAAAAATAATCTGACGTAAGCTTGGAAGCTGGATATAAAAAAATAAAAATAAAAAGCCAAAAACTAGAGCCAACACTTGGAAACAATAGAACCCCACAACCACAATATCATCACTCTTCTCTGCCAACTGCTTTTGTTTGCCCCCTGATTTCTTGTATTAAAGTCACATACATATTAAAGTCAAAATTGCAATTAAAAAGGTAGGATGCCACAGTGTTTTTATTAGTCAAACAACCACTTTTTCTTGCTTACACAGTTCTTCAATTCATAACCTATCTTGAAAAAAGGAAAAAAGAAATAAACTAAGTTTTTAATGGCTTCTCTAATTCTTCTCTTATCAGAGCTTAGTAGACATGAAAATACAGATTATCTTACTACTTCTTCTTCTTCAAATTTAGCTGATAAAGGAGCTCAACCAATTGCTAGCAAAAGGATTTTAACAAGTTTTAAGGATAATTTTGAAAAGGAAGAGGAATTTGAAGAACTTCCAAGGATTTGTGTTAGATGTGGTTTGGCCTTAATTAGAACATTGTTTTTTTGTAATTTGTGTTTTTTATTTATGTAGTATGACACGTTTAGTTTCTTGTTGGGAAGTGAACCTAATTTTGTATTCATTCTTTCTTTTTCCATTTGTCTTTACTTTCCATTGTGTTCTTATTCAATTGAAGGCCATAAAATTTAAAGAATAGTACCATCTTTAGTTTACAGTAGGGCTGGCCAGTGGGCCGGGACGGCTCGACCCCGACCCGACCCCGTCCCGAGCCCGTCCCGAGCCCGCCCCAGGCCCGCCCGCCCCGACCCCGCCCCGAGATCGTCCCGAGCCCGAGCCTGACCCCGTCCTTTTCCCTCTTTTGCAAATATGACCGTTGCACCAACGACCATTTTAGATTACGGCCGTTGGCCAACTGCCATTTTAGGGGGCCCCCTCCCCCAACCCCCCTACCCCTTAATATTTATTTTTAACCCATAAGTTATTATATTTACAATTTAATCCAATTTTTCAACTATAAATAACTCATTTTCTCTTCATCTTTCTCACAAATCTTCCTACAATCTCTCTAATTTCTCAATATATCTCTCTACAAGTCTACATTGTTTGCTAAATATTCAATTTTATTTATTCATTTGGGAATTGGGAGTGAAGTTGGCAACTAGCTTGAGGATCTTCCATCGAGCAAAGTTTCAATTTTCAACCTCTCGATTACACGTCAGCGTTTGGTACATTCGTTCCTTCATTAAATTATTATTGTCTGTTTATTTTATTTAGCGCACTTAATTTTATTGTCTTTAATTATTTATTATCATAATTAAAGTGGAAGGATTAAAAGGTATGTTTAAGGGTAAGGGTAAGGGTGATTCTTCTAGTAGGGACAACCAGGGCAAGGGTACTTCTTTTAGTCATCTTATTCCTACACAGGATGATTTTGTTGATACTCAACATTTTCCTACAATACCATTAGATTTAGACCAGGAGCTATTTTCTGAAACTCAAGAAGACTTTAATTTAGACGATGATCTAGATGATATACCCACTAATGTTGATGACAACACACCCACTAGTGCACCTTCAACTGAAATACCTCCTATTCCCCCTAGTATGAGACGAGGTCCAACAAAAGGACCATTAAAATCAGATGCATGGACATTTTTTGAAGGGACGTAGAGAATCAAGTAGCCATATGTAAAATTTGTAAAAATGTTTTAAAATTTAAAACTGGAAAAGGTCACGGTGGGACGGGGGTTTAATTAGACACGTAGTAAGTGCTCATCCGGCCTAGGTATGCCCAATACCAGCTTCCAAATCGGGTGCGCAAACGCCGCTCCATCGGGACAAGGTTCACATATACGATATCGTCCCGGACCAAGTACATGGTCAAATTAACCCTTTGACGGGGGGAATTGTAGGCTCTAAATACAATAAACATAGAGATAGGGAAACAATATCAAAATTAGTTGTTGTGGATGGTTTGCCTTTTTCATTTCCTTCATCTCCCGGTTTTATTCATTACATTAGAGATATATATAATCCTTCTTTTAACGGTTTTCCTAGATCAACTGTTAAGAGAGATGTATTTAAATTCGCGCATGAATATCAACAATATTTACGTTTTTCATTATATCATTTTAATGGCAAAGTATCTATCACGTCTGATATAGGTCGTAGTACTAACGGCCATGATTATTTAACTGTAACTTGTCATTGGATAGATTATAAATGGTCTATGCAAAAACGTATTTTAGCGTATTGATATATAGATGATAGGCACACTGGTACTTTTATTGCAGAAAATATTTATCAAGTGTGCGATTATTACGGAATTACCGATAAAATTATGACTATTACATTAGATAACGCTTCTAATAACAATTACGCAATTACAATGTTAAAAAATAGTTTAACTCCATCTTTTTCATACCATTTTCATATAAAATACGCGTGCCATATTTATAACTTAATTATAAAGGATGGTCTATCACTTTTTGAAGACATTCTTAGTAAAATACAATTTGCTATAAACTTTATTTTTAAAAGTAATAAAGTACAACGTAGAAAAGAATATAAAAAAACTTGTCACGATTGTGGACTACCTTATAGAAAAATTCCACAAGAAGTATCCACTAGGTGGAATTCTTTATACGAGCAACTACTTGTTGCTTATGACTATAAATTACCTATAACTTTATTTTTTAACTCTCATAATAAAAAGCCAGCTGATATGATTTTAGATAGTGATTGGGTAAAAATTTCCGAACTTATTGTATTTTTAGAGAAAAATTTTCAAGCAACAAAAGAATTTTCCGGTATATATTATCCTACTATTTCAACTACGTTATTTTATATAACTCTAATATTTTTATTACTTAGTGAATATATGGAAAAATCAGCTTATAAGGCAGCTATTAAAAAAATGTTTGTCAAAATAAAAAAATATTTTATTCCTATTCCCTCTATTTATATTATTGGTTCTGTATTAAATCCTACTATTAAAATAGACGGTACTAAATCATTAATTGAAACTATTTACGATTGTATAGAAGTACTACCACCTCCAAGTCCCAAAAATCTAAATCATCCACCACCTATTGAACAAACTAAAGAAGAAGTGTTGAATAGCGTAGAACACCAATGCAAAAATATATATAGATTTTATCAACAAGAAAATGATAGTAACTTACCGGCTTCCATACCATCTTCTTCATCTTCAACACAACCTCACAAAAGACATGCTGTTTCTGCGGCTAGTATTGAAAGCCTCAGAAATAGAATGTGCGGCCGTACCTCTACTACTAACCAAATTAGCGAGTTGGATATTTTTGTTTTGCGGGGTTCTGTACCGTATCAAGAAGTTATCAATGAAGATGGACATGAAGACTTGCTTTGAAATATTTGGAGGGGGAATGAGAATACCTTTCCGACACTTTCATTGATGGCTCGAGATGTTTTGAACATTCAAGCGTCATCAATCGCGTATCTGAAAAGCGCTTTTTCTCGCAGCGAGATATCAAATAGGAGACCACGACACTCATTAGCGGAGACGACTTGAAAATTGCGTATTATTCGAGAGATTGGATACGAGCGGAGCGGAGAAGGTGCGGTCAACCGGAGATCAACGAAGAAGATGATGAAAACTACAACGAAATCTTAACCGAAGGTAGTGGAAGCGACGTGGATCAATTTGACCAACAAATACCAATTCCAACCGAAAACACAAGAAATCATCAAGCAATTAGAACAGGTTTTTTTGAGAATGTAATTTTTTTAATTGCAATTTTATTATGTAATTTGCAACTTTTGGACAACACTACAAAGTTGCAATTTAGATTTTAGACAATTGTATTTGTATTACAAAAAAACCATATGTCTATTAAATAATATAAGAGGCACAAAAACAGCCTTGAGATGTTTTTATTACACTATCTTGTTTTGTTTATTGAATTTTTTTATACATATGTTATTTTTTTAAAAAATGAAAACCCGTCGTACCCCGCCCCGAGCCCGAGCTCGACCCCGACCCCGACCCGACCCCGCCCCGACCCGATACCGACGGGATCGGGATTGGGATGGGACTGGAGCAAGTCCCGCCAGACCCGACCCCGCTAGACCCCGCCGACCCCGACCCATTCTCCCGTCCCGCCCCGACCCCGACCCCGCAAGACCCGAGCCCGGCCCACTGGCCACCCTTAGTTTACAACAACATATTGGTTTGTAATTGTATGAGTGGGTCGTGGGAGGGGAGGGGAGGGAGGAGGAGTGGGTGTACTCATATTTTATCCTATCTTAATAGGTAAAGAGGTATTTCCCCAGATTTCACGCATAGCGAAAGCTTAGCACATCAAAAAAAAAATTGATAGATAAAGATGTCATTTCCGATAGATCATCGGTTCAAAGATAAGCAAACAATAACAATATAAAAAAGAAATAATAGATAGTAACAATCAAACTACACAACTTTAGTTTAAAGTCATAAAAATTAAAAATGTTTTTTTATTTTTTTATATTCTATACCAATAAAATTAAGATACATAAATTTAAGGAATAAGGCATCAATACTCCCGAACTATACCAGAAGTCTCAGCGACACACTTTTCATTTTTGGGATCCTATTACCTCCCTTAATATTTTTTAAAAACATAATAAATATCATTCTAAGCGCCAATGTGGCAAATTACTCTCATTCTCTTTGGGAGAATGAGAAACATAAAATCTGATTAACCTATACACGTGCCATTTTTTAATTAGATACTTCACATTTAATTACACCTAATTATTTATTATTAAAGCTTAAAGTTTTTTTTTAAATTCTTATTTCAAAAGATCTTGTTAACGCCGGAGAATCTCCATCTATAGTCTCCGACCATGACAAATATGAGATTGGGAATAGATTTTGTCGCCAGAATTTGAAGCTCGCCGAAAAATACTGTCGCCGAAATTTAAAATATCGGCCATGTGTTTTGAATCTCGCCGGAACAATAGAGAAAAATATTTATAAATTTATGAAATTGGGCTTTCAAAACACGTGGTCTTACATCAATGTTTCCATGGATGATCATGATGAAGAAGAAAAATAAAGGAAAAGAAAAGAAAAAGATACGCCCAAAAAGGGGCAGCCATGGTTGGCTTGCACTTGAAAGAGAAGAAGAAAGGATAAGGAAAAAGAAATAGGAAAATAATTTTTAAAAAAATAAAATATATATATGGCAGAGAGAGGGGAATACAATCTCCTTTCACGTCAGCGCTTTGAAATTTATTATATTTTAAATAAATTTAGAGTGAACTTTGGGTATAGGGGGGTATTGATCAATATCCCTAAATTTAAACGGAGGAGTATTCATTCAATAATTATGGTCAAGTTCTTAAAAGTTAGGTGAACCTAAAACAAAAATATTGTTTTAATCTTACATTAATTCTAGAAATTCTTGCTAATATACCAATTTTATCTAAGCTCACAAAATTTATTACTAAAATTATCTATGGAACGACTGTTCTTTCAATACTGTAAAAACATTTCATTTTGTTTACTACCATAAAACATTTATTGTACCAACGTAAAAAGACAATCTAGTAATTTTAAAAAACAAAATTAATGTAGTTATAATTTCAATTCTTGCCTAAATATGATCATTGCATCAAGCTTCTATTGTCTATAATCATATAATGATTAATGACAGTACATAATCTCAAACTTAAGTATTAATTCATTAACTTTAGAAATTCTCCACATTTTTCAAATGGTCATTTATACTTATTTTAATAGACCAAAATACATAACGAATAATGGACGTAAAAAATATATTAACATGATTAAAAATTAACAACAACTAAGTGATATCGCCTACGTAGATCTTTTGTTTTATCGTATCCTTCTTTTTGTTAGGTCCACATGAGTATCAAGGAATTGTAGCTCTTTAAAGACCTCATTTCATGTGATTTTATGTTTGTTCGTCCCTTTAAACTAGGGGTGACCAGTGGGCCGGGTCGGGGTGGGATGGGACTGGATTTGGGGGGACGGGTTTTGGGGGGAGGAATTTTGGGGGGACGAGGTGGGGGATCGGGATCGGGACTTGGTGGGCCGGATAGAGGGGGCGGAAAGAGGTCACGTCCTGTCCCACATCCCGCCAGAAGAGGGGACGGGTTTTGAGGGGACGGGTTTTGGGGGGACGGGTCAAGTAGGGGGATTTGGGGAGATTTTAATTTTTTTAGACACTTAATTTAAAATATATATATATATATATATATATATATATATATATATATATATATATATATATATATAATTGATATATATAAAAACTTAAATAATTGAACAAGATAGTGAAATAAAACATCTCAAGGCTGTTTTTGTGCCTCTTATATTATTTAATAGAAGTGTGATTTTTTTGGTAATACAATTTCAAAATTGCAACTTTGTTTCATAGTTCAAAAGTTGCAAATCACATAGTAAAATTGTCATTAAAAATTACATATTCAACCATACTCTTTCTAATTTCCTCACATTCTCTTGAAAATCTTCTGTTGGAATTCAAAGTTGTTGGTCAAATTGTTCGACGTCGCTTCCTGCTCCCCCGGATAAGATTTCGTTGTAGTTGTAGTCGTCTTCTTCGTTGATCTCTGGTTGACCGCAGATTCTACGCTCCTCTCTAATCCAATTTATGAATAAAACTGCAATCTTCGAACTGTCCCCCGCCAATGAGTGTCTGTGCTCTCCTATTTGAAACCTTCCAGCAGAAAAAGTGTTTTCAGAAGCTGTTGATGACGCTTGAATATTCTAACACACCTCGAGCCATCTTTGATAGTGTCAGAAATGTCTTCTCCTTCTCCTCCAGTATTTTAGCAAGTCTTTACGACCATCTTTATTGACAATTGATTCGTACGGTACAACACCCTGCAAAACATAAACATCAAACTCGCTAATTTGTGAAGAACTTGAACCACTATACATTTTATTTCTAAGGCCTTGAATACTACAAACAGAGATATCATGTCTTTTATTAGGTTGCAGTGAAGTAGAAGAGGATGGTACAGAAGTCAGTTGATTATTTACATTTTGATCTTGATAATATATATATATATTTGCATTCAGTGTGTATGCTAGACATAACTTATTTTTTAGTTGGTTCATCAGTTGGTTCTTCAGTTGAGTCTGTTGGAAGTATTTCTAAGCTTTCATAAATCGTTTCATCAAGTGATTTACAACCGTCTACTTTAATAGTAGGATTTAATACAATACCAATAAAATAAATAGTGGGAAATAGGAAAAAAATATTTTTTAATTTTATAAACATTTTTTTAATAGATGGCTTTTAAGTTGGTTTTTGCATATATTCATTAAGTAACAAAAAAATTAGAGCTATATAAATAACATAGATGAAATAGTAGGATAATAAATTCCAGAAAATTCCTTGGTAGCTAGAAAAAAATTCTCTAAAAATACAATAAGTTCCAAAATTTTATCCAAATCATCAGCTACAAGCATATCCATTGGATTTTAATTTAGGGCATTAAATAATAAAGTTATAGGTCTTTTATACTCATGAACAACAAGTAATTGTTCATACAAAGAATTTCACCTAGTCACAACTTCTTCTGAAATTTTTCTATAAGGTAATCCACAATCATGACAAGTTTTATTTATACTCTTTGCGTCTTTGTATTTTATTACTTTAAAAATAAAGTTTATAGCAAATTGTACTTATCAAGGATGTTTTTAAAAAGTTTTAGGCAATCCTTTACAACTAAGTTATAAATATGACATGCACATCTAATATGAAAAATATCGGGAAAAGATGGAGAAATCGAGTTCTTAAAATGTTTACAGCATAATCATTAGAAGAAGCATTATCTAATGTAATAGTCATAACTTTATCAGTAATTCCATAATATTCACAAATTTCATGAATATTTCTTGAAATAAAATCTCAAGTGAGTGTATCATCAATATATCTATATTCTAATATACGTTTTTGCATAAATCAATTCTGATCTATCCAATGACATGTAACGGTTAAATAATCATTATATTACGTCATATATCAGAAGTGATAGTCACTTTGCCATTAAAATGATATAATGCATAACGTAAATAATGTTGATATTCATGTGCAAATTTAAAAACATCTCTTCTAACAGTTGATCTAGGAAAACCGTTAAAAGCAGAATTATATGTTTCTCGAATGTAATGAATTAAACCAGGAGAGGAAGAAAATGTAAAGGCAAACCTCCACAATAATTAATTTTGCTAAATTTTCTCTATCTCTGTGTTTATCATATTTAGGACCTATAACGCCTCCCGTCATCGGGTTAATTCGGCCTTGTACTTGGTCGGGGATACTATGTCAACCTTGTCCCGAATCAGAAGGCATTTGCACACATGATTTTTCAGCCAAGTATTGGTTATACCTTGCTTTTTGAGAGTTTTCTACATGTCTCATTAAACCTCCCGTCCCACCTTGACCTTTTCCAGTTTTATATTTATAAACTTCGAGATAAATTTTATATATAGCTAGTTGATTAGGAATGTCCCTATCAAAAAAATCTCATACAGGTGATTTTAATTTTCGTTGTTTTTTGCCTCGACTCATACTAGGGGGAATAAGAGGCATTCTAGTTTCAGTTTCAGCTCAAGACTCAGTCTGAGCCTATGGTGGATATGCACTAGTGAGTGTGTTATCTAAATTATCTTTCTAATTCATTTTCTAAATTAAAGTCTGGTTCAGATGCAGAATATACATCATGATCTAATTGTATATTAATATTAACATTAAAAAAATCAGTTTCATCTATATGAGTGAAATCATCATAATTAGGATTACTAGAAGATGCACCCTTACCCCTATTACCCCTAGTACCTCTACCAGAAAAACGTCCACTTCATTTCATTATAATTATACAAATAATAATTAAAAATAATAAAATTAAATACGATAATTAAAATTAAGTAACAATAATAATTTAAATAATGAACGAAGGTACCAAACGCCGACGTAATGTCGACGTGTAATCGAGGTTGAAAATTGAAACTTTGTTCGATGATCCTCAAGCTAGTTGTCAACTTCACTCCCAATTTTTAAACTTTGATAGAAATTAGCAAATAAAATATAATATTTAGTGTGCAATGTAGACTTGTAGAGAGAGAGATTAGAGAGATGGTATGAAGATTTGAGAGAAAAATGAAGAGGAAAATGAGGTATTTATAGTTGAGAAATAGGGTTAAAGTGTAAATATACTAACTTAGAGGTTAAAAACAAATATTAAGGGGGTAGGGGGTTTATGGTGTGTGGAGGGCCAAAATGGCCTGTTATTAGCCATTGCCAATGGCCAAAATCGAAATTGGCCCGTTGTGCAACAACTATTTTTGTAAAGGGGAGGGGGGATGGGGCAGGCCGGGTTGGGTTGGGTTGGGGCGGGGCGGGGCGGGTATCGGGACGGGCCAGGGACCTGACCCACTGGACAACCTTATTTTAAACACATTCAAATTATTTTTTCTTTTGTCACTTCCAACTTAATAAATGAAGGAAATTTCTAGGAATAAATTTGAAGTGTTTGGCCATTCAAGGTCCTTTAAATACTTTCACAAACTTCTTTGAAAATGTTTTTTAAAAACACTTTTTTTTTAAAAAAAAACAAATTGTGAAAATTTGTATTGAGATACTTTTTAAATTTTTTTTGCAGACAAATATTTCTTAAAAAATACTATTACCAAATACTTTAAAGCTTTTCTATATTAAAATTCTCTCAAACTTTTTTTGAAAACATCTAAAACGTCCAATGGCTTTATTAGGAATCAAAGGCATAAGATGCAAATAAACTATTTCTGCACTGTACAAAAAGTATAAAAGGAAAAATCTTAAAGAGAAAGAAGTGTAATTTGAATTGAGTAAAAGAAAAGTTCTTTTAAATTTTAAGAAAATCTTATTTATAAAAACAAAATAAGAATACTTTTCTTATTTGTATACTTTGACCAAGTAGTGCATTAAGTTTTTACGGTAGAATTGTATAATTTTCCTTGTTTGGAGACTTCTAATTAATACAATATATATATATAGTTGTTTATAAGTACAAATCTAATTGTATGAGGATATCTAGTTTACATAATTACATCAAAATATTAATATATTCTCTATCACACCCCCTCAGTCGGAGCGGGAGGAGGCCGGACGCTGAGACTGGATCTGAAGTCAAGGAACAGCTGCCGAAGAAGTCCCTTAGTAAATATATCTGCGTATTGATATGAAGAAGGAACATGTAACACCCTAACATGACCCATGGCAACCTTCTCACGAACAAAGTGAATATCTATCTCAATATGTTTGGTTCTCTGATGTTGAACCAGGTTGTGAGACAAATAGATAACAGATACGTTATCATAGTATACAGTAGATGTCTTACATAAGGGACAATGAAGCTCTAGAAGGAGTTTTCTGAGCCAACAAGTTTTGGCGAACGTTTGCAACGCCTCTATATTTTGCTTTTGCACTCGAACGGGAAAGTGTGGCTTGCCATTTTGCAGACCATGAAATGAGATTATCACCCAAAAATACACAATAGCCGGTAGTAGATCGACGTGTGTCAGGACAGCCACCCCAATTAGCGTTCGTCTATGATACTAGCCTGATCGGTATAGATGTATAGAGATGTAATCCATAGTCAAGAGTACCCTTAACGTATCGAATGATACGTTTAAGAGCGATAAAATGAGGCTCCCTGGGAGCATGCATGAACAAGCACACTTGTTGAACAACATAAGCATTATCGGGCCTAGTGAAGGTAAGATACTGAAGTGCACCAGCGAGACTCCTATAAAGAGAAGGATCACGCACCAGATCCCCATCATTGGCGCTGAGCTTCTACTTCGAGTCAACTGGAGTAGGCATGATTTTGCAGTTTGTCATTTTAGTCCTGTAAACAATCTCTTCGGCATAATTATGCTGATACAAGAACATATTGTTCGCGGATCTAGTCACGGAAATCCCCAAGAAATAACTCAACTTACCCAAGTCTGTCATGGAAAATTATGATTTGAGCAAGGTAATGATCTCATTTTTCAGCATATCAGAGGAGGCGGTCAAGACAATGTCATCCACGTAGAGCAAGAGGTATGCAATGTCATTACCTCGATGAAAAATAAAAAGTGAATTATCACTTTTGCTGCACAAATCCGATCTGCATGATGTAGGTTACAAATCGCTCATACCAAGCCTGTGGGCTTGTTTCAAGGCATAAAGTGACTTGTGAAGACGGCAGACATGTTGAGGAGCCGATGGATGCACAAAGCTAAGTGGTTGATGCCTATAGATGGTTTCTTTCAAATCCCCATGTAGGAATGCATTTTTCACATCAAGTTGATGAATCGACTAGTTCTTCCCCATAGCAATGCTCAAAATAGTATGAACGGTGGTAGGTTTATCCACTGGACTGAAGGTCTCACCACAATCAACACACTCATGTTGCCTTGTGCCATTTTCCACAAATCTCGCCTTATGGTATTCAAGCTCACCATTATCCCTAATTTTGTGACGATATAGCCACATACAACGAATCACATTGACCCCATCTAGTTTCGGGACAAGATCTCAATTGTGATGTTTAGTGAACGCATCAAATTCCTCACGCATGACCGCATTTTAATTTGGATCAAGCTTGCCTAATGTTGAGTTTTTAGGTAAAGGTGAGATAGTTTGAGTGGATAGGTTAAAGTGAACTTTTGACTTAAAGATCCCGTGTTGGGCACGAGTTTCCATTCGGTGTGTAGGAATAGGGACCGAATGGGTGTCATTTTGTGGGAGGTGGTCGGGCTGCGTGTGTTTTGGGCTCGGGGATCGGAGGGCAGACGGGGATATAGGGTGTCCGACGTGGGCAGAGGGACAGGCGGGGTGGGCTGCTGGTAGTGGGCAGGGTGTGACGGGGAGGGGTAGGGTCTAGATGGCATACTGCCCATAAGCAGGCAGTGTGTTGGGGTTTTGACGGAAGACGTGGCAGGTGTCGGAGGCTCGGGTGGGGCCGGGCTACTAGTCTCATGTATTGCATTTCTAATGAGTGGGGATGTGTTCGAATAGTCAATGAAGCCATAATCAGTGACTTAGTATTTTCGGACGTTTGCGAATAGGAAAGTGTGCTCCTCAAACGTTACATGGCGAGAGACTAGGATTTTATTTGTGAACAACTCATAGCATAAGTACCCCTATGATTTGACGGAAAGTAGGGGAAGATGCAAGGAGTAGACCTAGGCGCTATTTTGTGAGCAGTCGTGTAGGCAAGATTCGGGAAGCATAGACAACCAAAGATCCAAATGTGACCATAGGAAAGGATTCGACGGAAGAGAATTCCGATTGGAGTTTTATTATGAAGAGTACGTGTTGGTAATATATTAAGGATATATGCTACTATGTGCAATGCGTAGACCCAAAAGAAAGGGGGGATAGAAGCATGAAGGAATAAAGTACGGATCATATTATTGATGGTGCGCAGGATTCTTTCGATTTTTTCCATTTTGAGGGAGGTATGGGGGTAGGAGAAGTGAAACACCATGCCATTACTAGGTTATTCCAATTTCAACAAGTTATTACTAAAGGGATCCGATTTGGTACAACTAGTATTAGAAGAGTACCATGCGAAGGTTGTTCCCGTTAGAGAGAGAGGGAATAGCTGCAACTTATGATACTCATTCTAGCCAGCCTCGCCGCATTGGGCAGTAAATCTACCTATATGCTCGATGGTGGATTTGTCGTCGTTGCCAGAGAAAATGGCAAACTCCGGTATTTTGAAGCCACTCGACAAAGGTGCTATCTAATCTACCCAATCGGGGTAGGGCTTCTTATAAATAGGCATGTCCAAAGGTTTCAGTTGGATGCCAAAGTACCTCCGCATGGTATTAGCAATAATCTCCGAGTTTATCAGTTGTGACTTCCCCTGCCGATTCACTACTAGATTCGACTGGTAGGCGTTCTGCACTGGCGGCCTCCATTCCGCACTTTGTTGGACATTGTTGTGAAGGTTATATGTGGTTTGCTGGCCATTATCAATAGGTAGGGTAATACCCCATGGCTGTTGTTGGGTATGACCACCAAAGCCTGCAACCTAAACTCCTAGAACGGCTAACGGAGCTTGAGAATAATGTGGAACTGTATTCCATGGCTGCTCTCCTCGGACGTCGGCCGTTCTTAGAAAGTTTACGCTTCCTAAAAGGTATGGATTGGGTACCGGCAATGACTGCTAGAATGGTATTCCGCTATAAACAGCGTCACCAGATAACCGAGCTAAGTCATTGACAGGGGCCATCGACTTCCAATTCTGCTGGCCAACGTTGTTCACCTGCATCGTAGGGCCATTTGTAGAAACGTATGGCATAACGGGCGGCAATCCAAAGTGTCCTGGAGCCTGAACTAGTCTCCGAGCCATGTTGATCTTCCCACATTGTAGACTCGCTTGGTCAAGTGGCATATTTTTTCTCCTAAGGTTCGGCGACGACCATGCAATGTGCTGGTTACCGGGCGATTGGGCTTGTGTTCCTAGGTGCGCTATCGGTTGTGCCTGAGTGTGCACTTGCTGATGTACATGCGGCTGAGGAATAACACCGGAAGTCACGGTCTCATGCTGAACAGCACAGCTCGTCAGAGGGATGGCATAACTAGACGAACATTCTCATGGGTGCATTCGGTTGGTTTCCATCTCTCTCGCTTGCTGAACCTCATTATGTACCATTGGCTTCACAATGTCAGCCAACTGTTCAGAAACTTGGTACATAATATCGTGGATGTCCAAGTCAATCTGTTGTCTTACTAAAGACGTTGTCATTATGGTTCGACCTTTAGATTGGTTAGATTCTACCACAACTTGGGTTGATGGAGGAAGTGGAGGGGTATCCACCGATGTAGGCATACCCGCGGAGGATGCTGGTTCGTTGTTCTTTCTGGGAGGATTTTGTTTAGGATCTGGACTGGACTCGAGGTTCATTTTCTTACCGGACCTTAGGCGCATACGCCAAGAATGATCCTGACCTGGAGAATCAAACTTTGCTATTAATTCACCTATGGTCCCACTGGGCGTGCGAAATTTGTTCTCGCCCCGAATTCTGCCTTCTGCCATTTTATCGGCTGATAAAATCGGGAGACAAATTGATTCCTTAACTTAAGCAATTTGGGCTGGAAATGGAACTCTAATTTCCAGCAATAGGTTCCCCAACTATTCCAGAAAGCGTTAGAACGGTGGTGTGAGTAAACTAAGAGGTAAGAAACATGAATACAGCCAAGTAAAGTAAAAGTAAAGGATAAAGTAAGGGATAAAAGATAAAGATAGATAAAATTTGAGTTATTTGATTGATTGTGTGTGTGTATATACAAAAAATGTGTTCTATTTATAGTACAAAAAAGAGGGAAAATGTACAAATGTGCCTCCCCCCCATGTCAGCCATCAAGTAACCCACCAAGTTTAATGGCCGACTATGGGGGATGTGGTGCCAATTTTCTCGCCCTCTACTCCTCTTGCTCGGATAATGGCACCTTTCTTTTAGCTGTCGTTAGTCATTATAGCTTATGGGGGTCTGAAAACCCTTTTGACTTGGTCGTTGAGGTATCTGCGTCTAAGTGGGTCTCAGTCGTACCTCTAACTGACAACTCGGCTGAGATGCCTTGGTGGCCTATGAAGTTCTTGTAGTCGAGGGCTAGGAGTAAATTCGGCTCCGGAATAGTTCGGTTGTCACTGAATTCAGCTAAACACTTAGCTATTTTTGAGTGTTAACAATATCCCAACTTATTTGAGACTAAATTGTAGTTATTAATAAAATCTATTATTCTTAGGATCAAAGCTACATGAGAGATTGAGAAAGAAGCGGTAGGAGCCACCATGGAGGGGACCTAAGAAGAATAACGTAAAGTTAATAAATTTATATATATTGACAAATTCTTTTGTCAATTTGACTATAGTAGCATTATATATATATATATATATATATGTTAAGAGTCCCACATCGGATATTGAATGGGAACATGGATTCCTTATATGGACACTTGGGCAATCTTTACCCTACAAGCTAGCTTTTGGGGTTGAGTTAGGCCCAAGATCCATTTTTTACATGGTATCAGATCCAGACTCATTCCAATTCTTTGTTCACCGATGTTGGTCCCCCAAATTATATTGTCCACACTCCAGTTAACGAAATCTGGGCGTGCGGGGGAGTGTTAAGAGTCCCACATCGGAAATGGAATGAGAACATGGACTTCTTATATGGACTTGGACAATCCTCACCCTACAAGCTAGCTTTTGGGGTTGAGTTAGGCCCAAGATCCATTCTCTACTTGCTATCCATTCTTTACAATATATATATATATTGTAAAGAATCTATTATTACATGAGAGATTATTCTTAGGATTAAATCTATTATTCTTAGGATCAAGGTTACATGAGAGATTGAGAAAGAAGCGGTAGGAGTCACCATGGAGGGGACCTAAGAAGAATAAAGTAGAGTTAATAGATTTATATATATTGACAAATTCTTTTGTCAATTTGTGAATAGTAGCATCATCATAGAAAATCAACACGTTGAAGCAATGACAATTTGTTAGAAACTTCCAAGAGAAATTTTCAGATACACTGGATTTGTTATGTAGCCTAAGTTAATAAAAAATTGTGTTCAGACTTAGGGTGTGTTCAGTGAAGGAGAATGTTTTTCATGAAACATGTTTTTAAGGAAAATAAGTGATTTTCTTACTTATTTTTTTGTGTTCGGTAAATAAGCAAAACATATTATTCTACAAATATATGTATATAATCTAGATATACTATAGGAGGTGGGTGTGGGGTGATGGGGATGGGGACTACGGGGTGAAGGTGAATGTTAAATAAGGCAATATACACACAATATACATGTGTATATTGCCTTATTAAGCATTTCGGATTCTGTCCATATTGGCAGATTGGGCTCTCGGTTTTTGGGCCCATTTTATGGTAAGTAGACAATGTAAGAATATTGTATATTAGGAAAATATATGTGTAGTATATTGTAATGTATTTGTTACCTAAATTAGAATTATACACTACCATAATTGTAGAATTAGAATTATGGTAGAATAAGATTTTAGGAATAGAATAGGAGAATAATATTGCCTTATTTAACAGTGAAGATAAAGATGAGGTGTGTTAGGGGATGTGAAGGATACAATCAATGAGAAATGCGACTTATATAATTTGTTTTCCCTACTTTCACTAGGAAAGTCATGGTGGACGACAAGGAGACCCATGTTAAACATGTCAACTCCAATCATCTTTAGTAATTTGAAAATGATAGCATCATCTTTATTTGAAAATGAACACGTTGAGACAAATTGCATATGCACTGGATTGTAGGAAGCCTAAAGTATAGTAAAATAAGTAGAAATAGCGCCTACTGACCAATTTCCGACCGTCTCTGAGAAATGTCATTGTTCTGAAATTTTAGATTTCACAATTGAAACTCGAAACATTTTATAGGGGCTGAAAATGACTATTTGTAAATTTTACTCGAAAATAATAATAAATGGAAATGTTGTTCACACAGAAAAAGCATTAACAAATAGAGGCATAGCTTATCATCCTATTAAATCCGTTTTCGCAAGGCGATCAGATGTACATTGAAGATGACTAATTTTAAGTAGATGCTAGGATTACGTTCTTGTAAAAGAAAAAAATGGATTGTTCTTTGTCACTCGCTTTGTATTTTATTATGGTTTTTTTTTTTTGATAGACTCGAGGTAGAGCACTCAATAGGCTAGATCGCCCCCATTTCGAAAACCAAACTCTAAAAGATTTTGAATACTGAGCCTACATCGATTATACAAGTAAACCCTTTTTCCCTTTTGAGGACTCGAGGTAACGCACTCAATAAGCTAAATTGCCCTATTTTGTCTTATCAACCACTAAAAGACCCTAGATTGATCGATTGTAGAAAGACTTTTTGAAAGTAGCGTGTAGATCATAAGAACTTCCTATATGAATTATTATGCTTTGATAAATGCTCATTCTCAAAATTGTTAAAACTTAAAACCAAAGAGGGACACGCTTGATGTATTCTATATTTCTACTCCTTCATACCAACCTCTAGAAAACTCCGAGTACTAGCGTAGATTGATTGTACAAATAAACCTTTCTTCTCTTCTAAAAGGATTTGAGGTAGAGCACTCAATAAGTTAGATCACCCCATTTCACCAAACCAAACCTCTAGAAAACTCTGTACTGGCATAGATCGATTATACAAACAAACGTCTTTTTCCCTTTGTAAGGACACGAGGAAGAACACTCAATACTAGACACCCCAGTTCGCCTTACCGACCACAAGAAAACTCTGCGTACTGGACTAGATCAATCGATTGTACAAACTTACTTTTTGAAAGTAGTGTGTAGAGCATAAGAGCTTCCTATATGATACGATAACTGCGCATTCTCATTAGTTGATGCACTATTAAAACCAAATAGGAGCAGGAGATATGACTTTACATATGCTTATGAAATTGTGATATAGAGCATCTTAAATGGAAAAAAATCATTACATCACCACATTCCATATAACTCAGATGCTTTATTAGACTGTTCTAAAACTTGATTACTTTCATTCAGATGTAAGGAATTATGAAAATAGTGCTTTCAATCGACATATAGCTCGGGAACAGATTTCTGCACGAATAAAAGCTATTCCAAGAGAGGGATAAATGGTGATGCAATCCTACTCTATGATGGCAAAGAATACAAAAAAGTTTAGCTCCAAAATTCAAAAAATGGAGAAGATTTCTGGGGTTCAGTGTTACATTGTCCGTCGATATCCATTGAACTATGAAGACATGCACCGCAAACAATCATCCATCTACAATGCAAGAACAAAAGAAACACTTACAGAAGGCAACATATATAAATAAACTACCCATAAAATAAGTATCAAAGGTTGGTAAAAGGGGAAACAAAAGGCATCAACATGATTCTAAACACTTTGTTCAACGAAGCCTTATTGAAGTTCATAGATTAATAGTTACAAAATTGGCAATAGTTAACAAAATCTTGAAGCCGAAAGGAAGCCAATGAGCATGTAATCACAGCCCTAAACAAGGAAAAGCCATTGTCAAACTACTATATTTTTAAAAAAAAGATATTTAAAATACACCGGAAATATCATGCAATTAATTCTTAGAGGATAATTCTCGACTTAAAATAGTTCAACAGATATCAAAAGTTAAAGGCATTTCAGTCATGCTGTTTACTAAATTTTGTTCTCACATTATCCATAAATACAATGAACATAAGAAGAATTCAACAAGTAAATACTACTTATAAATGCTTCAGAAGAAGCTAAATTCACTGAAAAGGAAAAAGATCTCAGTTTCACAAATGGGAAGATTAGAATGGAAATCAAATTGACAGTCACAGAAGAGACCAAATATTTTTTCTTCAGAGCTCATACAAACATTCTCTTAGACTGCATGGACATAATACCTCGGTTGAACCCTCCGACATCATAAATCATCATTGCAATCTGATTGAATGCCAAGTATTAGAATAACCCTAAACATTATTAAATTAGACGAACTACATTGAGAAAGAAAAGATTATATGCTAAGCAGATTCAGTTATCTCAAGGCCTATTTAAGTTTTTATCTGATAGGCAAATAATGACAGATGCATCATGAACCCGCAACAAATAGTACTTGCTAATCAATCTAATTACCAGACAATTACTGCAAATCACTACAAATGCATCACGAGAAAACTCCACACTTTCAGAAGATGTAAAGATATTTTGGTTAGGAACTACTGCGTTCCATGTTAAAATGAAACTGCAAGAGTCGTTAAGGGTGTGTATGGTAGAAAATGTTTTCCAATTTTTCCATGTTTGGTTGGTCAAAATATTTGGAAAATATTTTCTCTAGGAAAACAAGTTTCTTAAAAATGAGGAAAATGACTTCCCTAATGGAAGTAGGGAAACCAAGTTCCATAAGTAACATTTCAAGTTCATTGTCTCCTCCCCACCCACCCAACACTCCCAACCCCCTCACCATTACACTCCCCGCCACCCCCAAACCCCCACTCCCCCCCATCCCACCCCCGTAGTGTTGCTAGATTACATATAATTGCTCTTGGGATAATATTCTTTTACATACTTACCGAACACAAGAAAATAAGTAAGAAACCCACTTGTTTTCCAAGAAAACATTTTCCTTCATAACAAACACAGTGAAGTTCTTCCTATTTCAGCAGGTTGAAAAATTACCTAATGAAGACAGACTCCAACTATCAGCAAAAGTTGAAATCTAAAGTTGCCTTGCCCTATTTGGATAGTCGTTACTATCAGATAAACTAGGCGGGCCGAAAATCATGTAAGAGAACAAGGATACAGTCTCAAGACAATACCAAATGAAATCCCAACCCCTTCCCACCATCACTAAAACGGTTACAACGGACAGAGGGAGCCAGGATTTTTAGCTTATGGGCTGTGGTCCACAGTTATTTTTGCTTACTGGGTTTTGAATAGATTATTTGTACATATTAAATGGATTTCTTAACACAAATACAGGGTTTGGCCAAAACTACTTGGTTCTGCCGAACCACTATGGCTTCGCCACTGGCAACAGATAAAGGAGAAATTTGTGATTCTGGGAATCAGCTAATCAGTTCAATGTCACTTATCACGTACTCAAGTTCAACCTACTAATAGATTTATCTGGTTACAAGAAACTAAAGTGTAACAATTCAGTAGCTTATGAGTACTAGAAGAACACTGTTATTTACGTAGTTAGGTATAAATAGAGGTTAAAACCTATCACTTCCTTTTTCCTATTCAATAGCTTGCTTCAGATTTGGTTCGCATATTTTTATCTGCTCCAAGTAGTAAGAATGTAGAAAGCTGAAACTTTTTCCTGGAACTCACATAGCCTAATATCATAGTTAACATATCAAAGATTTAGCCTAGTAAAGATATCTTCTTCACCATGAAAGACCAATATATAGCATTTCAAAACATGAATTCTTCTAATTGTCCATAGGTTCCCATGAAATAGAGTGGTCTCAGTTGGAGATGGGATTGCACGTGTTTATGGATTGAACGAGATTTAAGATGGGGAAATGGTGGAATTTGCCAGCGGTGTGAAAGGAATAGCCTTGAATCTTGAGAATGAGAATGTAGGGATTGTTGTCTTTGGTAGTGATACTGCTATTAAAGAAAGACAGATGGCAGAAAGAAATCTTTCCAACCGCGGAATTGAACACAAGACTGACTTCGGCCAGGTTCTTTTATCATTGTTGGGTATACTCAGAATTTTCCCAAAGCAACTTGCCATAAGCAAACAATACAAGAAGACATTATATACTTTCAAGAACAGTAAAGTCACAACTCACAAGTAACTCGAAATCTTGTA
The DNA here is from genome assembly GCA_034509755.1 of Anisodus tanguticus. Taxonomy (NCBI): domain Eukaryota; kingdom Viridiplantae; phylum Streptophyta; class Magnoliopsida; order Solanales; family Solanaceae; genus Anisodus; species Anisodus tanguticus. Next base: position 18,816,241 of record CM067544.1, read on the forward strand.
GATACTTATATCATGCTTTTTTTTCTAACACCATTCTATGTCAATAGATTACGCCATTACAACAACAACATACCCAGTAAAATTCCACAACGTGGGGTCTGGGGAGGGTAGAGTGTACGCAGACCTTACATCTACCTTGGTAAGTAGAGAGGTTATTTCCGAAAGACCCTCAGCTCAAGAAAAAGCATAAGCACAAGCAAAAGCAAGAGAAACGATCAGACCCAGACAAGAAATTTAAAGTCGTATGAAAATTAGAGTAACAAAAGCGAACAGACCATGATAAATCATTCTTGAAAAAGGAAGCAGTAACTACCGCAGATAAATAAGATAAACAAAGTACACGAAAGAACATACAGCAGCAGAATCAAAGGACGGAAAATATAAAACAATATTGCGCCTACTAGTATGATAAGCTAGGCAGGGCTACAATCATAACACTAGAACTACCGGTATGTAATAAATAGGACTACGCTCAACTAACTACTACCCTTCTACCCTAATACGTGTCCTCCACAACCCCCTGTCTAACGTCGTGTCCTCCACAACCCACTGTCTAAGGTCATGTCCTCCACAACCCACTGTCTAAGGTCGTGTCCTCCACAACCCGGACAATAGATTACGCCATTATGGAGTAGAATATAAAAGTTTCCGGGACAAATTCAAGCTCTTTTTTAACACAGTTTCAAATTCGGTGATACACTCCAAAAGAAGCCAAAGTTCAGGAAAAAGAAAGAATCCCATGTTCTCATTCACTATCTACTTATCATATGCATGCTCTTACATTTCAAGGGACATTTCACTTTGCTTGTACTCTCTAACATTCATCATGCATCATCATTGCGATCTGATTAAATGCCAAGTATCAGAATAATGATTACATCTCAACAACTACAACTAGAAAGGCAAAATTTGTATGTTAAACAACTTTCGGTCCCACAATCAATCTGATTCAATTTTCGTGAAGCTTATTAATGGAATTGAATCATCTACAATCAAATACAGCTGCATGATGCACAATCTGCAAGAAATATGCATTTCAATCTACGACCAGAACAATACAGCAAATAACATCAAATGTTCATTCCAAGTGTCAGCATCATGAAATAATGTAATGATATTTTAGTGGAAACAATATAAAATTGAAGTCAAGCATTTATATGTTTCCGTTGGAAGTTAAAACACCAGAATCTTCACCACTATAAAGTTTTCTTCGTTAATTGGAAGGTCCGAATGAATGAATAGGAACAAGCCTAGATTACTACTGCCTCAAAGAAAAAAAATTCAACATGTAACATACTATTAAGAAAGTAATGAATCAGAGAACAAAGGTCACCTCATTCAAAACTGCAGAAGTTAAAAGTTTAAAAAAGGATCTTACTTTTCATCTATGAATGATGTCCTTTTCGAAAAACAGAATATGGAAAAGCAGCATAATTGATTCCTAGAGTATTGTGTTCATTAACACATAATTCGATGAATTTATTGTCTACACCCAGCGCATCTCAATTTTACTAAGTAGTATATTTTTTTCTTATTCTACATATACTTCCTTTTCTCCTTTCAAGGGATTCAAGTTGGGGTCAACAACCTGTTGAAATTCAAAGCTCAATGTAATGCAGGCATTGCTCTACGATTAATGACTATTTCAATTTTCAAGCAATCAACATAATGCCAACTAGTTGATTCAAATGTCAAAGCTAAAATGTCAGCTTACTAGCAAATCAGAACTAGTGAAAATTTGCATCACACAATCTTTCGGAAACATGAGAAAACATAATTTACTGTCAAGAACTCCTCACACTCATCAACGACAAAACAAAAGCATTCAGATTCAATTAGGAAACGGAAAGGAGATTGTGTAGTGATTCCCGCATAGAATTTTGTAGCCAACAAATTGATACATATACAGATCCACATATAGAAAGTTCAATATGAAGTACATATACCTTCAAGAGTCCAACCGTAGCTCCGAGGTGTAGCAGAGAGCATCGAAGTGAGCAATGCAGAGGCAGTTGCAGTGTGAAACAGAAACATCGATTCCACTCTAACACAACTCATTTCTACAGGCGACCTTCAAAATACAATATCAAATCTATAAGTAACAAATACTAAAACAATTACAGAACATATCTATCAATCAACTACAGAAATCATTCACATCGCTCTACTCTACTCGTACACATTTACTCCAGTAATAAACAATTTGGCGAGAATAATTAATTTTTGACATCAAATCTATCAATCATAAATTCATAATTCATATATACTAAAACAATAAGTGAACAACTACAGAAATCATCCACATCGCTCACTCTACTTGTGCCAAATAATTCCAATAGTAAACAATTTGACGAGAATAATTTCAAATATTTTTAAAAAAAAAAATCTCAGTTGCAGTATGATAAGGAAACATCGATTCCAATCTAACACAGCTCATTTCTACAGCAGACCTTCAATATATAATATCAAATCTATAAGCAACAAAATACTAAAAAAAATAGTATTATATATATCTATCAATCAACTACTAATGTAATGATAGAATAATTACTTTTTTATTTTTTTTAAAATTAAATTCAACCATAATTCATATATACTAAAACAATTAGCGAACATATATCTATCAATCAACTATAGAGATCATCCACATGCATTTTTCTCTACTCGTACCAATTTATTCCAATAGTAAACAATTTGGCGAGAATAATTTTACCTGAAAATGCGAGCGGTGAGGGGCTTTTGAGTTGGAATACGAAAGGGAGAGGTTTTGGGCGTGGTGCCGGAGGAAATTCTGGCGGCGGCAGTTCGGCCGGAGGTGGCGGCGGAGCGGAGGACGGACCTAGCGGCGAAAGTGGTCATAATTGTAAAAGGTCAAAAGGAGATGCAAAAAGGCTTTGTTGGGGTTTTAGGTTCACACTCGTAGCAATCATTAATCGGAATCTAACAGATCCTGCAGTTCCGGATAAGTTTGCAGGTATCATGTAGAGTACTTCCTAATTGAAATTGTTGAATTAAGCCCAAATTCGATGTGGCAAATTATCGAACACATGTTGGACACTAGAGTGTAGTGTGTGTGACCTAATCAGTGTTTCATCATCTCAAATTACATTGAAAATGATAGTGCATGTAGCAATTCGAATATGAAAAGTTAAACCACAATCGAATGGGTTAGGGAAGTTGATAAACACTTCCAATTCGCAGGTAGCAACAACTCGATTAATGGCAAATACTTTCAATTCGCTGAGGTCAGGGAAGTTGGGAAAATAGTACATGATGTGGTGTGTGTCGACGGAGGAGAGATTGAATTTGTTGCTTTGATCGGAGAGTAAGAGAGTGCAGAGTGGAAGATAAATGTGAAAATGAAGAGGACAATAGACGGCAAATGAAATTAATAAAGTAAAAATATTTAATATTTCATAGGTTCCGGGTACCCTGTCTCTATTTGCCGGAACCGGACCCGACATTGATCGGTTCTTAATTTTACTATTCGGAACCTACCCGTTATTATAATATATCTATCCGGAACCTACCCATTAGTGTCGGTTCCGATCGGGTATTTGGGTACCATGTACCCGTGTTCACCCCTACCTCCCATCTTCTCTATTCTTTTGGTTAAACAATCATATAATATACTTTAAAGTTAATGCTCAAAAACACATTTGAATTATTTTTATTTGTGAGTTTCACACTCTAATTATTAGTTTTTTTTTTTTAACTTAAGTTTATCACCATCTATATATATTAAACACATTTCAATTATTATATATTTTTTTCCTACTTGAACTATTATCATATTTTAGATAGAAAAAAAAACTAATAATTTGGTATCTTCAATAGACTCTCCGTTCGAGCAAAAACAGTTCAAAGCATATCGGAATAGAAAATAAGGAAGTTATGGTAAAGCATTCTGAACAGTAATTATAATAAAATAATAACATCTTATCCTTTTATAGGTTATAAGATGCTTGTGCAGCTTAGTGTATAAAGCGTTTGTTTTCTAAGACGAAAGTCATAGGTTCGATCCCTACATGGCGCCGTTTACTCACTCAAAATTAGGGCTGACAATGGATCGGAGATGGATCGGGTGGAGTTCAATCCGCCTCCACCAGCCAACGATTCATCCACCACCCGACCCATTCATCACCCTATTTTTTTTAATCCACATCCGATCCACCCATCATCCACGGGTGGATCGGGTGCTTCGCGGATGGAAGCGACGAAGACTTATGAAAATTGGTCGATACTCAAGTCTTGTAGGTAATTTATGACAGTTAATAAATATGTCAGTTCAAATTTCACAAAAATGAACTTTACTTTGTTCATTTTATTGGAAGTAGAGAATTGTACGGATTAATTCGAGAATGACAGGGTCTGGTAAACCCATAAAGTTGCATTTGATTATATCAATTGTTAAGATAAAATAAATATCATCAATCCTCCTAGTACTGTGAGTTCATATTTTTATGTGAAAACGATCAACATTTATTTTTTCCCTTTCTTATGTTGTTCAATGTACGTTTTACTTGATCAAACTTAGAGTGGTATAATTAGCAGATAAAAATATAATTTGGTCAATCTGTTTAAATTTGGACGAGTTAGCGACCCACATATTTCTTAACTCAAGTTATTTTGATTAGCCTGATTCATTCAAATTAAAAATAGCATTTATTAAGCGTTTGGACATGCAATTTCATCTTATGAAATGAAATTCCAAATCATTCAAAAAGGCATGATTTGAGATTTCAAAATTTAAATGTAAAAGTTGACCAAAAGTTTATATTTTGTAAAAATAGATCCATAAATTGATAGATATAATTAGCAATCATGATTATCAATTATTTATATCAAATATTAAAAGATCTACAAGAGGGGTAGATTGAAAATAATTCATTTATAACGGGTGGATGGGTGGGGGTGGGTCGGGTGGTGGGTTGGATGTATGTCCACCCGAATCCGACCCGATCCGTCACCCGATTAAAATCCATGTTTTGTCAAATTTTCGTCCATATAATCGAATCGGGTGGATCGGATATCCATCGGGTTAGGATGAAATTGTCAGCCCTACTCAAAATATTTTTAAGTATCAAGTTTCTAGTGTATTTCTTTAATGATGTAGCTTTTGTCCTCTTTTGTTTGATGTACTTTTTATTTTTATCTAATCTAACCAAAAGTAATTTTCCTTAAACAAAATGTTAAATCGACTGAAGTCAAGTTTAGTCAAGCTAAAATTTTATCAAGTTTTGACAAAGTCTAATCTAATCGAGCCAAATTGGATTAAACTGAACTGAGCCTATATTTGGACTAAAACTGACCGAGCCGAGCCGAGCCGAGTTGAGCTCCAAGTTGCACGATTCAGTATCTTAAACTAGCATTAGATAGCAAATATAAAAAAGAATGAATAACTTGTGCATGAAGTATCTCATGTTATCTAGAATTCGTGAAAAAGTATTATGCCGAAGAAATGTCATCGTGACAAAAACAACAATGACTTATTTCACGATTCAAACTCATAATCTATAAATTGTGTGAAAATAATTTTACTGTAACTTCAATGCTAACCCTCATAGTTAAAGATGAAAAAGGTAAAAAGAATCAGAATGGCAAGAGAAATTAATTCCAAGGTGTTAAAAAGACGGTCAAAAGTTGTAAGAAGCTTGAAGCACAAAAAGGGGGGCGTTATGGCACACACATTGAAAGGTTAAAAAAGATTTCTGAGGACAATTAATCCGCCATTCACGGCTAACAAAAAGTCCAACGAAAATATATAGGTATATATTAGTTTGTGACTTCATTGATTGAAATTGTTACTCTTATATGATTGACATTGCAGCATATGAATCTGTTTACAATAGTTCTTGTTTCTGTATTAAACGTTTCACTTAATAACATTTTACTAACTTAAACAGTAAAGGGTTAATATGATAAAATGTAATAGATGCTATGGTAAGATACTTTAAAATAAATTCATCTTATCAAAACAGATACTCATAATTAGGACCGAAGAGAGTATGTGAAAATGTTTTTTCTCAAAGTCTTACTCCTTCGGTCTCAATTTATGTGATGGAGTTTAGGGTACGAATTGAAGGCCATGACACTTATTTTTTATTATGAATTTGGGTATACATTTTAAATTTAAAATTATATTTAAATATATAAAAACTACGCAAAAAGTACTACAAGTCAACATAAATAATGATTCAAAATATTTTTAAAAAAGTTTGAGAAGTTGTTAAAAATAATTATTTGACTCCCCAAACAATAATACCTTCACATATAATAGGACAGAGAGTACTAAAAAGAGCTTATTTTTCTTTACGAATAAATTTCACTTTTTGGCGAAAGAAAAACCCTCATAATCGTAAATAGATTTGATACTTCTCTGCTGGTTATAGTATAACTCGGCATATAACAAATTGATTGATATGTCATATGTAAGTACAACTAATTGATTGTTCATTTTAGCAAATAAAAGTAAAAAACCATAGACTCATAGATATATCTCAGTCCTATTTGATCGAAATTAACTATGAAAAACATGAGATAACCCCATAAATACATATTTTGTTAATTTAATTTACATTTCCTCTAAGAAAACATAACTTAAGACATAAAGAGGAAAAAACACCAATGATGATTAAACTCTCGCTCATTCTAACTTTTGCTTTGATTATTCAACAAACTTCAGGGCATTTCCTCATCATATAATTGGAACTCCTCTTCATAATTCTGATTGTTCTCCACAAATTTATTGTTGAATTCATTGTTACCATTGTAGTGATTATAGTTTATGGGGTTGCTTTGTTCTTGATTGTTGTAATAGTAATTGTTGCCATCATTCTTGTTGTAGTACTCGTTTGTGCTTGTTGGGTATGTGGTGGTGGGGTTTTTATCCCAAATCAAGCTTTGTTGCTGACTTTTGTCGTTGTTAGTGCTCGTTATTACTGTTGTTTTTGTTGTTAGTGTTGGAAATTTGCCTTTGGCGGGGAGGTGCGTCCACCCATATTTAATGAATTAAACACTAGTGTTCCGCATGTTGGAGGCTTTGTCTCTTCTCACATGCATAATCTATTAAGTGAGTAGATGACCGTAGGGCCAAGAATCGTCAAATTTCGTTGAGAAATGAAAGAGATATTGGTCTACGAAGTAAGGTGTTTGAGGCATGGAAATATGGTGTGGGACAAATCTACCACATCGGTGGAAAAGGAAGAATTGCTCTCTTTATAAGTCTCTAAGTGGTAAAGGGTTTGGGACCCCAAGGGGTATCCCATGTGTTTAAAGCAGGGAGGACCTATATGTGCTTGGGTTCAAGGCTAAGCCCACACGCGCGCCGCCGCCGCCCGTCCGGGGGCTGTGGGCTGGGCTGGCTGTGGGCTGTGGGCTGTGGGCTGTGGGGACTTTCTGATATTATCTTTTTGGATCCCAAATTGCTTAATATTTACAGTTTGGTCCCTAGAGTTTCTGGAAAGTTGATTTTGGGAAAGACGGAATGCAGAAACTTTCTGCCTACCGTTTGGGCTGTTTTTTGGAGCATTAACCAACCATTACTTGGCTGTTAACTCCTCTATTAACAGCCCTCACTAATGACATTAACAGCCTTGTTTGTGGCAGTTGAGGAGTCCCTCCTCCATGCTATATATTGAGGCATTTTGGCTCAATTGCTTTGAACATACAAACAGAAAAATGCAGCACAAAACTGTGATGAAAAACACTGCAAAACAGTGACGAAAAACACTACAAAACTGTTGAGAAAAACAGTGAGCAAACACACACATATACACAAGATATACACTACAGAGACACTATATACACAAAGACAAAACAGAAGAGAAAGTCAGTCCAAACGTTGGACGAAAACAGAAACTCTTCCTTCCTTTTCCATATCTTTAGCAAGTCGATTCGTATTTGTTTTCTTCGTCAGGCTCAACCTATTTGATTTGTAGTGTTGAGATTAAAGTGTTGTTTTATCTTGGGAGACTATTTCCCGCTAATGTAAAAGCATATATACGGGGTAATCTTGTCTTAAGGACAGAGTGCAATCACTCGACTCAACACACAGTTGTAACCATCCAGATTTAGTGTTTCTTGATTTCAGGTTATCAAGATTCAAGACTCAACAACTTTGCGGCAGTTCTGAAGATTGACTATTTGTTTATCCTTTCGAACACTTGTAATATTTATTTACTTCTCGTACTGCTTTACAATAGAGTACCCAACAATTTAAGACAAGATTGTATTAGTGTTCGAAAGATGTCGGTCAAAAGTTGTGTGACCAAATCTGGATATGACTGTGGTTTTCTGGTAGAAGACTGTGATGATGATGATGTTGAAGGTCAACATGTTCATGGTGTCACCGCTCCCGAGAGTGGTGGGAATAAGCGCTCACGAGAGGCTGAGGATGTCAACTGGGACAACAGGAGAAGGTTGAAGATGTGGTTCTATCTTGCAGCAGAAGGCCTATATCTGTCCCAGACAAAGGATCCGAATTAAGGTAAGGAGGAAATGGACACTCAGTCCGATGAAGTGACTGAAGTGGGCCAGAATCCAAAATTGGATTAAGTTATTTTATTCCTTGTCAAGAATAAAGATTAAATGATGTCCGATTAAAAATGGCTTAAAAGTAAGGAGGAATATGAAAATGTTTTATGAAATAATTTATATTCCTTACGCTTTAAAATCAGAAGTTTAATCTCTTCTTCTTTCCCGTTTAAAGATTGGACTTTGTAAATGACTTAAAAAGATCCGTTCTTTTGAGTGTAATTATTAAAAGTGTGTAAAGTATGTTCGCACATACTATGGAGAAAGATCCACTAAATGTGCGAAAACTGTTACCACTCTTAAGTAAGCTCCAAGAATTGTCTAGGCACCAATCATAACGGAAGAAGTCTAAAAGCTAAAGACGTTGAGCCTGTCACACTATTTGGCAGAAGATCCTTCATAGGATGATATTGAACACTTATTCATACAAAGCCTCCGGGCGACCGGAGTGGGTCAAAAATTCTTTTGATAGGATGATATTGGACACTTAGTCATACAAAGCCTCCGAGCGACTGGAGTGGGCCAAAATTCCTTTGATATGATAATATTGGACACTCAGTCATACAAAGCCTACGGGTGACTGGAGTGGGGCCAGGATTCATTTCATAGGAAAAGTAATGGACACCTAGTGTGGAGGGCCAGAGTTTCCAGGTCTTAAATGATCTGAAGGCCTAAAGAAAGGCAAAAAAGAAATTGGACACTCAGTCTGCCAAATCAACTGGAGTGGGCCAGAGTATCCAGATCACATATGATCTGGTTACGCCCTAACCATGGGCAAAAGGTTGTTCATGTGAAGCAACGCCACCTCTAAAGTAGAAGGGTTGGAGAGGTTGTCCTCAATAGGACTTCAGGGAATGATCACTCTAAAATGAGGTGATACATGTCCCAAACTTGGTTTAAGGGACGTTGTTGGTCAAACTGGTTTGAGACTAGTCCAACATGTCTATAAAAGCTAAGAATGGTACCATATGTCTGTAGCCAAATGAATGATATATTTGTAATCCGTGCATCTATGCCATCATAGATTAAGACACATTAAATAACAAGTCATTCAAAAGCTAACGATGTTGAGATTGTTGCCTTCTGTCGACATAAACCCTCAAAATAAATGTGAGGTAGGCGAAGAGACAAAATCACCTTTCCAAATTCCGTCAAAGGAATAGAGAAAGAAGCACCGCTCCTCTAGAACTTAGTCACACCTACATGGGTGATTTGAAGTTTATCCAAAATATAGGGGGGAGATAAGTACTTTGTGACCTTCATTGATGATGGTACAATCTATTGCATCATTTGTTTGTTGAAAAGCAAAGATGAAGTTGTTGAAGTAGATAAGTGCTACAAAGCAGAAATTGAAAATCAACTAAGCCTACGGATTGAGGAATTCGTAGTGATAGAGGGGGAGAATGTGAAGCATCGTTCATCAAATGACTGCTCATTACACACCTCAGTCTAACGGTGTTAGCCAAGCGCAAAGTCGTACGCCCAAATTATGTGGGGCAAGGCGATCCTTACTGCTAATGCGATTCTCAACAGAAATACGCATAAGGATAAGGGTAACCCTCCGTGTGAGACATGGAAATGATCTCACATACAAATGATGTGATGTGAGGTGGTTTCGTACCTAAGACTGTAGATTGCATATCCACTGGATCTGCAAATAACAGTAGTGCTTATCACCTCTTGGTGTCAAAGAATGCTGAATTCTTTGAAGATAACTTTCCTTGAAAAGGAAAAAGAAGTAATTGCTCAAGGTTAATAAGAACTCGCGAGGGCCTGACTGTCCGGAACTAGACGTTCCGTATCTACAGAACTCAAAAGTTGCTGGCTATCCAGAACTTAATATTCCAGATCTACAGAACTCAGGGATTCTAGATGTTGAACCGAGATGAAGCAAAGAAGGGGACAAAGACTTGTTCTAGTCCTTCTAGCTTGTATGGTTGAGAATGAACAATGGACAATTAACAAATAATTGTCATCTCCAAAAGCGTTGCTTTGGAAAGAAGCTACAAAGAGAGAAATAGATTCTATCATTTAAAACCATACTTGCGTAATGGTTGATCTTCCTCCGGAAAAAGAACCTTTGGGTTGTAAAATGTGCTCCCATGTGAGTAGTTTAACATCCAGGGCCATTGCAGTCTTGCATGGCATGGATGTTGAAACAGTCTTCCTAACCGGAGAGTTGGAAGGGGAGAATCAGAGTTGGTTTGTTGGACTGTTGGGCTTCTTCCTGAACTTTCATTTTGGTCCCTGAAATGTTTACATTTTGGTCCTGGAAGTTTCAGATAAAACAGAAACAATGAATCTGACCACATAAACATTGACTATGAAGTTAGAAAGCCAACAGTTGGAGAATCAACAGTCTGAAAGTGAAAGTCTTATTGAAACAAAGTCTCGATATGAAAGATATGGGTATCACAGATGACAGTCTCGTTGAAGCCACCAATGGATATAAATCATAGAACTGATTGGAATCATGGTGCACCCATAGACAAGGAGTGATATGCATAGGTCACGTGTAGTTCAATGTATTGTACACACTACAACCGACCTGGTATCGACCTACAAACAGATCAGTTGACCTAAGGTTCATTGATGATCTTAATAAATGATCAATAGAAGACGTTAAGTCGGATATGACGATATCTGAAATATTTGCTTATCTACGGATCATGGTATTCTGGATGTCCAGCGCTACGGGAGAACACGGTTATGCAAACGGATATCGGATCTGAAGAACACCAAAGCCACAAGTAAATGTGTATGGTGGGTCTTGGAAAATCCTCTAAGCAAACTTGCATCGACCGATTCATGATGGGATCAGAGTTTATTGCTTTATACAAAGCATGAAAGAAGTTGAGTAGCTTCATGACTCCTTAGAGGACGTCCCTTATTGGGAGAAACCCGTGCCTTCAGCAGTCATACACTGTGGCTAGCCGGTCGGCTTCAGGAAGGACACGGATGACGGCGTCTAGACATATCTGTCAAGATCTGTCGGAGACATAAGACCGTATGACAGTTGATCATCACGGGTGTCACATCCTTGTTTACTAACTAAGGGACTACCCGGAGATCAAGTGTTCTGTCTGTCTAGGAGAATGGGCTTAAAACCCAAACAATACAAACCTTTGCGGTGGTAACCCAACCATACTGATTGGAGATCCCAAGAATTTGGTTCAATGGAAAAACTAAGTTGCAAAAGGTTCAGTTGAGCGCTTCGGTGGAAGCAAGAAGCACTTCGGATGATGATTTCTGTACGGAAACATGAATCCAAAGTTGTTCCTGCGATAGACATTAAAGTGCTACCTGCATGGTGGGTAAAGGTTAAGCTTCCAAACCTTTAAATGATCCTCAAACGGTTGAGGTTAAGGTTGGGGAAACTTTTAATGATTCCTAACACTTGTGAAGTGGGGTATAACAGGATACCTTGTAGGAGCTCACCTATTTAAGTGCGAGGATGGCTGCCTCAAATGAACGCACTTAAGAATCCAAGTGTGTCCACGGCCACCACGGACAAAACCATAAGAATGAAAATGAATAAGGAGAGTTATTGTGTTGGTATCATTGCCTTGGCTTACACTAAACACTGATGGTTCAAGACATCACGTTCACCGCTCAGTAAGTAAGTCCGGTGGTATTAAACTAGGGAAGGGTCAAAGCGGAAGCTACCTCTCCTGATGCAATATCTTTTCGCTGAAAGTAGGCACCTTGTGCGTGCGCCATAATCTCTCTTTCATAGAGGGGATTGTTGGAAATTTGCCTTTGGCGGGGAGGTGCGTCCACCCATATTTAATAAATTAAACACTAGTGTTCTGCATGTTGGAGGCTTTGTCTCTTCTCACATTCATAATCTACTAAGTGAGTAGATGACCGTAGGGCTAAGAATCGTCAAATTTCGTTGAGAAATGAAAGAGATATTGATCCACGAAGTAAGGTGTTTGAGGTATGGAAATATGGTGTGGGACAAATCTACCACATCGGTGGGAAAAGGAAGAATTGCTCTCTTTATAAGTCTCCAAAGTGGTAAAGGGTTTGGGACCCCAAGGGGTATCCCATGTGTTTAAAGGAGGGAGGACCTAGATGTGCTTGGGTTCAAGGCAAAGCCCACACGCGCGCCGCTGCCGCCGGCACGTCCCATCCGGTCCGGGCTCGGGTCTCAGGTCTCGGGTCACGGGTCACGGGTCACGGGTCACGGGTCGTGGGCTGTAGGCTGTCGGGAATTTCTGATATTATCTTTTTGGACCCCAAATTGCTTAATATTTACAATTTGGTCCCTAGAGTTTCTGAAAAGTTGATTTTGGGAAATACGGAAGGCAGATTCTGCCTACCGTTTGGGCTATTTTTTGGAGCATTAACCAGCCATTACTTGGCTGTTAACTCCTCCATAAACAGCCCTCCTTCATGACCATAAATCAGCCTCTTTAAATAGCAATTAATAGACCTCTCTAATGCCATTAACAGCCCTCACTAATGCCATTAGCAGCCTTGTTTGTGGCAGTTGAGGAGTCCCTCCTCCATGCTATATATTGAAGCCTTTTCGCTCAATTGTGTTGAACATACAAACAGAAAAATGCATCACAAAACAGTGACGAAAAATACTGCAAAATAGTGACGAAAAACACTACAAAACTGTTGAGAAAAACAGTGAGCAAACACACAAATATACACAAGATATACACTACAGAGACACACTATATACACAGAGACAAAACATAAGAGAAAGTCAGTCCAAATGTTGGACGAAAACAGAAACTCTTCCTTCCTTTTCCATATCTTCAGCAAGTCGATTTGTATTTGTTTTCTTCGTCAGGCTCAACCTATTTGCTTTGTAGTGTTGAGATTAAAGTGTTGTTTTATCTTGGGAGACTATTGCCCGCTAACGTAAAAGCATATATACGGGGCAATTTTGTCTTAAGGACAGAGTGCAATCACTCGACTCAACACACAGTTGTAACCATCCAGATTTAATGTTTCTTGATTTCAGGTTATCAAGATTCAAGACTCAACAACTTTGCGGCAGTTCTGAAGATTGACTATTTGTTTATCCTTTCGAACACTTGTAATATTTATTTACTTCCGTACTGCTTTACAATAGAGTACCCAACAGTTAGTGCTACCACTATTGTAGTACTTCACCTCATCGTTTTTTTGTTGTTGTTAGTAATGCCACCATTGTAATTATTCGTGGTTGTTGTTGTTTCTATTGCTTCTCGTTGTTGTTAGCACTGTCACTATTGTAGTATTCTTCATTATTGTTGATGTTTTGTTGTTAGTACTGTTAAATATACCCCATATACACACAATATACATGTATATTGTATATTGTGTGTATATAGGGCTCTCAGATTTAGTATAGAAATCGAATATGGTGTAGATATTTAGGTAATATTGTAGTCTCCTAGTTTATGTAATATTGTAGTGTAATTAGTATTGTACACTTACCATAATATTTGTATTACCATAATTGTATATTTAGTATCCAAATAGAATAAGGTTTTAGGAGTAGAATAGGAATATGATTCTCCTATTATGAAAATATGTAACTTGTATAAATACTCATTCAATTAATGAAAATAATCAAGGAGATTATTTCTTTCATGGTATCAAGAGTCTAGGTTTATTTTTCTCTCCCAAATTCACCACTTTTTCCGTCGAAATCCCTAGCCAAAATCCGAGACCTTGCTCTCGGGTTTCGTGCTGATGAGAACCTCCTTCTTCCAAAAAAAAATCCCTAATCCCTCAATCACATATTGTTCTATCAATATGCCTACATCCCGAAACATGTTTCATCCTGCCCTTACAGTTTCTAACATCAAGAATAACATCCCTCTCGTTCTTGAAATAGAAAACGTCCAATATGCGACATGGGCCGAACTGTTCAAAATTAACGCACAATCGCATCAAGTCATCCATCACATAATCCCCGCGGCTCCTGAGGATACGGAGGTGCCAAAATGCGAGGATGATCCTAAGTTGTGGACGACTATTGATGCTACCGTCCTTTAGTGGATATATTCCACTATATCTACCGACATTTTGCAAACAATTATTGAGCCTGACGATACGGCACATGCGACTTGGGATAGACTGCGTGATATATTCAAAGATAATCAAAATTCTAGAGTCGTTACCCTTGAGCAGGATTTCTCCCACGTCACTATGGAAGATTTTCCTAATATTTCGGCTTATTGCAAAAGATTAAAGGAATTGGCGGACCAACTTCGCAACGTTGGCGCGTCGGTTTTGAACGATCGTTTGATCCTCCAAATGGTTTTAGGCCTCTCCAAGGCCTACAATGGTGTGGGAACGCTTCTTCGGCAAAGCAATCCGCTTCTGCAATTTTATCAGGCGCGTTCTATGCTTACACTAGAAGAAGCAGGCATGGCAAAATGAGCGGCTACCGGTACTAGTCTCATAGTCATGATATCCAAGTCCACGGTGTATCCTACCGATTCCAACAACTCGGGCCAAAACCGCAACAACGGTGGCGACAAAACGGGTGGAAATAAAAAAAATAATGGCAAAAACCGCAGTGGCAACAACGACGGCATCTGGCAGAATGGTGGTGGAGGTGGGGGTCCTCGAGGTGGTCAGCAGCAACAACAATTCTGGGGCCCACAGTGGCCCCCTATGCAGTGGAAGTGGGCCCTACAACATCAGTTTGGGCCCAGCCAGTTTACCTACCAGTGGCAGTGGCCACCCGGCGGCCATTCGAGCCCAATTCGGCTTGGTCCGATTCGGCCAGCGGCCGATGCGGGTCCGGACCGCAGCGAGGATGCTTGGGCCTCGGCCCCCGCAAGCCCATCACGCAGCGGCACCCACACATACCAATATTGAAGTCGCAATGCACACGCTTGGTTTAAATCCACCGGACCAAAATTGGTATATGGACACCGGGGCCACTACCCACATGACATCCGATTCAGGTACGCTCTTGTCTTATTCCAATTTGAGCAACCCCCACAGTATAATTGTTGGTAATGGTAATGTTATTCCAATTCGTGGTTATGGTCATAAAATGTTGTCTCCCCCCCCCATCCACCCCTTATCTTGAAAAATACCCTTCATTCCCCCAAATTGATTAAAAATTTAGTGTCGTCCGTAAATTCACTCCTGACAATTCTGTTTCCATTGAATTTGATCCATTTGGTTTCTCTATGAAGGATTTCAAGACTGGGAGTCCTCTCATGAGGTGTGATAGTAGGGGAGATCTTTATCCTATCACACCCAGTTCCAGTCCATCGAGTCAAACCCTGCCGTCAGCTTTTGCAGCCATTTCTCCTTCCTTGTGGCATGCTAGTCTTGGTCATCCGGGCTCCTCTATTTTGTCATCTTTAGTTAAAAATAGTTTTATTTCATGTAAGGGTACGAGTCGTACTCAAAATTGTCAATCTTGTTCTTTAGAAAAATTGTTAAGTTGCCGTTTGTAGACTCCAAATCTCATACTTTAATTCCATTTGATATTATTCATAGCGACTTATGGATGTCTCATGTTCTTAGTTCGGTGGGTCATTGGTATTATGTTCTTTTTTGGGATGATTATTCTAAGTTTTTATGGACGTTTCCGATAGCGAAAAATCTCAAATCTTTTCCGTCTGTTGACACCCAATTTTGTCCCATCTTTTTGGATTTTATTTGCAATTTTTAATATTTTTGACACTTTAAAACAATTTTAAAATATAGGCATATATATGTATATATATCATTATTATTAGTATTATTTGCATTTTTTATTTGTCATTTGCATTTTAATATCACAATCATACTTTTACTCTAATATTATATGTTATTTTTATTTTCGCAAAACGGCATTGCATTTTGATTTTTTTTATTTAAGCATCAAGCATTTCACAAATATTATATTTTATCATATTATCATCTTTATAATTTATAATTCTTGCAAAGCTTTCTTTTTATATAATAAAACTTCTCTTTATATTTTAAGCCCATAACCCACTTCATTTCCCCCAAAACAATTTCTACTCAATCCATTACAATAAAAACAACCCATTTTCGGACCCAACCGACCAGTGCCCAACCGAAGCCCCGGCCCAAAAACCTCCAAGCCCACCCGGATCGGCCCAATACCCAATTCCCTTTCCACTTTATTTCCCCCCTAAACCCAAACAAACCCTAAACATTTTTTTCATTCCATATATCTCACTCTCTCTCTCTCTCTCTCTCTCTCTCCCTCCATCAGCCGCACACACCCCCGCACCCCGACACCGGCGACCCCACGTCGTCGGTCACCTCGCCGCCACCCCACACCACTACCCCACCTACTCCGGACACCCTACACCACCCACACCACCGTCGATTTTGGGGGTTTTGAGGTCCTAAGTCCGAAAATGAGGGTTCCGATTTACTCTTGTTGATGTTTTCCGTTTTGCTTTTGTTGGTGGTTTTGGTACTTTTGTTGGTGGTTTTCCGGTTTGTTTTGTTGGTGGTTTCGTTACTTTTGTTAGTAGTTTTGGGTTTGATTTGTTGGTGGTTTCCGATCTCTTTTTGGTGGATTTATTTCCGGTCGGTTTTTGGTGATGCTACTTTCTCGGGTCACAATCCGGGTCGGGTCACTGTTCCGGTCGAGCCAGAACCGGGTCGGGTAAGTTTCCGTTCGTGTATTTGTATTTTGTTGTTGGTTATCTGTAATTTGGAATGAAATCGATTCGGGTTGAAAACATTCGATTTTCGGTCGGTTAACTGACCAGACCCGGTTGGGTTAAATTCCAAATTTTTGTGTTTTTAATATTTTGTTATTGGTTATCTGTAATTTGGAATGAAATCGATTCGGGTTGAAAAACATCCGATTCGGGTCGGGTCACTGACCTGGGTCGGGTCGACCGGTTCGGTTAAATTCCGATTTGTGTGTGTTTATATTGTGTCGTTGGTTACATGAAAATTTGGAAAGAATTTGATTCGGGTCGGGTCACCGACCCGTGTCGGGTCGACCGGTTCGAATGAATGTCCGATTTCATGTTCTATATTTTGTTGTTGGCTATCCGAAAATCTAAAAAAAAAAAAAAAAAAAAAAAACTGTTAGGGTCGGTTCAATGTCGGGTCGGGTCGACCTACCTCGTTCGAATAAATTTTTGGATTTTGTGTTTTAATATCTTGTTTGTTTGTTATCTGAAAATTCCAAAAAAAATATTTGATTCTGGGTCGGGTCAACCCGAAATCCGAGCCGAATCACTGTTGAGTGTCCGAGTCGGGTCAAATTTCAGAATTCGGGTCAAACCAACAGTTTTTAATTGCAAACTGTTGGTTTATTTTGGCATTTGAATATTCATACACGGATATCTTATATTTTGTTGTTTTATCATTTTATCTAATACTGCATTTTGGCCGATGAAATTAAATTCGAGGCCGCGCTTTTTTTGTTTCTCTGTTTTCTATTTACTGTTTTAAACATCCTTGCACGGATATTTACTGTTTTACCGTCTTATTGTTTTAAACTAAATATCGCGTCTTTTCGGAAATTGCTTCTCGATTTCGGTTTTTTACTTGTTTTGTTTTAGTTTACTTGTTTTTGAATTAAATACGCGTTTAGGCCGATGAAATTAAATTCGAGGCCGCGCACTTTTTTTCGTTTATTCTTTTTCTTGTTTTCTTTAACATCCGTGCGACGGATATCTTTCTGCATTTTTTACTTGTTTTATTGTCTTAACTAATACGCACTTAGGCCGATGAAATTAAATTCGAGGCCGCGTCCCTTCGGACTTCATTTCTCAATTTCTGTTTTTCACTGTTTCGGTACAAATTTTACTGATTTGAATTAAATACTACATTGGCCGATGAAAAAATATCCGTCGATTTTTTAGGCCTCCACATTTGTAAAGACGGAAAATAAAACTTCTGGGCAAGGATGAAACTTAAATCTTTTTCACCCAAGAGACCAACATGTTCGGTAGGCAAGGCAACTAAAATGACCAACGAGTCATACGTTCGCACCACGACGTGATTGGAATGATCTTTTCAAAATTTGAGTCGAGCCCTCCGTAATCAAAACATTTATTGTTTTGGATACGAATCCGAAGTTATGTATATTCAATTGTTTCTAACCGTTTATTCTTGACAGCTTGCAAAGATAAAGTCAAAGAAGGCAAATACCCCTCGGAGATTTCTTATTTTTGTTGTTGTCTTTTACTTTCTTTAATTCACTTTATTTTCATTCGTATTGTAATATTATTGTACTCCCGAAATTATTGAAATATTTAGAATAGATAGAATTAATTGATAGGGTAGTCTAAAATTGGAAACCCATCGCTAGGTTATCTATTTTTAGGCTCGTCACCCATACAATTTACATTGCATATATTTTTATCAATTTTCATACAAATGCATATTTATACTTTTTTCAGCTTTACATGTATATTAATGCCATACAAATGCATACTTGTACAAAATGCATCATTTTATTAACATCTTGTAACATTATTTTTATATTTGTAAAAACATGTATTTTTCTTAGCATAACAATTAACCCGAATTTGATCGGATAACCGCAAGTTAGCGGATCTTAAAGGATGCCTAACCCCTTCCCTTTAGGATAATAAAGAACCCTTACCTAGAATCTCATTAGTTTCGTAGACCATAAAATCGGAGTTATTTTGCAGCATTTAGTTAGCATTCAGGTGCCCTAATTCACCTTAGAATAATTAGGTGGCGACTCCTCAAGCAAGCATTTTTTAATCCATCCGGAGGGAATCGACACCATCGCGTCGCGAAGCCCTCGCAGGTCAAAATTGGGCGCGACAGCATGGCGACCCCCCTGGGGATACTTTCAGGTTCTTAACCATAGCAAATTCAGGTTAATTATTATTATGCTTTATATTGCTCCTTATTTGATTTATTGTTTTTTATTGTTTCCTTTTTGAAATTTTGTATGTTTAACTGCTTTAAATGCTATATTCTTTTACTGCTTTCCTTAAATTGGCATTTCGCTCATATTTCTTCCATTATGGAAAGTTGACACTATCACACATTACACGCGAGGTCTATTTTGCGCACCCGCAAATTCTTTCAAATTACCAAATTTTAGGAGAGTTGGCGTATGCGCGGAGTGACCGGACCATCCGGTGGCCGCGTAGCCTTCTCACTCGAGTAGTCCGCTCGGGAACCTGGAGTCTAGTAAGCCAAATCTTAGAAAATTTAGGATAGAGCTATACCACCTTTATTTTAAGTCATGCATGCATACACCATAGGTGGGTCGATCCTTGGCATCGACTCCACAATTAAGAAATTCACCAAAATTGTCGACGGGTCTCGCTCTCCCAACGACCATCAGCATATTATTTGTAGCCTGATAATGATAGACTAATCCAAGCCTAATCATGACATGCCGATATTGGAAAATGTACATACGTTTTGTCTTCATTTCCAACAAAAGCATTGTAGTTAGGGATGGCAACGGATAGGATCTGGACCGGATCCTACTAGATCCAGATCCAGATCCATTTTTCATACCTGAATCCAGATTCGGATCCAGATCCAGCGGATCCATAAAAATCATATCCAAATCCGGATCCATCGGATCCGCCGGATCCACGGATCGGATCTGGATCCACATGTAAAAAAATTTACCTTGCTACGAATTTTTTTTTGAACTAACAAACGATTTTTACTTAAGTAACGGTTCTTCGTTTTTCAATTTTGAAATGTTCATATGAGATATTTTGTTCGTTGTCTCATTTTGATTGTGAGCTATTAATTAAAAATGTTGGACAATGACAATAGTTGTGGAAAATGCTGACTAGTATTTTCACAATGCAGAACTTGCATGTGCTTGGAATCTTCATAAATGAAGTGAATATAATTTGAACTACTTGTCTATGGAGATGTTAGTCATTCACTAATATAACATTGATTTTATTATCGAAGTTACCTCATTATTTTTATTTTTGAGTTAACGCGGGGATAAATTAAATTTGTTTTGAGAATTAAACTTGCAAGGATGTGCTTAGCAATTTTAAGAAAATACTTATAAAATTACATTCTAGGTTATGAATATATTTAATAAAAAATGGATCCACGGGTCGGATCTGGACCGGATACGGATCTCAAATACAAGATCCAGATCCGGATCCGATCCGTCAGAAACGGATCCGGGTCCGATCCGGATCCGTCGGGTCCAAATTTTGAAGATCCATATCCTATAAAACGGATCTGGATACACCGGATCCGGACCGGATCCAGGATCCATTGCCATCTCTAATTGCAGTGACAACTTGGATTATTTTGTCATAATCTCTCATATTTGGCGTTTAGGCTCACCTCTGGCATAAGAGAGGCTCCATGCATGTTAGGTCGCACATTTAATTCCCGCACAATTTGTTTGCTATTTTTCTTCTTTTAACTCTGTACATATTATTTAATGCAATAATTACCTGCTTCAATTTTGTACATATCATACCATGTCGCTTGCGACTCTTGAACAGAAATTGTGGCACTGCTCTAGGATAAAGCGTTCTTGAACATCAAGACTCGGACCTCGTGCAACAATCAGGGGAGTTTTTGACCATACTTTCACACTCCTACATTTTATTATTCTTTTAGTGACTTTCCTCCTTTCACCCGGTGCTCTTATTTTTGCAGGAAGATCGTCCCTGCGAACAGTCGGGGGCGGTCGTTTTAAAACATTATCTCTAGATATACTCCGGGAAAGAACAATGCCAAAGGGCTTTTACAAAGACGATCGGAAGATGTTTTGATTGGAAAAAGTCAGCCAACACCAGAGTCAACGAGGCGTTACTCTAGTTGTCTATACTTGTTTTTATATGTATTTTGCAAATTCAGTTGATATGCTTAATTTTCGTTACATAATTTCTTTATATCATACACATTTTACAACATATCTTACGAACTACGAGTGTCTGATTCTCACCATACGGTGTGATACGTAGGTAACCCTTCTCGGGTGCGACACCCCTAAAAAAAAAAAAATTCAAATCAAAAAAAAAAAAAAAAAAAAAAATGATTCTAGTTTATCAATCTTTTTTCATTACATCCTAATGGACAATCTTTTTTTATATAACATCCTATTGTGACAATTATTTTTTTTATTGCATTCATCCTAATGTGGTCAGTCATTTTTTCATTGCATTCATTATATCATGGACAATCATTTTATTTTGCATTCGTCCCATAGTGGACAATAATTTGTTTTATACAGTTTTTACTTACTATTTTATCGCAGATAAATTCTTTTTCCATCATACATTTTTATAACCTATCTGCACGAACTACGCACACCTGATTCTCGTCAAAGATGAGATACGTAGGCAGCCCTATCTGGGTTCGGTACCCTTTACTCAAAAACTAAAAAAAAACAAAAAAACAAAAATACAAAAAATATATATATATTTTCTAAGAATCATTGATGGACTTGGTTGATACCAACACAGTTAGGGTGTGCATAGGAAAGAACAAGTGGAGAAGACTGATTTCGTGGTAAACCATTGATTCTTCTGGTACCTCTCATTCACGCCTGTGTTGACACTTAAAAATTGTTTTGCATGCTTTCAAGATATGAACAAAGCTAACCTCATCGTTTCATGTGCATTGTGTGGTGAGTTTTAGAATAAGTTCAATTGCATTACATTGTGATCTAGAACTTGGCTCGAATGTTTGTTGAGGCGAAATCCTGAGTAACACTTGGTATAGGAAATGATCGTAGGCTTTCTTTGATCCGTTTGAGCCTTTCCAGCTTACCAAATAACATTATCCGTAGCATTTCCCCTTTGAGCCTAAAGCCTATTTTTTTTAACAACCACATATTATGCATATACCCTTTCTGAGTGCGTACACGCACTATCCCTCTCTTAGCCCGACTTCCTTGAGCGCATCAGAAATATGCAAATTGCTGAAAATGATCCGAGTTGAAGTTGCAATGTTCCCAACAGAGGAAAAGAAAACAAAATAAAAGGACGACTTCACACAAAGAGGAAGTCAAAAGCCCCGACAATAAAAAAAAAAAAAAAAAACTCCAAACGAAAAAATTCAAAAGAAGTCGGTACAAAACAAAACGGGGGCAAAAAGAAGCAAATCGGCATCAAGGCACACAAATATCAAGCGCGGACATATCCCAACGCTCAAGGAAGGATTAGTCACTCCTTACCCAAATGATATCCTTCCATTTCCCCAAGCCTACATTACAAACCCATAACAAGCCCTACATGATCCTATACCGAGGGTTCTCACATTAGTGGATACTCACATGACGGCCAAGCCTATGGTATCATAATTAAATGCATTGAACATCTTTCTGAGGGTGAGTGTACTTCTCTAGACGTCCCAAAGTTCAAAATACTGAAATACATGTGAGGAAGGGACTTTCTTTCAGTGAGGGCATTTGAAACATGAGGATGCATATATGTCAAAACCTTGGCTTGAAGCAAATGTCGATACTCAGGTATGTCTGAGGTAGCATCTGAAGCTGTAGGAATTATCCTGAAGTCAGTCTGGTTATACAGAGAGCAGTAACGGGAACCTTAAGCATATTACTAATTGTTGGTACCAACTGAAGTCAAAATATGATTCTGTCTTTTTCATATTTTCAAAAAAAAAAAAACAAAAAAAAAACTTGCAAAATATATTGCATCATTTTTCAAAACTCTAGTCACTCTTTTACAAAAAAAAAACATTCTACAAATACAAATCTCTTTTGCTACATGAACTACGTTATGACCTGACTCCCTCGGCGGGATACGTAGGCGGCCACATCAGCTTCGGTCTCATTTTTAGAAAACCCTTACAAAATTCTTTTTACTTACATGAACTACGTTATGACCTGATTCCCTCGGCGGGATACGTAGGCAGCCACATCGGCTTCGGTCCCATTTTGGAAAACTTCATAATTCCTTTTTGCTTATAGCGAACTACGTTATGACCTGATTTCCTTTGTCGGAATACGTAGGCGGCCTATATCGGCTTCAGTCACACCATTTGGAATCTTTCTTCCATTATCTTGCACACAACGCAATGTGCTTACATGATTGCCTTAACAGGACAAGCAAGTGGCCCGCACAAACTCGGCTTTATCCAGTTGGAAGTTCATCATCTTCATATATACCAGAAACTGGGGCATTTTTTTTAAAGGGTCCACTGCAAGCATATGCCAATGGACCTGGAAAATGCCAGACAACTAAGTCTTCAATCTAAACCAGTATGAGCTTGAAAGCGTAAAAAAAAAAAAAAAAAAAAAACGAAGTCAATGCGAATCAACCACCCCTGCCACCCAAACTCACAAATTTCTTTGAGTACAGGTCTTCAGGTTGACAAAGGCGAGGAAGCCGCAACATGTGTGCTTAATTTGGCAAAGACGTCGCATCGCATTTTCGTCCGTGCAAGGACGACATTTCAATTCACAGTCCACAGGAATTTGAATCGGCGGAAGATTCAACACAACGTGGAATCATATTACAGCAAACTGACGGCAATGACGTCATTTACATCTTTCACAGCACTACAACACGCCCATACAACGGCGTCATCAGCAACACGCCTATGCAACGGTGTCATCTGCACAACACGTCTACACAATGACGTCTTCAACGCACCACGTCTATGCAACGACGTCATTTCATCCCATGCGGGTCACAAACGCATCACGTCAATACAACGACGTCATTTCAGGCGCCCACCTCCTAATGCGGGTATTTTAATTTCAGTCAGGCGCCCACCTCCTAATGCGGGTATTTAATTTCTATCAGGCACCCACCTCCTAATGCGGATATTTAATTTCAGTCAGGCGCCCACCTCCTAATGCGGGTATTTTAATTTCTGTCAGGCGCCCACCTCCTAATGCGGGTATTTATATTTCTGTCAGGCGCCCACCTCCTAATGCGGGTATTTTAATTTCAGTCAGGCGCCCACCTCCTAATGCGGGTATTTCAATTTCAGTCAGGCGCCCACCTCCTAATGCGGGTATTTATATTTCTGTCAGGCGCCCACCTCCTAATGCGAGTATTTCAATTTCTGTCGGGCGCCCACCTCCTAATGCGGGTATTTTATTTCAGTCAGGCGCCCACCTTCTAATGCGGGTATTTCAATTTCTGTCAGGCGCACACCTCCTAATGCGGGTATTTTAATTTCAGTCAGGCGCCCACCTCATAATGCGGGTATTTTATTTTCAGTCAGGCGCCCACGTTCCAATGAGGGTATTTTATTTTTTCGTAAGGCACCCACCTTCTAATGCGGGTATTTTAATCTCATCATGCCTATGCAACGGCGCCATCTGCATAACGTCTAAGCAACGACGTCACCTCATCACGCTTATGCTACATCATCATCTACATTGGGAAATACTTCGAACATCGTTCAGCCCTTTCCCGGTATCTCGCCACATCTGCAACCAGTGTCATCATAAGTCGACACTGGGGCATTATTTCTTGAATCTGCACCATCGTTTGCAACTTCTCTCTTCCCTCGGGATTCTATTTCTTCCCATGCATCTCTCATCTTCCCTCGAGTCCCGATGATCATGACAAAATTGGCTACTCAGTCAACTTCTTTGTCCGAAAACTCTTTCATCGTCTCCGGCCAAAGAGGGGCATCTGTTGACACCCAATTTGTCCCATCTTTTTGGATTTTATTTGCAATTTTTAATATTTTTGACACTTTAAAACAATTTTAAAATATAGGCATAATAAAACCTCTCTTTATATTTTAAGCCCATAACCCACTTCATTTCCCCCAAAACAATTTCTACTCAATCCATTACAATAAAAACAACCCATTTTCGGACCCAACTGACCAGGCCCAACCGAAGCCCCAACCCAAAAACCTCCAAGCCCACCCGGATCGGCCCAATACCCAATTCCCTTTCCACTTTATTTCCCCCCTAAACCCAAACAAACCCTAAACATTTTTTTCATTCCATATATCTCACTCTCTCTCTCTCTCTCTCTCTCTCCTCCATCAGCCGCACACACCCCCCGCACCCCGACACCGGCGACCCCACGTCGTCGGTCACCTCGCCGCCACCCCACACCACTACCCCACCTACTCCGGACACCCTACACCACCCACACCACCGTCGATTTTGGGGGTTTTGAGGTCCTAAGTCCGAAAATGAGGGTTCCGATTTACTCTTGTTGATGTTTTCCGTTTTGCTTTTGTTGGTGGTTTTGGTACTTTTGTTGGTGGTTTTCCGGTTTGTTTTGTTGGTGGTTTCGTTACTTTTGTTAGTAGTTTTGGGTTTGATTTGTTGGTGGTTTCCGATCTGTTTTTGGTGGATTTATTTCCGGTCGGTTTTTGGTGATGCTACTTTCTCGGGTCACAATCCGGGTAGGGTCACTGTTCCGGTCGAGCCAGAACCGGGTCAGGTAAGTTTCCAGATTCGTGTATTTGTATTTTGTTGTTGGTTATCTGTAATTTGGAATGAAATCGATTCGGGTTGAAAACATTCGATTTTCGGTCGGTTAACTGACCCGACCCGGTTGGGTTAAATTCCAGATTTTTGTGTTTTAATATTTTGTTGTTGGTTATCTGTAATTTGGAATGAAATCGATTCGGGTTGAAAAACATCCGATTTGGGTCGGGTCACTGACCCGGTTCGGTTAAATTCAAGATTTGTGTGTGTTTATATTGTGTCGTTGGTTACATGAAAATTTGGAAAGAATTTGATTCGGGTCGGGTCACTGACCCGTGTCGGGTCGACCCGGTTCGAATGAATGTCCAGATTTCATGTTCTATATTTTGTTGTTGGCTATCTGAAAATCTAAAAAAAAAAATATAAAAAAATCTGTTCCGGGTCGGGTCGACCCGGTTCGAATAAATTTTTGGATTTTGTGTTTTAATATCTTGTTTGTTTGTTATCTGAAAATTCCAAAAAAATATTTGATTCCGGGTCGGGTCAACCCGAAATCCGAGCCGGATCACTGTTCAGTGTCCGAGTCGGGTCAAATTTCAGAATTCGGGTCGGACATTTTAATTGCAAACTGTTGGTTTATTTTGGCATTTGAATATTCATACACGGATATCTTATATTTTGTTGTTTTATCATTTTATCTAATACTGCATTTTGGCCGATGAAATTAAATTTGAGGCCGCGCTTTTTTTGTTTCTCTGTTTTCTGTTTACTGTTTTAAACATCCTTGCACGGATATTTACTGTTTTACCGTCTTATTGTTTTAAACTAAATATCGCGTCTTTTCGGAAATTGCTTCTCGATTTCAGTTTTTACTATTTTGTTTTAGTTTACTGTTTTTGAATTAAATACTGCGTTTAGGCCGATGAAATTAAATTCGAGGCCGCGCACTTTTTTTCGTTCGTTTTGTTTCTTGTTTCTTTAACATCCGTGCGACGGATATCTTTCTGTTTTACTTGTTTTATTGTCTTAACTAATACGCACTTAGGCCGATGAAATTAAATTCGAGGCCGCGTCCCTTCGGACTTCATTTCTCAATTTCTGTTTTTCACTTTTTCGGTACAAATTTTACTGATTTGAATTAAATACTACATTGGCCGATGAAAAAATATCCGTCGATTTTTAGGCCTCCACATTTGTAAAGACGGAAAATGAAACTTCGGGCAAGGATGAAACTTAAATCTTTTTCACCCAAGAGACCAACATGTTCGGTAGGCAAGGCAACTAAAATGACCAACGAGTCATACGTTCGCACCACGACGTGATTGGAATGATCTTTTCAAAATTTGAGTCGAGCCCTCCGTAATCAAAACATTTATTGTTTTGGATACGAATCCGAAGTTATGTATATTCAATTGTTTCTAACCGTTTATTCTTGACGACTTGCAAAGATAAAGTCAAAGAAGGCAAATACCCCTCGGAAATTTCTTATTTTTGTTGTTGTCTTTTACTTTCTTTAATTTAGCTTTATTTTCATTCGTATTGTAATATTATTGTACTCCGAAATTATTGAAATATTTAGAATAGATAGAATTAATTGATAGGGTAGTCTAAAATTGGAAACACATCGCTTGGTTATCTATTTTTAGGCTCGTCACCCATACAATTTACATTGCATATATTTTTATCAATTTTCATACAAATGCATATTTATACTTTTTTCAGCTTTACATGTATATTAATGCCATACAAATGCATACTTGTACAAAATGCATCATTTTATTAACATCTTGTAACATTATTTTTATATTTGTAAAAACATGTATTTTTCTTAGCATAACAATTAACCTGAATTTGATCGGATAACCGCAAGTTAGCGGATCTTAAAGGATGCCTAACCCCTTCCCTTTAGGATAATAAAGAACCCTTACCTAGAATCTCATTAGTTTCGTAGACCATAAAATCGGAGTTATTTTGCAGCATTTAGTTAGCATTCAGGTGCCCTAATTCACCTTAGAATAATTAGGTGGCGACTCCTCAAGCAAGCATTTTTTAATCCATCCGGAGGGAATCGACACCATCGCGTCGCGAAGCCCTCGCAGGTCAAAATCGGGCGCGACACCGTCTTCCTAAAATTTAGAGCATTCATCAGAACCCAATTTGATCGAGAAATCAAAAATATTCAGTGTGATAATGCCAAAGAATATGACAATGGGGTGTTTCGGGAATTCTGTGCTAATAATGGGATAAATTTTCATTTTTCTTGTCCTCATACCTCTTCACAAAATGGGAAAGCCGAACGCAAAATTCATTCCATAAATAACATTATCCGCACTCTATTAATTCTTGCTTCCGTACCCCATATTTTTGGCATCACGCTCTTCAAATGACTACATATCTCCTTAACATAATTTCTTCCAAAGGTCTGACATATTCTCCCCCCTACAAATTTTATATAATAAAACTCCTTCTTAATCTCATCTTCAGGTTTTTGGGTGTTTATGTTATCCGTTATTCCCATCCACCACAATTAACAAACTTCAGGCCCGGTCTACTCCATGTGTGTTTTTGGGGTTTCCATCTTATCATCGTGGCTACAAATGTTTTGATTTATCCTCTAATAAAATCATCATAACCGCCATGTCATTTTTTATGAATCCCAATTTCATTTTTCTAAAGATAATACTCCCGTGCCTAGTTCGTATAATGTTTTGGATGATAATATATCCCCATATATTATTCAACATTTTTCGGACATATCCCGCACCCCAAATTCCCCAACGGGCCCACTGCCCACTGCGTCTGCAGTTCCGCGTCCACCCCGAGTTTTCAGTTCTGGATTTGGGCCAAGGTCTGGCCCAGTTTCCATCACTGGCCCAGTTACCGAGCCCATTCCAGCATCTGGGCCAGTCTCGACATCCCTTGTCTATCCCAGCACCTCCACTGGACCAGTTCCAGTGATTGGGCCAGTCCAGTCCAATTCTGGAACGGGTCCGATCCTTCTTCTGACTACCGTGATGGGCCAGCAAGCCCATTGCCTGCTGGCCAGTCCGTCCCGCACCTAGCAAATTCCCAAAATCCATTCAATTCTCCCTCAAGTCATAGATCGGTCACTCGTAGTCAATGAGGTGTTTTTAAACCAAAAAGACATTTTAATTTACATTCTAATGTTCTTAAATCTCCCCTACCACGAAATCATGTGTCTGCATTAAATGACCCGAATTGGAAAATTGCTATGACCGATGAATTTAATGCTCTTATTGATAATAAGATGTGGGTGTTGGTACCCCGTCCATCTGGTATTAATATTATTCGGTCTATGTGGATTTTTGCTCATAAGGAGAATTCAGATGGTTCATTTGCTCGACATAAGGCGCACCTTGTGGGTGATGGTAAGACTCAGCAGGTTCGTATTGATTGTGGTGAGACATTTAGTCCAGTGGTCAAATCGGCTACCATTCGCACTGTGCTTAGCTTGTCTCATTCGCAGGCATGGCATATGTATCAGTTGGATGTCAAGAATACTTTCCTACATGGTGATCTCAAGGAAACAGTCTATATGCATCAGCCGTTGGGATTCAGGGATCCTAACCATCCTCATCATGTCTGTTTATTAAAGAAGTCCTTATATAGGCTTAAGCAGTCTATCAGGGCCTGGTATACAAGGTTTGCTTACTATGTTTCAACTATTGGATTCACTCACAACAGGTCAGATAATTCCTTGTTCATCTACCGTCGTGGTTCGTCCTTGGCCTACATTTTGTTCTATGTGGATGATATCATTTTGACTGCCTTTTTCGATGCCTTACGTCAGTCTATCATGACCATGCTCAGCTCTGAGTTTGCTATGAAAGACTTAGGGCCCTTAAGTTACTTTTTGGGAATTGCCGTCACTCGTCATTCCGATAGATTATTCTTGTCTCAACGGAAGTATGCAGCTGAGATCATCGAAAGGGCTGGGATGTCATCTTGTAAGTCCACTTCCACTCTAGTTGATACGAAGCCCAAGCTTAGTACCGCAGCCGGCGTACCCTACGAGGACCCGACCCACTATCGCAGTCTTGCAGGGGCCCTTCAGTATCTTACCTTTACAAGATCGGATATTACATATGCTGTCCAGCATGTGTGTTTGTTCATACATGATCCTAGAATTGAGCACATGAATGCGCTCAAACGCATCATTCGGTATATTCAGGGTACACTTGACTATGGGTTGCATCTATATCCTTCCTCGACATCCACACTTGTCTCATATACCGATGCAGATTGGGGTGGATGTCCCGACACCAGACGGTCTAAGTCTGGCTATTGTATGTTCCTTGACAACAAATTGGTCTCCTGGTCGGCAAAGCGTCAGTCAACTCTATCCCGCTCAAGTGCCGAAGCTGAATATCGAGGGGTAGCGAATGTGGTCTCAGAATCATGTTGGTTACGGAACTTGCTTTTGTAGCTTCATTGTCCCATTCAGAAGGCAACCTTGGTGTATTGCGATAATATTAGTGTCATTTACCTTTATGGTAATCCGGTTCAGCACCAACGTACTAAACATATCGAGATGGACATTCACTTTGTCCGCGAAAAGGTTGCTCGGGCTCAGGTACGCGTCTGTCATGTCCCATCAAGATATCAAATTGCAGACATCTTTACAAAGGGTCTTCCCTCGGTACTTTTTGAAGATTTTAGGGACAGTCTCAGTGTTCGAAGACCGCCCGCTATGATTGCGGGGGTGTGTTAAATATACCCCATATACACACAATATACATGTATATTATGTGTATATGGGGCTCTCGGATTTAGTATAGAAACCGAATATGGTGTAGATATTTAGGTAATGTTGTAGTCTCCTAGTTTAGGTAATATTGTAGTGTAATTAGTATTGTACACTTACCATAATATTTGTATTACCATAATTGTATATTTAGTATCCAAATAGATTAAGGTTTTAGGAGTAGAATAGGAATAAGATTCTCCTATTATGAAAATATGTAACTTGTATAAATACCGCCACCACTGTAATAGTCCTCGTTATTGTTGTTGTTTTTATAGGTACTACCACTAGCCTTGTATTCTTCGTTCTTATTGATTGTTATTGTCGTTGTCCTCGGGACGGTGACATATGTCACAGGGTTGTAATTCTTGGACAGGTATTTGCTATTTAGGAATATTATTTTCATTTTGAGCCATGAAATTTGGTTCTTGTGTCTCTTTTCACTATTGTTGTTGTTGGGGATTTTGTTGAAGAATTGAGTATTTCTTGCATGAATTTGTATGAGAGTAACAAGAAGGAAGATGAAGGAGAAATGCTTGATGAAAGAAGCCATTAGAGAAGGATAATTAAAGAAATATAAATTTGTATAGTGAATCAGTACAATGAGTTGATGTGGTTCCATCTTTATATAGAGACCAATGTTGATTCTTTTAATTTTTTGAATTTCTTTTGAAACTCTTCTTCTTTATATTTTCTTTGTTTAAGGGGAGTGATTATCTCTTTCTTCCAAAATTTCCTGCTGATTAGGTACAAATTGGAGAAAGGTAGTGGTCAATTTAACTAATCATTCTTTTTACACTATCAAATCATTTTTAAAAAATAATAATAAGTAATAAAGGTAATAAGGAATAAGTTGAGTCCTAGTACGAGTATTTTTTTAAATTCTTCCCTATAAAATTTTGGTGGATAGAGTTATTCGATACTTATTGTGATGGGAGATACTAGATAACCAGTGAAATTAGTCAAACTATGTGCACATGAAAGTATGTATGTCTTAGAGACAATCTATATTAGGGACAAAACGTACTTGAACACATTCGTATTATTAATGAGATTGATATTTATGGCATTTGCAAATTATTGAATTATTGTTTGATTATTTGCAATTATTCATATATGTGCATCCCTTGAGCTTACGTTGTCATTAATAGAGTGAGATATTAATGATAGAACGTAACTCTCAAAATAGCCTCGACTAATGATCATCGAGAATGGGTTATCGATGATAGGGTATAAGTCGACATGTGGTCTGCATCACATTCTTGGATAACACAGTATGTCTCACAGCTACGAGTAATGGTTACTCGTGATGGACATATGAATAATTTGGAGAAGTATTAGTATTCCCTGCTGATAAACTATTTGTTATACATGTCTATAATGTTATCGACGTGTGAAATATAAATGTCCTTTGGCTTGAGGTCGATACGCACCTTGTTTGCAGAATGATGTACTTTGACCAAGTTCTAATCTTAAACTCCTTCTAGATAAGATACGGCTTGTGTTGGGTGCATCAGGATGTAAATCAAGGTGGTAGTTGAGCCAATAATAAAATTCATTCCTCGATTGAAAATTCGAGAGAGCACTCAGCTTCTCAATGTTATTAGGTTGACTAAAGTCACTGGCCAGTGCAAGAGACATATTTAGAATATGGTCTAGTTGTCAACTAACAAATGTGAGATAAAGTGATTAAGCCATATGGATAGACACTTGGCAAATCCTAAGCTTAATCGAGTGTGTCGTGAATGAAAGGAATTTATAGTTCCGCATAAATGTTAAGTTTGCTGGATTCATGTAAACGTACTTCACATATTGAATTCGTCATACGACACAGTCTAGGAGTTTCGTATGGAGCTTAATTAGATTAATGTTGATATGTGAAGGCCTATAGGGTCACACTATATGCGATTGTTTCTTCGATCTAAGAGTGTATTGAGAAAGTATTAAATATTCGATTGAAAATCGAGATATTTAATTTATTATAATTATGAAATATTTCTATTTGATAGAAATTATTTAATTAAGTCAAATTGGATTTCGGATTTAATTAAATGTGTTGGATATATTATATGGGTACTCGGACAAATACATGGAAGAAATTGGGCCAGAAATTACTGGCCCAAAATGGAGCATGACCGTCCACATTGGACGTGTGAGGTGGGCCATCTGGGTTGGTCCACTGAACATTAACATGGGTAATGTTTTTCTGTTTTAAATCTACTTAGATTTTGTCCTGAACTCCTATATAAACAACACATACCCCATAATTGTAAGGTTACAGAAAATAACTTCTCAGTTTCTAAAGCAAGATTTGTTAGCTTTCTTGCAAATGAAATACAATGGAATTGGAACTTGCAGTCGAGGATTCAAATCGCGTGGATACCTTAGTATTGAATTTGGCGCTTGAAAAGCTGTAAGTTTTCTTCTTTTGTTATGTTTTGAACATAAACATGATTATTGTATAAGCCATGTCAGGATCGTTGTTGGATAAGTAAAATTTTTAAACTTCCATTGTGCTTACGAACCCAACAAATTCCAACATCACATTGATCCAGACACCACTAATATAAAAAGATAAATAAGTAAAATGAGTAACTAGAAAATAAAACAGGAAATTTATCACAACATTCTAAATTACACTACTAATGTAAGATTTTCATTATACCGTATATAAGTTGTAAAATCATTTCTTGTTTATCAAGAGTCTTTCTTTTGTTTTCACTATAGCTTTCAACTTTAGAAAAAGGAAAGAGAAACAAAAGGAAAAATCAAAGGAAGTGAAAACATGAATGAAAATAGACGAGGTGATTATGTTGGTGCATAGCATAAAAGGAAAGAAAATTCGACAGTGGTGACATTGACGATTATGACATATGATGATCACTTTTTTTCCCCACAAACAGCTTCATCTATTAATTCAGAATTAAGGATATTGTACGTACACCAATTTTGTCCCGTCTTTTTTAATTTATTTATAATTTTAAATATTTTTTTGACACCTCAAAATAATTTTATATATATATATATTATTTTTAATATCGTTAATTTATTATTATTGTTATTATTATTATTATTCACATTTCCAGTATCGTTTGCCTTTTAATATCT
Source organism: Anisodus tanguticus (assembly GCA_034509755.1). Lineage (NCBI taxonomy): Eukaryota > Viridiplantae > Streptophyta > Magnoliopsida > Solanales > Solanaceae > Anisodus > Anisodus tanguticus. The sequence continues at coordinate 18,849,954 of CM067544.1, forward strand.
TAAATCATAGTTTTATCCTAATACTTCCTGTTATTTTATTTTTCGCAAAGTGGCATTGCATTTTTATTTTTTAATTAAGCATTAAGCATTTTGGAAATATTATGTTCTTATTATTATCACATTGTTCTTTGTATCTCTATAATTTATATTTTTTGCAAAAAAAAAAAAAACTATTAATAATAAACCCCTTATTTATTTTTTAACCAACTCCCCATTTTATTTCCTTTCACCACAAAATACTCTACCAACCCACAAAAATCAACCCCCAACCGGTCAAGCCCCAAAACCCTCGGCCCACCCGCAACAGCCTAATTCCCCTTCCCTTTACCCCAAACCAAACCCTCACAAACCCTAAAACCAAACACACCCTTTCTCAGCCGCACAACCCCCCATACCCCCAACCCGTCGACCCCACATTCCCACATCGAAGGTCACCTCACGCACTGCCACCACCAACCCCTGACACCACCACACTCTCCATCACTTCAACCCACACCATTATCCCCGAAAATCCGCAACCCATACCCCCAAAATCCGCTTCCAAAATCAGATTTTTTTTTTTACCTTTTTATTCGAATTTCAAACTCGTTCTTGGGGGGGGGGGGGGGGGGGGGAATCATCTATAAAACCCTCCTTTGTTTCTTCATTTTGGAGGAGGCTGATGTTTGGGTTCTAAAAGAGGAGGATTTTGGAGGTCCGAAAATCGAGTTTTCAAATTTGAAAGAAAAGAAATCCGAAATCTTCTTAAGGTTGTTTGTTTCTTCTTTGCATGTGTTCTTCATTTTAAAAGGGGGGATGATTTTCAGGTTCTAAAAAAGAGAAGGATTTTGGGAAGCCGAAATTAAAGGTAAATCCGATTCCGAATTGGTTTGTTTGTTGTTAATCTTTGTTTAAAAAAATATACTTTTGTTCCCTAATTTTCAATACGAAAAATACCTTTTGATACTAGTTTCAATCCCCAAAAATCTATTTTCTTTTTTTGTTGTTCTCTATTTTCGGGTCAGGTTTCCGGGTCGGGTCGGGTCTGCTTTCTGTTTCGGGTTGAAATCAGTGCCAAAAATCCAAAAATAAGGTTGGTTCTTATATGATTTATTGTTAATGATTATCTTTTTTTTTTTTTTTTTTACCTTTGATTGGTTAACTGAAATTGCAATGGAAACAAATGTGTTTCTTGGATTCGGCACTGTTTTCGGTTCTATGGCTATGCTACTGATTTTATATTGTACTAATCGATTCGGGGTACTGTATTACTTTGCCTTGCTGCTATTTTCTTGATTCTAATGTGTTGGACTGATGCTTGGCGATTTTCAGTTTTTCGGTCACTGTTCCGGGTTGGGTAAAATTTTCAGAATTTTGTTTCAATATTTTGTTGTTGGTTGTCTGAAAAATAAAATAAAAATTGTTTGATTCCGGGTCGGGTCGACCCGAAATTCGGGTTGGTATGTTCTATCTCGGGTCGGATTTTCAGAAGCGGATTCGAATTCTGTTTCGGTTCAAAAATTCAGAATTCGGGTCGGATGTTTTGATCGCGGACTGTTGGTTTATTTTGGTATTTGAATATCCATTACGCGGCTACTTTGTTAATTTACTGATTTGAACAAATACTACACATAGGCCAATGCAATTGAATTTGAGGTCGTGTCCCTTCGGAAAATGATTCTCGATTTCGATTTTACTGTTTTGGTATAATTTACTGATTTGAACATGATACTACACTTAGGCCGATGAAATTAAATTTGAGGTCGTATCCTTTTAAAGGATGTCCCTCGGTTTGCGTTCCTTCGGAACTGGGCAATGATGATTTTTTTATCCGATAGACCAACATGTTCGGTAGGCAAGACAACTAAAATGACCAACGAGTCATATGTTCGCAACCACGGCGTGTTTGGAATGATCTTTTCAAAATTTAAGTCTGAGCCTTCCGTAATCAAAACATTTACTGTTTTGGCTATGGATCCAAAGTTATTTATATTCAACAGTTTCTAACCGTTTGTTCTTGACAGCTTGCAAGAAACACTTACGAAAGTTAAAGAAGACAAGTTACCCCTCGGAGATGATTTATTTTATTGCTGTTTATTTTCTTTAATTCAGCTTTATTTTATTCTGTATTGTAATATTATTTATTGTACTTGTGTAAATATTGAAATGTTTAGAATAGGTAGACTTAGAATTAATAATCTAGAAAGAATAGATTTAAAATCGGAAACTGCTAGTTTATCTATTTTAGGCCAGTCATTCACACTTTCATAAACGTTAGTTTATTTATTTTAGGTTCGTCGCTCATACCTTCAAAACGCTAGCTTATTTTTGAATTGTTTAGAATTTTCAGAACTATTGGTCACCTTTTACTCACACTATTAATCATACAAAATAGAGTCTTATTTTCATCCGATTCATTATTTAAAATGACTTCCAAAACATCACTTTCTTTGCATTACCAATAAGTTATTTTCTTCTTACTAAATTACTTTGTATATATTTATAAACAATGTCATACAAATGCATGTTTTATCCAAAAAAAAAAAAAAACCACTTTGCATATATTTTATAAATAATGCAATACAAATGTGTGCTTTTTTCCAAAAAAATCACTTTGAATGTATTTTTGTAAATAATGCTATACAAATGCATGTTTTACCCAAAAAAATCACCTTCTATATGTTCTACAATCAATGTCATCCAAATGCACACTTTTATTCTAAAAATCAACTTTGCATGTATTTTATAATCAATACCATACAAATGCCTGCTTTTTATCCGAAAATCTACTTTGCATACATTTTATGAACAATGTCTTACAAACGCATGCTTTTATCTAAAAGGTCAATTTTATTTTTTATAAACAATGTCATGCATACTTTTAGGATCTTATTTTCCAAAATCACAATCACTTTTGCCAAACTCCTCAAAAAAGGAAAAATCGTTACTTTGTCAAAATTCATCATTTTTATTACTTGCAACATTATTTTAATTTTATACATGTAAAACATGCAGTTTCCTTAGCGTAATAATTAACCCGAGTTTGACCGGATAACCGCAAGTTAGCGGATCTTAAAGGATGTCTAACCCCTTCCCTTTAGGATAATAAAGAACCCTTACCTAGAATCTCATAATTTCGCAGATCATAAATCGGAGTTCACATTACAGCATTTAGTTAACATTTAGGTGCCCTAATTCACCTTAGAATAATTAGGTGGTCACTCCTCAACAAAACATTTTTTAATCAATCCAGAGAGGGAAATCGGCCCATCGCGTCGCGAGCCGTGGTTAAAAACGGGCGCGACATCGTCTACCACATCATTTACAATTCAGCTTGGAAATATTCTTTCCCAAGAATATTCATGCAACAAGGAAATTGAAAACTTAGCTAAGTTATGAGCTACAATATTGAAACTTCTAGAATTTTTTACTAACACAACATGATCTAATTATGAAGTCATATTCCAAATATTTTCATAAGCTACTTCCACGTCCCAGGTAGCCCGCACATTTTTCTTCAACCATTTTTCATATCCATTTTTGTTCAACTGACAAAGTAGAGACAAGTGGAGGTGCCTACTTGTGTACACTTAAAGTTTGAGGACATACTTGCCGGATGAGGCCAACTTTGAGGACATGTTTTTGTGTTTTACTTATTTAATAAAAAAATTAAGTATCAAATACTTGAACTTGTGTTTTTCTCTTTAAAAAATTAATCATTTTTTCACTTCTAATTATAAAGTAAGGTGATGAAATACCAACGAAAAAGGAAAAAAACTTAGAAAGGAAATACTACAAAGAAAAAAATAAATCACACTACCTCTATCATACATATGACATTACATGAAGTGAGAGTCCATGCTCAACACACATTTGAACATACATTACTTAAGTAATAAATATAAGATAAATTATATAAGTTCTACAATTCTATCCCAACTAGCTTTTGGAGTTGAATTCAATTTTATTGGTGGACAGAAAATTATTCATTTAAATTTCTTCATTATTCGTACAAATCATGAAAGATAAGGAAATACTAAAATCATCTTGAAAGCTAGATGCACTACATGGATTTGTCTCAGTTGTTGCGTGTAGTCTATTATCGACATAATTTTGCAATAAGATAGAAACCGGTGTCATCACTGCAATCACTATCAGTAGTACAAGACCTTCCACAAGTATTAAGTTGTGGTAATAGTCTCCCCTTGAGTGCCGATATTTCAAAATCTATATCAGTCCTGCATTGACTGAAATTCAATTATAATTGTCCAAATTAATTATGGAATTGGTATAAATTATAAAATGAAATGCACTCGTTCAAACAATAGAAGATTTAGCAACACCTATATGTTAGAGCGTTCATATAATCAGTACTAAAAATATATATGAAGGAATTAGCAACGAATAAATTTTATAGCTAAACAGTAAAATCTGTCGCTAATCCTACTTAGTAACGGATTAAGAGATAAGCAAGACGGAATCTAACCAGTAGTTGTCATGAGACGGATAGTGAATATGAAGGCAACATTTAACAACACCATGCTAGAAATGAAACGACTCATAGTGTAGTATGTGAACATGTCATTGCATTTAAGGGGCCCTAATTTATAGACCTCGTATTACAGTTGTTTCTTTTTCTATTTTTTTCCTTATTATTTCTTTAATGGTTTTATATAATTAATTTTTTAATTAAAAATAAAAAGTTGACCAGATTCTAAATCCGTTATGTGGCATGTGAAAGTTAAAGATATATCAGTATTAACGTGTAACAATAAGTCTAGAATCTCAATTCAATCACACCACCATAATTAGAATATATCCCATATATTTTATATATATTTAGTGATATAGAATTATGGTAGGAAGAGGATTCACCATTGTACTAGGTTTCTACATATTGTACACTATATATATATTTTGTATTAATGAGAAAGCCTCCTCAAGGGAGATTAATACAATCTTATATGGTATCAGAGCCCGGGTTACCATCAATAGTACTAAGCTTTGATTTAGAGTCAACCGGAGTAGACATGCTCTTGCAGTTTGCCATTTTAGCCCTGTATACTATCTCATCTGCATACTTGCGCTGACATAGGAATATAGAGTCTCCAGAACGAGTCACTGATATACCCAAAAAATAGCTCAACTTCCTCAAGTCAGTCATAGCAAATTCGGTCTTAAGCAGTGTAATAATCTCATTCTTTAACACATCAGAGGAGGCAGTAAGTACAATATCATCCACATACAACACCAAATAGGCAATGCTACTACGTTGATGGAAAATAAAGAGAGAATTATCGCACATGTTGCAAACGAACCCAATCCGCATAATGTATTGTGCAAAGCGATCATACCACGCTCGAGGGGCCTGTTTCAAACCATAAAGTGACTTGCGAAGACGATAGACATATTGAGGGGCTGCTGGATGGACAAAACAAGGCGGCTGGTGCATATAAACAGTTTCTTTTAGATCACCATGTAGAAACACATTTTTCACATCAAGCTGATGAATAGACCAATGCTTACCCATAGCAATACTCAGAACTATGCGAATAGTGGCCGGTTTCACAATCGGACTGAATGTCTCACCACAATCAATACCCTCATGTTGATTAGTGCCATTTGCCACAAGTCTAGCCTTATACCTTTCTAAGTCACCACTATCTCTGTATTTGTGATGAAAAAGCCACATGCACCGGATCACATTCACCCCATCCGGTCGCGGGACCAAATCCCAAGTGTGTTGTTTTGTTAAAGCATTAAATTCCTCACACATGGTCGTATTCCAATTAGGGTCTAGTTTGGCTAATTTTGGGTTTTTGGGAATTGGGGAAATTGTTTGTGTGGATAGGTTAATTTGGACTTTGGATTTGAAAATCCCGTGTTGGACGCGGTTCCCATAGGGTGTGATGGGACAGGGTGGCTGTGTGCACTGGTGATTGAGGTTATTTCACGGTGTATGGTTGGGTGCAAGTACTGGTCGGAGTGTTGGGAACTGGGTATGGCCGCAAGTGACTCAATGTTTGGGTTCGACGGGGGATAGGTTCTGTGGTGGTGATGTTGTTCTCTGATGTCGGTGGTGTGATGTGGGTATGTAGTGGTTGGAGTGGCTGCGGGGTTATCGTGGGAGGACATCGGTGATACTGTGGAAGAGTTGTTTGCCGGTGGTTATGCTGAGACAGTGAAGTTATTGCCGGTGGTGGTAATCAGAGACTGGAGAGGTGACGATGGCTCAGTGATGTGGTCGGTGGGGATGGCAGCAGATGGCAGAGCCGCCGATAGGTCGGCGGTAGTGGGTGTCAGTGACAGAGCTTCGGTGGTGGACTAACAAGTTCGTGGAGAATGACGGGAGAGGTGTTTGACATGTCAAGAAAGGTATAGTCCATTTTTCAGAATTTTTTAATGTCCGAAAAAGGAAATGTGGTTTCGTCACGTGACGAGAGACGTGAATCTGACGTGTAGACAAGTCATAGCATAAATAACCCCTATGATTGGATGAAAAACCTACGAAGATACACGGAATGGTCGGGGGTGCCAGTTTATGAGAAGCGGTGGAGGCCAGATTGGGATAACATAGGCAGCCGAAAATCTGAAGGTGGTCATAGGAAGGTATCCGTCGGTATAATATTTCAGTTGGGGTCATGTTGTGAAGGGTGCTGGTAGGTAAAATATTAAGGACAGATTCTACCATTTTGACTGCATAGACCCAGAATGAGGGAGGTATGGAGACATGAAACAGGAGTGTACGAACCATGTTATTTATGGTATGGATGATTCATTTTGCTTTGCCATTTTTAGGTGAGGTGTGGGGACAGGAGAATCGGAACACCATACTATTATTTCTAAAAAATCGGTGAAACTGCGAGTTATTGAATTCACGACCATTATCACACTGAAAAGATTTTATGGTTTTCTCAAACTGTGTTTTAATAAAAGTACGAAACTCAAGAAATTTGGAAAACACCTCGGATTTAAATTTGAGTAGGTAGACCCAAATATAATGAGAAAAATCATCTAATAGGACAAGATAATATTTATGACTGAGGGAACTAGATATAGGTGATGTCCATAGATCAGCATGAATAATATCAAAATGGGAGAACGTAATGCTTAAAGATGATTTAAAGGGTAGACGAACATGTTTGCCTAAAGTGCAAGAAACACAGTACTGGGCATATTTCCCATTATTACAATTAATAAAATTATTGCCTCTAAGAAAATTAAAAAATGCGGTGCCTGGGTGGCCAAGTCTATTATGTCAGGTTGATAGAGAGATAGCAGTGAGATATATGAGAGAGCATGATATGGCAGCAGAGGTGGATGGTAATGGATAGAGATCCCTTGTGCTATTGCATCTCGTAAGAGGTGTCCCCATACGAAGATCCTTCACAGTAACCAAAAGGGTCAAAGTCAACAGAGACAGAATTGTTACGAGTAAATTGGCGGACATATGTTAGGTTCTTAATGATGTTTGGGGCATATAAGACATTTTTAAGGGGAAAATGTGGATGAGGCGGTGGTGTGTAGGCGGTACCATAACCCTGAATTGGAATGCGATGGTTGTTTCCAACAGTAATGTATTGAGGTGTTTTAACTCATATAGTTTGGAAATATTACCTGTAGAGCGGGTGAGGTGAGATATGGTGCCCGAGTCCATGTACCAATTTTCATCGGGCTGCTGCAAGGTCAGACTACTAAAAGCCTGGCCCAACTCAGTGGGGGCCAGACTGGAAGGGTGTTGTGGATACTGTTGCTGCGTGAAGTGGGCCTGGTGTGCCTGATGATGGGCTGTGCGAGCTGCTGGAGCAAGGCCCAATATCCCTTGCTGTGGGTAAAAGTATTGGGCCGCTGGAATGGAGTGATAGGGAGCCCAATGACCGGTCTGATGGGGAGCAACTGGGCATGTCCAGTGGTTTAACGGACTGGGCTGCTGCGGCTGTGTGACTTGTTGCTGACCACGGCTGCCTTTCCCACGCCCTTTGCTGCCACATCCACTGCCTCTGCCGCCGTGGTTCTGTCGCGGCTGATTATTTTCTGGCGGAGGCCAGGTGGCGGTGATGTTATTTCGCAGAGATGTTTCCACGGCTAACGCCTTCCGATTGTGCCCATCCTGCTTTGCACGTCTGGTTTCTTCTAATAATAATTGCGAACGGGCCTTGTTGAAAATGGGCAATAGATCAGCTTGTTGGATCATGGTGGCGAGAGTGTCGTACTCACCTTTTAGGGGATAATCTCATTTCTTGGTTTGCCAAGAGACAAGCCACATTATCCCGCTCGAGTGCCGAGGATGAGTATATAGGAGTTGCAAATGTTGTTGCTGAGATATGTTGGCTTCGAAACCTTCTTTTGGAACTTCATTGTCCGTGTGTAAGGCGTCCGTGGTTTACTGTGATAACATATCCGCTATTTATTTATCTCATAATCCGTTTCAGCATCAGCGGACCAAGCATATTGAGATAGATATACATTTTGTTCGTGAGAAGGCTGCTCTCGGTCATGTTAGAGTGTTGCATGTGGCTTCCTCATATCAGTACGCGATATCTTCACGAATGGTCTTCCTCGACAGCTATTCCTCGACTTCAGATCCAGTCTCAGCGTCCGGCCTCCTCCCGCTCAGACTGAGGGGGTGTATTAACGTGTACATAATAAGTCTAGAATTCCAATTCAATCCCACCACCATAATTAGAATATATCCCATATATTTTGTATATATTTAGTGATATAGAATTATGGTAGGAAGAGAATTCACCATTGTACTAGGTTTCTACATATTGTACACTATATATATTTGTATTAATGAGAAACCTCCTCAAGGGAGATTAATACAATCTTACAATTAGGTCATAAGCATTTTGTAATTTGGACATGATTACTGACACTATTAGACTAAAATTAAGAACTCTCTTTTAAATAATATTATTTATTAATTATAGAATAGTGTGAATAAAAACTGGTATATAAAAATCTATTTAATGCTTTTGTGATAAATATATGTGAAACTTTTTAGTTTCAGAAAACTAGCACTCAATATAAATTAATGACAACTTGTCATTTTGTGCTAAACTTCATCTGGAATACTAGCATGTTTGACCAAGCTTATTTAACAAGTGCTTATTGTAAAAAGGTGAGGTGTTTGACCAAACTTTTGAGAGAAAATAGATGATTATGGGGAGTAGCATAAGCTGTTTTCAGAAGCTAAAAAATAGTTTTTATCCAAAAACACATTTTCAAAATACTTTTGAGATAAATACACTTAGAAACACTTTTTAAAAGTTTGGCAAAACACTAATTGTTGTTCAAAAGTACTTTTTAAATTAATTGGCCAAACACAAACTGTTTTTCGCCAAAAATACTTTCAAAATAAGCTGATTTAAGAAGTTTGGTCAAACAGACTATACGACACTTTGTTAGTATAACTGTTAATTAGTTGAACAAAAATTTACTTATAGTTACCTAAATATTGGTTTGATTGTGTAACTAGTGCATAGAATTTAAGCCAATTTCTCTTCCATAAATTCAAAAAAATTATATAATCCATATAATTATAATTTTATCAAGAAAGAATGTAATAATAGTGCTTGTTTTAAGCAACCTCAATTAAAATATTGACTTTTGAAAAAAATAAATAAATTGTTTGAGAGTATTTGTGCTACGACATGCATGATTCCTGCAAGTATATGCTATAAAATAATCTGCCTTAGATACATACAATTGTTTACATTACTTGAGATAACCATAGAATAGAAACTCATACTTTGTAGACTCATTCTATGATATGAATAATCAAGATCAAATGTACTAGAGTCTCTCATATGGCTGCTTTCCTTTTACAGAAGACCGATGTGTATGCAATTGCTTGGTGTTCTTGTCAAGGTAATGGAGTAGGAAAACCATACCTATCGACGTAGCAAACATAGGAATCGGTCCAAAAAACCACAACAACAAAGGCGTAGCAAAATAAAGCGCTCTAAGTCCTAATGACCAAAAATCACCTCCCCTTATCACTGCCAATTCAACATAGCTAATCGGTATATCAGTATCGGGCGTGCTAATTAGGTAATTCGCGTGAATAAAGCACCTCGACGATTGAACAAAACACGAAAACGCCAACATGAAGCAGAGTAGCAGGCTAATGAATTTGATGGACATGGTCTCTAATCTTGTGTCACCATATATTAATTCACTGCTGAAAACACTACTGTTTGCCATCCAAGCTCCAATGAGAAAGCTTAAACTTAGTGAAACAGATGCCAAGAATGTTGCTCCAGATAGACTAGATCCTAGAACAGTTAGAGCTGTATCAATATTCTTTTTATCATCCTGCAAGAATTCCACATAAAAATTAATCAAATGTTATTACAAAATACTTTTGGGTTAAAAAGTGAGAGAATATATTGGTAGTTACTTTGGACAGTGACGGAGTCAGAATTTCTAACAAGCAGATTTAGACAAATGCAAGAAAAATGATATAGTTAGAAGTCGCCTTTATGTTGAATGGATTTAACAGTTTATATTTATGTAAAAGAGTTGCTTTTTACCCTACTTGCACAATGTGATTTTGGAACGAAGGGGATTCAACGGAAACTCCTTTTCTTTCATTTAGCTCCACCAACCACCATTGATAGAGGAGGCTAAAACTCTAACAATTACGAAGAACATGGCACTAGTAGCATGATCGTAAATTAAGTTAACTCAAGACAATAAAATAAAGAACGAAAGATGTAAAGATCTTATTGATAATCATCGGTAAGCTTTCAAATCAAACAAGTCGGAGATGTACAAATAAATAGTGAAAAGATAAGCAACAATAACTATTCCTCAGTCTCCAATTGGGTATGCTGTATAAATTCTCGCATCTTCAGTTAAGCTCATTTCATATCATATTAAATAACATAAAAGTGAAAAGAGATAAACAAGGAACTAAAAGATTGAAAATGTTATTTCACGACATTTTTTGTGACAAAATTAAGAGGATATATATTGGCAGTTAAACAACTTACCAACATAATTGTTTCAACCCAAGCTCTTTTGTCATTGTTTTCAAACCCCATGACAGTAGTATGAGGAACTTTGAGGTATCTATAGAGCAAATAGAGATGATAACCAAACATAATAGTTAGACCACTTGGTACCAAGAACAAATCAAGGTACTGTTTTTGGAAAGCCATTAATTTTTCCTCTCTTATCTTTGAAAAATAATTGTGAAGACAAAAAAGTTGGATGATGTCAATCATTATATGTGTTTGTGCAAAATTGTTGCTTGAAAGGAATTAAATGGCATCTCTTGTTTGTATATTTAAGCAATCACTTAACTTAGATGTGTTGGAAAATCAACTTGCAAATGTCAAATTCAAGAATCATCTCATGGATCTAGCTGGATTTCTGATCAATTCATAAATGCAAAACTGAAATTTGAAGCAATTTGATGAGAAACTTAAGCTCTTGTTAGGTCATAGATTTTGAAGTTCAAACTTGAAAAGTCGAGTTTTTGAAGTTATAATTTTTAAAACTTGAAGTTGTGTTAGGACATGCATTTTACTTAGAAAAAAATTGAAGTTTTGTGAGTGGAAGTGAAATTTCTTCCAAAAACTAGTCTGGAACTTGAAAATATTTTAAAATTCTAAAATACAATCAAATTTCATGATCAAACAGATATTTGAAGATAAATTTTCAACATCTGATCTAAAATCTATTACGAAAAGCTAGCTTAGTGTTCTTGCTCGGTCTTGGCATGATCTTTCCTATATTTAATAGTTAACATTTATAGTCTGAAAATAGTAAATACTCGTTCAACAATGATTTTTATCATGACTTATATATGTTGATAGTGTATATAACTTAATTTCTCTAGGGGTCGTTTGGTTGGTGAACAAGTTCTCTCGGGTTAATAATGATAGAATTACAATAATGAAATTATTTAGTGGATATGCTTTATCGTTAGATGTTTAGTTTATTGGACTAAAATCGGGATATACCTGATGTAGTATGAAATATGTATTTGGTTTAAACTAGTTATGAAGGGATAAACTTTATTTCTAATTTTAATGTCGGCTATTTTAAAGGACTTTGGGAAAAGAGTTTTGGAGAAGAACAAATGCGTCATTTTAGTGTTTAAAATCCCTGAATTGGTATCCCTAATTTGGGTATAAAAATCCTACAAAACGTGGAATAAGCTAATTTCGAGATTAATTCTTATATCCCTCAAACCAAACAACTTATAGTATATGCAACTGATTGACTCTTTTGGATTGAATTTTCATTAACGTACACACTAAGTATTTGCACTTGGTTTTATTTCCTTTTGTTTGTTTGTCTGTTTAAATTAACATTTTATATTGGCAAACTTAAAAATCTTAAATTCATTATAGGAAGATATTACTAAATCAATCAAAATCCTAACGGGAGAATGTGCAAAAAATGTGGTACGATTTGCTTAAGTAAATTAAAGTGCAATATGTGTAATTTAGTATAGCATATTTTAGTAACCATATCCAAAATTTTAAAATACTATACGAATGTTCTCGTGAAGATTGCTTACTAATCAAAGTATGAATATTCCCTTCAAAGTCCCGCGTGTTCTTTTTTTATCGGAAGTGAAATAAGCAATTTTAAGTCGGTGTTGATGCTTGTATCAACGTCTCTAGCTGGAGCTAGCGAGTTCCGCTTTAATTTTAACACGCATATCTGAAATCAAGTCAAGTTAATATTTTTTAATCGGGACTACTGAAAAGCGTCACTATTGCAACATTACTTCTTGATAAAAATGTCTTAAAACTATATGAATTATTAAAGCGAGTTCTAAATATATATATCTATGCTTTTTATTCACACATTAAGGTTTGGTCCAAAACTCCGAGTTCTACTTGTTTGTTCTTGTTGGGATTTTTGCTCTATGGTACTTTATAAAGCAGTACGGGAAGTATTTAACTATTACAAGTATTCGAAAGGATAAACAAAGATTTCAATAATTCAACATGGAATCTGAAATTACAATCGTTACACAAGTAAAAACTGGAAATTCCAGTTTTGTAGAAGACGGAAAAATGTAAATTGTTTTTGCTGAGTCGAGTGTAGCACTTTGTCCTTAAGACAATATTGCCCCGTATGTATCCTTTATATGTCCTGGACAATTTGTCTCCCAAGATAAAACAGCAATGGAACCCTTGAGCAAAGGAAACTCAAGAGCTACCGTGAAGAATATTGAGTAACGAAATGATGCTTGGAAGTTGTAGGAAGAAAACTATTTTGGTTGTGTATTTTCGTGCACCTTTGTTTTTTGCCTCTCTTCTTGTTAACTCTTATGCTCAACAATGGTGTAAGGGGGTGTTTATATAGGAGAGGGATGGACTGTTTCTTGCTGAAAAATGCCTCCATAATAGCCAAATAATGGCCATTATGGAGGTAGTAAAGTCACCAACATAAATGGGAGAAAGACCAACGGATTTGGCCATTATAGGAGGAGTAATTCAGCCAAAATAAATGGGTGAATTGAGTGCTTGGCATTTCGTTTTTGACCGTCGAAATTCGATGTTACGGAAACTTCGGGGGACCAAACTGTACATCCGAAAGAATTCTGGTCCGAACTGTACATCCCCAAAAAGATAATATCAGAAGGCCCACGGCCCCACGGCCCACGCCCATGACCCGACCCGTGACCCGTGACCCGAGAACCGAGAACCGGAACCGGAACCGGACGGGGGACGGGCGGGCGGCGGCGGCGCGCGTGTGGTCTTTCCTCGAACCGAAGCACATCTAGGTCCTCCCTCCTTTAAACACATGGGATACCCCTTGGGGTCCCAAACCCCAAACCAATTTCGAATCTTATATACACAACAATTCTTTCTTCCTCTACCGATGAGGGAGAATTACACACAATACCACACTTTCCATGCTTCAAACACCTTACTTCGTGAACCAATATCTCTTTCATTTGTCAATGAAATTTGACGATTCTTGGCCCTACGGTTATCTACGTACTTAGTAGATCATGCATGTGCGAAGAACCGGATTCTCCAACATACGTTATACTAGTGTTTAAGCCATTAAAGTTGGTCGGTCGCAACTCCCGCCAAAGGCAAATTTCCAACAATCCCCTCTTGAAAGAGATTTTGGCGCACTCACATGGTGTTTTTCATTTCCAACAATATTTCGGCGGACCGATGTTGCATAAGGAGAGGTAGCCTCGGCTTTGAACCTTCCATAGTTGAATACCATCGGACTTACTTACTTGCGCGGTGAACGTGATGTCTTGAACCGTCGTGGTTTAGTGTAAGCCAAGACAACGGTACCAACACAACAAATTCCCTTACTCTCTTCTTCGTAATGTTTTGTCCGTTTTGGCCATGGACAACGTCTTGGATTCTTAAGTGCGTTCAATTTGAGGCGGCCCGTCCTCGCACTTAAATAGGTGGTCTCCTACAAGGTATCCCGCTATACCCCACTTCACAAGTGTTAGGAACCATTAAATGTTTCCCAAAGACCTAACCTCAACTATTGAGGATCATTACGAGTTTTGAAAACTTAACCTTTACCCACATCTGCAGATAGCACTTAACGTCTATCGCGGGAACGACTTTGGATTTGGTGTTTCTTTTCGAAATCACTATCCGAAGTGCTCATGCTTCCACCGAAGCGATCAACCGAACCTTTACAACTTAGTTTTCCCATTGAACCAAATTACGGGATCTCCGGTTCGTAAGGTTGGGTTTCCACCGTATTGGTCCGTATATTTTGGGTTTTAAGCCCATTCCCCTAGACAGCGAACGCTTGATCTCTGGGTAGTCCCTTAGTTTGTAAACAAGGAAGTGACACCCGTGATGATCAACGCCATACGGTGTTATGTCTCCGACGGATCCGACGAGATATGTCCGACGCCGTCATCCGTGTCCTTCCTAAAGCCGACCGGCTAGCCACAGTGTATAACTGCTGAAGGTACGTGTTTCTCCCAATAAGGGACGTCCTCTAAGGAGCCGTGAAGTTACTTAACTTCTTTCATGCTTTGTATAAAGCGATAAACTCCGATTCCATCATGAATCGGCCGATGCAAGTTTGCTTAGAGGATTTTATAAGAACCACCATATACATTTACTTGTGGCTTTGGTGTTCTTCGATCGATGTCCGGTTTGCATCACGGTGTTCTCTCGAACCGCTGGATATCCGAAATACTATAATCCGTAGATAAGCGAATAATTCGGATATCGTCATATCCGACTTAACGCCTTCTATTGATCATGTATTAAGATCATCAGTGAACCTTAGTTCAACTAATATGTTTGTAGGACGATACCAGGTCGGTTGTAGTGTGTACAATACATTGAACTACACGTGACCTGTGCATATCGCTCCTTATCTATGGGTGCACCATGATTCCAATCAGTTCTATGATTCATATCCATTGGTGGCTTCAACGAGACTGTCAACTATTGATCGATCCGTTAGATGTCTTAGAAATCCAATTCCTAAGAAGTCATCTCGTGATACACATATCTTTCATATCGAGACTTTGTTTCAATATGATTTTCACTCTCGAACCGTTGGTTTTCCAACCGTTGGCTTTCTAACTTCGAGCCAATATTTCGTGGTCGATTCATTGTTTATGTTTTATCTTAAACTTTCGGGACTAAAATATAAACATTTCGTGGACCAAATCGAAAGTTCGGAAGAAGCCCAACAGTTCGAAGAAACTAACTCGATTCTCTTCTTCCAACTCTCCGGTTGGGAAGGCTAGTTCAACATCCATGCCACGCAAGACTACAATGGCCCTGGATGTTAAGCTACTCACGGGGAGCACATTTTACAACCCAAAGGTTCTTTTCCCGGAAGAAGATTAACCATTACACAAGTATGGTTCTATATATGGAATCTATTTCTCCCTTTAGCTTCTTTCCAAAGCAGCGTTTTTGGAGATAACAATTATTTGTTAATTGTTCATGGTTCGTTCTCAACCATACAAGCTAGAAGGACTGGAACAAGTCTTTGTCCCCTCTTTGCTCCGTCTTGGTTCAACATCTAGAATCCCTGAGTTCTGCAGATCTGGATTATTAAGTTCCGGATAGCCAGCAACTTTCGAGTCCTGAAGATACGGAACGTCTAGTTCCGGACAGTCAGGCCCTCGCGGGTTCTTGTTAACCTTGAGAAATTACTCATTTTTCCTTTTCCAAGGAAAGTTATCTCCAAAGAATTAAGCATTCTTTGACGCCAAGAGGCGATCAACACTACTGTTATTTGCAGATCCAGTGGATATGCAATCTATAGTCTTAGGTCGAACTTGACCTGTTTCGGTAGTCCATCTTTTACCAAGCTATCCCACATAATTTGGGCGTACGACTTTGCGCTTGGCTAACACCGTTGGACTGAAGTGGGAAATGAACAGTCGTTTAATGAACGATGCTTCACATTTTCCCTCTCTATCACTACGAATTTCTCAATCCGTAGGTTTAGTTGATTTTCAACTTCTGCTTTGTAGCGCTTATCCGCTTCAACAACTTCATCTTTGCTTTTCAACAAACAAAGGATATTATACGTTGTACCATCATCAATGAAGATCACAACGTACTTGTCTCCCCCCTCTATTTTGTATAAACTTCAAATCACCTAAGTAGGTGTGACTAAGTTCTAGAGGAGCAGTGCGTCTTTCGCTATTCCCTTGACGGAATTTGAAAAGGTGATTTTGCCTCTTCGCCTACCTCACATTCATTTTGAGGGTTTATGTCGACGGTAGGCAACAATCTCAACATCGTTAGCTTTTGAATGACTTGCTATTTAACGTGTCTTAATCTATGATGGCATAGATGCACGGATTACAAATATATCATTCATTTGGCTACAGACATACTGTACCATTCTTAGTTATTACAGACCTGTTGGACTAATCTCAAACCAGCTTGACCAACAACGTCCCTTAAACCAAGTTAGGAATATGTATCACCTCATCTTAGAGTGATCACAATCCATGAAGTCCTATTGAGGACAACCTCTCCAACCCCTTCTACTTTAGAGGTGGCGTTGCTTCACATGAACAACCTCTTGCCCGTGGTTAGGGCGTAACCGGATCATATGTGATCTAGATACTCGTCCTACTCCGGTTGCTTTGGCGGTACCGAGTGTCCAATTTCTTTATCTTGCCTTTCTTTAGGCCTTCGGATCATTCGGGACACGGAAACTCGGCCCACCTTACTAGGTGTCCATTACTTTTCCTATGAAATGAATTTTGGCCCCACTCCGGTCGCCGGAGGCTTTATATGACTGAGTGTCCAATATCATCATATCAAAGAAATTTTGGCCCACTCCAGTCGCCGGAGGCTTTGTATGACGAGTGTCCAATATCATCCTATCAAAGGAATTTTGGCCCACTCCGGTCGCCCGGAGGCTTTATGTGACTGAGTGTCCAATATCATCCTATGAAGGATCTTCTGCCAAATAGTATGACAGGTTCAACGTCTTTAGCTTTTAGACTCCTTTCGTTAAGATTGGTGCCCAGATAATTCTTGGCGCTTACTTAAGAGTGGTAACAATTTTCGCACAGTCAGTGGATCTTACTCCCTCGTATGTGCGAACATACTTTACACACTTTAGTAATTACACTTAAAAGAACGGATCTTCTTAAGTCGTTTACAAAATCCAATCTTTAAACGGAAAATAAGATGAGATTAAACTTCTTATTTGTTAAAGCATAAGGAATATAAATTATTTTCATATTCCTCCTTACTTTAATCCATTTTTAATCAGACATAATTTAATCTTTATTCTTGACAAGTAAGAAAAACTACTTATCCCAATTTCGGATTCTGGCTCACTTCAGTCACTTCATCAGACTGAGTGTCCATTTCCTTCTCACCATTATTCGGATCCTTTGTCTGGGACAGATATAGGCCTTCTGCTACAAGATAGAATAACATCTTCGGTCTTCCTCTTGTCCCGAGTTGACATCCTCGAGCTCTCGAGAGCGCTTGTTTCCACCGAGTCTTGGTAGCGGTGACAACATGAACACGTTCATCATCATCACTCTCTTCTACCAGAAAACCATTTCCATATCCAGATTTGGTCACACAACGTTTGACCGACATCTTTCGAACACTAATAGTAATACTATACAAATATTGTCTTAAGTTGTTGGGATTTTTGCTCTATGGTACTTTATAAAGCAGTACGGGAAGTATTTAACTATTACAAGTATTCGAAAGGATAAACAAAGATTTCAATAATTCAACATGGAATATGAAATTACAATCGTTACACAAGTAAAAACTGAAAATTCTAGTTTTGTAGAAGACGGAAAAATGTAAATTGTTTTTGCTGAGTCGAGTGTAGCACTCTGTCCTTAAGACAATATTGCCCCGTATGTATCCTTTATACGTCCTGGACAATTTGTCTCCCAAGATAAAACAGCAATGGAACCCTTGAGCAAAGGAAACTCAAGAGCTACCGTGAAGAATATTGAGTAACGAAATGATGCTTGGAAGTTGTAGGAAGAAAACTATTTTGGTTGTGTATTTTCGTGCACTGTTTTGCTGCCTCTCTTACTGTTAACTCTTATGCTCAACAATGGTGTAAGGGGGTGTTTATATAGGAGAGGGATGGACTTTTTCGCTGAAAACGCCTCCATAATAGCCAAATAATGGCCATTATGGAGGTAGTAAAGTCACCAACATAAATGGGAGAAAGACCAACGGATTTGGCCATTATAGGAGGAGTAATTCAGCCAAAATAAATGGATGAATTGAGTGCTTGGCATTTCTGTTTTTGTCCGTCGAAATTCTGATGTTCTGGAAACTTCAGGGACCAAACTGTACATCTGAAAGAATTCTGGTCCGAACTGTACATCCCCAAAAAGATAATATCAGAAGGCCCACAGCCCACAGCCCACGACCCGTGACCCGAGAACCCGAGAACCGAGAACCGAACCGAACCGGAACCGGACGGACGGGACGGGCGGGCGGCGGCGCGCGCGTGTGGTCTTTCCTCGAACCGAAGCACATCTAGGTCCTCCCTCCTTTAAACACATGGGATACCCCTTGGGGTCCCAAACCCCAAACCAATTTCGAATCTTATATACACAACAATTCTTTCTTCCTCTACCGATGAGGGAGAATTACACACAATACCACACTTTCCATGCTTCAAACACCTTACTTCGTGAACCAATATCTCTTTCATTTGTCAATGAAATTTGACGATTCTTGGCCCTACGATTATCTACGTACTTAGTAGATCATGCATGTGTGAAGAATCGGATTCTCCAACATACGTTACACTAGTGTTTAAGCCGTTAAAGTTGGTCGGTCGCAACTCCCGCCAAAGGCAAATTTCCAACAGTTCTTCACACGCATATATAAGGTTTGATAAAAAACTCCGAATTTGTTATTCACACACATTTAAGGATCGACCCAAAAGTGAGAGTTTTACTTGCTTGTGTTGGAAATTTACCTTTGGTGGGGAGGTTGCGTTCACCCATATTTAATGACTTAAATACTAGGGTTCCGCATGTTGGAGACTTTATCTCTTCACATGTGCATAATATACTAAGTGAATAGATGACCGTAGGGCAAAAGATCATCAAATTTCGTTTAGAAATGAAAGAGATATTGGTCCACGAAGTAAGGTGTTTGAGGCATGAAAATATGGTGTGGGACAAATCTACCATATCTGTGGGAAAAGGAAGAATTGTTCTCTTTATAAGCCTAAAAAATTGGATAAGGGTTTGGTACCTCAAGGGGTAACCCATGTGTTTGAAGGAGGGAGGACCTAGGTGTGCTTGGTTTCGAGGCTAGCCCCACACGCGCCGCCGCCCGTCCGGTCTCGGGGCACGGGGCTACTTCTGGGTTTGGTCCATGGAGTTTCAGGAAGTAGCCAGAAAACCAACAGTCTATGACATTAAATTTTTGAAACGTTTTGCACTTACTACAAAACGTTTCTAGCCACCTCTTAATCACCTCCCCTCCTCCTTAATACTATATATTTGAGGTAGAGAAGAGAGGATTAAAAAGAGAGCATAAGCAGTGGACGAAAACAAGAGAAACTCAGTCCAAAATTGAGCAACAAAAACTCTTCCTTCATTTTCCTCTAAATCAACAAGTCGTTTCATGTTTGTTTTTTTCGTCAGGATCAACCTATTTGTTTTGTAGTGTTGATTAGTTGTTGTTTTATCTTGGGAGACTATTGCCCGCTAACGTAAAAATATATATACGGGGCAATCTTGTCTTAAATACAGAGAACCATCTCTCGACTCGGCCACAATTGTAATAATTCAGATTTAATGTTTCTTGATATCAGGTTATCAAGATTCAAGACTCAACAACCTTGCGACAATTATACTATTGACTGTTTGTTTATCCTTTCGAATACTTGTAATATTTATTTACTTCCAGTACTGCTTTGATTCCAACAATTATATCCAACAACTTGTTATTCACACATATATATAAGGTTTGACCTGGACAATCCTCACTCTACAAGCTAACTTTTGGGGTTGAGTTAGATCAAATATTCATTCTTTATATGGTATCAGAGCGAGATCCATTCCAATTCTTTGTTTGTCAATGTTGCGCCCCCAAATTATATTGTTTAACAAAGTCTGGATGTGCGTGAGAGTGTTAAGAGTCCTACATCGGAAATGGAATGAGAACATGTACTCTTTATATAAACTTGGACAATTCTCACCCTACAAGTTAGCTTTTGAGGTTGAGTTAGACTCAAGATACATTCTTTACATCGACCCCAAAACACTAATTCTATTGAACCAACAAACTTACATTTGATTTCGCTTTGGCCTATTTTTGTAATTAGATTTACTCAAACAAAGCTTGAAGCTATCAAATCGAGAACTAAATTATGTAAATTTTGTTGTAGGTCAAAGTAGTTAACTACAATTTAATTTTAAGATTAATTAACTAACAAGTTCAACTACTTGGGGCTGAGTTTAACAGCCTACGAGTTTTATGTTGACAAGTTTCCTTAGCAAAACGTGAAGTGAGAAGTTTGCTTTAACCTACGAAACCGAACAATTGTTAGTTCCTTTCAAGCAACAGCTAATTACCAAATTAATGTACAAAAACACAACCATAAAAATGAAAAGTCTATCAGTAATGTTCATATGGACTTACTGGAAAATGAATAGTTTTTGTAGAAATAAAAGGAGTGAAAAAACGAATTTTAAGACAACGAACAATGAATAGTTTTTTATTTTTTAAATTTCGTAACCAGTAAAAATTGAAGAGTCATTCTTGCAAATCCCTTGGACAATGGCGTTCACACTGACTCTCTCTCCACCAAATTCTATCTCAACCCTAACCAATTCGCCAATCAACAAATATCCTTTTTTCTTCCCCAAATTACCCTTCCCAACTTACAAATACTCTCGCCGTCGTGCCATTTCCTGGTCGGCACAGAAGCCATTTACCCCGGCGTCAGAGGAGAACATTCTAGAAGCAGTAACTGATTTTAACGGAGCCGAGAAATCGATACCTTGTGTAAGAACTTATGAGAACGATTTGGCTCGATTGACTTTAGTTGGACCTGTTGATTTCCAGCAGGCACTTACTGCTGCGGCGGCAGACGGTGGTGAAGCTGCCGGAGAACATATTTCCGGTGGTATGGATGCTATGGTTGTTGAAACATTGTTTCCTGGGAATTCTAATGAGCATAGTACTGTTTCTACTAGACTGGTGAGTTTATTTATATAGAAGTGCTAATATAGTTGTCCTGATATTTGGATAATTAGATATATTTTTTATAACTGTGGTTGCTAACCGCTGTTGGTCCCAAATCTTTGGGGTTGTTTTTTCCAATAAACGTTGGTTATATCTTTTTTATGTTATTTGTATCGGTAACCGATTTATGGATGAGTGCCCTCGCATCTGGAGTATTATGCGATAAAAAAGTGCCACCAAAACTTAAAGGCAAGTTCTATAGGGTGGTGGTTAGACCGATCATGTTGTATGGGGCAGAGTGTTGGCCGGTCAAGACTTCGCACACCCAAAAGATGAAAATTGCGGAGATTAGGATGCTAAGATGGATGTGTGGGCATACAAGGAGGGATCTAATTAGAAATGGTGATATCAGGTACAGAGTCGGAGTGGCCTCGGTGGAGGATAAGATGCGAGAAGCTAGGTTGAGATTGTTCGGACACTTGCAGAGGAGAGACATAAATGCCCTAGTGTAGAGGTGCGAAAGATTGGCTATGGACGAGTACATGAGGGGTGGAGGTAGGCCGAAGAAGTATTGGGGAGAGATAATTAGACGGGATATGGCGCAGGTGCTACTCACTGAGGACATGACCTTAGATAAGGGGTTATGGAGGACACATATTATTGTAGGCTCGCTTAGCCTATCATATTGCCTTATAGTCCATTGTCGTTTGATTTATGCTGCTATGTGTATTTTGTTTGTCTTATTTACTTGCATTAGCTATTGATTCTTCTTGCTCCTTTCTTTTTCAAAATGCGCTGTCATGATTTACGCACTTTGTGTGTCTTACTTTGTTTGGGCTTGTGCTTTATCTTGAGCCGATGGTCTCTCGGAAACAGCCGCTCTACCTACTAAGGTAGAGATAAGGTCTGTGTACACTCTACCCTTCCCCAGACCCCACATTGTGGGATTTCACTGGGTATGTTGTTGTTGTTGCCCTGTCAAGCTTGTGCGCACGTAGACTAGTACTGTTTCTACTAGAGTGGTGAGTTAATGTAGAAGTACTAATATAATTTTACTGGTATTTGAATAATTAGACTTCAATGACGTAAGTTTAGGACCATAAAAATAACACCGCAACCCCGGCATACAACAACAACAATAACAATATACCCAGTATAATCTCACAAGTGGGGTCTGGGGAGGCTAGAGTGTACGCAGACATTACCTCTAACTTCGGAGTAGAGAGGTTGTTTAACACTGCAATCCCGACATATTCTCAGGATTTATCCCAATCAAACATGGGATAAACTCATCCCAAATTTAATTCCGATTAGTTATCCCTTGTACCAAACGAGCCCTAAGGGTGTGTTTGGTACGAAGGAACATGTTTTCCATGAAAATTATTTTGCGGTGGCGGATGGTGGGGAAGCTGCTATTGAACATATTTCTATGGGTATGGATTCTATGGTTGTTGAAACGTTGTTTCCTGGGAATTCTAGTGAGCACAGTACTGTTTCTACTAGACCGGTGAGTTTTACTTATGTAGAAGTACTAATATAATTGTGCTTATATTTGAATAATTAGACTTGTTTTAGTAAAGGCAATGTCTTGGCCAACTTGTGCGCACTTTGCTAATTACACGGGTACCTGCTATCTCTCACCGGCACAAATAACGTAACCAAAGCTTTCAACATATGTGAAGTAATAGATGTCTTTTACTTGTTCAATTTCGAAAACTAAGAGACAATTTACCATTTTTATACCTGTTTTACCCTATGTAGAAGTAATAATATAAGGGCCTGTTTGGCCATGAAAATTGTGATTATTTGAAAAAAGTAGTTTTTGTTTTCAAAGTGAAAAATAGTACTTTTGGAAATTGGAGTTATGTTTGGACATGAATACAAATTAGATTTGTTTTTTAAGGTTTTGTGAGTGATTTGAAGTGAAAAAAGTGAAAATAATTCTTTGTCGTTTTTCAAGAATTTTATGGCGAAACATGTTTCCGGAATTCTAACTCCGGAAAAAGTAAAATATTCATGTCCAAATGACCACTAATTGTGCTTATAATTGAATAATTAGACTTTTTATTTTGTAACCCTTATGTCTTGGCAAGCTTGTGTGCACATCGACTAATTCCATGGATACTTAAATACTACCTCCCACTAGCACAAATAATGTAATTCTATTTGTCAAGGCTTCGATAGATGTGAATTAATAGATGTCCACTTTTACTTGTCCAGATTGGAAAATTAAGAGATAATTTACCATTTTATATCTATTTTTTCCTTATTATTAAGTACTAAATTCACTTCCAAACATATAGATGACTTATAATAATTAGGGGTCATATAGTAAAATAATTATTTTATTTATTGCTTCTTAAAGAGTGTGCCATGTCAAACATGGTCATGTAAATATGGACTAAGGGAGTAATATTTTTGTCTCCACTGAAAATTGAACCCGATATTTTCAACCCACTTCATTGTCCATTAGGCCACACCAATAAGTAATTAACTTCATTTATTTAATCTACCTATAAGTAAGTTTTATTCTGTTTGTCCTGCATCATTAAGCAGGGCTCAGTCTTGTGATAATGGTAGAATTGCATTTCCTTGTCACACTGGTCGAAGCGTAGAAACAGCCATTTTTTGGAAATGCACGGTACATATGATGGTTCCTTGACTAAGCTGTTTAGATGAGACACAACTATTTTTCCTACAATAAGGCGAGTTATTGGATTTTCACGTATAACACTTTTGGAATAACCTCTCAAGTTTACAACAACAACAACATACCCAGTGTAATTCCACCAGTGGGGTCTGGAGAGGGTAGAGTGTATGTAGACCTTATCCAGTGTAATCTCTCAAGTTTATGACCGTTATATCATCTTACAGAATAGGCATATCTCTCTCTCTCTATGTATATATAGAAAGAAGGAAAGTAACGCATTTTTGGACCTGATATTCATTAATATTCACAGTTGGTATGGTAATTAGCTGTCATAACTCATCTTTATGGGAATGCAATAAGTGGGACTAAAATCTCTTTGCAACCTAACAAAGGCCTTTTTGATAAGATGATATATTTCATTTTTACCAAGGGCTTTTATACAATATAAAATTTTAAATCTATATATCATTTCAAATCTTAAGTTGTTATAAAAGGGACCATATTGATTTACCAGTTTTCCTTGAACATTAAAAATTCTCATTCGTCTTGTGTTTAAGAATAACCACTCATCGAATTTTTCAAAAGAGAGTATGTAGCTCACATATATACCATAGATATCTAATTATAGGAAAGTACGATCTCCCGTTTCTTAAGTCACTTTATTTGTATGTTTTTTTCCTTCTAATAACCGAGAAATACCTAAAGGCCAGCTGGTGCATGGTTGGAAGCTGATATCCTCCGCTAAAAATACCAGACTTTCGCTTGTGACATGGTTCTAATTCATGACGTGTGCCTAATCCACATCTTGCGCTGCTCTTTTACCACTAGACCAAAGCTCAGTGCCTATATTTGCATGTTTCTTATATAGCTCGTAGAATAATTTAGCTGCTGTTATCGAAGCTGAAACATTTCCAGGACCACCAATGATCCTGTTCCTTCAATGTATAAAATTTGTCTTCCTAGTTGTGGAAGTAGTTTTATTGTACGAATCCTTTCTTTTAAAGAAGTTGATGGTCGAGTAATAGTTACCAATTTCAAAAAAAAAATGTTGATGGTCGAGTAACAAACAAGAGTGGTAGATCATATTAAATTAAAAGAAAATTGGATATCGTATAGAGGTGTGGTCTTTGGATTTTTCCTTTCTTTTTAAAAATATTTGTACTTTTATTAGAGCAGTTGATTGGCAATTTCTCATAGGTTGTTATGTCTATTAAGTTTTAAGCTATAGCTTCTAACTTGAAGCCTTGTCACTGAAGTTAATAATCATATAGTTGATCTTCATTTTCTTTGGCAAAGTTTAATGCCTATTCTCTTAGACACTGGTAGACTTTTGCCCTTAATTTTATTTTGTTGCCTGCTCTGTTTATTGCTGATATGAATAATGTAAAATATGGTTATAGTGCGTCTAAAGCTTGACATTCTGGCAGTTCTTACCAGCAAGGAAAGTTATGGAGAAAGCCCAAAAGCTTAAAAGTACCCTAACTAAAGAGATGCTGTCTGGCACGACGTCTACAAATATACTTGCCATGACATTTAGACAAGTGACTTTGCAACATCTTTGGAACTTTGAACTTGTACTTTTTATACCAGGAGCAGAAAGAAATATGGATGATCTTGAAACACCGAGAGAGGTAGGGAGCTTTTTATTTTTGAATGTTACCTATCCCTACTCCTTCCCTGTTTGTGTTTCTATCTTTTTATCCTGCCTTTCCGTTCACTATGCTCTCTTGTAATATCAGATTTATAATGTCTGCCTTGCAGGTGCTACGTGATACTGATAGGTTGAGTTCTGTTATTCCTTTCATATCAGCAGGTACCACCATCTTTTGCCATCACCTCATCAGATGAACGAGTCATTTCTGTCATTGCAGAAGTTATTTGTCTTTCTGCTCTCGAAAGCATGAAAAGACATTTGTTTAAAGAAACTCCTGGAGGAGCAGCAAAGAAGTTTTTCCCCTGGTTTCACAAGCACAAAAGCATCGTCTCAAAAGATTCCTCTGTTACTCTATACAACTTAATGAAATGTGAAATAGTTGCAAATGCCAATATTTTGCTCCAGAAATTTTCTTCAGAAAGGGGAAATTACAGACCAAGGGAGGGAAGATGGATGAGCAATTGGTTAACTTCAACCGCATACTCCAAACTGGAACAAACTGGAGGCCCTGAATTTATTGCTTGGCTGAGTGAGTATGTACCTGCTTACAAATTGCAGATTGATTCTGAGAAACTTGGCAATGTGAAATTTGAAGGGTGGAAGAAAACAGCAACAAACACATGGGAGGTTTTTCTGACTCACTCCCAAATGGTAACTCCATGTTCTCTGCATCTGTGTTTCTTGTGTCACGTTTAGGTTTAATGGAATGTGTATTTTACAACAGATACTTCATCAAAAAATATCACAGAGAGATAACTTAGATAGCTCCTATGCCTTTAGGCATCTGTTAGTCATGAGTTAATCAAATAGACATTACTTATCATTGGTGTTTGATGTTTTTTTCATATTTGTGGACTATTAGCAAGAGATCCATGCATTGGGTAAGTATTTTTTTTTTTTGAGATAAAGGTAACTCTGCATTTGGTAAATATTTGTTTCACTGTCTTGTTCTTTGCTTTGTTGATTTGATTTATCCACAACCATTAAATTCTCCAATATTTATCCGTGGCTTGCCTAGCACTAAAGGAAAAAACACATGGTCACCCTATGGGGTAAGCTAATGCATTGGCGGTGAATTTACTTTCCTTCTATGGATACGCAATAAACGGTTGAAAGTTCGATTGCCTTAATCTTTGGAAGATTTAACACTAGGAATGGACATATGAAGAAAACAATTAAAACTTTTCTGCTGGTACTGAATCTTGAATGGTCGGTTTTGCTAAGGCCATTTTTTGTTCTCGTTGGCCTATTGACTGGTAATGCTATGTAGTTTAAGCTTTTAGGGACTTATATAGAACAATTATAATACCTATTAAATAGCAATTTAATGTGTTGTGGTGGTGGTGGAGGGGGGGGGGGGTTGTCTAGTGGATAACTTGGAATCATTTTCATTTTCCCTTCGCCTTGGAAGCTCTGGTAAGTGCCACTCTGAGATAACTTTCTTAAAAGCTCTCTAGTTCCTCACTTATGGTTCTCCCTTTTTTTCATGTCAAGATTGTTTAGAAAAAGTTGTAGATGCTAACGATATGACCACTTTAGTCTTCTAACACCTTTGTATTGGTTGTTCATAGAGTGTTTTTATCCCCAAAGCCTAAGGTTCTGAAATTTGCAACCATGACTTCTCACAGTTAGACGTGTATTAGGTCATCCATGTTATTGTACTTGATGAGCCCTCCTAGTAGGTGTGTATATCAATAGTGCAAGGAAATGGAGGGAGTGAAGCCAATTGACTATGAACATCTCTCCCATCAAGGGTTTATATTTTCCTAGATGTTTCAAATGTATTTCCTTTTGTCTGCTTATAATACTTAGATTAAGGTTTGATGTGATATACTGGAAATTTTTTCATTCAAAGTCCACACTTGATGGGCATGTAATTATTCTAATAATTAGTTGATCTAGTTTTACTTTTTCAGGTTGGTCTAAGTGACATTCTAGATATGTTTTATGAAGATGTCTATACACTTCCCTACAAGCAATTGTCATCGGGTATTGTTGCAAAATCTTTCAACTCTCCTTCTAGCAAGGTATGGCATATACAAGGTCTTTACATGCCCACATTATTTGTCTTCTGTAAAAAGTCTTCTTTTTATAATTTTTACATCATTAGTTAGTTAGTATTTGAAGGTGGGAGGAGGGGATCTTGTGTTTGACTGACACATAGGGCCCTGATTGGCTAGCTGTTGTCTTCTTTGATCTTGCCTTCCTTCACATTCATGCATTCTCTATCTGTTGGGTGTATGGGATATGACTACATGTTTTCTTTTATCTAAATGATTACTATAAGTACAATAGATGTCTTGTTGAATCAAATGGACAATAATATTTCTCCTTGTGGATTATAGAGAAGCATTTCTATGTCAAAGGCAATCTCCATGGTCTTCACAAGTGGGATTTTTCTTGTTGCTATAAGAATTCTTGGTCAACGTTATCTCCCCAGTAGAAAGCACTATCACCGGAATATTTATCCAGTCAACTCATCTGACATGATCTCTATTCAGCATCACTCCATGGAATCTAGCAAGGTATGGATGTTATTAGTTCATCTCGTCCTGTCTCCTCCAAAATTCATTTGTTGACTGTACTATGCTTGCAGTACCTACTTCGTTGGCTGCTTCACATGAGGGGACAGAAGCATCTTGTGTTAATTCTCCTTTGAACTGTTGCCACTATCTCCAAATTTTTACTGCCTGTTACCGCTTTGAACAGTTGCTTCTTCAAAGTAGTTCACCTCATCTGTGTTTGAAATGCTTTGATTATTTATTTTATCATTCAAGAATTAATTAATTTGTGCTCCATATTTACTATGACTGTGTAATGGACAAAACATGCTTTTCATTATTGGCCACATTTATTGGTTCTTACGCTTTTTTAGTTGATTATCGTTTTACCCAAGCCATTAACGGAGATGAGGATGCTCAGGTGGATGTGTGGTCATACTAGGAGAGATATGAATAGTGACGAAGTTATACGGGACAAGGTCGGAGGGGCCTCCATGGCGGACAAGAGGAGGGAGGCGAGGTTGAGATGGTTCGGGCATGTGAAGAGGAGGTGTGATGATACACTAGTTAGAAGGTGTGAGAGATTGGCGGTAGCAGGAGTTAGGAGAGGTAGAGGTAGGCCGAAGAAAATGGAGGTGATGAGACAGGACATGACACAGCTTCAGCTGACTGATGACATGACTTTAGACATGAAGATTTGGAGGTTGAGAATTTGGGTAGAAGATTAATAGGTAGTTGAGTTTTGTCGCACGGTGTGTGGGAGAGGTAGGGGGCTACCCTTTGCATCTCCTTTTCTCCTTTTCTCCTTTTCTTAGTACTCCCTCTGTCCCTATTTATACGACACACTTTCCTTTTTAGTCCGTCCCAAAAAGAATCGTATTTCCTTAGTTGGCAACAATTTAACTTTAAACTTTACCTTTTACGCTTAACGAAATGATTTATAACCACACAAATATCTTTGAACCGTTTTTGACCACAAGATTCAAAAGTCTTCCTTTATTTCTTTAACTTAGTATTATTTAGGTATCGCCTAGATCCTTACTCTTCTGTGTGTATTACTATGTATTATTGCATTTGTTTTGTATCTTGATTGTTTGCTGTCTTATTTTCCTTGCAATCATGCATTGACTATGTTTCTTTTGATCTGAGGGTCTATCGGAAACAATCTCTTTACCCCACAAAGGTAGAGGTAAGGTCTGCGTACATTCTACCCTCCTCAGACCCCACTTGTGGGATTGCACTGGG
The DNA here is from genome assembly GCA_034509755.1 of Anisodus tanguticus. NCBI lineage: Eukaryota > Viridiplantae > Streptophyta > Magnoliopsida > Solanales > Solanaceae > Anisodus > Anisodus tanguticus. The sequence goes on from CM067544.1 coordinate 18,879,630, forward strand.
TTTATTGTTGTATTCTCTCTTTTTATCGGTAGGTAATATTGTTCAAGTGCTCTTTGTTTCTGTAGTTGGAAGATTACTGTGTCTCCATCGTTAGGAGAATCAAGGAATTTTACTGTTGGCCTGGAGACATAGTGATGGGTTCTGGCAGCTCTGCATGGATTGGGGAGCTTCCGATGTACCTGAAGTACGAGATGGATTCCAAAGATTCAGATCTTAATTCCAGCTCCATGCCATCTGAAGGAATTGAAGATGAGATGAAAGCAGCTGCACAAGATATTGCCAGTTATCAGGTCTCTTTTTAGGAGCCAGTTTCTGGGTTTATTTTCTCGTTTTTGTTGTTATGAACATATAAACACTGCATGATAAATTATAATAAGCACATGCATGGTTACATGCTACTCATGGTCAGAATCAAGGAGAAGGGAAGGGTTTGGTCTTTTGTGAACATTTAACAAAATATAATCCATTGGGAACAATTGAGGAATATAAGAGCTAACCCCACTGCGTATTATAGAAATGCACAATTAACGAGCGAAGCTTGAATACTTGATCCAGCTTAGATTATTCCATAATCCTGTTGACAACTATAAGGACCCTCTGATAAATGATTCAAAATTTCCTGAAATCAGCTAATTGGAGTTGGATTTGCACTTTTTATCGAGATTTCTGAATTATAAAATTTAAGCGCTGAAGAACCTATTGTCATTGCTACACAGTTTTTCCTCAGCTCCTAATGTTTTTTTTTTGTCAAGGCCTTTCTGCGCTCTATTTAAAATTCTTCTCATCTGGATTTCAACTCTTGCTGTTTTTTTGTTTAGGTTACTTCATACCACTTCTAGATCATGTATATTTCTTTTCCGTCCGCTTCTAAAATGTTCCTTGATGTCAGTTCTAGTTTCTCCTCATGCTTAATTCCGATGGTTGGGTGTTCCAAGTCTGTAGTTGCCAGTTAAACATGGCTATAGATTTTTCACGAACATATTCAATTGACTAGTTCATATGTTTCCTGGAAGTTGTTAGTTTTGATGTGTTTATCATAGCTGATGTACTTATATACGTAATGCCAATCAGGTTGTTTTATCTGCGGATGGTAAAATTGTTGGCTTCCAGCCTACAAGCCGTGTTGCTGTAAATCAATGGGCAGCAAATCCTTTAGTGAAAGAGCTCTATGGAGGGAAAAAACTATCTCCAGGTATACAAACGTTCATACTAGCTGTTCCTTTAATTGATTGTCTAATCCCCTATGAAGACGTCAGTTACTTAGCTAGGACGATTCTTGATGCAGGCTTGATAGAACGAGGTCTCAAGATAAGCCACCCCAGTGATGTTGTACTGGAATTATTGATGTCATCAAATCCTCAAAGTTCATTCGCTTTGGTAAGACCAGTTACTGAAAATTGTTGATGAACATCTTGCACCTCCACATTCAATATTTGTAAATCTAGTTACAGTGCTAGGCAAGACATTTTCCAGGTATAAGGGAAATTCACAATTCTTTTTGGTTTCTTCTACTTTGGTTCCCTCCTTAGTTATCTTTTATGTGTGTTCTGTTGGCATCACCGCGGTGTAGTGTGGTTGAAGATTAACCTTTATTGTCTACGTTAATGCGGATACGAGTTTGATTTGTCACAATGTGTAACCAACTTTTGTACAGACAAGACATTAAAGAAGACGACTTCCTCACCAACTTTTTTTAAATCTAGTAATTGCATACACTAGCAAGGAAGCAGAAAACCATTGGGTGGAATGGGAATAAAACATCTGATCCTTCCTAAATCTGTGTTGCTTAGACTCTTCAAAAAATGTCGAAGGGTGCGTGTCAAATCCTTCAAAAATAGTGCATTTTTTGTGGATTCAATGCGGGTGTGACAACATTTTGGAGAGTCCGAGCAACATAGTCTCTAACTATTTAAATTCAAAGGCCCTCCACCCTTTCCCCCACTAAAGGAAGGCCAACATTTAACATATATAAAAACTTTTGTTCCATGCAAGAACTTCTTACTCCTCTAAGAGGGTGATCTTTTTGGTTTTGCCTGAAAATAATTGTGTTTGTCTTTTGAAGTAAGATTCTACTGGATTAAATTTAAGATATACACTATTTATTGCTAAACAGAGAAGCCTAATCCAATCACTCATTACTGCAATAAGATGTTATAGAAAAAGGTCACTGTGAAACCAGACCTATAATTAAGAAGGAAGAAAAAAGATGCAAGTGAATTTACTTAGTTCCATGACTTTTACTTCATCATTTGTTGCATTCACTCTAAATTTAATATTCTTTCAAAAACTTGAAGTATATTTGGAGATTATCTCTACAAGTGTTTGTATATCAAGCTCGAAGTTTGAAAAACAGGTTTTAGTGACGTGTTATCGCTGAGGTCCCATACATTTTGTGTTGAATGTTTGTTGTGTTGAGTAAACTGAAAAGAACAAATATTAAGTCTACGAGTATGTAAATTTTAGTAAACTGAATGTTTATTGTGTTAAGTAAACTGAAAAGTACCATTAAATTTGAGACACTGCAACTTGATATTGAAAACACTTCAAGTAAACAATCTCTCCACTTACACCCCCTTGCATGTCAAACCACTGATGTCACCACTCTCCAAAGGTAACAAAGAAGATAAGATATACAAGTTACACACTCAAACTGCAAAGAAGTCCAGAACCTGACACTCACTCCGAATTGAATATCATCAACCTTTAGCATTTTGAATTCATATAGATTTGCAACAACTCCACTGGAGATCATACAAATGCGATCTTGTTGAATAATGTATACATTAAGAAAATGTTTTTAATGTAGATAAATACACTGAAAAACCGAATACATTATATATAAATACACTGAAAAAACGACGGAAATTATTTCCAGCTGTCGTGGGCGGTGGGGCAACGACGACAATTATTTCCGTCTAGATTTGTCGGAGAACAAAGATGATGTTTCCGGGCAGATTCTCTCAGATATGGTGTTGTCGCCGTGGAGGAGGGAGAGGCGGAGGCATATCTGACCAGATCTGACCGGAGAGAGGAAGAGGTGGTGGTATCGTCGTGGAGGAGGAAGAGACAGAGGGCAGATTCATCTGACGAGAGGGAGAGGCAGTGGTGTCGCCGTGGAGGAGGGAGAGGCACCAGATCTGGCTGGAGAGAAGGACCGGAGAGAGGGACCATAGAGAGAGGTGAGAGACGAGGGAGAGAGAGGGAACAGAGAGAGAGAGAGGCGAGGGAGAAAATAAGCCATAAAACCTACTGTATTTTGATGCAGCTATGATAGGTAAATTTTAAAATTCACTGTAGCTATGAAAAATAATTAAATTAAATAGCACTCCCTCTGTCCCAAAGTGATTGTTCTAGTTCGAATTGACATGAAGTTTAAGAAATAAATGAAGATTTTTGAAATGTGTGGTCCAAAAACAACCGTAGATATTTGTGTGACTGTAAATCATTTCATAAAGTTAAATTATTTTTAAATATAGAAATGTGTCAATCTTTTTGAGATAAACTAATAAGGAAAGTAGACAATTTTTTCGAACAGAGAGTAGTTACTAATCATAATACCCCTTAGATTTAGCTATACCAAGTAAATATTCCAATTTTTTTTCAGAAGTAGAACAAAATAAATAATTTATTATTTGGAAAAACTTCTAACGCAAATAAATAGTACATATATTAAATTTGTAAAACTACTTAAAAATTGACAAGGCTTACACTTATATCTCTAAGCTAACACCACCAGACATATATAAAGAGCAAGGATTGATAGAATTGGTAGCATTTATGATGTCTGCAAAAAAGATTTATTTTTCACTAATTTCACTGATGAAATTTAAGCTATTGTGACTATCTAATTACCAAGGTGATAATATTGTCACTTTAAAGTGACAAAATAAAATTATGTGACTTCAATATAATATTATAGTTATGTGATCATTTATAAAGTTAAATATTTATTACAATTTTGATTGCTATGATGATCTATTACAAAATACCTGCTACTTATTATTCTTATAAACAAAAACAAAATGCATGGCATTGTGGCAACCAAAAATGTTTGTATTTAACTAAAATAATTGAGAAAAACAATTTGAGCAAATAAATTACAGTAAATATGACAAATTGCATTAATAAGATCAGATTTTCAAGTTGAAGGTCAAATACATAATTGTTTTTATTGTTTTCAACTTCTCAATAGCTTTTTATAGTTTAATTTGAAAGTAGTCTCTCCAACTAAAGTTTTCGAAACCACTTTTCATGACTTTGGTGGTAAGTGCAGAAATATAATTTCTAATGTATTTTTCTTTCATTTTCCTCTTTCACTTTAAGAATTCAGTTTCGGCAATTAAGGTATTCCTAGTTTTTAAAATTTTTGTTATGTTCCCATTTTTATCATAAAAGTACCTCATATTTTTCTAAGTTCAACAGTTTTTATACGTTAGCAAATTTAATTTACTTTTTAACAGGTTCATAATTTAATTAAAAAATGAATTTATTTTTCCTCTAAATTTTGTGATATTGTTAGCTATTCTATGGGTTTGACGGGAAAACAATGTTGACGTAAAAAGTGGAAGTCCAAATGAGACATTTTATGAATTTTGACGTAAACACCATTACATGCAAACACTCAAATGGGTTCTAAAGCAATAGAAAAGAAATCGAGACAATGGATTGAGATTAAATATTTGGACACAGTATAAACTAAATTATTAATGGCAACGGATGTGATAATACAGTAAAACATGGATAAAAATTCCCACACTATAGCGTGAGACATAAAGCGTATTAGGATAGACTTTAGAATTAAGATAATATTTTTTAAATTAATTTTCATTATTATTGTAATATATATAAGTTAAATACAAAACTAAATAGTGAAATAACCTCCATATTCTTTTTGTTTAAAAAATAAGAGGCAAATCTATGTCCCAAAATGAATAAAATTGAAGGTTATCTTCATTATTTTAAGATCAAAATTGTGTCTTATGTTCCTTTATTGTTTGCCTATATGATCCAAATCAATATGGAGACAAAAATAATAATAATGATACAAAATGATTATTATATCAACTGCGTGTAAACAAATTACATTTCCATATTAGTCGAAAAAAATTGCAAAGATAAAGTATTCAATCTATCCTACCATTAAGATTTTGGAATCAAACAGATTAACTCAGAAAATAATCGCTCATTTCAAAAAACTAGATTGTCACGACCCAAAATCTCATTTGTGACCCGAGGGCACGTACCCTAACCTGTAGGCGAACCCCAAATGATGACCACAAACAATAAAGAATTTAGAGTTGTGGAAATAAGAGTAAACCATTAGAATAAAGAAACCCCAAAAATTCGGTTGTCATGAGTACAAGAACATCCATCCGATTACAAATCTTAAAGCTAATACGTCGACTGTCTGAAATAAAGGAAAAGACACAAAGGTATAACAATAGAAGGAGTCCAGTATCAACAGCCACCCAAAACTTGAGCTCCGCTCTTGTCCCGATCAGTACATGCACACAAAAGGTTCAACAAGTATAGAGTGTTGGAAATTTGCCTTTGGTGGGGAGATGCGTCCACCCATTTTTAATGAATTAAACACTGGTGTTCCGCATGTTGGAGGCTTTGTCTCTTCATACATGCATAATCTACTAAGTGAGTAGATGACCGTAGAGCCAAGAATCGTCAAATTTCGTTGAGAAATGAAAGAGATATTGGTCCACGAAGTAAGGTGTTTGAGGCATGAAAATATGGTGTGAGACAAATCTACCACATCGGTGGAAAAATGAAGAATTGCTCTCTTTATAAGTCTCTAAAGTGGTAAATGATTTGGGACCTCAAGGGGTATCCCATGTGTTTAAAGGAGGGAGGACCTAGATGTGCTTTAGTTCAAGGCTAAGCCCACACGCGCGCCGCCGCCCGTCCCGTCCGGTCCGAGCCACGGGCTATGGGGACTTTCTGATATTATCTTTTTGGACCCCAAATTGCTTATTATTTACAGTTGGTCCCTAGAGTTTCTGGAAAATTGATTTTGGGAATGACGGAAGGCAGAAACTTTCTACCTACCGTTTGGGCTATTTTTTGGAGCATTAACCAGCCATTACTTGGCTGTTAACTCCTCCATAAACACCCCTCCTTCATGACCATAAATCAGCCTCTCTAAATGGCCATTAACAGTCCTCTCTAATGCCATTAACAACCCTCCTAATGACTATTAACAACCATGTTTGTGGCAGCTTGAGAGTCCATCCTCCATGCTATATATTGATGCCTTTTGGCTCAATTGTGTTGTACATACAAACAGAAAAAAAAAACACCAAAATGGCAGCACAAAAACAGTGGCAAGACACACATATAACAACAGAGACACACTATATACACAGAGATAAAACAGAAGAGAAAGTCAGTCCAAATACGTTGGACGAAAACAAAACTCTTCTTTCCTTTTCCATATCTTCGACTTCGATTCATATTTTTTTCATATCTTTGCTTTGTAGTGTTGTCGATTCATATTTGTTTTGCTTTCGAACGATCGTTTGATCCTTCAACCTGGTTTGCTTTGTAGTGTTGAACGCTTAAAGTGTTGTTTTATCTTGGGAGACTAAAAATGACAGGGCCCACAGTGGGCCATATGCGATGGCGAAGCGGGGGCCCCACAACAGCGGTTTGGGCCCGGCCGGTTTACCTACCGATGGTAGTGGCCAGCCCGGCGAGTCCGTGCCCACCCGGCCCGGTCCAAGTTATGGTCGACGCGATGCCGGGGGAGACCGCAAGTAGGGGTGCTTGGGCCTCGGCCCCCGCAAGCCCATCACGCAGCGGTACCCACACCTACCGACATCGAAGCCGCAATGCACACGCTTGGTTTAAATCCACCGGACCAAAATTGGTATATGGACACCGGGGCCACTACCCACATGACATCCGATTCAGCTACGCTCTTGTCTTATTCCAATTTGAGCAACCCCCGCGGTATAATTGTTGGTAATGGTAATTCTATTCCAATTCGTGGTTATGGTCATAAAACGTTGTCTTCCCCTCCCTCCCCCATCCACCCCTTATCTTGAAAAATACCCTTCATGCCCCCAAATTGATTAAAAATTTAGTGTCTATCCGTAAATTCACTACTGACAATTATGTTTCTATTGAATTTGATCCATTTGGTTTCTCTGTGAAGGATTTCAAGACTGAGAGTCCTCTTATGAGGTGTGATAGAGATCTTTATCCTATCACACCCAGTTCTGGTCCATCGAGTCAAACCCTGCCGTCAGCTTTTGCAGCCATTTCTCCTTCCTTGTGGCATGCTCGTCTTGGTCATTCGGGGTTCTCTATTTTGTCATCTTTAGATAAAAATAGTTTTATTTCATGTAAGGGTACGAGTCGTACTTAAAATTGTCAATCTTGTTCTTTAGGAAAAAATGTTAAGTTGCCGTAGGTAGACTCCAAATCTCATACTTTAATGTCATTTGATATTATTCATAGCGACTTATGTACGTCTCATGTTCTTAGTTGGGAATGACGGAAGGCAGAAACTTTATGCCTACCGTTTGGGCTATTTTTTGGAGCATTAACCATCCATTACTTGGCTGTTAACTCTTCCATAAACACCCCTCCTTCATGACCATAAATCAGCCTCTCTAAATGACTATTAACAGCCCTCTCTAATGCCATTAACAACCCTCCTAATGACTATTAACAGCCATGTTTGTGGCAGTTGATGAGTCCATCCTCCATGTTATATATTGATACCTTTTGGCTCAATTGTGTTGTACATACAAACAGGAAAAAAAAATTGCCAAAATGGCAGCACAAAAACAGTGGCAAGACACACATATAACAACGAGAGACACACTATATACACAGAGACAAAACAGAAGAAAAAGTCAGTCAAATACGTTAGACGAAAATAGAAACTCTTCCTTCCTTTTCCATATCTTCAGCAAGTCGATTCATATTTGTTTTCTTCGTCAGTCTCAACATATTTGCTTTGTAGTGTTGAGATTAAAGTGTTGTTTTATCTTGGGAGACTATTACCCGCTAACGTAAAATCATATATACGGGGCAATCTTGTATTAAGGACAGGGTGCAATCACTCGACTCAGCACACAGTTGTAACCATCCGGATTTAGTTGTTTCTTGATGTCAGGTTATCAAGATTCAAGACTCAACAACTTTGCGGCAGTTTTGAAGATTGACCATTTGTTTATCCTTTCGAACACTTGTAATATTTATTTACTTCCCGTAACTGCTCTACAATAGAGTAACCAACATAGAGTGAGTACGGAAAACACGTGGACCCAACAACATCATTGACCGACCCTAACTATAGTAGTGGCGAGGTTTGATACCTTCCGATACTTTTCTAATTGCTTAATTAGTCAAGATATATATAGTTCAATAACTTTTAATCTTGTAAATAAGATTCTACGACTATGTCTATCACAAAGATCATCGCTATTATCAAGAGTCATCATGAATTTTTCATCTTTACTCAAAAGAGCCAAGTTTAACCGTAAGAATCCAATCTATACCTAAATCGGGCATCTAAACCCACAAAGATTCCACCTTTTCATCATAAGGCAGGTATAGTACTAAAGGTTCAAACTTCACACAATTTAGACGAGTTTAACCATAACGATTCAACCTTTTGCATCAAATACAGTACATATGTTCATAAAGATTCGACCTTTACACGATTTCATGCAACATATTAATAAAGATTCAGTCATTCTATATTTTAGAACATGTATCGTCATAAAGGTTCAATCTTTCCATCCTTTAAGTTAACGAAACCCATAAAGATTTTAACTCTCTCCCTTTTTAAGTGAACAAAATCATAAAGATTCCATCTTTACATTATCCAAATCAAATACAACATGAAATCACACCGACAAGTATAAATGGTATTCAATGCAAGTGAAATGTATGTTATGCAATGATCATATGCACCCGGTATACACACACTTCTACAGTAGGTTTCACGTGACCCATGAGGTCTATATACCCATCCGAAATCATTTTTCATCGGGTCCCCGCTCTGTGGCTATATTATTATCATCGTCATCACTCTTACCATGTACAATATCCATTAACCGGCCCTTCAGACCCTTTTTAGTATCACATCAATCAAGTACCAAAAATATCATGAATGTATGAAATGGATATGTAAACAACATGCAGAAGCATAAAACCAATTCAGTTATCAATACAAGTTTATTTTCCCAAATTTAGACGAGATGTAGAGTGATGAATGCATGACAAGTCATAATCATAGAATCTACCAAACATGGCAAATATAGCCCAAGTAAACAACATTCATACCAATCTAACTGGGTTTATACATTATGCCTCAAGGCACAAAGGCTAAACACATAGTCTCTGTCACAGTATGATTACTTTGCATTTTTAATTACCCTTTACATGTGCTCACCGGTACCCACACATGTTCTCATCACCCCACGAGTACATGATCCCTAATTTGAATTACACCCCTTAATTACTTAACCATCACATAAACACTATATTAAGGTCTAGCAAGTCTCAACTTGCCTTAGACTTGAAGTTCATAGCTCCCGAATAATTTCAAACTTGATTCGCACGAAGATTAAGCCTTCCTAAAACTCCATTGCGTTCAAACACACTGAATGGGTTCAATCTAGTCAAAACAATAATCTACGGAGTTATACGAGTTCTACGATACCCATATTGCTATACTTTATTTTAGAATCCAAAAATAGATACAAAATGTCAACCCCGAGCCCCATAAGGACAAAATTGTTTTTTTTTAAATCAATTTACCCATAGTCTAATTAGTATGAATCTTTAAAATCATTGAAACCCATTCACAAATCGACCTTCAATTTGATAAATTACTTGAAAACCCATTTTCATGAAAAAATCCCAAATTTCTAAGATTAAAATCATGATTTCTATGGTGACATTCCGTAATAATCGAAGGTAGAAAGATAAAAGGAATGTTAGAAACTTACCCCCTCGAAGAATCTTGAAGAGTCCCGCAAAAATCTCCCAAATTCGAATTCTCAAGATCCCAAAATCGAAATAAGAACAATGAGATCGGAGTTGGAAATTATATTCTGCCCAGGGGTCCTTCTTCGTGATCGAGAAGGACCCCTCGCGAAAGTGACCTGGCCCGGATTCGACCCATCATGATCACAGTCATCTTGTCGCGAACACGATTCCTTGGCTACACCACTCTTCGCGAACACGACGCCAGGCTCCGAACGCGAAGACCAAAGCCAGCAATTGAAACACTCGAATTTTCTGGTGTTTCCCAAACTTGGAATCGACACCCGAAACTCATCCCCGACCCCCTCGGACATAAATCAAATATGCATTTCGATCATAAAACACGCTCCAAACTTCCGCGCGCACTTGGAATCAGCATACGAGGTCGTCTTGATAAAATGTTAACCAAAGTCAACTCTAAATCTTTAAAACTCTAGAATCTCAACCAAGCGCCCAAAATACATCCGAGTGCCCCGGGAATCGAACCAATGATCCGACAAGGTCATATTCGACATTCCGAACTTGATGGAATCTATGAAGCTTTGAAAAAGACGCTATTACCCTCAATGTTGACTAAAGTCAACCAATTCTCATCTTTCAATTTAAGAACTTTAAAATTTCACAAACTTATTCGAATCACTCTCAAATAAGTTGGGACTCGTTCTAATTATCAAAAATCACATTCTAAAGCTAATGGAACCATCAGAATTTGATTCCGAATACATCTACTCAAAAGTCAACCTTTGATCAAATTCTTCCATTCTCTTAAATTAAAACTTCAAAACTCACTAATAGTCTCAGGAACTGTACCATCCCCGCAAGCCCTAAACACACAGGTGAAACAACATGAGGGGTATTTTAAAAATTTCTAGGTAAAAAGCTCAAAAGGACCTAGCAGGTCGTTACATAGATTTTTTTTTTAAATCTAGAAGAAAATTACGGAGTATTAGTTTTGCACATTTTACTTAAGAAAATTCGGTTTTCCAGATTTTAAAAAATTCCACATTTATAATCCAATCCTGATTATTTTTTCTTTTTAAAAAATGGGTTTAACACATTTTTTTTAAAAAAATCAACTGTTCCAGATTTTATAAAAAACCAGTTTTTTTCAGATTTAAAAAATTAGACTAGTACTAAATTGTCATGTGGAATTTTAAAAACTTTGTATTTAAAATTTAGTTTTAACCGTTGGTCAAAGGGCACAAGTGAGTCAAAAAGGTAAATTGTAGGATATTTTTAGCAAAATAGATGGAAGAAGGGTATTATTAGACATTTCAAATAGTTGAGGAGGCATTTTTGGCCCTTTTGCGTAGTATATATATCTCTTAAACAACGAATTGATAAAAAAGAATCTTCCTCTTCGTCTTCTTGGTGTCTTCTGTGAAATGGCATCGTTGTGTTCTTCATCTGAAATGACATTGTCATCTTCTTCATCTGAAATGGATGAGTTGTCCTTTTCGTTAGAGGAATCAGAGTGCATGCTAAATTTTTATTGCACAGAACTGGAATATCACTAAAATATTCTTGTAGAGATAAAAAAATTTGCCTCCCACGGGACCAATCATATGGAGGTCTTTTGAAGAGCCTAAAATATGCCAGATTGAAGCTTTGCAGAATCTGATTCAACAGTACAAAAGCCTTATCTTTGTTACGCTGAATAAGGTTGTGGACTTGCGCAAACACAAGGTCTAGGTATGTATGTGATTTAGGGTTTAGAGTATATATGTCCGCACATGGGGACTCCTTTACACTGGGGCACCATGAGGGGCTTTACTAGGATGACGAATCAGATGTGAATGTTTCTCTGGTCAATACATAAACTTTTGAAACTTGTTATCATTAAATAGTTCCCAATTTAAAGAAAATTTTGTTTGAACTAACTAAAGAGAATATGTTACTACATAGGAGTATTATTTGTCACTTAAAAATAGAATTTCTTGATATGAGTTTAAAGGTAGAGCCATAAAGGAGCAAATAAGAGGATTTCATTCTTTAACTTCATATAGTAGTTAATATTATTGCTAATATTTATATTATTAAGGACACTGAGTATGATGATTGTTTATTTATACTTATTAAGGAGTAATTCAAGTTAATAAGATATTAGTCATGTATTTGCAATACAATCTGTTGGACGGTGTCGTATAAAATTTTATTTATTAATATGAATATGTGAGTAGTTTAACACAATATTCTAATATATATTGAAAAACTTTTATGTCCCTAATTATCACTTAAAATAAATAATATTTTATCGAATAAATCCTAATCTCTATTTAATTGGAAGTCTCTAACTTCACTTAAACGTTCCGAGAAAATTAGGAATCTTCCAACGCTTTGCTTATGCGAAACAAAAGTCCTCGAACACTAACATTTAGGAACACATACAGTTTGATTCAATCACCAAATCTTTAAACGAATTGGAGAGTATCTAATACATATAAAATTATTACTAGTAATTTCTCCCTTTCTCATTTATTAATTAAAAAATATTATGTTATAAGAAAAAAGTGTTCTGTAGCATAAGATACCATAATTAAAAAAAATCAGAGAACACATATTAAATACATATTTTAAGGTTCTAAAAATATCTAATTATATAAAATTTAGAAATTAGATGACCGCACCACATGCAAGTACAATTTATTAATTTAACATAAATATTATAATAACCGATAAGGTAAGGTTGCGTACAACAAATTCTTGTGGTTCGGCCCTTCTCTGGACCCCGCACATAGCGAGAGCTTAATGCACCGATATGCTTTTTTTTTATTATAATAACCGATAAGAAACATTCATGCAACACACGTACATAGAAACTTCAAAGTTCAGACTAGTATATATAAAAAGGGGACATGGCCCAGTGATGTGGCACTTTTAAAAAGCCTAGAATGCTATTTATCTTTTTTGTCATTTTTACCTTTTTACCTATTTATTTCCATTCAAATTAATACATTAATAGATTTAATGCTTGCTAAATTATTCAATATAAAAAGCTAACACACCAAATTATTCTCCATTAGATGTTTCATTATTTGAGCGGGACATATATTCGCCTTCTCGGGTTATCTTTCATTTCTAGCATATAATTTTTTGTCTGACAATTGCAACCATTTGAAATTATTAGAAGTAGAGCTTTAATTGTTGACTATGAAGTTTTTCTATATGATAAATAAGGGACGTTAGATTATTCACAATTTCTTCACGTGCGTATGAAATTTAAGTAAAATATGTGAATCTATTCATATTTTTTATTAGGTTCACAAATTGATTTTTAAATAACAATGAGTTTCTTTTCATAATTTTCTATATATATACTGCTCGATATCAGCTTAATTATGGTTTGAGAATCGTAAATGTTAACTATTATTGTAGATTTTTGGATGCAGAAAAAGTATAAAAATTAGATGCAAAGCAATGAGATTGATGGTAGTTTAGAGGCAAGTCGTGAAGGGATCAAACTGTTGATATCCCTGACCGAACCCGTGATATACACGGCGTTGTATATCACGGAAACAGTGGATTTATTATTGTAATCAAATTAGTGTACAAACTTACTATAATTGTAGAATTTTTGTACAAGTACAATTAGAATATTAGATGTATAGCAGGAATATGATTTTCCATATTTGGAAATTGTAAATTGTATATATACCCTTTTCATTAATGAAAATAATCAAAGAATTATTTCTTTCATGGTATCAGAAGTCTAAAGCTAAAATATCTTCTCTCAAACACTTTCGCTGCCCCTTCTTTTCTTGGTTTCCGTGACCTACTCTCGGATTCCGTTGATTTTTTTTCTCCTCCTCTATTCTCAAATTTTCTTCCCAATTCCTAATTCACCTATTGTTCTTTCGTTATGTATACATCAAAGAACATGTTTCATCACGTGCCCTTACAGTTTTCAACATCAAGAACCGCATCCTATTGTTCTTGAGATGGAAAACGTCCAATACGCGACATGGGCGGAATTATTCAAAGTTCATGCACACTCGCATCAAGTCTTACATCACATAATCCCCTCGGTACCTATCGTGGAGAAGGTGCCTACCCCCGAGGATGATCCTACGTTATGGACAACCCTTGATGCAACCGTTCTCCAGTGGATTTACTCCACTATCTCTACAGACTTCTTACAGACGATTATTGAACCCGACGCTACGGCGATGGACACTTGGAATAGAGTGCGTGATATATTCCAAGATAACAAAAATTCCCGAGCTGTCACTCTTGAGCAGGAATTTTCACATGTCAACATGAAAAATTTTCCTAACGTTTCGGCCTATTGTAAACGACTCAAGGAATTGACGGACCAACTCCGCAACATTGGTGCGCCTGTTACCAATGATCGTCTTGTTCTCCAGATGGTTGTCGGCCTATCTGAGGCCTATAATGGCGTTGGCACACTGCTTCGTCAAAGTAATCCTCTACTAACATTTTATCAGGCCCGTTCCATGCTCACGTTAGAAGAGGCCGGCTTGGCTAAAAAGGCGGCTAATCATGTCGTGATGATGAAAACGACAGACGACCCTCACTCATTCTCTAAAAATTCAAGCCAAAACCACAGCAACTGTGGCGGCAAAAAAGGTCAAAATCGTAAATATAATGGCAAAAATTGTTGTGGCAATCGCGGTGGTAATGACAGCGGATGGAACAGTAGTGGCAGCAGCAGTGGGCCTCGGGGCAGCCATGAGCTCCCTGGTCGTGGAGCTGGACCAGTGGCCATTGGCCCAACAACCCCTATTTCTTGCCCAGTCCATATCCGGCTAACTGGGCCCAGTTTCAGCAACAGTCCAGGCCTAGCTTCTTGGGTCTAAACAATGGCGGCAGGTACTCTTCAAGGCGGGCCGCAGGCAGGCTTGCTTGGGCCTCGGCCTCCCTAGGCTTTTCATGCTGCGGGCCCAAATCAGATCCCGACACCTACAGATATTGCGGCAACATTGCATACACTTGGATTAACTCCTCCTGATGTGAATTGATACATGGACACCGGCGCCACTTGTAACACCCCGTACTTTCGGGTAATAGTTTGAGCACCTAAACGTAGGCAAATAGACTCGGACTCCGGGAAGTTTATGTTGTACTTACGTATACCAATAAGGAAATTAGTATATAGAATGATGTGATCCCGAAATATTTTTGGATTTCACAAGTATGGCGACGGGAATTAATAATAATAATTGTATATCTTCAAAGAGGTTATGGACTAGTATCATATTACAAGAATTATGACACAGAGTATAAGAAGGTTTTACAAGTTGTCGGGATTTAAGAGAATTGGGACCCAAAATTTAATTATGTGTATAATTAATTAATTATATTTGGGGACTAAGCTAAGTGGGATTCTACGTGTTACATTATAAAACACTGTCTAGTGACTAACCTCAATACTACGATCGGTGGCAGCTTCTCTGGTCTCCCAAGCATTCATCCTTCTCCATTCTTTTTTAAAGCCTTCATCTCCTTCAACTTTTGTAGAAACTTTTCTCTGGAGAAGAGATTGTTCCACTTCAATCAAAAGAAGTAACCCTAGTTGGTAGCCTGTGAATTTTTTGACCGAATTGGGGATTTTCGGCAAGCTTTCGTACAACCAAAAAAGGGGAAATTCATGATGTTCTGGGCTTTAATTCCAGCAAAATTGAAGGTTTGAACTAGTTTAAGAACTCAGAAACCCAAGCCGTGACCCATAATCGAGTTTGGGGTCCTGTTTCTGTTTGTCGAAAGCTGATTTAGGTGAAAGATTTTCGACGACTCCCGTTGCTGATTCTAACTAAGGTAATTCTTCTTATCCTTTGGTTTATACGAATCACAGAACATGATTCTTACTAGTTCTAAGACTATTATAAAAAATGCTAAGTTTAGGTTGGGTGTTGTCGGGACTGCCATAATTGTAAGGTATTGAGGTTGCATGTGAAATTGTTATACTATTTTAGATATTGTAGCAGTAAGAAGAAGGATTAAGAAGGGCTGATTGTGTGGTTATATGCATAGGTTTCGACATAGAAGAAGTATAGATTCTACGCGTACAAAGTATTCGCTAAAATTTCTCAATGAAGCGATTTCTAGTATATTGATTCGATTATGATATAAATCATTCATATGGTGTAGATAATCGTTCATAGAGCTTACGAGGATCGCGAAACTTAGATAATTTCGACAACAAGGTATGCAAGGCTCTTTCTTCCTTTTTGGCATATTCTACGTACAAAGCATAACTGGAATATTATTCCATAAAGTACTATACTCTTAGTAGTTAAGAATGATCATGTTATTGACTCTTATGTTAAAAGCATGTTTAAGTATGTTTCTAAGTCCTTATTGAGGCATACGGAAAAGATGTTGATATTCACAATGTTAGCCAAATGTACAAGGATATAGGGCTAGGATGTGTTATTGTCATTCATGCATTCTCATTTGCATTGCATTTATATATTACCCTGGACCACTTGTGCTATGCACATTACTATATGGTAAATATTATATATATAGGGGATATGGGAAAAGGGAAATGCGTTATATACGCACACCACCTGCAGCTGGTACAGACTATCACAAAAGAGCCCGAAGAGGCCAATATGATGTGATGCCCTTATGTGGCGATATAACCTGATGCCCACAGAGGTGGTTATGGGAGGATTCTTGTGTGGAAATTAGTATACCGCATTTGCATTATGCATGCATTCATTAATCATTATATGGTATGATGCCTACAGAGGCTGTATGATAAGGAAGATGCCCGAAGAGGCTGATGTATATGTATACTGCATTGTGCATAACATTTAGGCATGTGTATTAGGGCCCTCAGAGGCATTTACTGATGTTCAGTTGTTTCTATTTCAGATATGTTATTTGTTATGCCTGACATACTCAGTACATCAGTCGTACTGACGTCCCTTTTGTCGGGGAACGCTGCATTTTATGCCTGCAGGTTCATATTGAGAGAGTGACGGTTCACACTAGTAGGTTGCTGGTTCAGCTGGTAATTGGAGCACTCTATTCGTTTCGGAGTTGCGGTCTGGTCGTGGTATATTTTACTCTTTAGAGGCTTGTAGACAGGTGTCCTGTGGTTAGTGTCATGTAAGGCCTTATCGACCTTGGTATATAAATGGATAAGTTGGGGCTTTTGGGTTGAAACTTTATATAATCTATCACATCTCAGTCCGTGTTTAAATATGATTAAGGGTGGAGTGTATCTGTGGTGCCCGGCGGGTAGGGTCCGGGTGCCCGTCGCGGCACTCCGGTTTGGGTCGTGACACCACTTCTCATATGATGTCCGATCAAGGTACTCTCTTGTCTTATTTCAATTTGAGCAACAATCGATGTATTATTGTTGGTAATGGAAACATAATTCCAGTTTGAGGTTATGGACATACTACTTTGTCTTCCCCACATCCACCTCTAGTTTTGAAAAAATACTCTTCATGCCCCTAACCTATTTAAAAATTTGGTGTATATCCGAAAATTCACCACTGATAATTGCGTTTCCGTTAATTTTGATCCCTTTGGGTTTTCTATGAAGGATTTCAAGACGGAGCTACCTCTAATTGGATGCAATAGTAGGGGAGAGCTTTGTCCACTCTAAACCTCCACCACTTCCATGAGTCAAGTCATACCATCTACCTTTGCCGCCCTTGCTATTTCTTCTTTACATAAAAATAATTTTATTTCTTGTAAGGGTACGCATAGTACTCCACTTTGTCCGTTAGGGAAACATGTTAAATTTCCATTTGTAGCCTCTACTTCTCGTACTTTGATGCCTTTTGACATTATTCATAGTGATTTATGGACATCTCCCGTTCTAAGTTCTTTGAGCCATCGTTATTATGTTTTATTTTTGAATGATTATTCTAATTTTTTATGGACCTTTTCTTTAGCGAAAAAATCTCAAGTTTTTTTCACATTCTTACACTTTAGAGCATTCATCCGTACACAATTCGAATGAGAAATTTAAAATATTCTATGTGGTAATGACAAAGAATATGATAATGGGTTGTTTCGGGCATTTTGTGATGCTAATGGCATAGTCTTTCATTTTTCTTGTCCTCATATGTCCTCACAAAATGGGAAGTTGCGAACGAAAAAATTTGTACCATTAATAATATTGTTCGAACTTTATTAGCCCATGCTTCCGTACCCCCCTTCTTTTTGGCATCATGCCCTACAAATGGCTACTTACCTCCTTAACGTACTTCCTAACAAAAACCTAGCATATAATTCCCCACTTAAACTTCTTTATAATAAAGATCATTCGTACTCTCATCTTAGGGTGTTTGAGTGTTTATGCTATCCTTTTTTTCTATCCACTACAATTAACAAACTTCAAGCTCGTTCTACCCCTTGTGTATTTTTGGGTTACCCATCTAATAATTATGGTTACAAGTGTTTTGATTTATCATTTAATAAAATCATAATTAGTCGCCATGTTATTTTTGATGAAACTCAATTTCTGTTTGCTAAAGTGTGTAGTTCCGTGCCTAGTTCGTATAATTTTTTGGATGACGAGGTCTCACCTTATATTATCCACCATTTATCCGACTTATCCCGTGATCAAAATACACCAGGCGGCCCACTGCATGCTTGCCCATAAAATACCATGTCCGCGGTTCCTAACAATCAGCCCAATGGGCTAGAATCACGACCCAGTACCGATCTTGGTACTGTTCCGCAATCCCAACCCACTTCAGCGTCTGCCTCGGTCCCGATTTCAGTTGTTAGGCCAGCAGGCCCACTGCCTGCTGGCCAGTCCGTCACCACGCCACACATTGATCGTAATACACCAAATTCTATCTCGAGTCAAGGACCCGTTACTCGTAGTCAACGGGGTATTTTTAAACCAAAACGACATTTTAATCTCAATTCTAATGTCTCTAAATCCCCACTACCACGTAACCCTGTGTCTGCCCTACATGACCCGAATTGGAAATTTGCTATGAACGACGAATATAATGCTCTTATTGAAAATAAGACGTGGGAGTTAGTACCCCGTCCATCTGGTGTTAATATTATTCGGTTTATGTGGATTTCTACTCATAAAATCCTGACGGTTCTTTTGAGAGGCATAAGGTTCATTTCGTAGGTGATGGTAAAACTCAACAGGTTGACGTGGATTGTGGTGAAATATTTAGTCCGGTGGTGAAACTGACTACCATTCACACTGTTCTAAGTTTGACTATCTCAAAAGCATGGTCCATTCATCAATTAGATGTAAAGAATGCTTTCTTGCACAGTGATGTTAAGGAGATAATATACATGCATCAGCCTCTGGGTTTTAGAGACCCCAACTATCCTCATCATGTCTGTTTACTGAAGAAGTCCTTGTATGAGCTTAAGCAGACCCCTCGGGCTTAATATAAAAGGTTTGCAGATTATGTATATACTATTGGGTTTTCTCACAACATGTCTGATCATTCTCTGTTCATATATCATCGTGGTACTTCTCTGACATACATTTTATTGTATGTGGATGATATTATATTGACTGCCTCGTCTGATAATCTGCGCAAGTCTATCATGTCACTACTCAGTTCAGAATTTGCTATGAAAGACTTGGGCCCTTGAGCTATTTCTTGGGTATAGCTGTCACTCGTCATGCAGGTGGTTTATTTTTGTCACAGAAGAAGTATGCGGCTGAGATCATTGAGAGAGCTGGTATGCAATCTTGTAAGTCTACTTCTACTCCGGTTGATACCAAACCGAAGCTGAGTGCTACGTTTAGCACACCATACGAGAATCTCACCCACTATCGCAGTCTTGCGGGGGCACTTCAGTATCTTACTTTTACAAGGCCCGATATTACTTATGCAGTTTAGCAAGTGTGTTTATTTATGCATGATCCAAAGATTGAGCACATGCATGCGCTCAAATGCATTATACAATATATACAAGGCACACTTGATTATGGATTGCATTTATATCCATCCTCCGTCTCTACTCTCGTGTCTTATACAAATGCTGATTGGGGTGGCTGTCCTGATACCAGCCGCTCGACATCTGGTTATTGTATGTTTCTTGGTGATAACTTTGTCTCTTTGTCTGCAAAACGTCAAGCTACATTAGTGCGATCCAGTGCAAATATCGAGTATCGAGGGGTAGCCAATGTGGTGTCTAACTCATGTTGGCTGCGTAATCTTCTATTAGAACTTCACTTTCCTATTCAGAAAGCTACCTTGGTTTACTGTGATAATTTTAGTGCATTCTATCTTTCGGGGAATCCGGTCCAACATTAGCGCACTAAACATATTGAATGAATATTCATTTTATTTGTGAAAAGGTAGCTCGTGGACAAGTATGCGTCTTGCATGTCCCTTCCAGGTACCAAATTGCTAACATCTTTACTATGTGTCTTCCCTCAATTCTATTTGAAGATTTTAAGGACAGTATCAGCGTACGACAACCGCCCGCTATGACTGCGGGGGTGTGACAGAACCCATGATATACACGACATTGTATATCACAGAAACAATGGGTTTATTGTTGTAATCAAATTAGTGTACAAACTTACCATAGTTGTAAAATTCTTGTAATATTAGATGTATAGTAGGAATAGAATTTTTCATATTTGGAGATTGTAAATTGTATATATACCCTATTCATTAATGAAAATAATCAAGGGATTATTTCTTTCAATCACAAAGCCATGTGATTACTCGTGAAGTTATGATCTTGCTTTTTTTTTCCTTTTCACTTTGGATATGAATGGACATGTAATTTAGCGGGGCTATATTGTTTCTCGGGAAAACAAGTTTAAGAGATTGTATCAATTTATTGGGATAAGAAGGGGTTGCTCAGATGCTAAGCACCCTCCACCTCCAACTCAAAGGTTGTGGATTTGAGTCACTAATGGAGCAAAAGGGAAAGATCCTGGGGATGGGAATTTTTTTTTTTGGAAAATTTTGTTGGTTTCAGGAAAGTTCTTTATATTTTCGGACTCGGACTTGGACCCCGCCCGCGCATAGCGGGAGCTTAGTGTACCGAACTGTCCTTTTTATATGAATTCTATACAGGATTAAAATCTTCTGAAATTCTTCTACCTTTTCTATCTTTACTGAGGTGGTAATCTCTTCCAATAAACCTTTCTTACTTTTAGTATAGACTTCAATTACATTCTAACCCAAATTTTGATGTGATCTTTTGTTGACTATATATTTCGCTCAATATCAACTTATGATTTGAGAACCGTGAATGTTAACCATTATTTCAGATACTTCAGATGCAGAAGGAAGTACACAGTAAGGAGATGCAAAGCAACTAGACTGATTGGTATATCTGAGGCGAGTCATGAAGGAATCAAGACTGTTGACATCCCGAAATCATGTGAATAATCATGGCGCGCTCTGGTGCAGTTTTCAGTGAAAAACTTTTATGACCGCACTAAGTGTAAGAAAATATCAATATTGTCTAAGCGAAAATAAAATCATAAAATTTACTATTGATTAAAAGAATTCGGGGCTTCAATTTATAGGGCCCTAAAGCAAAGATTTCACTAGCCTCCCCCATGAGTCACTCTTGACCCTACTTCTAGTCTCCTTCCGGTCCTTTTTGAGTATTGGCGGTCACAAAGGCTGATTCAGAATTTTGAGTTTTTAGGTTCTGAATTTTAGAAAAGTCAGTTTACTTGATTCTAGAGAAATTATCTATACATATTTAGTGCATTTCTTAACACAAATACACAATTCTGGGTCAAAGCTAATGGATTGATACAATATCAAATGCAGAAAAGAAATAACAAGAAATTAAAGATAAATAGATAGATACAAAAAATGAACTAATTAAAACTAAGGCTCTTTGATAGCCAAAACCCTCAATTAAGAATCCAAAACAATCACCTAATCTCTTAAGTAGATCTCAAGGAAATTGCATTCTCAAACAACCCACCTCTCAAAATATAGCAATCAACAAGAGCTTATTCCATAAGCCTCTCACAATCTCTCTCTAGAGAATCAATATTCATATTCATCAAAATCTAATAATAAAATAACAAGTGTAGTATTTATTATACTAACTAGGCTAAGAAGACTAACAACTATTCTACAAAAATACCTTTAATAATAAGAGTCTTCTTTAGTCTTCTTAATTAAGGGATGATGACTTGTATTAATAGAATAGACTCTTTTGCATACATAACCACCTTCTTCTCCACTCCGGCTTTGACAACTCTATTCGATCCCATGCTTCTCCTCCTTCAACTATTTAAGCCTCTTTGTCTTCAAGTGGGGGTGAATCTGTACAATGCCTCCAAAGCTTGCTCCCAATTATCAATCTTCATGCATATGCCTTGAAAGTCCTCAAGCTCCTTACCTCGGCTTTGTGCGGAGAGCTTTGATGAGCTCAGCTTGTATCATGAGTTCTGCTGAACTCATAATTAGAACTCTAGATCCGCCCGCTTGGCGGAGAGCGAAGAGAATCAATTTTCTCCATTTCACTGTTAAAACTTATTTAACATGCTTCTGCATTGTATGCTTCTTGGAAATTGACTTCTGTTTCAATTTGTTTTGCATTTCACTGTTAGGACTTATTCAACGGGCCTCGGATACACCAGTTGAATGTGCATGCTTCTTAAAAATTACTTCCTTCTTCCAATTTGTTTGACACTGTTTCTTTTTGTTCATCTAGAAAAGGAGAAACCTTTACTTTTATTTTTGGTTGGTCAAGAAAAATGCAACTTCTTGCAACATTTAGTTAGGGGTGGAAAACGGGCGGGTCAAATCGGATGTGGACCGATTGAGAAAACGGATAAAATATTCAATTCTCCCATATTTAACATGGATAAAAAGACGAATATGAATATCCATATAATCTATGACTTCAGGAATAGTCAAGTGAGAACACAAGCTAAAAGTCAAAATAAGTTTAGACTCCAAAAAAATAACAAGGAGACAAATAAGTATTGATAATATGGATATCCATATTATCCATCTGGATATTTATTAATATCCATATTTGAATGGTCAGTTATCCAACTCATATAGTTTAATGGGTAGTATTGTATGGTTACTTGTGTTTTTTTAAACAATTTAGCCAGCCCTACATTCAGTCTATTGCGAGTATTATGTGGCAACAACCTTAGCTGAAATTCCCTTGATATACAAATACACATAAAAATATAAAACAAGCAAACTTTTAAGCTAAATGTACTTCCTTCCCCCTTTCCTCCGCAAAATAATGTGCTAGTAGTTCTTTTGCCTAACTTACATTTGTTGAAAATGGGATTTACTGTGTGTATATATATACTTGCATCCCTGATTAAATCAAGTTGGTTGAATCATCAGCTAGTTAGTTGAACCATCGATCGATCCAGAGGGCGGATCTAGGACAATTTCAACTATGTACATAAATACCAAAAAAAAAGTTCGCACTCATTCTGAACCTGTTGACCCTAAATTCTGAATTTGCCTCTGGATCGATCCTTTTGCTTAACCAGAACAACATCCACCCTTCTTAACAGCAGAAACATCATCTTTCCCAATATTAATTGTTTGTCCTCTTGGCACAGAAGTTGGATCATCTCCTATATCAAGAGCTTTTCGACTGACCACTCGATATATCTGAGTGAGCACTTCTGTGAAGGCATTTTCTACATTGAGTGCTTCAAGTGCAGATGTTTCCATGAGGAACGTGTTCTCTCTTTCTGCAAAACCGCTGGATTCGCCCGCGGGGACGGCTCGGAGGTGACGGAGATCCGCCTTGTTCCCGATGAGCATGACGACGATGTTTTGGTCTGTATGGTCTCTGAGTTCTTTGAGCCATCTTGCTACATTTTCAAATGTTACATGGCGAGTTATGTCATAAACCAGTAAGGCACCCACTGCTCCTCGATAATATGCACTTGTGATGGCACGGTACCTTTTATGAGGCATGAAAAGATGATTAGAAACAACAACCCAAGGCAATATTATGGAGGAAAATATGGTAAATATTGCAAAATTTATGATTTCTGCGACCAACAACAACATACTCGTAGGATGTACGCAGACCTTATCTTTAACTTTGCAGGATTGAGAGACTGTTTCCAATAGATCTTCGGCTCAAAAAGAACGTAGTCAATGCATGATTGCAGGAAAAATAAGAGCAAAAAATCAAGAGACAAAACAAATGGCGCAACTTAATAATACCCACATAAAGATAATGATCTACGCGATACCAAAATAGTCCAACTAAGAAAAGAAGAAGAGGAGATGAAAATGCTAGCCCCCACCTCTCGCACATACAACGCGACAAACTCAAATACCTACTAACCTTCTGCAACCATTTTAGCTTAACCGATTAGAAAAAAGATACACATTTAATTGCTTAATTATATTATGTGTGAACAATCAACCAGTAAAGCACCACAAGTCCTAAGCATTTATGATGTCATGATACCTTTTATGAGGCATAAAAAGATGATTAGATAATTCAAGGCAATATGGGGGGAAATATTTTAATAATGCAATATAATCAATGAATGGAGGAAGTTGGAGAAACAGAATTCTCTTTTAATTCCTTGAATCTTTTCATATTCAGCAAAAAACTTTGCTTCTTCTCCCTCATTACCCCTGTGTGAAGAGAAAAGGCTATGTCTCATAGGGGAAGACGGTGGTAAAAGGATGTCTATCTAATGATGGCTAGCTCGTATACATAGGTATTGGACCAAGGTTAATTTGACAATTGATCTGGTGTTGTCAAATATGTCCGAATTCGAGGCTTAGATACAAAAAGTGTCAAACATGTCCGGATACGAGGCTCAAACACAAAAGTCTACTAATCGAGATGAACTTGTTAGTGATGGAAATAATTGCCACGAACCGAGGAAAAAAGGACGTCTCAGGAATTCTAGCAAGAGGACTCAAAGGAGATGTAAATGCAAGAATGTCACATCTATGATTGGAAACCGTGATTTAAAGCAACTTTTGGGCCACATTCATCACTACGCTTCTCACTACACTAGAAGCGATCCTTTTTCGTGGGGATTAAACAATATATACAAAAAAATTGTATTTATCCTATTACATATGTATAAATTTATGACTAAGAGGATTAAGTTGAATACCCTTTGGGCCATGTAGCTCTTCCCCCGCTACCCCACCACCAGAGAGTTTCCCTTGTGGGGGAGGTGCAATGGAAATATAATTTTTAGTTATCCTGAAATGATTATTAAGTTTAATTTAAAACAATGGCAGATTCAATAATAGATTCGTGGGTTTGGAAGAATCTAATGTTTCATAATCGAATTCCATACATATGTGAAAAAACAAATGTAGATGGACTTAGACATGCATTTCAAAACACATTTAACAATGAAAAATTCACGACGTCTAAATTCCAATTACACTATTGTTACGAATAGAAAGAAAGAGATTGGATTTTATTAAACGTAATGCATAAAAACAAGTGCAAATCACTTTAATATACATATTAAAATGCACTCGTTCATCAACTCAAAATCGATAATGTGTAAATTCTGGATTCATCACGATTTAATCGAATAGAAAAGCATGGTAAAAGTTAAAGAATAGAACCTTTCTTGGCCAGCAGTATCCCAAATCTGAGCTTTGATAATCTTGTCATCAACATGAATGGTACGTGTGGCAAATTCAACACCAATTGTAGACTTAGATTCTTGGCTAAATTCATTTTTAGTAAAACGAGAAAGCAAATTTGATTTGCCAACACCAGAATCACCTATGAGCACAACTTTGAACAAGAAATCATAATCTTCATCAGCCCTATATGCCCCCATTTTCCGTTAATTAATATTCTTTATTGCTAATGATGATCTTTTTCTACATATGAATTGAGAAAATTGCACTTTCTCTTTTTGAGTTATTTATTTTTCTTTCACCCTCCCTTCAAATAACAAGTTTTTTCTTGTTAACGGCTTTTTTTCTTTTGGATTATGGATGTGAAGGGAGAGAGGGAGAAAGAGAGAAAGTGGGAGAGAGCTAGGGAGAGAGATTATAATAAAATAAATTAATTAATGATTTTACCTCAAATGAAATAACAAATCACCTCTCCTTTTGTTTAGGAAGGATGGAGGGTAGGAACTTTTCAGTTTGACATAACATATTTTGTAAAATTAAACCTCTATAATAAAGATTCCAAAAAGCATAATGCATCTAATGGTGATTTTAGAGGTTTTTGCTTTCCTAGAAAATGTAGAGGATGAAGTGAGTGTTTGATGGGAAGGAAATTGTTTTCGACCTATTTTTTTAAAACGATTTTTAAGATAATAAGTAAATTTCTTACTTATTTTCTGATGTTTGTTAAGTAATAAAAAAATATTATTTCAAAAATATTTATATTTAATCTAGATAAGCAATTGTGGGGCTTGCACGAGTTAACACTTTTAGATGTTAAATCTTTTCATTTTTTCCTACTAAAAGTGGGAAAAATCTTAATTCTATAAAAATAGCAGTTCGGTGCACTAAGCTCTCGCTATGCGCGAGGTTCGGAGAAGGGTCGTATCACAAGAGTCTATTGTACGCAGTTTTACCTCACATTTCTGCAAGAGGTCGTAATTTTAATTCTATATGATACGTAAATAGTTTCAGTTGTGTAAGGTTTTCTCTACATGACAAGTGTTCATTACGGGACACATTTTACTCAATTACTTCTTCGTTTTCCCCTTTCTTATTTTCATGATAATGCCAATGACATGTTATTTTTCGACGCTAAAATTTAATTCATTAATATTTTCTAGACAACTAGAACATGATTTAGCCAGTAATTTATTGTTACAAATATTAATTTTATATTATAAATAGTGATTTTACTATTACAAATTAATTTTGTTACTTTAATATTACGAAAAGTAAGGTTAGTCACGATTAAAGAAAAAATTAATTCAATGAAGCATAATAAAGATCAAGACTTCCCACCTATTACTCCTCTTTCTCTTCATTTTTTCAAGGCCGTAATATAACAAATCATAATTTTATTAACACTAAAAAATTAGAATTCCGTTTGCAATCAACATTTTTTCTCAGCTGAGATGTCTTGGTATCCGATGATGTTCTTGTAGTCGAGAGCTAGGAGTAAATCGGCTCTGCGGAATAGTTCGGCTATCACTGAATTTGGCTAAACACTTAGCTATTTTTAAGAGTTTAACAGTAACAGTTTCGTTAAACCTAAAACATTTTTAGGTGGCGATTTCATTAAACAATTTCTCGAACTTGCATAAGCTTTCATAATGTACCGCATTATATTGTATTATGGTGTACCGCATTATATTGTATTATGGTGTATTGTATTACATAATTTTGTATTCTTTCGATATGAATACAATATTTAGATAGATTGTATCATTTTTTGTTGTTACATTATGTCACACGTCAACCATTTAAAAGATAAATCTATAAGAAAAATAGGGTACGAGGCAGAATTGTTAGAAGAAGGTAACGTAATGGGAAAAAAACCAACATTATGCCTTCTGTTTGATTTTGTATTGTTATAGAAGCATTTGGGGCCTTGGGAATTAGACATTGTATTTTGGGTCTTGAGAAAAAGGGCATAATGTCGGGTGTTTTATGTTTTATCTGTTAACAGGTAAAAAGGGGTTCGACTCTCTTTTGGATGAAATTTAGGGGTAGTAAAATGTAGGGGGGCCGGGATTTCAATTTTATGGGTTTCATATTTTAAAATGACGACTTCAAGTGCTAATAACTGAGTTCTAGATTCAATATTTGTACACATTTAGTAAACTTACACTACAACAATATACCCAATATAATCGCATAAGTGTGGTCTGGGGAGGGTAGAAATGTACACAGACCTTACCCCTACCCTATCTTGGGAGGTCGAGAGACATTTAGTGAACTTACACTATTTAATCAAAATTAACTGATTTGGCCGAACTCGTATCTGAGTTTCTAGCTCCGGTTCTAGTTAAATGGTAAATATTTGGTTTTGGTTGCTGACGTGGAAAGGAACCTTCGCGATCTAGCTGATTTTGCATGCCTACTTGGTTTTCGGGTGACTGTTAGTAGGTTTTGCAACAAGATTTATATTTATAGTAACCAACCATAAGTTCAGTGATTTTAAAGTGACAGATAAGTTTAGTGATGTCTGTAAAGCGAAAATCATAAGTTGGATGACTATGTGAGAAATTAACTTGTACAAAGGGACCAACATAACATTTAGCATGAAGTGGAATGTAGATGTGGGTCGTGGATGTCCGGTACAGACAAGTATTACTTGATATGAAAAGATTAATCGAATTCAAACTAGTCGTTCTGATTCTTTAGTTTCCCTTAATTTCAGCGGTGTTGTGATAAGAAGATAGAGAACTAGGGTAAAAGAAATTGAGAACTTCTTGGTAGAGAGCAAATTATACCCTAAGTTGGCTTACTCGGCGCAAATTTAAATATAGTCGAACTAGTGGACTTTGAATACCGAACGGTTAAACCAAAAAAAGAATTTAGGTCCCTTTTAAGTTTTATCATATGGTGATAGAGTTCAATTGTTGAAGAATAGTATCCCGTATGGCTGTCCAGTGGGCTGGGTCGGCCCGATCCCGACCCGGCCCGATTACCGCCCCGCCCCCAAAAAATACAGAATGAAATTGTAGGTAGCGGGGTTCGATCTCGGGACGGGACTAGGGCTCGTCCCGATCCCGCCCCATCCCGACTCGGTTTCCCCTCTTTGCAAAAATAACCGTTGCAACAACAATCAAATTTTGATTTTGGCCGTTGTGCAACGGCTATAACGGCCATTGCCCCCCATCCCATAAGTCCCCTACCTCCTTAATATTTATTTTTAACCCCTAAGTTAATATATTTATACTTTAACCATATTTCTCAACTATAAATACCTCATTTTCCTCTTCATTTTTCTCACAAATCTTCCTACCATCTCTCTAATCTCTCAATTTATCCCTCTACAAGTCTACATTGCCTACTAAATATTATATTTTATTTGCTTATTTGTATCAAAGTTCAAAAATTGGGAGTGAAGTTGGCAACTAGCTTGAGGATCAACCTTGATAACACGTCAACGTTATGTCGGCGTTTGATACCTTCGTTCCTTCTTTAAATTATTATTGTTACTTAATTTTAATTATCGTACTTAATTTTATTTACTTTAATTATTTATTTGCATAATTATAATGGAACGACTTGGACGTTTGATTTCTGGTAGAGGTACTACGAGTAAGGGTGCATCTTCTAGTAATCGTATTCCTAGTCCCGATGATTTCACTCATATAGATGAAACTGATTTTTTTAATGATCTTAATATACCATTAGGTCATGAGGTATATTCTGCATCTGAACCAGACTTTACTTTTGAGAATTAGACGATAATGTAGATAACACATTCACTAGTGCACCTCCACCTCAGGCTCAGACTGAGTCTCAGCCTGAAACTGAAACTGGAATGCCTTCTATTCCACCTAGTATGAGTCGAGGCCCCAAATAACGAAAATTAAAATCACCTGCATGAGATGTTTTTGATAGGGACAGTGAGAATCAACTAGCTAGATGTAAAATTTGTCAACAAGTTTATAAATTTAAAACCGGAAAAGGTCTTCAGCTACACCCAATTAACATGCCTACACAGTCCTTCAGCAGACATCAACGGCCCTTCCGCTAACCACCGTTAGCTTAGGAATTTACAGGCTGATCCATGGAGGTTTCCAAGAAACTAAGCAGATAACCATATAACAACATTTTATAACAACATTAACAACATAATAATACACATATTTTAGGAGATAGGTAACCAAAATAAAAACTTACATAAGTCTGAAGATAGAGGGAGGTTTCCCTTTCGGGGAACCCCGAAGGTGTACTACCCTGAAAACTGAAAACTGAAAAACTTAAAAAAGTACAAGATGCTTTATATTACAAGAGATGGTGAGTGGAATGGAAGTGGTATGAACATTGGAGAGAGAGTGTGGAGAGGGTTGTGGTTGTCTTTCGAGTTGTGTCTTCGTCTGATTATCTTTCCTTTATTTATAGGCGTCTCGCGGACTTCAAACTCTGGACTTCAAAATATTTTAGAATCTTTCCTGTTTCAGCCGGGTGGGCCTTGGGCCCCATCGTCACGTGAAATTTGGAAAAGATGCTTTATGTTTTTTGTCCGTTGTCTGAGCTTTCTGCTTTTCTGGAAAGTTTCTTTTAAAGGAACTATTTCCTTTCCGTCTTTTTTACGTCATTGTCTGCTTTTTTACTTTCCGTCTTCTTTATGTCATGTCTAAGTTTTTGTCTGAAAAATATTGACATAGAGAATTTATAGTGGCTACTAAGTGACTGGTGTCTTTTTTATTGTGTGCAATCCACACATTATCTACTAAACATATTTGCTGTCTATCTATAATAAATTCTGGTAAAACTTTAAAAGTTAAATTAGAAGTGGGAAAAGAGACTAGATTATTTCTCCCGAAATATGTTCTTTCTAAAACATTTGTCTCTAATTCTATAGTAGGTCTAAAATGAGTATTAGCTAATACCTTCTGTCTAAAGCTGTCTTGGGATTCGGCTTTGCCTTTCCCTTTGTATGGTTTCTGAGTCTGAAACCAGAAGACGCCAGAAATAGTAAAAAGCAGACAATGACATAAAGAAGACGGAAAGTAAAAAAGCAGACAATGACGTAAAAAAGACGGAAAGGAAATAGTTCCTTTAAAAGAAACTTTCCAGAAAAGCAGACAGCTCAGACAACGGACAAAAAACATAAAGCATCTTTTCCAAATTTCACGTGGGGATGTTTATTGAGACATGTACAAAGCATGCACAAAGCTAGGTATAACGAATATCTGGCTGAAAAATCGGGTGTGCCAATGCCTTCTGAGTCGGGACAAGGTTCACATAGTATCCCCGACCAAGTACAGGGTTGAATTAACCCGATGACGGGGGAATTATATGTCCTAAATATAATAAACACAAAGATAGGGAAAATATAACAAAATTAGTTGGGTGGAGGGTTTGCCTTTTTCATTTCCTTCTTCTCTTGGATTTATTCATTACATTAGAGAAACATATAATCCTGCTTTTAACGGTTTTCCTAGATCAAATGTTAGAAGAGACGTTTTAAAATTTGCACATGAATATCAACATTATTTATGTTATGCATTATATCATTTTAATGGAAAAGTGACTATCACTTCTGATATAGGCCGTAGTACTAACAGTAATGATTATTTAACCGTTATATGTCATTGGATAGATCAGACTTGGTCTATGCAAAAATGTATTTTAGCATATAGATATATTGATGATAGGCACACTAAATTATTTATTGCAAGAAATATTCATGAAATTTGTGAATATTATGAAATTACTGATAAAATTATGACTGTTACATTAGATAATGCTACTGCTAATGATTATGCTGTAAATCTTTTAAAACTCGATTTACTATATCTTTTCCCGATATTTTACATATTAGATGTGCATGCCATATTTATAACTTAGTTGTAAAGGATGGCCTAAAACTTTTTAAAAACATTCCAAACATTCTTGATAAAGTACATTTGCTATAAACTTTATTTTTGAAGATAATAAAATACAAAGACGCAAAGAGTATAAATTTTTTTGTCATGATTGTGAACTACCTTATAGAAAAATCCAAAAAAAATCCAAAAGAAGTTTCGACTAGGTGAAATTCTTTATATGAACAACTACTTTTTGCTCACGAGTATAAAAGACCTATAACTTTATTATTTAACACTCATAATCAAAGTCCAACGGATATGCTGGTAGATGATGATTGAGAAAAAATTTCGGAACTTATTGCATTTTTAGAGAAATTTTTTCTAGCTACTAAAGAATTTTCTGGAATTTATTATCATACTATTTCAACTATGTTATTTTATATAGCTCTAATATTTTTGTTACTTAATGAATATATGCAAAAGCGTAAAAAAAATATTTATAAAATTTAAAAAATACATTTTTCCTATTCCCACTATATATTTTAATGGTGATGTATTAAATCCGACTATTAAAGTAGACGATTGTAAAGCACTTGTTGAAACGATTTATGAAAGCTTAGAAATACTTCCAACAGACCCAATTGAAGAAGAAGAAGAACCAACTAACGAACCAACTAAAGAAGAAGTTATGTCTAGCATACACAATGAATGCAAAAACATATATATGTATTGCCAACAAGAAAGTGCAAATAATCAACCGGCTTCGGTACCATCTTCTTCTACTTCACTGCAACCTAATAAAAGGCATGTGGTTTCTGCTGCTAGTGTTCAAGACCTTAGAAATAGAATGTTTAGTGGTTCAACTTCTTCACAAATTAGCGAATTTGATGTTTATATTTTGCAGGGTGTTGCGTACGAATCAATTGTCAATGAAGATGGACGTGAAGACTTGCTGAGATACTGGAGGTAGAATGCGAAGACATTTCCGATACTACCAAAGATGGCCCGAGATGTGTTGAACATTCAAGCATCATCAACAACGTCTGAAAAAACTTTTTCTGCTGGAAGATTTCAAATAGGAGAGCACATACACTCATTGGTGGGAGACAACTTGGATATTGTAGTTTTATTCAGAGACTGGATTAGAGCGGAGCGTAGAAGGTGCGGTCAACCGGAGATCAACGAAGAAGACGATTACAACTACAATGAAATCTTGTCTGAGGGAGCAGGAAGCGACGTCGAACAATTTGACCAACAACTTCCAATTTTAACCGAAGATCCTCAAGACATTGTGAGGAAATTAGAAAAAGTATGGTTAACTATGTAATTTTTTTAATGTCAATTTTACTATGTGATTTGAAACTTTTGAACAACGAAACAAAGTTGCATTCAAAAGTTGCAATTTTGAAATTGTATTACAAAATATCATATTTCTATTAAATAATATAAGAGGCACAAAAAAGCCATGTGATGTTTTTATTACACTATCTTGTTCAATTATTTAAGTGTTTAAATATATATTTTTAAAATTAAGTGTCTAAAAAAAACAAAAAAACCCAAATCCCGCAACCCGATCCGACCCGTCCCTGTTGATTTTATCCTCTATTCATCTTGTATTAATCTTGAAGAACAAGTGGAACAATTTCCAGAACAATGAAGAAAGAAGATGCAGAAAAACAGTAAGCAGAAGAAGAAGTTTTAATTGTAATTCTTATTACTCTTCTTTTCAATGTTAGTCAAAGTACATGATGTGTATGGATATATATACATTTCAGATTGTAGGCTCTTAGGAGCCTTAGTTAGTTTAGGAGCCTTTCTTTTAGTTAGTTAGTTATTACATATCTTAACTAACTTTGCTAACCAACTAACTACTTCTTTAACTTCTAACTAATTTGTTGAGTTATTGTCTATATCTTTAACAACCTCCCTCAAGATGGATACTGGGAATACATTCAGTAAGCCAAGCTTGGAGCACATATATTGATGTTGAATCCTATTCAGCCCCTTGGTGAATAAGTCAGCTGGTTGATGCGTAGTATGTATGTATTCTGGTCTTATCATACCTTTATGAATTTTTTTCCTTATGAAATGTAGATCAATCTCTATATGCTTTTTCCTTTCATGGAATACTGGATTTGCACCAATTTGTATTGCCGATTTGCTGTCTGTGTAAACTGTCAGTGGTAACTCAAGTTTTATCCCAATTTCTTCAAATAATCCAAGTAACCAAGTCAATTATGCCACCGTTACTGCTAGACTTCTGTATTCAGATTCAACAGAGCTTCTAGATATTGTAGATTTTTTCTTAGACTTCCATGATATAAGAGATTCTCCAAACTTGACAATATACCCTGTGGGGCAAGCAGCCCAGTCTGCATCACAGTAAGCTGTCACTTGTTTCTTGTGCTTTGCTAGATAGTATAATGCCTTGTCCAGGGTGATTTTTGATATATTTGACTATTCTTAATGCAACATTGAGGTGTGACCTCTTTGGCTATTGTAGGAACTGACTGAGTGTTTGGACATAATAATCAATATCGTCTTGTAACTGTTAAGTAAAGTAGTTTTCCTATCAACCTTTGATAAGAACTGACATCTTTCGGTACTTCATCTTCTAGTTTTATTTTCACTTTTCTGTGTTCTGCTATTGTTGTAGATGATCATCATATTCTTTTGTGGTTAACTTCAGTCTGTAATCAATAGGGGTATTTATAGGCTTAGCATCAGATAATCCAAGTTCAGAAATGAGTTCTAATGCATATTTTCTTTGATGCATAAAAATCCCTTTTCCTGATCTTGCAAATTCTATCTCCAAAAAATATCTTAGCTCTCCCAGATCTTTCATTTTGAAGGCTTATTGTAATGATTGTTTTGTTTCTTCTATATGTTTGATATGATCTCATGTTATTAACATGTCATCCACATAAACCAGTACCAGAGTCATTCATTTGTCAGTATTCTTTATGAATAGAGAATGATCATATTGAGACTGTCTGAACTCCATTTGTAATAGTGCTTCTGTGAGTTTGAAATTCCATTGCCTTAGAGCATGTTTTAATCAATATAAGGATTTAATCAGTTTGCATACTTGGTCGCCCCATGGCTGATAAATCCTTGAGAAAGGTCCATGTATATTTCATCATGTAAGTCTCCTTGTAGGAAGGCATTGTATACATCCATTTGATGTATGTGCCAGTGTCTAGATGCTGCAATGGATATGATAGATCTGACAGTCACCATTTTTACTATTGGGGAGAATGTCTCTTGATAGTCTATTCCTTCCTTTTGGCTGTATCCTTTTGCCACTAATCTAGCTTTTAATCTTTCAATTTCTCCTGTTTCTTCATATTTGATCTTGTATATCCATTTACAGCCTATAGGTGTTTTACCTTTAGGTAGAGTGACAATTTCCCATGTATAATTGTCCTGTAATGCTGTTATTTCAGCTTTCATGGCATCCACCCATCTTGGATCTTTGGATGCCTCAACATAATTTTTAGGTTCAGTAATTGTTGAGAAAGCAGTGAGAAAATCCTTGTATTTATGTGAGATTGTTTCATATGAAATGTAGTTGGCTATAGAATATGGTTTTGTGGAATTTGATTTATTGGTGCTAAAATCTTTGAGCCATATTGGAGGTTGTTTAGATCTTGTAGATTTTCTAGTGGACGGTACATCAGATGACTGATTTTGTGTTGTATGTTTTGTAGGTTGTGGTATCTGTATGTTGTTAGTGGGATCAGAGTTTGAGTTTGTATGTTCAGATAGAGTGTGATACTGAGTATTTTCTGTTGTACAAGGTGTTTGGTTTGTATTTTCTTATTGAGGAAGTTCTAATGTATCATGTACTTGAAGTGATCCTTTATTTATATGAGCCTGAGAATCAGAAAAATATCTAGACAAGTATATGTTAGAAGTAGGAGAATTATCATCATATTCACCACTGGTATTATGTAGAAAAGTATACTGTTCTGATGTTTCTCTTTTGAAAGGAAATTCATCCTCCCTGAAAACTACATCTATGTTTACCAGAAATACTTTGTTTTGTACATCATATAAAATATATCCCTTTTGTATTTCAGAATATACCATCATAACACAAATCTTAGTCCTGGATTGTAACTTATCAGATACTGTGAGATCTTTAGCAAAACACAAACACCCCAACACCTTTAAATGATTAATAGAAGGTTTTTTGTTGTACAATTTCTCATAAGGTGTCATTCTAGTAGTAGAAGAAGGTACACCAGCTTGTACACACAGTCCCCAAAATTTTAAAGGAATAGAGGCTTGAAACCTTACTGCTCTTGTGATTTCTAGTATATGTCTGTGCTTTCTTTCAGCTATATCATTTTGTTGTGGTGTGTAAGAACAAGATCTTTGATGTATAATACATAGACTTAAGAATAGGTTATTGCATGCATCATTCACAAACTCTGTTCCATTATCACTTCTTACTGTTTTTATAATTTTATTAAACTGTGTCTGAACAAAGGCTAAAAACTATTTAATCACAATACAAGCATCATATTTAAATTTAAGAAGATATACCCAAGTCATTCTGGTGAAATCATCTACTATAGTAAGAAAGTATTTGTGACCATTGTGAGTTTGTACTTTATAGGGTCCCCAAACATCCATATGAACAAGTTCAAAGCTGGAAGTACTTTTATTATCACTGTTAGGAAATGGAAGTCTACATTGTTTAGCACATGGACATCCATTATAATTTTTATAGTACTAGCGATAACATCATGTTGAGCTCTAATTAGTTTACTAAATACTGCACTAAATGTATGTCCAAATCTTCTGTGCCACAATCTTATTTCTTCATCAGATACTATAACAGATTCCTTGGTTTTTCTCACATTTAGTCCTAGCTTCAGTTGTTCATTTACACCTATTTGTTTTGTCTGACTCACTAACATGTACAAATAATCTTGCAGTCTACCAATCTCCTTCACCCTCATATTGTAGAGATCCTGAAACAAGCAGAAATCAGGATAGAAGGTGGCTGAACACTGCAATTCTCTGGTAAGTTGTGATACATACATCAAGTTAAATTTGAATTGTGGTAAATATAATACATTGTTAAGGGTACTTCTGTTGAATATAGTGCTTGACCCTGTGTGAGTGACACTTACTTTTTCTCCATTAGGTAAATGTACATTTTTAGAATCATTTGTGTTTACAATTCTGGTAGCATTTGAATGCTCTGATACCATGTTGATTTTATCCTCCATTCATCTTGTATTAATCTTGAAGAACAAGTGGAACAATTTCCAGAACAATGAAGAAAGAAGATGTAGAAAAATAGTAAGCAGAAGAAGAAGAAGTTTTAATTGTAATTCTTATTACTCTTCCTTTCAATGTTAGTCGAAGTACATGATGTGTATGGATATATATACATTTCAGATTGTAGGCTCTTAGGAGCCTTAGTTAGTTAGTTTAGGAGCCTTTCTTTTAGTTAGTTAATTACTACCCATCTTAACTAACTTTGCTAACCAACTAACTACTTTTGTAACTTCTAACTAATTTGTTGAGTTGTTGTCTATATCTTTAACAGTATCGTCCCATCCCCCCAAATCTTGGCCCCTCTTCTGAGGGATGTGGGATGGGACGGGACCTCTTCCCGTTCCGCCTATCCCGGATCGCCAGTCCGCCGGATCCCGATCCCGACTAACACCCCGTCCCACCGGAACCCGTCCCAGCCCGCCCGACCCGCCCCACTGGCCACCCCTAGTATCCCGTAACTTGAGACCACTAAATATTGCCAAAGATTTAACCAAATACCTATGTTGCTCGACCTCTCCAAAAATGTTGTCGTACTCGTTTCGAATCTTCCAAAAATGCATTAATTTTGGAGGATCTGACACACATTTAAGAAGAGTCTAAGCAACATAGCCAAACACCAGAATTATAGTATCCTGAATGGTATAATTACCTTTTCATATGCCAATCTTTTAAAAGGAAGAACATTTATCTTGTGAACAAGTGTAATCTTTTCTTTTGATTTGGAAATTGTTTGGAGAAAAAGAGGAATTGGAGGGGCTAGTTCTGTGCATTACTAACTTTTATAGTCATCTCAAGTCAATTTCTAATGTTGGTCTAGACATAAAGTGCAGAATTTCCACTATAAAAGTAACCTTATCTATGGGTTCAATCATTCAGTCTTAGTAGTCATAGTAACACACACTTCATATCTGCAATAATGCCTAGCCTTTCCTTATGGTTATTCACATTTATTTTTGTTGTTGGTCAGGTGCAAAGCAGGATTTTGAGACTAAATTCTTCATATCGATTTATCTCGGATGGAGTTGATCACGTCGAATATCAAGACAAATGTGACCATTTATATGGCTTCTTTCCATGTGCTGATAGCACTGGAAGTTTCATTTTCCTAATAGCAATCTATCAGTACTTGCTGATTGTAGGAGAAAAGTTGGTCTCAAATGGAAGTAAGACGCTATTTAATATACTTGGAACTGGAATTTTTGGCGCTACCCTATTTCAGATCTTGAAGGCTTTCCCCAGGATTATCTTGGTGATCGGTTAGTACATGTAATTTGCACTGTCGTTTCATTTTCCTTTTTCTTGTTTTTTTCTGATGTGTATGGAGTCCCACATGGAAAGTAGAAGAGAAGAGGAAGCTACTTATAAGTTGTTGGATACTCTTAAAAAGCATCTTTGATTATTTTAACCCAACAACGGGTATCAGAGCCAATAGTTTGACGAGATGAGTATGAAGATGGCGGATTGATGGTGTAGGCCCCTACTTAGTGTCTTTGCTTGTTTACGGGCCGGTTTGCTACCGTTACCCATAGCTTTGAAGACGGATAACATAAAAAAGTAGGTGGGTTGTGAATGGTGATGTTTCATGTGAAACTTAGTTCAAGGATACTTGTGAACAAAGTCCCACTTGAAAAGTAAAAAGGAAATTGACTTAAATAGATGGCCGTCCAAAAAAATAGCCGGCAGATGTATAATATATGTATATTGGTTATCGACTATAAATAATTTTTAGCCGAGTGGCCAAATGCGTAACCTTTCCAAAGTTAAAAAGAAAAGGAAGCTACTCATAAGATGTTGGAAAACCGTGAGGGCTTGTGTTGTTTTAGCCCAGACAACTTTCTATTTATAGTCACAACTCTGTTATACCAGATCAACTAATTATAGTTTTATGATTCTAATACTGCATTTATTGTACTCCTTTGTTATAACTGTTAGAAATTTGCCTTTGGCGGGAGTTGCGTCCGACCAACTTTAACGGCTTAAACACTAGTGTTACGCATGTTGGAGAATCCAGTTCTTCAGACATGTATAATCCACTAAGTAAGTAGATAACCGTAGGGCCAAGGATCGTCAAATTTCGTTGAGAA
Source organism: Anisodus tanguticus (assembly GCA_034509755.1). Lineage (NCBI taxonomy): Eukaryota > Viridiplantae > Streptophyta > Magnoliopsida > Solanales > Solanaceae > Anisodus > Anisodus tanguticus. The sequence continues at coordinate 18,918,369 of CM067544.1, forward strand.
ATGAAAGAGATATTGGTCCACGAAGTGAGGTGTTTGAAGCATGGAAAAGTGTGGTATTGAGATCAATTCTCCCTCATCGGTGGAGGAAGAAAGAATTGTTTTGTTTATAAGTCTCAAAGTTGGCTTGGGGTTTGGGACCCCAAGGGGTTCTCGGGTTCTCGAGTTCTCGGGCTGTGGGCTATGGGCTGTGCTTCTTCTAATATTATCTTTTTGGACCAGAGAACTTTTCCATATGTACAGTTTGGTCCCTGAAGTTTCAAGAAAGTCAGATTGGGCAGAGAACAACACTCAATTCAGCCATTTATTTTGGCTGAATTACTCTTCCTAAATGCCATCCGTTGCACATCAAGTTCACCATTTATTTTGGTGAATTACTACCTTCATAATTGCCATTACTTGGCCAGTAATGACACTTATGTGGGCAGCTCTTGAGCCTCTCCTTCAACTATATAAAGGACCATTTGTCACCATGGTTGAGGTACACGAAAAACACACAAGCAGACACACATAAACAGAAATAGAAATCAGTCTTCCTGCTACCTTCCAGCATCATTTCATTACTCAAAATTCTTCACGGTAACACTTGAGTTTCCTTTGCTCATTTGTTCACTTGCTGGTTTATCTTGAGAGACAATTGTCCAGGATGTAGAAATGATACATACGGGGCAATATTGTCTTAAAGACAGAGTGCAAACACTCGACTCAGCATACCGAAAACTATTCCAGTTTATTCTTCAAGTTCTGTGTAATTTTCAGTTTGTTGTTGAATTGTAATTTCAGTTCTTGTAATACTTAGCAGTTACTTGTAATTTACGTTTCCTGCATCTTTGTAACCAACAATAACATCTGGAGTTGCTTCTAGTAAAGAGAAAGCTCAGCATCAGGTCTCTACTGGAGTAAGCACTAGTGTTGGAGCCACAATATTTAATCTCACTTTTATGTGGGGAATATGTGTCATATTTGGCGCAAAACAGAGGCATGAAAAATCAACTAATCTTCAACCTGCAGAATCCTCACTTTTGAACTGTTTGCATGTTTTGAAGAGTAAGTTCTCTACGAGCCTTTATAGCTTGTTTTGTCAAGTTTCTAAGAAGCCAAAAGCTCTTATTTATCTTTTAAAAAAGCGTTTATTTTAGAAAGTTTAGGTGTTTGGTTGAAGTTTTCACGGGAAAAATAAGTGTTTTTCAGTCGTAGCAAAAACGGCTTTCGAGAAGGTACTTGGTCAAAATTTTAGAGGTGTTTGGCCAGCTCTTCAACAACATGCGGCAGATTTTCTAAATCTATTTGTATGGAGCTGTTGACACAAGATTAATTGTTTTTAAGTCGTAGCAGAAACTGTTTTTCAGAAACTAAAAAAATAACTTTTCTCGAAGTAATAGGAAAGCTACTTTTTGGAACCTTGGCCAAGCATAAATTACTGCTCTAATATTAGCAAAAGTGTTTTACACATTGATTAACCAAACACGAACTGCTACTCTCCAAAAGTACTTTTCCGAAAAGTATTTCTGATAAAAAACACTTTTTAAAATAAACAGATTTTAAAAATTTGACGCAACAAAATATCCTCGAGACTCGAGAGACAGAGAAAGAAGTTCATTTAAGTTTTTTTGTTAATAATTGAAGCCTAAGTTGGAATATTTTTTTGATATTTTACAGATAATGGTGTTACAATTGACAAAAAGGCTAATTACACAGCTGGAATCATGCTTATTTCCTTGATCCCATTTGCTCTGGTGCAGCTTGTTAATGCTTTCAACACATACTTTGGAAGGCGTATCGTGATTTTCACCGCACTTGTAGTATCAGTCACATTTTTGCTGTCATACTTCACTTATCAGGTGATTATTCAAAAATTCAAAAGTTAGATTGAACACGATGACGAAAACTTTTTACCATGAAAATCTATCTAATGTTATAGTTTTTAAGTTTGATTTCTAAAGTTGTCACTCAACTATTGGAAGTATCGAAATAGGTGAACAAAGTAATTTTTCTTTATTTTGTATCGTCACTTATCTTTTGTTATTTCACTCAAAAGGTCATTTTTCTTTATTTTGCATCAGAAAATTCACTTGTCTTTTACTACTTCACTCAAGTCGAAAAGTGATATATCCGATCACTCTTTAATGACGTGTCCTTTTGAATGAAATAAGAAAAGTTAAATGACTATTATGACAGAAAAGAGAGAAAAATAATATTTTAAGTAATCTACTCTAGCTTTCTCTCTCGTTGAGTATTGTATGATATAAAAAGGGTATTCCGGTGCATGACGCATCCCACATTCATGTATGCGCACCCTAAGGGCTGTGAGCTGTGATGACTTGAAACATGATGAAAATATTATAGGGCATTTGTTATACATAACGATGTTCATTCATTGTGTGACTTTTATTCTTATTGACTTGAAAATTTCAAATTCTTGTTTTTTTAAACTTTTTAGATCCATGGATTCAAGAAGTTTAGAATATTCGAAATATGAGAATCTGCTAGCTGCTTTTCTCCAACATGTGCGAAGGCATGCTCATTGATGAACAAGGGAGACCTGATATTCACGCCATCCAAAGGTAATTTCGAGACAAATTAATTGAGTTCTTGTAAGGATGTTGGCACTAGCTCCCAAGGGTATGACCTAGTAGTTAGTGAAGCAGGTTGATAACCATGAGGTCTCAGGTTCAAATTCAGCGGAGGCAAAAATATTAGGTGATTTTTTCCTACCTGTCCAAGCGTTGGTGGACAGAGTTACTACGTACCTGTGCTGGTGGGATGGGAGGTAGCAGGTTCTTCATGGAATTAGTTGAAGTGCGGGCAAACCGGCCCGCACACTACGATTACAAGAAAAAGGCTGTTGGTACTAATTATAAACTTTGCAGGTTATTTGCTGAGACAGATAGAGATGCCAACAAAATCATAACACTTGTTGAATTGGAGAATTTGATAATTGATATGCAATCTGGGAAGGTTAAGGTGGATAAGAATTATGCGATTTACAAAATATAAGGCTTTTGACCTTAACAATGACAAGATAATCGATGAGTTTGAGTTTGTAGAAGGATGCAAAAGATGGATAGAAGAAGCAAAGATGTTAGCTAAAAGTGATGATTATACAACTAGAAGGATTTTGCATGAGGCAAGCAAAAACTTCAGTAAATATCTTCTAAATTTCCCCTCTTTTTCACTTATTTGTTAGCATAAACTAGTGCCTTGGTGCTCTTGATTGGATTTAAGTTGTATATGTTGACAGTGTAAAGATCTATCAATGAAATTTAACATGTTATAGCAGGTAACTTACTTTTTTGCCAAGTGATCGTTAGAGCTACATGGAAGGGGGGGGGGTATCAGACCCCGTTAATTTTGGAGAAAATATGTATAATGTATATATACGTTAAGGAGAGATCATATATCTCATTAGACACCTTGAAACACAAAAACTGGCTCGGGCACTGGTCAAATTCGTTGCTTAGCGCCTCTGTCCGTGTGTGATGACTTAGGTTCGAATCTACTTGTTGCATTTCTTGGGTTTTTTCATTTTTAGCTGAATCCACATATTTATTCTCCTTCTTTGGTTAAAAACCCCGTGTGTGAGGACCTAGGTTCGAATTCACTAGTTGCATTTCTTGAGTTTTTTCGTTTTTAGATGAATCCACAAATTTATTTTCCTTCTTTGGTTAAAAACTGTGTCGTCTAGTTTTGCCTTTGGTGATTATACAACAACAACAATATACCCAGTGAAATCCCACAACGTGGAGTCTGGGGAAAATAGAGTGTACGCAGACCTTACCTCTATCTTGGTAGGTAGAGCGGCTATTTCTGAGAGACCATCGGCTCAAGATAAAGCACAAGCACAACCAAAGGAAGAGAAACAGTCAGACCCAGACAAGAAATTTAAAGCGGTATGAAAATGCTGGTATCAAAAGCGAATAAGCCATGATAACGCATTCGGAAAAAAGAAGCAGTAACTAACGCAGGTAAATAAGTTAAATAAAGTACACTAGAGAACACATAGCAACATAAATTAAATGACATGGGACTATAAAGCAATATTGCGCCAACTAGTATGATAGGCTAAGCGTGCCTACAATAATAACGCTACAAGTTGCACATGCATCATATCCCGTCTAATCACCTCTCCCCAATACTTCTTCGGCCTACATCTACTCATTATGAACCCGTCTATAGACAACTTCTTACACCTCCGCACTGGGGCATTTGTTTCTCTCTTTTGCACGTGCCCGAACCATCATTTGTAATTCTATCCCTTTTTGTACGCCCATACATCCATCTCAGTATCCTCATCTTCGCAACTTTCATCTTTTGGGTGTGCGAAGTCTTGACCGGCCAACACTTTGCCCCATACAACATGGCCGGTCTAACCACCACCCTATAGAACTTGCCTTTAAGTTTTGGTGGCACCTTTTTATCTCACAAGACTCCAGATGCAAGCCTCCATTTCATCCACCCTTCCCTAATACGATGTATGACATCATCATCAATCTCTCTATTTCATTGGATAATAGACCCGATGTACTTGAAGCTTCCTTTCTTTGGAATGACCTGAGTACCAAGCCTCACCTTCATGCCTTTCTCAAGGTCGCTCCCGTTCCTGAACTTGCACTCTATGTATTCTGTCTTGATCCTACTCAGCCTGAACCCTTTAGACTCCAGAGTATGTCTCTAAACCTCCAGCTTAGTGTTCACTCCGCTGCGAGTTTCATGAATCAGGACTATGTCATCTGCGAATAACATACACCATGGCACATCCCTTGGATTTGTCGCTTCAGTCCATCCACCACCAAGACAAATAAGAATGGGCTAAGAGCTGATCCCTGGTGCAGCCCCATCATCACTGGGAAGTGCTCCGAGTCTCCTCTCACTATCTGTACCCTGGCATTGGCACTATCGTGCATATCCTTGATCGCCCTAGTGTACGCTACAGGTACACTTCTAACCTCCAAACATCTCCATAGAACCTCCTTAGGGACTTTGTCGTATGCCTTCTCGAGGTCGATGAAAATCATATGTAAGTCTATCTTCTTCTCCCTATACTGCTCCACCAACCTCCTAATAAGATGAATGACTTCTGTAGTTGAACGCCCCGGCATAAATCCAAACTGGTTCTCAGAAATAGACACTCCTATTCTCACCCTAATCTCCACGATCATTTTTCAAACTTTCATAGTGTGGCTTAGCAACTTGATAAGCCTATAGTTGTTGCAACTCTTGATATCACCTTTGTTCTTGTACAAAGGGATCATTGTACTCTACCTCTATTCTTCGGGATTTCTCGCCGTCTTAAAAATGACGTTAAACAACTCAGTCAGCCACTCCAAACCTGCCTTGCCTACGCTCTTCAAAAATTCAACTAGGATCTCATCAGGCCCGGTCGCTCGTCCCCTGCACATCCTGCGAACAACACCCTTAACCTTCTCAACCTTCATGCTTCTACAATAACCAAAATCCCGGTACCTACCAGATTGCTCTAGATGTCCCAGCACAATGTCTTTATCTATTTTTTCGTTCAAGAGTTTATGGAAGTAAGACTGCCACCTCCGTCTAATATGTGCATCCTCCACTAGTACTTTTCCATCCTTGTCCTTGATGCACCTCACGTGATCCAAGTCACGGGCCCTCCTCTCCCTTGCCTTGGATAGTTTGTACAACTTCTTATCCCCGCATTTTCCCTCTAATTTCACATACAGGCGTTCAAAAGCCGCTGTAATTACTACCTTTGCCTCCTTCCTCGCCATATTATACAATTCCATATTCATCCATTTCTCCACCTCATCCTTGCTTTCTACCAATTTCGCAAACGCCACTTTCTTCGCTTCCACTTTCTCTTAAACTTTACCATTCCACCACCAGTCCCCTCGATGCCCACCATGACTACCCCACGAGACCCCTAGCACTTCTCTAGAAATCTCCCGAATGTAACTGGCCGTCCTGTCACACATATCGGTCGCATCCCCACTACTCCCCCAAGCCCCCTTGGCCATCAACCTCTCCCCTATCTCCTTCGCACTAGCCATAGTCAAACTCCCCCTTTTGTCTTAACCTGTCATCCACAACCCTCCTCTTCTTCTCCATCTTGATTTCCAAATCCATCACCAAAAGCTTATATCGGTTGTAAGATACTCTCTCGGAATAACCTTAAAGTCTTTTCAAAGACCGTTGTCAACCTTTCTAAGGAGCAAAAAGTCTATCTGAATCTTAACCACCAAACTACGGAATGTCACCAAGTGTTCCTCCTTTTTCAGGAATCTTGAATTGGCTATCACCATCCCAAAGCTCTAGCGAACTCCAAAAGTGAGATGCGTCCCTCGTTCTTGTCCCCGTGGCCAAAGCCTCTATGCATGTTGCCATAATCCCCCGGAAGTGCCCTGATATGTCTATTGAAATCCCCTTCTACAAATAACTTCTCAGTGGGTGGTATACCTCCCACCACTTCATCCAAATCCTCCCAAAAATGCCTATTCTCCTCTTCGTTCATGCCCGTGTGCAGCGCGTACGCACTAATAATGTTCATAGTGAATCCTTTGACTACAAAGTTAATCGTCATCATCCTATCATTGACCCTCTTAACCTCTACCACCTTATCCCTTAGCTCGCTGTCTACTAAAATGCCTACCCCATTCCTATACTTCGACTTATTCGAGAACCATAACTTATACCCGTATACATCCTTAGCCTTAGGCCATACCCATTTGGTCTCCTGGACATATGCTATATTAATCCTCATCTTCTTAAGAATCTTAACTAGGACTATGGACTTTCCCGTTAAAGTCCCAATGTTCCAAGACCATATTCTCAGCCTAGCATATCCATTACCTCACTTAGCCCCCTAACTCTCGCCCCTATCCCCGACTAAGAACATGACCCTAGTCTACCATCATTCACCAAAGCCACTAGAGCAAAACAAATACTAGTCAAAGTTTAATGCTAACACACACAAGAACCAATACTAAAGCACAAGTTAGCAAGAATCTAGAGGTAAGTTAGGCTACTATAGACCAAAATGATAAAACAAAGGACAAGAAGAATAAAGGCAAGAATGTAACGTCAAGATTCAATAAAACGCAACACGCAAAAATTTAACTACAAGGATAAGAATAAATATTGAGTATGGGAAACTGGAGGTACCAACTCAAGGCTGATAAAACATGTTCACACGTCGGAAATCACTGTTCATATGCTGGAAAATAGTGTTCACTACCTGAAATCAATGTTTCCTACTGAAAACCTTTGTAACCGGATGGTAGGTGGAAGAACGGAGAGACAAAATCCGGATGTACGTCATGACAGATCTTGTGGTACCTGAAAAAATAAAGCAAGAGAAGAAAAGAAAAAAAAGAAAAGGGAAAGGACCACCGGAAAAAAGTTATCAGCGAAGTAGTGGTGGCCGGTGTGGAGGCTGCTGTCGAGGAGAGGTGGGCGGGAGTGGCCAAACGATCAACACAACAGCAGTGATTCACCGGAAAACATCCGTTGTCACCGAAAAAATTAGACCCGGAGAACTTATAGCTAAAAAACTCAGGAACAGTGGGCGGTTGTAAAAGTTCTCGCCGAAAACAAGGGTCAGAATAGTAATACTCGGCAAGATTCTTGTCTACTGATAAGACAAGGTCGAATAAAAGAAGCTCACAGATCTGATGCAGTCGCTGGCGGTGACGTCGATGATGTGGCGGTGATGACGAGCGGAGCAGAGAAGGTTGACGGCCGAGTTCGACGGCATGGAGCAAGAAGGGTGGGGTGGGGTGCGGTCGGCGGTGAGCAGACAGTAAAATCAACAAATTGAGAAATCAGATGGGATATTTATCCGTCGTCAGATTAGAAACGACATATAAATATTTTTTACATTATCTGTGCATGCAGCTTATGTTGGGCCCACTAAACCCGTATATACTCTTAATATGGTGTGATATTATCCGTCTTGGGCTAAGCCCACACGGTTTTCCCAAAGGGTCTCACAACAGTAAGAGATCCCTGCACCTTATAAGTTGGTTCCAAATCTTTGCAGCTACTAATGTGGGACTTTGTTTGCACAATCAACAACTTAAACTCTTTGTAATTTATTCCACATCAATTTCAAATACATGTAACTTCATTTGAGAACTTTTCTTATATCTCAACAGGTTGTTCAGCACTATACTAAGAAGCAATGAAACAGCTGAAACCGAGCAACTAATGGCAAAAATCTTGAAGCATGTGGAAAACCAAACATTAGAAGTTGAACACATTCTCAAAGATGATGGAAGTCCCAACATTGAACGTATGAAAGAGTAAGTTCCTTCTGACGCCTTCCAACAGAAAAGATCACACGCGTTTGGTATGACGGACATCATTTCTCATAATTATGGATAGGTTGACTCTGTCACGACTGATTGCTCACACTCAATTAGGTTAGTTAGGCTTGGAAAGGTGATATGAATCTCTATCGATGCGATACAGGGCTGATTTTCTGAACGCAACAAACTTGACTCGGCCCTTGGAAAAAAAGGGCGATGTTTTTGGTGGGAAACATTCTCCCAGAAAATGTCTTTTGGTGTTTAGTTTGTGAGTAGAAAATAGCTTTCAGAAAAAAATGTCTATTGTTAGTAATATTAGCAAATTATCCGAGAGTGTTCTCATGAAATTTGAGTAAAAAAGGGCAGCCTGGTGCACTAAGCTCTCGCTATGCGCGGGGTATTTGAGTATTAAAGATTAATAATAATATCTAAGTGTCAATCATGTAGAGTAATATTAAGTTAAAAATTAAGATAGCTTTGAGGAAATGACTTCCCCCGCACATAAGCGAGGGAAGTCATTTCCCTAATTTGATGGAAAATATTTTCCCTAGGGAAACATATTGGGGTATAGCGGGGGATTAGTGCACCAGGCTACTTTTTTCAAAATATACTGGGGTACCCAAACACCAAAATGACATCCTCATGAGACATATTTTCTGGAAAAATGACTTATGTCATACTAAACACAACCAAATGGAGAGAAAAGAGAGTTTTAGACCTATCTGTTCCTCATCTTTGCTTGTAATGGTTGCAGAATCTTCCATCAAAATGATAGCAATGGGAACAATTTTGTTACACAGCCTGAATTGGCAAAGTTAATACTTTCAGTCAAATATGGAGAAGTGCAACTAAATACCGATGATTCGGTCAGGAAGATGATGAAAGATTTCGATACAGACCGTAATGACATGACCGACGAACATGAGTTTGTCCAAGGGATGACAAGAAGGCTCAATGAAGCTATTCGTGTGACTAATTGCAAGGACAAGAAGAGGGCCATTGATGAATACGACAAGGTAAAATTATCAATATATGTCCTACTTCCATCTTGACAATTATATATGCAAAGAAAAACTCTCTTCATGTGACTTAATAGGAGAGATTGACCTATTTCATACTTCTTCAAATAGCAACAGTTTTCTAAATTTAGAAAGTTCCCTTCTCAGACATCATTATTTGAAGAAAGTTTTGATCGTTATAGATCACTTTTTATAAGTTCTGAACCTGAATGAAGGGGAAAAAGTCCAAATGGACTGACAGAAAGTTGGAAAAATCTGACGTTTGGACTGGTTTTGGAGCATTGATTCTCCATTACTTGCTATATGAATTCAACCATTACTTGGCTGAATGTAACCCTCAATCAAGTGCAATTACATGGATATTGAAGGCCATTAGTTGGCTAGTTGATGAGTCTTCTACTTACACTATAAATTGAGGCCTTTGGCTCAATTGAAACACACTACACTCAACACTTAGAGAATTCTCCAGATTTTCTGATTTCATATTCTTCCTCTCTAGCAAAGTCACTATCCTCAAAGTTCTTCAAGAGTAACGCTTGAGTTTCCTTTGCTCAATTGTTAAAATTGTTGTTGTATCTTGGGAGACTATTGCTCAATACCGTAAAAGGAGATATACGGGGCAATCTTGTTGTAAAGACAGAGTGTCATCACTCGATTCAACAAATCACACAAGAAGTTTGTAAGGTTTTGATTTCCAGTTTTATTGTAATAGTTTGTTTATCCTTTCTACTATTGTAATAGTTATTTACTTCCCGTTCCCTACAACAATTGTATCCCAACAATTTAAGACAAGATTTTGTTGTAAGTAAGTTAGAAAGATGACTAGTATAAATCAATCTGCTTCTGATTCTGCTGTTGCTGCTGAAGGCAATCTCTCTGCCTTCCCCACTTCTCAAGACACTCCTAATGCCTTTCCGGTTGCTCAAGGCTCATCCAATGCCTTTGCTGCCGCTCAATGGAATGTTGCCGCTCCTCCACCCGCTAGACTTCACCATGAACGCCCTGAAAAGTTCATGGGGTCAAACTTCAAAAGATGGCAACAAAAGATGCTCTTCTATCTGACTGTTATGGGAATGACACGTTTCCTAACAGAAGGTCCTCCTCAAGCTGGAAATGAAATGGACCCTTCGCCTGCTGAAACGGGTGAAGAGGGCCTAAGTATCCATGTCATTAATGGCATGAAGATGGTTCTTGATGCATGGAGTCATAGTGATTTCATGTGTAAGAATTACATATTGAACTACTTGTCAGACCCTCTCTACACGGTGTATTGCACCGTTGGCACTACCAAAGAGTTGTGGGAGAAGCTGCAAAAGAAGTACAACGCACAAGATACAGGTACTAAGAAATTCATCGTTGGGAAAATTCTGAAATTTCAAATGATGGATAGTAAGACAGTGATGTCCCAAGTCCAGGAATTCCAAATAATTTTACATCACCTGGATTTGGAAGGTATGAAGCCAAACGAGCAATTTTTTGTTGCATCACTGATTGAAAAGTTACCTCATTCGTGGAATGAGTTTATGAGCTACTTAAAGCTCAAGACAAAGGAGATAACCTTTGAAGAACTTATTATCAAACTCCAAATTCAGGAAGATAATAAGAAGGTCCTGCCTAGGGGTAAACAACCCGCTGAGGCAAAGGTAAATCTGGCTGAGGCCAAAGGGAACCTAAGCAAAAAGTGCAAGTTCCAGAAAGACGGTAAGACCCAAGCAACGGAGAAGTTCAAAGGAAACTATCACCACTGTGGAAAATCTGGTCACATGATCAAAGACTGCCGCAAGCTTAAGACCGAGCAACAAGAGAAGGCCAAGGCTAAGGGCAAGGCTCAAGTTAACGTTGTCAAGGACCAGTTCCTGGATGACATGATTAAGGAGTTCTCAGCAGTGGTGCTAGAAGCAAACCTGGTTGAGAATCCTATGGAATGGTGGATGGACACAGGTGTTATAAGACACATCTGTTCCAACAGAGATGCCTTCTCCACTTATACACCGGTCACAAACAAGAAGTTGTTCATGGGCAACAACGCTTCCTCTGATGTACTGGGGGTAGGAAAGGTAGTCTTGAATATGACTTCTGGAAATGAGCTCACTCGAAGGAAGTGATGCATGTTCCTGAGATTAGAAGAAATTTAATTTCAGGTCCTTTATTGGTTAATACTGGTTTTAGGCTAGTGTTTGAGTCCAATAAATTTGTAGTCACTAAGAATGAAACGTTTGTGGGAAGAGGATTCGTCTGTGAATGCCTCTTCAAAGTGAACACCGTGTCTATATTAAGTAAAAGCAATAATATTGAAGCATTTTCATCTTACTTGCTTGAGTCCTCTAATTTATGGCATCATAGATTAGGACATGTAAACTACAAGTCCATCCAAAGGTTGGTAAAGTTGGAGTTATTGCCGTCTATCGACGTAAACCCTCAACATAAGTGTGAGGTGTGCGTAGAGGCAAAACTCACAAAGCTTCCTTTTCGATCCGTCGAAAGGAATATCGCTCCTCTAGAACTTATTCACACAAATATATGTGATTTGAACTTTGCACAAACTAGAGGGGGGAACAAGTACTTTGTGACATTCAGTGATGATAGCACAAGGTATTGTTACCTTTACTTGTTGAAAAGTAAGGATGAAGCCTTTGAAGCATTCCGACGTTACAAAGCAGAAGTTGAGAACCAACTAAGCATGCTGATTAAATCCATTCGTAGCGATAGATGGGGAGAATATGTAGCGCCATTTGAGGAATATTGTGCCCAAGAAGGCATTGTTCATCAAACGACGACTCCATACTCAACTCAATCGAACAGTGTGGCGGAATGTGAGAACCGCACATTGAAGGAAATGATGAATGTCTTGCTCATCAATTTCGATCTTCCCCAAAACATGTGGGGAGAAGATGTCCTTACCACTAATACGATTCGTAACAGAGTCCCACATAAGGGTAAGGACAAAACTCCATATGAATCATGGAAGGGAAAGAAACCCACCTATAAATATTTAAAGGTGTGGGGTTGTCTGGCAAAGGTCGAAGTACCCAAGCCAAAGCAGGTCAAGATTGGGCCTAAGACTGTAGATTGCATATTCATCGGTTATGCAAATAACTGTAGTGCTTATCGCTTCTTACTACATAAGTTAGATATTCCAGATATCCACGAGGATACAATCATGGAATCAAGGAATGCACAATTCTTTGAACGTACATTTCCTAGAAAGGAATTATACAAAAAATCTCGCAAATGAAGTTATGAACAAAGCTCTCAGGAACCGGGAGTCGTTGACGGCCCGGATCTAGATTGTTCAAATCTAGTGGATCTCGAGGTGGCTGAATATCCAAAATCTAGTGTTCCAGATTCTCATAACTTGGAGACTCCATAAATGGAACTAAGGCGAAGTAAAAAGGCCAGGAAGGATAAATCCTTCGGTCCTGACTTTGTAGCTTATATGGTTGATGATGAACCAAGGATAATTGCTGAAGCATTGTCAACTCCAGAAGCACCGCTCTAGAAAAAAGCTATTGAGAGTGAAATAGGCTCAATTCTGCATAACCATACTTGGGAGTTGGTTGATCTTCCTCCGGAAATAAACCGTTGGGTTGTAAGTGGATACTCAAACGGAAGTATAATGCAGATGGGTCTATAGATAAGTACAAGGCCAGGTTGGTAGTCAAGGGCTATTGGCTGAAAGAAGGTCTTGACTACTTTGACACGTACTCTCCGATATCTCGGATGACGTCCATATGGGTATTCATTGCGATCGCAGCATTGCGTGACCTTGAGATACATCAAATGGATGTAAAGACAGCCTTCCTAAATGATGACTTGGAAGAAGAAATTTATATGGACCAACCCGAGGGGTATGTGGTTCAAGGGCAAAAGAAGAAAGTTTATCGTCTTGTCAAATCTCTGTACGGGCAGAAACAAGCCCCGAAGCAATGGCACAAAAAAATTGATAGTACTCTACTATCGAAGGGTTTAGCCATTAATGAGTGTGATAAATGTGTCTACATGAAAGGTAACTCTGACTCATTTGTTATGATATGCATGTATGTAGACAACATGTTGATCACATGGAGCAGTCCTAACATAATTCTAGAGACTAAGAACATGTTGAAACAATGCTTCGACATGAAGGATATGGGTATCGCAGATGTCATCTTAGGGATAAAAATCTCTAAGATATCTGACGGACTGGTCTTATCTTAGTCTCACTACATTGAGGATGTTTTGAGAAAGTTCGAGATGTTGACAGTTCACCTATAAAGTCACCAATGGATAGAAATCAAAAGCTTGATAAAAATCGTGGTACACCCATATGCCAGGAGCAATATGCACAGGTGATCGGTAGTTTGATGTACATAACAACCTGCACCCGACCTGATATTGCTTATGCAGTTAACAAGTTGGCTAGGTTTACCCGTAATTTGAGTGATGATCACTGGATGTCGTTGAATCGGGTACTTCAATACCTAAAATACACGTTAACTTACGGGTTGCATTATTCGAGATATCCAGCTGTACTAGAGGGGTACAGTAATGCAAACTGGATATATGATATAGAGAACACCAAGTCCACCAGTGGGTATGTATTTACAATTAGTAGTGGGGCTGTGTTTTGGAAATCCTCTAACCAAACTTGTATCGCCCGATCCACGATGGAATCAGAGTTTATCGTTTTAGACAAAGCAGGAGAAGAAGTTGAGTGGCTTCATGATTTCTTAGAGGATGTTCCTTGTTGGAACAAACCCATACCTTCTGTAATGATCCACTGCGATGGAACAAACCCGTATCTTCTGTAATGATCCACTGCGACCGCCAATCAGCTCTAGAAAGGGCGCAAAATTCTATGTACAACGGCAAGTCTCATCATATTCGACAGAGACATAAGACTGTTAGACAGCTGATCACTACGGGTATAATATCCATTGATTACATAAAATCAAAGGATAACATAGCTGACCCACTGACAAAGGGCTTACCCAAGGATCAGATGTTCTGCATGTATAGGGGAATGGACTTAAAACCCAAAGTATAAGGACCAATACGGTGGTAACCCAACCTTACTGACTGGAGATCCCAAGAATTAGGTTCAATGGGAAAATTAAGTTGTAAAGGTTCAGTTGATCGCTTCGGTGGAAGATGAGCACTTCAGTTAGTGATTTCTGTGAAGAAACACCAAATCCAAAGTTGTTCCCGCGATAGACTATAAGTGCTATCTGAAGTGTGGGTGAAGGTTAAGTTTCCAAAACCTTTAATGATCCTTACCGGTTGAGGTTAGGTTTGGGGAAACTTTTAATGGTTCCTAATACTTGTAAAGTAGGGTATAGCAGGATACATTGTAGGAGACCACCTATTTAAGTGCGAGGACAGACCGCCTCAAATGAACATATTTAAGAATCCAAGAAGTGTCCACGGCCACAACAGATAAAACATTACAAAGAATATAATAAGGGAAGTTGTTGTGTTGGTACTGTTGACTTGGCTTACACTAAACATTGACGGTTCAAGACATCACATTCACCGCGCAGTAAGTAAGTCTGATGGTATTCAACCATGGAAGGTTCAAAGTGGAAGCTACCTATCCAGATGCAACATCGGAACGCTGAAAGATTACTGGGAAAGGCACCATGTGCGTGCGCCAAAATCCCTTTCAAGAGGGGATTGTTGGAAATTTACTAATGTGGAATTAAGTATATCCCATTATTTATGACTCAAACAATTGGGGCCCGCACGTCGAAAACGTTGTTTTCACACACGTGCACACGTAGTGCCAAGTATCACAACTTTCATTAATGAAAGAGATATTGGTACGTATGTAATACGTTTGAGACATAGAATGATGGACGGTTATTGGCCAAATGACAAAGTATTCCACGTTGGTAAACGAAGAAAGAAGTGTACGAAGTGTAAGATGAAACGAGTTAGAAATCGCCGCGGAGCCGTGAAGGGCCGCGGCGCCACACCGTTGGAGCCGCGGCGCCTCCCAGGCTGCACCGCGGTGCAAAATGGCTGGTCAGCTACTGGAGCCGCGGCGCCGATTCACGCGCCGCGCGATGCTTCGAGGCGTAATCGCGACGGGAAGTTGGAAAAATCTGACGTTTGGGCTGGTTTTGGAGCATTGATTCTCCATTACTTGCTACATGAATTCAACCATTACTTGGCTGAATGTAACCTCTCAATCAAGTGCAATTACATGGCTATTGAAGGTCATTAGTTGGCTAGTTGAGGGGTCTTCTACTTACACTATAAATTGAGGCCTTTGGCTCAATTGAAACACACTACACTCAACACTTAGAGAATTCTCCAGATTTTTTGATTTCATATTCTTCCTCTCTAGCAAAGTCACTATACTCAAAGTTCTTCAAGAGTAACACTTGAGTTTCCTTTGCTCACTTGTTAAAGTTGTTGTTGTATCTTGGGAGACTATTGCTCAATACCGTAAAATGAGATATACGAGGCAATCTTGTCTTAAAGACAGAGTGTCATCACTCGACTCAGCAAATCACACAAGCAGTTTGTAAGGTTTTGATTTCCAGTTTTATTGTAATAGTTTGTTTATCCTTTCTACTATTGTAATAGTTATTTACTTTTTGTTCCCTACAATAATTGTTTCCCAACAATGCCTTCTTTCCTCATCCCATTTGTGATAGTACCATTGGCTCTTAATGCAAGAATGGTTATAGCAGCAATCTTTCCAACAAGTCATGAGTGCTCAAAAACTGCTTCTTTGACATTCTCAGAGGTTTAGCTCTCTCTATTTCACCACCTATGTTGTTCGGACTTTTAAAAAATGCTGACATGTATGTGTCGAATCCTCCAAACTAGTGCATTTTTGGAGGATCTGACACGGGCGCGACAATATTTTTGGAGAGTCCAAGGAACATTGTTTATAACTAGAATTTTCACTGTCAAGGGTGGAGCTACAATAATAATAGATTGTTTTAGTCAAGTTTCTAGAATTTGTTTATTTTGAGAAGTGCTTTTTATCTGAAGTATTTTTTGATTTTTTTTTTGGAGAGAATCATTTTTGGCTAATCAGTTTGAAAATACGTTTCCGAATATTAGAACAACAATTGTTCTTGGCCAATGTTCCAAAATTGCTTCTGAGAAAAACAATTTTTTTCAGGTTTTGGAAAGTAGCTTCTGCTACTACTCAAAAACACTTATTTTCCCCCCAAACACCTCAACCCTCTAAAATAAGCACTTTAGCTTCCCATAAGCTTAGCCAAACAGGCTAAGTATGGGATGTGACGAACCTAGTAAGTTCTGTTTAGACCCTATATTTGTATTAGGAAATTCATTAATATGTATAAATATTTAATTGTGAATCCAATAACTAAAACAAGCTATGAATTTGGTGCAAAATTCAGAATCCACAAACTTCAACTCTTGGCTACGCGCCTCTGAAATCTATGATGAATCGCCTAATATCTACATGTAGTTGAAAATGGTCTACAAATTAATCTTCAATTAAGGTAAAATGAAAAAGATATTTGGGTTGTGCTGAATGTTTGATAATTTTTTGGCAAACAGATATATGGTGGAGTGATCATGAACAATATCATGGGCATGACAACACTATTGGCAGTAGAGTGTGCAAAGGACTTAACTTGTGATTATTCAGCACAAGTGTTGATAGTTTTGGTGGCTTGTGCAATAATTGGGCTTCTTGCGTTATTCAGCAACAGATATCCACTTACCTTTATGCATTTTCTCTTTACCCTTCTTGTGTGCTCCTCTTTTACCTTCTTCAATCAATTTTTTGGTTGGGACTAATATATATGGAGCTCGTTTGAGTTAGCTGATCGTAAATAGATGATAAGCATGTTTAAGTGTTGAAATTGATTTTATAAGTAAACAGTTACATGTTTTGATAAAAATATTGAAACTTCTAATAAGCAGTCGATGCATGTGTTTGGTAAATGAGTGCTTAGCTCATAGGAAACCTGTTAGTTGATCATCTTCATTTGATAATAATTCTTGTAATGTTTGTCATATCAAAACACAAAACGTTTATTTTCTTTCTTCCATCGCTTAATAAAACCGGTGATCCTTTTCAATTAATTCATTCTGATGTATGGGAAACACCATTGTCATCTACTTCTATTTCCATTGTTACACTTTGTTCCTTGATGACTTCACCAAATTTTCTTGGATTTATCTAATGCGTCGAAAATATGAAGCATTCGATATATTTAGGGAATTCTACACGATGACTTCTAATGTCTTACTTTGTGACGATTCTAAGGTTGTTAAGAATAGTCCTATTGCTGAAACTTATGTGTGATGACCTCTAAAAATCCCCATAAACAATTATTTTTATGGGGATTTTAATCTCCACAAATAAAAAATAAAAATCGTCACAAAAACTACCAGCAAAAGTGTTCAAAAAAAGATCACCACTGACAAATGGGCATCTGTGGTGAATACCACAACAATAATAATATACCCAAACTAAGTGTAATTCCATAAGTAAAGTTTGGGAGGGAGGTGTGTATACATCGTTACCCATACTTGATGAAGGTAGAGATATTGTTTTCGATAGATCCTCGACTCAAGTAAATCATATCAAATCAATAAAAAAAAGAAAATACAATAGTGAAGAAGCCATATAGAAAATAATGGAGAAAAGAACAATAGCAACAACAAATAATACGATAACCAAAGCAAAGAAAACAACAGGTAATAATGAAATTGAAAAATAAGATAGTAGGAGAGTAATAATAATAATAATACTGACAAGTAAAATTAGACAACTGTAACATCTCGTACTTTCGGGTCATGGTTTGAATAGCTAGACATATGGAAGTAGACCCGAGCCTGGAGAATTTTTGTCATATTCAAGTTTGCGTATCAAGAGCTCGGTGTATAAAATGATGAAGTCCCGAAATAATTTAGGACTTAATAAGTGTGACAACGGTGATTGAAAATAATATTTTATATGTCCCAAAAGAGGTTATGGACTAGAGCTATATCACATGATTGTGATAATGAATTTATGAAGTGGGTTAAAGGTGATTATTATTTAAGTGAATTGAGATCAGTAGATTAATTATGTATGTAATCGATTAAATGTTGGAATGTAGTATTAGTTATGAATTATATGGACAAGTATTGTGGATGATATCCACGTGGGGGCCATTAAAATGGGATAACTAGTCACTAAGGCTTGATATTAGATGGGTGGCAGCATAGGAGTAAAAAGTGGTGTTGAACGTTTATATATATGTATAAACTTAGTTTATATACATATATACTATACTGCCTAATGATGGAAAACAAAAAGGGGCTGGATATTTCTTCCTTCTCCCAAATTCAACAAAGTGCAGCAAGTCCTTAAGTCAATGATATGTGGTCCTTAAGCATCGTTTGGAAGCAACTTCGTTTAGAAGATATATCTTTTCTTTTTTGTAACCCATGGGGTGCAGCAAGATCAATTTCAAGTTTCAATTCACCCGAATTCTCTCACGATTTCTAAGCAAATTGAGGCTTCTTCATGACAAAGTAATGTGATGGGATGCTTTAAATAGGGCAACCAGGGTAAGATCCGTCTAGGACCTTCTACGAGCTCGTATGAACGTTTAACCTTAGTTATCTACCGGAAAGATTGACACGTGGTAGTCGTACAAAAATTTGAACCCAGGTATGTTAAGGCAAATTATTTTTTTCTTTTGGCATGTTCTAAGTACGAAACGTGAACGTAATATTGTCTCATAAATGATTCTACTCTTAGTAGTTAAGAATGTTCATGTTATTCATTCCTGTTGTCAAAGCATATCTAAATATGTTCCTAAATCCTTATTGAGATATATGGGAAAAATGGTAGTGTTCATAATGTTGATCGGAGGTGAAGCAATATTACATTACTCCGACAAACTTATAGTGTCATATTATCATATCATTTATGCATTACATTCATATACATACCTTGACCTTAAAAGGAGTTATATACTCTACTATATGTATGCATTATATATGTATGGGGTATAGGAGAAGGGAAGGCGTTATATACGCACACCACCTGCAGCTGGTACAGATATACACGAAAAATAATTACGCCCACAGAGACCGATATGATATGATGGGATGCCCACAGAGGCCGATATGATATGATGGGATGCCCACAGAGGCTTGATGGCGTTATATACGCATATGAGCATGACCGTATTGTGCATGACATTTAGGCATATTATGGCCCTCAGAGCCATTCTACACAGACATGATACTTATGCATATTATGGCCCTCAGAGGCATTCTGCGCAGACATGGTACTTAGGCATAATATGACCCTCATAGGATTTCTCTACTGGTTGGTTGTTTCTTGTCTCATGTTACTTTCAGGTCTCTATTATGCTATTCTTCATGCCTGACATACTCGGTACATTATTCGTACTGACGTCTCTTTTGTCGGGCGACGTTGCGTTTCATGCATGCAAGCTCAGGTAGATAGGGTGACGATTCACATTAGTAGGTTATTGATTTAGCAGATATTGGAGCGCTCTACTTGTTCCAGAGTTACAGTCTAGTCATGGTACGATATTCTTGATATGCATAGGGGTATGGTGGGGCCCCGTCCCGACCTCGTGATGTTACATTCTCTTTAGAGGCTTGTAGACAGGTGTCATGTGTATAGTAGTCATGTATGGCCTTGTCGGCCTTGAGTTGTATATGTATATAGGTTGGGTCCTTCTGTTTACAGAATTTTACATAGCTCTTTTCCAGTTTACCATTTCCATATATCAGCAGGGTATTTCGTGGTGGCCCTCATGGACCATGAGAAATTACGATTATATGCTAAATATATGATTAGTGGTACTCGATAGGTAAGGTCCGGGTGTCCGTCATGACCCTCCGGTTTGGGTCGTGACAACAATGCTCGAGTCTCGACTATCTACTAATCTTCTACCCTAATCATGCATAATAATAGGGCATTTTGGGTGTGTTTTGGATGAAGGAAAATGTTTTCATGAAAAACAAGTGAGTTTCTTACTTATTTTCTAGTGTTTGGTAAATAAGCAAAAAAAATATTATCCGAAGAACATTTATATGTAATTTAGGGGGTGGGGAGTGGAGGTTCCGGGTGGCGGGGATGAAATGGTCAAGGGTTGAGGGTTGAGGGTTGAGGGTTGGGGGGTTGGGGTGTTGGGTGGGTGGGGAGGGTATAGTCTACTTGAAATGTTACTTGTGGAACTTGTTTTCCCTGCTTTTATTAGGAAAATCATTTTCCTTATTTTTAAGAAGCTGTTTTCCTAGAGAAAATATTTTCCAAAATATTTTAACCAACCAACTATGAGAAAATTGGAAAATATTTTTTGAAAAATGTTTTCCCCGTACCAAACACTCTTTGTGGCAACTCTAGTAAGCAATAATGCACTGAGTAATGAGGAAATGGACCAAATAGGTAAAAATGCCCACCTAATCCTAAAGGTTAAAGGAATTACAAAAGAATATTAAAAAAATTCACTCAAATGTATACTCCTATCATCTATAGATAATGAACTGTTTGAATAGCACCACTTTTTCGTTTTTGTTTTGCTATTCCTATCTCTAATAGATTTCAGATATTTTACTACTGATCACTTAACTTTATTTTATTAAATTGAAATTACTTAATTATTTTTCTAACAAAAAAAGTTACTCAACATAAATTTTTTACACGAAGCATACTAGGTTCAGTTGAAATGTGTAATTGGCTTAGTGTTAAGAACCTAAAAATCCATTTCATAAATTTAAATTCTAAATCAGTTTCGAAAATAAACCTTTTCGGGGTTAATAAGAAACATTCGATTCTTAGGAAAAAGCATTTTACTCCTTTATCAGATCTATCCGACAGGTCCAAATCAGTTGGATCAAATGGGTTCCACATACTGAAATGTATCTAAAGAAAAACCAGACTCATACGTTGTCATGACCACACAAACCTTAGTACCTTAATTTTTTTTTTATATTCAATTTCTCGGCTTACGTCATACTATTTCTGGAGATAGTAGTCCCGCTCTCTCAACACTACTATCAGTAAATCGTGGTATGTGCCTGCATGACCAGGGTTTGAGAAATATAATTGAGTGGCGTGGTAAGTAGTTTTTCAAAAATTATAATGGCGTAGTAAGTACTTTTTCATTATCTCAAGTTCAAATCTCAACAACTGAATGCTCTCAGGTTTTTTTTTGTCCCAATTTATATAAGGGTTTTTCTATTTGGAGGAGTCAAACAACTTTTTATTTGACTATGATTTTTTCTTGTTCAAGTCTCAACAATTGAGTACTCTCAAGTATTTTTTCCGTCCCAATTTATATGAGGGTTTTACTATTTGAGGAGTCAAACTGCTCTTTATTTGACTATGATTTTATCTAGTTCTTCCATATATTGTGAATTACTAATTATGCAGACTCATAACACTTTTTATGTAGCTTTTAAATATGTAAATTACGTTATAAAATAATCGAAAAATCTATTTTTGAAATTGAATCAAAGATTAACTACTTTACCCCTCGTACTCCGAACCCCCTTATATAAATTGGGACAGAGGGAATAGGCTATTATTTGATTGGCGCGAATCTGAATTAATCAAAAAGGGTACCAAACACCGGGTGAGACTCAAAAAAATAAAAGTCAAATTGCAACTTTTTTGCATTATGTGTTGTTTCATTCTCCAGCATAAAAATATTTGGTTTTTATACAGAACTTAAAAAGGAGTACTTCATCATGGCTACACATAATTCTGCATTTTCTTCTTCTTTTCTTCAAATTCTCCCTATGAATTATGCAACATTTGTTGTCTATATCACACTTCTTTTTCTAGTGTTATCATTTAGTAATAATAATTGTGAAACTAAATGCTTCAAATCTATTATCAGTTTTGGGGATTCACTTACTGATACTGGAAATTTACTTCATTTATCAGAAAAATTGCATTATAAGCAGCAGCAAATATTACGTGTGAGGTTTCACCCTATGGGGAAACTTTCTTTCATCATCCGACTGGCCGTTGTTCTGATGGTCGCCTTGTAATTGATTTTCTTGGTATGTACTCACTCCGTCTCAAATTATTTATCGTCTTTTTATTTTACACGCCTCTCAAACATTAATTAAGAGTGATATTTTACTATTTTTATTCTTATTTATATCTAAGTTATAATTATTCTCCATTAAATATTTACTCTATTCATGTATCATCTTAATTAATGACAAAATTCTATTTAGGGTAAGATGGGAAAAAAGTAATTAATTGTACCTTAAACTTTTAAAATGATAAATAATTTGAGATAACTATTTTTAGTAACCACGAAAAATAATTTGAAACAGAGGGAGTGTTATTTCTTTTGGAAAATGGAAAAAAATGCCTTCTGTTTGAACTTTATGAAAAATTATCCTTGCCGTTAGTAAATTGGTCTGATTATGCTTCTATCCCGCTAACGAACTTTAATATTGATAAGTCACCTATTAGAACTTAGAGGGTAGTTGACTTAGTTTATAAGTTGGTCAAATTAAAAGTCCGGAATTTAAATGACCCAAAAGAAAAGAGAAACAACAAAAATACTCCAGAAAAAAAAAGTTATCAAATTTTGCGCAAGAAGTTACTCCGCAAAAGGACTTAACTGTGCCGTCACGGTTAAGTCCTTTTGCGCAATAAATTCTTGCGCAAAAGATACTTTGGCAACTTTTTTTCCTAGAGTATTTTTGTTGCTTCTCTTTTTCTTTGGGGGGTCATTTAAGTTCCGGACTCGTCAAACTAGCTTATAGATACTTTTTGGTTTTGCAAATCAGTCCAAAAGTCATAAGATAGTCATCCCTAACTTTTTTTAGTTTCTCGTCTGGTGTTCGGTATATGGATTGGTGCCTGATTAATCCAGATTTACATCAAAATTTTTTACAAGGGTAAAACACTCACTAACAAAGATGACTCCATACTCATGGCTCGAAACCAAAATCTCCTATTAAAAAGAAAGATTAATTACCACTTTACCTCAACTCTTGTTGGTCAACCTTATCTTATGATTTAATTTACAGGTTATAAGCACTTGTGGTTTGACCAAACACTCTTTTATGATATTATCCCTAATCTCTTTTATAATCTTCGATATACTCTTCCCAAAGCATATTAAGTTTAATTTTTTGTATTTTATTTCCGTTATTCGTATTTTTTTAATATAAAACTACTTTCAAAATTTATACTTTTTGTAAATAATTTGAAGGAAATTTCACTCATTTTAACAGAAAAATATTTTTCAGCACGATGTTTATCAATTACGTACTTTTAATCAACTAACCGAAAGAGCTCTTATTTCTTCATTGAGATGGACTTCACCTTAAAAAGAACAACTTCATCTCAGAAATTAGAGTTGCATGTGTATTGTATTATTTATAATTTCAAATAATCGCATATTCTAAATTTCTTTGTTTAATTAAACTAATAATGTGGTGTTATTGTAGGTGAGAGTTTAGGACTTCCATTGGTTCCCCCTTACATTGGTAAAGGAAATGAAAGCAGCACAAGTTTTAGACGGGTGAATTTTGCAGTTGCTGGGGCCACAGCTCTTAATCACTCATTTTTGGAAGAAATTGGAATTTACAACCCTCAAACTAATGTCTCTTTAGGAACTCAATTGACATGGTTCGAAGAAATGTTGTCCTCTCTTTGCCAATCATCCTCAGGTAATTTTTTTTCTTGTTAGTGTTGATAGATAAAAATTTATCCTTATTTAATATTATATTAAATTAATCTGTGCATGATAAGTGTTTGCACATAGACTTCTCTTGCTTAACAGAGGCGGACCTACGCCGGGAGGGGGGGGATATATGCATAGATGGTATATATTTTATATATCAGGTATATAAATTGATTGGCACCCTCATTCACAAAGGTTGTGTAGCTGCATTGGTTGCACTAGATAGGGTTCGATTCCTATTTCAACATCCGGAAAAAAAATGATCCCGACATTTTTGTAGCCACAGACCAATAGTGTCCTCAATACTCTCAAATTCTGAATCTGTCTCTGTTGCTTAACCAGGATTAATTAATACACAAGCTGCTGATGATGATTCAACTTGTAAGATAACAAGCTTAGCTTGCGAAATGAAGGAAGAGGAGATCCTTTAAGTTGAAAGTAAAGTTGATAGTCTTCGTATTGATAACTATTATACGCTAAAAGTTTATATAAGATATAGAAGGCAAACTATGATAAATAAAATAAATAGGTACCAGTTCATTTAGTCGATGAAGTTGCAGCCGGTTACGATGATTATATCATTTCAAATGAATGTTCAGTTGGTTTAACATTAAATGTAAACGATGGAGTAGAGGATCTGCAGATACTCGTTTAGCTCCTCATTGCATTCTTACTTTTATTATTAGCACTTAACTATGGGTAGGAACACAAATATTAGGTGGATTAGATGTGGGTAAATTTGAATATATGAAATGGATTGGGTCAATCAAAAATCATAGTTCCATCTAAGTTTTCTTCAATTAAAATGAGTTAAGTGTTAGAAATTCTCTTTTTAGTAGAATAACATATTTAATATAATTGTACATAGATATGCTATTAATTAAAGACCCATTTTTCTAATCTAATAAAGTGTTATTCTTATGGGCTATATATAAATCTTATGTTATAAGGTATAGATTTTATATTCATAAAAATCTAATTAACTCTTCAGTTATAATTGATGAGTTTATAATTGAAAAGTTGTGCCTCTTCTGAAAGGTTACCTCTTCAGAGTTGTCTTACTATTATATATTGGTTCTGGTCTTTAAGTCTGTTATCAATTTTTTTCCTTTCTGTCCTATTAAGAAAAGTACCACAAAGAAAATAACAAAACTTAGAAGATCATGACTTCCTTCCATCGATTCTTATAATGAATCTAAGGTAAATGCCCTTATTATTCTTCAAGATTTATATCACTGTCTAATAATTTACTTATGATATTGTGTGGAGTGTATAAAATTTTACAACATTGAGTCAATATGATTAAGGACATGTTTCATAGCCCCAACTCTCTCATCTCAAAACTAATTAGTTCTAATCTCTACCTATATACATTTATTTGTTAAATGATATATTGTGGTATCAAAAATATAAAATTATGTACTAACTACAATCATTTGTTTGTCTTCTTATAATTCTATTTTCTTTTAGAACTTTGGTATGAGTGGAAATGTGTTTTAAATAATTCAACATTTTCTTGTGCAGAATGCAACGATTTTCTGAAAATTTCTCTTATTCTGTTTGGAGAAATTGGAGGAAATGATTATAATTATCCCTTCTTCCATAAGATGCCCTTACAAATGGTTCAATCAATGGTACCTCTAGTTATTAATACCATCGGTCAGATTATTAATGTAAGTTTCTATTTAAAAGTTTTTAAATTCACTAGATTATGAGTTTTTGTTTCATTAATTGTATTAATAAGATGAGTAAAATTCAAATACTAGTCATTTTTGGACTTGCATTTGAAAAATAGACACAGTTTCAAAAGTCATTGGAAAAAAGATATTTTTAAATTTTAAAAAGGTAAAACTCCATTTACAGTATTCTAGACAAAATTAAAGACAATATCATGGAGTTTTACTTTTTAAAAATTTGAAATCTATGATGCTGTCATGGATTTCAAAATATCATGACACTGTTCTGAAATTTTCACTTGGTTAAGTTCGAAAATCATGACACTGTCATGGTGTTTTCACATTAAAGTGACTATTTTCCAATGAATTTTCAAACATTGGTTATTTTGCAAAAAACAATCCAAAAATTGGCTAGCCTGTAAAAATTTTACTCCAAAGTGACGCTTGTTTTATCCAAAATTGCTCATTTAATTTCCTATGTTACACTTTTGGTCGATTTTTTTACTTTTGTCATTAGCATAGTCTCAGATTGCCTTTGTAATTAACGGAGCTCCAACGTGAAATGGGCTTCACATATCTGAATTTCTCGCAAAAAAAGGTCTAAATATACCCTCTAATATTTGTCTCTAAGTTAAAATTACCCTCAGCAAGTCGGCCGTTGGAGCTCCATTTAGGATCTAAGGCAAAAATGAGACTTTTTTCTAACGACAAATCGGTAATATTAGATTTAAAAAAATAATTGACAGAGTGCAAAATTGTTTAATTTCGTACTGTACAAGTGCAAATTTAACCCTTTCCCCATATAACCATGATTTGCAAATTTGACGCTTTTTTCTCATACAGGAAGTCATTGAACTTGGAGCTGAAACACTTATAGTTCCTGGAAATTTACCAATAGGATGTTTACCAGACTGTATAACTCGTTTTATGAGTACTAATGAAAATGATTATTATGATCCAAAAACTGGTTGCATTAATTGGTTAAATGAGTTTTCCGAGTACCATAATGTGCTGCTTCAAGTTGAACTCAATCGTCTTCGACAACTTCATCCTCATGCCACAATTATTTATGGAGATTACTACAATCCCTTGATGCAACTTTACCCTTCTCCCCAAAAATATGGTGGCATTTCTTAGTTTGATTTCTCTATTATTTGTTATGTTTGTTGTACTTTATATTTTAGAAGTGTTTTGATATGCGTTATTTGAGCCGAGGGTCTTTGGGAAACAACCTCTCTACCTCTACAAAGTTGAGGTAAAATTTGCATACACTCTACTTTTTCCATACCCCACCTGTGAAATTTCACAAGTGGGGTCTGCGCAAATGGTGTGAATGCAGTCTTAAAGAGGTTGTTTTCAATAGACACTCGACTTAAGTAGAGCACATTAAATTCAAGTACAGAAAGAAAATACAGTAGTGAATAAGAAGCTATGCTAACAACAAAGGAGAAGAGAATAGTTGCAACAACAAATAACACGGTAACCGAAGAGATGAAATTATTGTATTCGGGTTTATGTTGGTATGTTTTATGTGTGTAGGTATAACAAGGACAAATGAATGATAACCGAGCAATTTTGGTAGAAATTGAAGGTGTTTGCACCAATACATGAAGACGAACACTTAGGAGAAAGTTGAAAAACTGGGAGCAGACGTGCGTTTAGCACGCGTGGCAGAGGAATGCATGTGTGCGATGTCGCACACCCATCGCGTGAAAAAATCTCTCTGGATTTGAAGAAAATCAGAAAATCAGAAAATCAGAGACACTCGTGTCGCATGTCCGACGAGGGTCCAAAGCACACAAACGGGCAGTTTTCCTTTTCTATTGGGATTTAGTTTCCTTGTTTTATATTTTTACCCTAGACTATATATAGATGTTTTATTTCGATAGAGAGGTGTGCTGGATATTATTCTTAGACTAGTAAGATGTCTTCTCTCATTCTTGTTGTCTTTTATTTTATTTATTTCATAGAACCCTAATTTTTCTCATGAATTCTTTTGTCGTTCTTCGAATCGTGAGTAGCTAAACTTCTCTTTTCTAAGGTTACGGGAAAGACATGGAAGTTAGTTTAATGATATTTTTTGCGTATTAGATTTCCATTAGTGGTTGCTTATTTATTCTTGAGCCTAATTGTTTGATTAATTAACGAATTAGTTGAGCACTATCTGTGGTGCGTGAGTTGGACTTGAAAGAGGGAATTCACGTACGTAATAAGAATAAATAGAGTTTGTTCGTATTTATACGTTTCGCTACTGAGGATAGAAATATACCCTTTATCCCTACTTAGTTGGATACAGAGATATAAATGTGTTCCCGTTACCTCTGACGACCATAGAAATATAGGCGTTATAGTAGCATCTACAGGCTTGTGAGTAGTTCGAAAGAATATCATAAAGTTAAAACCAACCCGTCAACTAGTAACTCAGGAAATCGAAATAAGTAGAACTATCGGAAGACTAATTGGATTGTCGAAAGCTCTGATAAATCTTACAGTCTTAGTCTCAATTTTCTCAGTCACAAAAATATTCAAGTGTCATTTATTTCTTTCAGTCATAGTTAGTTTCACAAAACACCTTAATTTTTATTCTCTTGAATAGTTACGATCGCATTTGAATTAGATAAACAGTAGAAAAATATAAGTCCCTGTGGGTACGATATCTGAACTTCAAAATTCTATATTACTGTCGACCACGTATACTTGTGTGTGCGTTTGGGAGCAACATTTCTCCCTTGTAGGCAAGCTATGGTTTAACTCTGATCCTCTATTTTTCGTGTGATTCCTCTCACACACTTTTCTTGCACCAACTTTGAGTAGACCTTGTTCAATGATGGAAACAGTTCCTGGGCCAGTATGTTTGATCTCATCGTTCCATATGTTCTCTTGTCCAATCCCATGAGAAAAAGATGCATTTTTTCTTCTTCTCTTTTGGCTTCTAAGACCGTTCCTAGATTGCACGTGTACTTTATGTATGTACAAGTTGGGATCTGTTCGCAATTCACCAATTCCTCCCACAGCGTAGTGAGTTTTCCATAGTAATCCTCTATGATCCTTTCCTTTTGCTTGCACTCCGCTAGTTTCGCCTTTAGTTGTTATATTCGAGGGCCGTTAATAACGGTGAACCGCTCTCGGATGTTCATCCATAATTCTTTGACTTCCTCTTTATGTGCAATTGTTGAGCGAAGCGTCAATTCTATGGTGTTGCGAATCCATGACACCAACAGTGAGTTTATAGTCCACCAATCTTCCAAGTCCGGCGACTCTTCGTCCGGTTTTTTAATTGTACCGCCGACGAAGCTGAACATTTTTTTTGCTCTTAGGGTTGTCCTCATGGATCTAGCCCATTATTCATAATTTTTGCCCTTCAATTTGACTTATGTCACCATAATTTCTGTTGACACCCAATTTTGTCCCGTCTTTTCCAATTTATTCGCAATTTTAAATACTTTCGGATACCTCAAAAACAATTTTAATATATATATATATATATATATATATATATATATATATATATATATATATATATCTTATTATTCTCTTATTATTATCATTATTCGCATTTTTACTATCATTTGCATTTTTTATCATAATCATAAGTTTTATCCGAAAATTCTATGTTATTTTATTCTCGCAAAATTGCATCGCATTTCCATTTTTTATTAAGCATTTCGCAAATATTATATTATTATCACATCGTTATGTTATTTTAAATAATTCACATCTTTTACAAAAAAATATATTTTAATGTTAAACCCCTTTATATTTTTAAACCCATAACCCATTTTATTTCCCAACCCAAAATAATTTCTACTCAACCCAAAACAAAACAACTCCCCCTCTTTATTCTCGGCCCAACCGGACCAGCCCAAAACTCCCCAATAAATTTCCCCAATACCCAACTGAAGCCCATACCATTTCCCTAACCAAAACATAACCCACAAAACAAAAAAAACCACCAGCCCAATACCCAACTAAACCTAAAGACAACCGGACCAGCCCACCACTCTCCCAACCGGACCAGCCCACCACTCCCCCAACCGAACCGGCCCAAACCCAAATTAAAACCCCCCATCGTCCAAAACATTAACCAAATCCAGTTCGCCCCTTTACCCAAATCAAAAACCAGCAACCCTCCCAAAATCCGGCGGTCCTTCGCCGGCTCCACCTCCAAACCGCCGGATAAACACCAACACCACTGCCACCATCAAGCCCTCACATCGCCAGTCCCCTTTCCCCTTTTTCTGCAAACCCCAGAGCTTGAATAGCTCGTCCAAAGTCAAATCGACAGGCGAAGCATGCATGACACAGTCGATCCCCAGAATACCTTCAAGAACTCAGTGGTTAAAAGCGTGATCCCGTACCCCTTTTGTCATGGTCTCGGTTTTCGAAATGAAAAGAGACCGTCACATTTTCAATTCTTGTTTTGATTTCAAAATTCAAACCTCAGCCATGAGGGTCTCGATTGGGGCTATAAATAGAACCCTTTGTGGGTTGGTGAAGGGGGTCGAAGATTCGGTTTTTGAGACAACAAAGAAAACCTCTGTTTTAAAGCTATTGCAAAGAATCATCCATCGGGTTTTTCAAAAAAAAAAACAGCTTACCATTCTCGAAATCTCTTTTTTTTATGCTCAGTTCTTGCTCGACACAACCACAGAACATTTAGGCCTTTGTCCCTTTCAATCGTATAAACAGCAAACTTCTCCGAGCGGGTCGACGATTCGAAACGCGCCTCGGTTCGCTGCCCGGAGAAGGTCAGTAAATTCAAATCCCTCTCGGTCTAGTTTCCTTTTCGTATTTCTATTAATTAAAAGTGCTTTATTAGTATTATTTGATCTAGTTTAGTTTATGGTGATTTCTGTTAGTTTGGATTGCTAAATTAGATCCTCTATTATATGTTTAATTGATATGTGTGATTAGTTCATTTTGATTACTTTAAGTGTATATTTAGCCCAGTGGATATAGATTAGGTTCAAGCAAAATTATAGGCTGAATGTTGCACTGTTTAGCAGTATAATGCTCTAATAGTTAGGAAAGTCTGTGATGTTTCGTGCTGTCAAAAGTTGTTAGGTAATTTCCAGTATCTAAATATGCCATGTTGAGCTTGTTCTAGCATTATATGTTGTATACATTACTGTTGAACATCTGTTTTGTTTTAGAATTGGATTGCTAAAAATGCTTGGCCTGGTTTTGGTGCTAGTGATAGAATATGTGTGTCTCTATCAAGCTCCAAGTTAAAAAAATATATATATGCTTAGAGGTGATGTTTGCTGTGAAAGGATGATATTGTTAGTCTCTGCTTTAAATGATGGTTTCATTACTTACGTTGTGTCAAAATAGAGTATCCTCCTGCCTAGCATATAGTATGATCTTATCTCTTGCATACCCAAATTATATCTATACTCACCCGTGTTTGCTTTATGTGTTGTTGAACTGTTCTCTGTATGTACGAATATGCAAAATATCTTCCCAGCTAGCATATAATATGCCTAAGACTTTGTATGAACTAGTATAGCATGAAAACTCTCAGATGTTCAAAATGTAGTCTTTGATTGACTTGGTTGGACCATGTTACTACACCCATAGGTTCTTGTTGAATGGATTACTTACAAACCTAGTGTGCTGATGCATTGAGTGCCGGCATGTTAACTTCTTCGAGCCTCTTTCGTATAAATCTTAATGATTAAGTCTTGCTTTGTATCAAGTATTATGCATTTAAGTATGATTAATTTTTAAGTGAATATGGCTTAGATTATGTGCTGATGGTGTTCTGTGATGTGTTTAGAAAGATTAATTAAAGTCCATAAATCAGTTAAGGTGTGTTAGTGTGTAGTTGAGATCGTATTAAGTATGTTTAGTTTAAGTAAGTTCGTGATCACCTTAAGAATTTTTTTCTTTTTAAACCATTCGATTGATGGATATCTTCACCCGAATATGAGATAATCTACAAAAATGTTTTTTTAGATTAGTCGGAAGTGAAATCATGTTTAGTTGTTTAAGAGTATGGTCCCCCTTATGATTGATATATTGCTTTTGGAAGCCCATGAAATTGACTAGCTTGAACATTAAGTGCTTTTCTCCATCCTGTTAACATTATTTCCAACATACTATGTCTGAAATTTTGGTTTGTCACTTGTCTCTCCTTGTGTCCATATATATATATCTCAAATTGACTCCATTATTGTTCCATTTGCTTTATAAATTACATCATGTCATGATCAGCTCTAAATGTCCATGTTTAAATACTATTTGGATGTGACTATATTGATATCCGCGACCTTATATATTTCGGATATTGCCCTCAAATGGTCATGAAAGTTTTTTTTATTATCTCTATACCTATCTTGGGTTGATTATGTGTCTGCATTAACTTGCCTTGGTATGAGGATGCCCCTGTGTTATTATGGGTCTTCTCTCGACTCTTGTTGCATCTTATTTTACTAGACCAATGTTATGCATGTTTAGCCCAAGTCTGGACATGTCTCATTGACTCTATAGAATGTCTAGGTGTTATCGCATCTGGTATATAGCCTGGTTAGGGCATCAAATATTTGATTTAGGTACAATGGCACTGTCTCCTTTGAAATGTTGCTCCGGGTGTTTTGTTTGTTCCTCTCCATATCTGAAAATGCTTCTAAACTAGCGATCCTTCTGTCTATGTTTTGTCTAAGTGCTAAAACATGTCCATGACAACTTGTAATACACCCTAACCTCCTCTGCATCATGTATAGACTAATGTGCTCATTTAAATTGCTATGTGCTTATTTGATGAAAACTCTATCATGTTTAACCTAAGCTTAAGACTTAGCATACTGTTTTTTTTTCTTTTGTGGAGTTTCTTTCATATGATGGTCCCTGAGTGTGCATTGTCAATCCTATATTCATGGTGCATTCATTTTGCATGTTCTAAAGAAACTTCTCAAATGACCTTTGGTTTTTGTTTGGTCTTGTTATCTGAGCTTGTCTATTTTTTATCTGCCTAAGTATGTATTATATTCATGCTAACATGCAATGTCTCTTCACTTCTCTCTTGCGGCATGCTGTGACTACTGGCTCATTAGGAGATTTATATGTTGGCCTTTCTTGCCTAATTAGTACTGCTTATGTTTGGGATTTAGTGTGTTGGGGCATGTTTTGTCTTCTATCTCAACTTGCTGAATCTGGGAGTGGTATATCTCAAAGGCACACCAGTGTATAGACATGGATATACAGTCATTTGTATATCCAAGTTTCTATTTTTGGTATGCTTTCGGATATACCATGTATATCACGAATATCCCATGATATATCAACCCTCACATCTGCGAATGGGCCTGTGTGTTTGTGTTCATATCTGTGTATTGGTTCATCTGCTTTCCTTTTCTTTGGTCCTAGATTGATATGACTAATTGCTTGTTATGTTGTCTAGGCCGTTTTAAGCCCGGACCTGAATTGAGTTATTCCAGTGATATTTTAAGGCCTGCTATTTTATCAAACCTTAATCTATTAAACACGTAGGATAAAAATGTTAATTTTATATTTGATTATAGTTAATATAACTAGATGTTTTATTAACTGATCTATGTGTTTTCCCTTTTCCTTGTGCATGGGCCTGCACCTTATTGATTCACGACTGTTTGAGTTGGTGTGTCTGAAGGCCCAACAACAAGTTACTTTTCATGAATTATCTATATATATTGTCCATGTCCCGTCAACTAATCCTTTTCTTTTCTTTTTCGTTTACATGAAATGCATCGGGAGCAACGAAGAGTTTCGTTACGAGACTCATCATGATCATTGCCGAACGAAGACCCGCATTCACACTCCTTGCATTCTCCAAACTCGGGATTTCAAAACCGATAGGGCGAGATGACACCGTCATCCGCCTTAGTTCCTCTTTTATTATTATTCTTTAATTTCGTTATTTCTATTCTTGGGCATGTATTAATTATTTTAATACTTGTGTGATTGTTAGGATATTTAGAATAATTAGGCCATGAATGGATAATTAGTGAGGTAGTTAAAACCCGTCGCTAGCTTATTTATTTATAGGCCCGGTTAATTCAAACTTAGAAACCCTCCGCTAGTTTATTTATTTTTAGGCTCATCATGCATATTTAAAATTTTCAAAACAATCTTTGACCATCTTTTGTTCACTTTATTAATTGTACAACTCAAAATGATTTTCAAAAACTACTTCTTTTGGCATTATAAGTAATTCGTTTTTCTCCTTATTATTAATTGTCACAAATGCATATTTTTTCAAACTTTACATGTATTTTTTAAATATCATACTTGAAAACTTGTACAATATGCATCCCTTTCATTAAATATTTGCAAGCACCTTTTTAAGTTTATATTCTAAAACATGCATTTTTTAGTACAATAATTAACCTGAGTTTGACCGGATAACCGCAAGTTAGCGGATCTTAAAGGATGCCTAACCCCTTCCCTTTAGGATAATAAAGAATCCTTACCTAGAATTTCAATAGTTTCGCAGACCTTAAAATTGGAGTTTACATTGCAGCATTTAGTTTAATATTTAGGTGTCCTAATTCACCGTAAAAATAATTAGGTGGCGACTCCCTAATCCGATATCCAGGAATCACCGGGACACGTTGTGCTCCGCTTTCGACCTCGGAGCGGGTCGAAAATAGGGTGCGACAATTTCAAGGTTATCATTCGATCTAATGTGTAGGGAGCGATTTTTTATTATTATTTTGTTTTCTTCTCTGGCGATTCCTTTGCCGTTACCGTCGGTTTCTTTACCGCTGTCATTATTCAAGGATTTTGGTGTTCTTTCTAAGATGACTCTGATATCATGTTAAAATCGAAATAGGAACGAAAATTTAGAGAGACAAGAATAATTATAGAATTTTTTTCTACTTTTCATTCATCATAATAACCTCCTTATATAGAGGTAAGATCCTCCTTTTCCTAGTCTAATAAGGTAAATGATAACTCTATTCTAATAGGACTAAAAATCCTATATTACCATAATTATCAAATCCTATATTACCATAAATAGACCTAATCTACTCTAATAGTTTGATCATTATTTCATGATTTCTAAGATGTATCCATTCAGAAAACTTACGCATCTCATATTCTTACTTTACGTGCAATACATTAGCAATTGTTTTTCAGGAGTTTGACGAGTGATGCTGAAAATCGAGTTCATAGCGTTTGATTTCGGGTAATATACGAGTGATTTCGTACGATTGCAGTTGCAAGTTTACACTAAATTCAATATCGAATTACCAATAATTATCTAGCACATCAAAGTTAATTCGCTAGACATTCATAAAGTCTCTAAAAATATTGGACAGTTGTATATGCTATTGGTCTGATAATTCCTTAATACTTAATCCATCAAATGAATTACAAAGTCCATTCATGTGAGGAATTGTGTATGGACCTTGTAATAAACCTTTGGCTATCAATTTGTATGCTGCCTCTGTCAAGTGTACACCATCCCAACTAAAATATGAAGATGGGTTTTCACAAACATTTGATGATGGTGATCCACATTTTATATTTGACTTGAAATTGTATGGACCTCCTCCTCCACAACATGCTACAATAGTGCTTGTAAAACCTACACCACCATAAAAATAAATTTGTCATACTTCCAAGTTGATGTTATATTCATAAAGCTATGGAAATAATAATGTCACTTATTAACTTCTATATACTAACAATTTAAATAAAATTTTATGTTATGGTCGGTTAAAAGACAACTACATGTGACCAACCATGCATAATAAGTGGAACTCGAAGTTTGACCAAACTTCTGAAAGGTCATACGTGTTTATTTTTAAAAGAATAAATGTGTTTGGTCAAATTTTTGGTGAAGAAACAACTGTTTTTTACTAGTAACAGAAATTGTTTTTTCAGTTTTTTAAGCTGAAGCTGAAAATGCAGCTTCTTCAAAAAATAAGTGCTTCTCACTTTTTTAGGATAAGATTATCCATATCAATTCATATGTATACTTCCATTTTTATATTAAAATTTCGGCCAAACACAAATTACTAATAAAAACACTAGGCAAGGATTATCTGAACATATAGTGCTACTCGCCCAGATCAATTTTTTAAGAAATATTTCTCCGACAGTTTGACTAAACATGCAAAGATATGTAACATGCTATAACAGGTTAAAATGCATTGAAATGTGTGAAAATAATTATACTTTTAGGGTATATAAATTAAATTTATTACGATATGCTGATGTAAAATATTTAGACTTTTACGTACCAAATGTTTTGGGAGATTTGTAAATTTGCATGGCTGCATTGTAGTAATCAGCATAGATTATATTGGCATGAGGATGAATCTCACGAATTCTATGAATTTCTTCTTGAAGTAACTGGTTATGATATTCAGCAAAATCATTTAACCAATTGATGCAACCAGTTGATGTATCATAGTCATTTTTATTTGAGTCTTTAAAAGTTGTTAGATAAGAAGATGAGCATCCAATTGGTAAATTTCCAGGCACTATCAGTGTTTGAGCTCCAAGTTCAATTAGTTCCTGCAATCATAATCAAACAAATCTCACTTATTAGAATAAAAGAGAATGTTTAAGTAACACAAAAAAAAAAATTAGCGGATAAATTCCAATGCTAGACAACAAAAGAGACTGTCAGTAATCATATTTAGAAATGATTAAGCATGGACAGTTTATTTGAAAAACGTAATGTTTACTCCCTCCGTCCCAATTTATGTGGCACTTTTCTCTTTCCGAGAGTCAATTTGACTAAGCTTTGGATTAGATTAATATTAAAATTTATATATTTGAAAACTACATAAAAAGTACTATACGTTGCAACTTTTCTCATATCAATTTGGTGAAAAAATACATTTCAAAATGTTGGTCAAAGTTCATGCAGTTTAAATTTCGGAAAGCGAAAAATGCTACATAAATCAGTGATAAATACCCGTGATATACACGAAATATACACCATATATATCACGGGCAGAACACGACAAAACTGATTGTTATGACCGTGGTATACACGGTATATTCATGTCGTGTATATCATGGTTTTAGTGGACTATTTTAGGTAGGTTTAGTTGTAATTAAATTAGAGTTGTAATTAAATTAGAGTTGTACACTTACCATAATTGTATAATTATTGTACAAGTAGAATAAGGTTTTGGGAGTAGAATAGGAATATGATTTTTCTATTATGGAAATTGTAAATTGTATATATATTCTTTCATAAATGAAAATAATCAAGAGATTATTTCTTTCATGGTATCAGAAGTCTAGGTTATTTTCTCCCAACTTTTCGTCGACTTTTACCTCGGATTCCGACATTCCCTTCTCGGTTTCCGTGCCTGACAGTGGTTTCTTTTTTTTCTATTCCCAAATTTCCTTCCAAATCCCTACATCACGTCTTGCGTTGCTATTATGGCTAAGAACACGTTTCACCCTGCCCTTACTGTTTCTAACATCAAGAATCACATCTCTCTCATTCTTGAAATAGAAAACGTCCAATACGCGACGTGGGCCGAACTGTTCAAAGTTCACGCACGCTCGCATCAAGTCCTCAATCACATTATCCCACCGGCTCCTACGGCTACGGGGATTCCTAAACCCGAGGATTATCCTCAATTATGGACGACTCTTGATGCTACCGTTCTTCAGTGGATTTATTCCACTATCTCTACCAACCTTCTGCAAACGATTATCGAACCAGACGCTACGGCGATGGCTGCTTGGGATAGAGTACGTGACATATTCCATGATAATCAGAATTCTCGAGCTGTTACACTTGAGCATGAATTCTCCCACGTTAACATGGAAGACTTTCTAACGTTTCAGCTTACTGCAAAAGGTTGAAAGAATTGGCGGACCAACTCCGCAACGTTGGTGCACCCGTTACCAACAATCGTTTTGTCCTTCAGATG
Source organism: Anisodus tanguticus (assembly GCA_034509755.1). NCBI lineage: Eukaryota > Viridiplantae > Streptophyta > Magnoliopsida > Solanales > Solanaceae > Anisodus > Anisodus tanguticus. The sequence goes on from CM067544.1 coordinate 18,955,888, forward strand.
GTTGCAGGCCTATGTGAGTCCTATAGTGGCATCGGTACGCTTCTTCGTCAGAGCAGTCCTCTTCCGCAGTTTTATCATGCCCGTTCAATGCTCACACTCGAAAAAGCAGGTTTGGCTAAGAAAGCGATCACTGGGGCCCCTTCTGTCGTCATGGTGACCGAGTCTAATTTTTATCTGTCCGCCTCCAACACTTCCGGCCAAAATCGTAACAACGGTGGATGCAAAAAGGGTCAGAATTACAAAAATAATTACAAGAACCGTGGCAGAAACCGAGGTGGCAATAACGGGGGTGGAAATGGGCCTCGGAGCAGTTGGCCGCAAGCCAACTGTCCACAGCCTTGGGGCCAATGGCCGTGGAACTAGGCCAATGGGCCTGGGCCCACCTGTTCCTATTTCCCGTCATACAATGGCCCATCGAACTAGGCCCAATTTCCAGTTTCGGCTTCCAGGCCCAGTTCGGCCCATCAACAGTGGTTTTCGAGACAGTCTACTAGGCTGGGGCAACCAACCGGCGTGCTTTGACCTTGGCCCCACCAGGCCCACCATGCAGCGGGACCCACCCCTATCGATATTGAAGCTATGATGCATACACTTGGATTAAATCCCCCGGACACAAATTGGTACATGGACACCGGAGCCACTACCCATATGACGTCTGACCAAAGTACTCTCTCATCTTATTCCAATTTGAGCAATAATCATGGTATAATTGTTGGTAATGACATTTTAATTCCAATTCGTGATTACGGTCATAAAAATTTGCCTCCCCCCATCCACCTCTTATCTTGAAAAATATCCTTCATGCCCCTAAATTAATTAAAAATTTGGTGTCTGTCCGTAAATTCACCACTGATAATTCTGTTTCTGTTGAATTTGATCCTTTTGGGTTTTCTGTGAAGGATTTCAAGATGGGGATTCCTCTCATGAGATGTGATAGTCGGGGAGATCTTTATCCTATGACGCCAACATCCGGTCTCTCGAGTCAAGCCTTGCCATCTACTGTGTCTTCCTTACATAACAACAATTTTATTTCGGGTAAGGGTACGCATAGTACTCCGATTTGTCAATCTTGTTCTCTAGAAAATTTGTTAGATTGCCGTTTGTAGACTCTAATTCTCGTATTTTAATGTCATTTGATATTATTCATAACGATTTATGGACATCTCCTATTCTCAGTTCTTTGGGTCATCATTATTATGTTCTATTTTTGGATGATTATTCTAAATTTTTATGGACTTTTCCGTTAGCGAAAAAATCTCAAGTCTTTTCCACTTTTTAAAAACTTAGTGCTTTCATCCGTACTCAATTCGAACGGGAAATAAAAAATATTCAATGTGATAATGGAAAAGAATATGATAATGGGTCATTTCGGGATTTTTGTGGTACTAATGGTATAAATTTTTGTTTCTCTTGTCCTCATACGTCCTCACAAAATGGGAAAGCCGAACGCAAAATTCGTACCATTAATAATATTGTCCGCACATTATTGGTCCATGCTTCCGTACCCCATTCTTTTTGGCATCATGCTCTACAAATGGCTACTTATCTCCTTAACATACTTCCTACAAAAGGATTGGCATATTCCTCCCCTCTTCAAATCCTCTATAATAAGACTCATTCGTATACACATCTTAGGGTTTTTGGGTGCTTATGCTATCCACTATTTCCGTCAATTACAATTAACAAACTTCAGGCCCGTTCTACTCCCTGTGTGTTTTTGGGTTATCCATCAAACCATCGTGATTACAAATGTTTTGATTTGTCGTCTAACAAGATCATCATTAGTCGCCATGTTATTTTTGATGAAACCCAATTTCCTTTTGCAAAGGTCAATAGTCCCGGGCCTAGTTCATATAATTTTTTAGATGACGATGTATCCCCGTATATTATCCACCATTTATCGGACGTGCCACGCACACAAAATCCACCAGCGGGCCCACTGCCCGCTGGACCTACTGTTCCGCCTCCTTCCACGGTTTCTGCTCCAATTTCAGCTATTGGGCCAGTTGCCCAGCCCAATACCGAAACTGCTTCAGTTCCTACTTCGGTTCCAGCTATTGTTTCCCATATTGGGCCAGCAGGCCCACTGCCTGCTGGCCAACCGTGCTACACCCGCCACTTTTAGCCCAAAATCCACCCAGTTCTCCCCGAGTCACAGACCGATCACTCGTAGTCAACGTAATATTTTTAACCATAAAGGCATTTTAATTTAAATTCAAATGTTCTTAAATTTCCCCTACCCCGTAACCCAGTGTCCGCATTAAATGACCCGAATTGAAAATTAGCTATGACCGACGAATATGATGCTCTTATTGTAAATAAGACGTGGGAGTTTGTACCCCATCCTTCTGGTGTTAATATTATTTGGTCTATGTGGATTTTTACTCATAAGGATAATTCTGACGGCTCTTTTGCATGACATAAGGCTCGTCTTGTGGGTGATGGTAAGACTCAGCAGGTTGGCGTGGATTGTGGTGAGACATTCAGTTCGGTTGTTAAACCTGTTACCATTCGCACTGTTCCCAGCTTGGCACTTTCAAAATCTTGGCCTATTCATCAGTTAGATGTGAAAAATGTCTTCTTGCATGGTGATCTTAATGAGACTGTCTACATGCATCAGCTGTTGATTTTTTGAGATCCCAACTATCCACATCATGGCTGTTTGTTGAAGAAATCCTTATATGGCATTAAGCAGGCCCCACGATCTTGGTATAAGTGGTTTGCTAACTATGTATATACTATTGGATTCTCGCACAACAGCTCTGATAATTCACTGTTTATTTATCATCGTGGGACTTCCATGGCCTATATTCTGTTGTATGTGGATGCTATTACTTTGATTACATCATCTGATGTTTTGCACCGGTCAATCATGACACTGCTAAGTTCCGAGTTTGCTATGAAGGACTTGGGACCTTGAGTTATTTCTTGGGTATTGCTGTCACTCGTTATGCAGGAGGGTTATTCCTGTCACAGAGAAAGTATGTTGCTGAGATTATTAAGCGAGCTGGTATTTCCTCGTACAAGTCTACTTCTACGCCAGTTGATACTAAACCCAAGTTGGGTGCTGCGGTTGGCTCACCACACGAGGACCCCACTCACTATCATAGTCTTACAGATGCACTTTAGTAACTCACTTTCACGAGACCAGATATTACGTATGTTATGCAGCATGTATGTATGTTTATGCATGATCCTTGGATTGAGCACATGAATGTGCTCAAACGCATCATACGCTACCTACAGGGCACTCTTGATTATGGCTTGCATCTATATCCGTCGTCGATTTCTATACTTGTCTCCTATACAGATGTTGATTGGGGTGGCTGTCTTGACACCAGGCGCTCTACGTCTGGTTATTGTATGTTTCTTGGAGATAACTTGGTATCGTGGTCTGCCAAACGACAAGCTACCTTATCCCGCTCTAATGCAGAGGTCGAGTATCGAGGGGTGGCCAATGTGGTCTCTGAATCATGTTGGCTACGTAATCTTCTTTTAGAGCTTCACTTTCCGGTTCAAAAAGCTACCTTGGTTTATTGTGATAATGTTAGTGCCGTTTACCTTTCTGGCAATCTGGTTCAACATCAGCGCACTAAGCATATTGAGATGGATATACATTTTGTTCGTGAAAAGGTAGCTCGTGGACAAGTACGTGTCCTACATGTCCCTTCACAATATCAAATTGCAGACATTTTTACTAAGGGTCTTCCATCGGTTCTCTTTGAAGATTTTAGGGACAGTCTCAGCGTACGAAGACCGCCCGTTATGACTGCGGGGGTGTGATAAATACCCGTGATTTACACGGAATATACACCATGTATATCACGGGCAGAACATGGCAAAACTGACTGTTATGACCGTATATACACGGTATATTCATGTCGTGTATATCACGGTTTTAGTGGACTATTTTAGGTAGGTTTAGTTGTAATTAAATTAGAGTTGTACACTTACCATAATTGTATATTTATTGTACAATTAGAATAAGGTTTTGGGAGTAGAATAAGAAAAATATTTTCCTATTATGAAAATTGTAAATTGTATATATATTCTTTCATAAATGAAAATAATCAAGAGATTATTTCTTTCAATCAAGACAAAGAAAATAGTAAAAATTGCACTGCTCGTCAAATCGGGATAAGTTATATATACTTGTTGAAGTTGACTCGCTAGTGATAGGATCAACTATCAGCCTTATTTAGCCACCCCACAACAATTGTTCATTATGGCTATTAAACTATCAGAAAATTACTAATTTTTATCGATATTCCATCAAAATTTGGCTTGTCAATAAGGAGTTTTCAATAGAAAAACCGCCGAAAATGTTACCAACAGTCAAATCTCGACAGATTCCGTCAGAAATCCCTAAACAGTTAACAATTTTCTGGTAATACATGTTATGTGAAACCCTTTATACATGAGAAACATTAGATTTTTTTTTATTTATGAAAAATCGATACTTGGTGATATAACACATAATCTTCCAAAGTGAGAAGAATTAGCAATATTGAATTATCAAAAAATCCTATTCAGTGACGAGCTATTTAGCGATGATGAGCCTACGGATTAACAAAAAAAACTCGCTGCTAATTCCTAATTTTTTTTTAATGTAATATATGAATTGATGAAAATAATAACTGATACTTACATTAATGGCTAGGCCAATGGCTGAAATAACTGCAGGCACATATGAATTAACTTCTTCTCCTGATTTTCCTTGAGAAAATGGATGATTATAATCATTCCCTCCAATTTCCCCCATTAGAACTAGTGCGTTTCCAAGAAATTTCCTGCAACCTAATTATTATTTTAAATAGTTAGAATAATAATGAAACTTTCTTCCTCTATTTTCTAAAAACAAATAATTCAAAAAATGAATTATTTTAAGTTTTTCGAAAATAGTTCCAAAAACATTTCTCCAAAAATCAGTTGATTTATAGAGAATTTTGTGATGCAATAGAACTTAGCAAGAAATTCAGAAACATCTAATAGTCTAATTTATAAACTATAATTTGCTTAGGAACAAATCACCAAGTAATCTAGCTTTGTGTGTTTAACATTCTATTCTTTTAATTAAGGCTTTAAGTTATATACCCTAAAATTAGATGTAAACATCTTTTACGTTATCGAGAATTTATCTATAACAGGAGGTTAGTTGTTATTTTTTATCAAGTTACCAATTTAAATCATTATAATAATTTTCATGTAATTATTTTATAAGTAATTCGATATATGTAAATTTTTATATCATTATGCATCGAATACTACACCTATGATTAATGCATGAGTGGATATATGAAAGAAGGTACGGATTCATCAGAACTCCATAGCTTTAACTAAAATCTTGTATAAAGCCGCAAAAGAATGTTCCTTGCTTCCAACTATCCTTATGAGTTATTTTTGCGGTAATCTGTCTCTCGATAAGAAGCTTTCTTTTGATCCTGGTTTGTATTAGAAATTCATTAAATAAGTACAAATAATAGATTTCTAGCTCAATAAATTAGACGAGATGTGATAAAATTTCTGAGTCCAAACACAAAGTTAAAATAAAACGGGCGTACTTCCATCACACCCTTTACTTTCTTACCACGCCCACCTAGCTAGGTATGATTAGATTTCTCTTCTCATTGACAAGGTCTCTTTATCTTTAATTTGTACTTGCTTCAAACTATGTCAATTGTTAAACAAGGTATATATACCCGTGATATACACTATATATATCCGTGATGTACATTTGATATACAGAGGTGTATATCACGGGAATACAGAAGCAGTGGCCCAGCTCGGCAGTCACGGTAGCCCATCTCGGTAGCCCATCTCGGGAGCCCATCACGGGCAGATTACAAGATCGTAATCTTGTATATATGGTATATATATTTGGTGTATATTGTAGTGTATTTGTTACCTAAATTAGGATTATACACTTACTATAATTGTATAGTTAGAATTATGGTAGAATAAGGTTTTAGGAGTAGAATATGAATAATATTCTCCTATTTTGTAACTTGTATAAATACCTTTCAATTAATTAAAATAATCAAGGGGATTATTTCTTTCATGGTATCAAGAGACTAGGTCTAACAAAAAATTTCTCTCCCAAAGTTTTGTACCCTTTCTCGGCGAAACCCCCCTCGGGTTTCCTGTCCAAATTTCGTCTTCCGCTCTCACAAAATCTCTCATACTATTCCCAAATTTCTCCTCCTTCTTTGTTCTTTCAATATGTCTAAGAACAATTTTCATCCTGCCCTTATGGTTTCCAATGTCAAGAACAGTATCCCTATTGTGCTTGAGATGGAAAATGTCCAATATGCGACGTGGACAGAATTATTTAAAATTCACGCTATCTCCTATCAAGTTATCCATCACATAATTCCTCCCGCTACACCTCTTCCCGCGGAGGATCCTCAGTTATGGATTACTCTTGATGCTACCGTTCTCCAGTGGATTTATTCTACCATTTCGGTTGACCTCTTACAGACGATTATTGAGCCGGATACCACGTCTATGGCTACCTGGAATAGATTGCGTGACATATTCCAAGATAACCAACATTCACGTACTGTCACACTCGAGCAAGAATTCTCTCTAGTTCGCCTGGACGCATTTCCAAACGTCTCTGCATATTGCAAGAAACTCAAGGAGTTGGTGGACCAACTCCGTAACGTTGGCACACCTGTGACAAATAATCGTCTGGTTCTACAACTGGTTGCCAGTCTTTCTGAGGCCTATAATGGTGTTGGGACTCTCCTTCGTCAAAGAAACCCACTTCCCGCTTTTTATCAAGCCCGCTCCATGCTTACTTTGGAAGAAGCCGGTTTGGCTAAAAAGGCGGCTACCGGAGCAAGCCCCGTCGTCCTAATGACGTCCTCCACATATTCTTCAGGTTTTGTTGATAATTCGGGTCAAAACCATACTCATGGTGGCGGCAAAAATAATCGAAAGAATAATAACAAAAACCGTGGGGGCAAACGAGACGTTCCGGTGGTGGTTCCGATGGTCAGTAAGCAGGCAGTGGGCCCCGTCCAGTGAACAGTGGCCCACCACTCTCTGGTCCCAGTAGTGGGGCCCATGGCAGATGGGGGCGGGGGGCAGTGGGCCTTGGGCCAGTAGCCCCTACATTCGAGCAGCTCCCGGTTGTCAGTGGGCTGGCCAGCCTTTCAGGCCCAACAATCAGCAGTGGCGGCCCATTGGCCACTGGCCTAGTAACGCTAGTTCCGGCAACTACGACCCAGTTCAGCCCAGTCCTGGAATACTTGGGTATCGACCTCCGCAAGCTCACCACGCAGCAGGCCCCACTCAGACCGATATCGAGGTTGCGATGCACACATTGGGTTTCACTCAACCGAACCCAAATTGGTATATGGACATCGGTTCCACTACCCACATAACTTCCGATTTAGGTACTCTCTCATCTTATTTTAATTTGAGACAACCCTCGGGGTATAATTGTTGGTAATGGCAACTTTATTCCAATTCAAGGTTATGGTCAGAAATTGTTGTCTCCCCCCAATCCACCCCTTATCTTGAAAAATACTTTACATGCCCCCGAATTGATTAAAAACTTAGTGTCTGTCCGAAAGTTCACCCACTGACAATTCCGTTTCTGTTGAATTTGATTCTTTTGGTTTCTTTGTGAAGGATTTCAAGGCGGGGAGTCATCTTATGAGGTGTGATAGTAGGGGGGATCTTTATCCTATCATGCCAGGTTTCAGTCCATCGAGTCAAGCTTTGCCATCAGCCTTTGCAGCCATTTCTCCTTCCCTGTGGCATGCTCGCCTTGGTCATCCAGGATCCTCTATTTTATCAGCTTTAGATAAAAATAATTTTATTTCTTGTAAGGGTACGAGTCATACTCCAATTTGTCAATCTTGTTCGTTAGGAAAAATTGTTAAGCTGCCATTTGTAGAGTCCAATTATCATACTTCAATGCCATTTGATATTATTCATAGCGACCTATGGACGTCTCCTGTTCTCAGTTCGTTGGGTCATCGATATTATGTTCTCTTTTTAGATGATTATTCTAAATTTTTGTGGACGTTTCCAATTGCAAATAAATCTCAAGTGTTTTCAGTGTTCTTAAAATTTAGAGCGTTCATTCGTACCCAATTCGAAAGAGAAATAAAAAATATTCAATGTGATAATGGGAAAGAGTATGACAATAGGGAGTTTCGAGAGTCCTGTGCTAATAATGAGATCAATTTTTATTTTTCGTGTCCTCATACATCTTCACAAAATAGGAAAGCCGAACGCAAAATTCGTTCCATAAATAACATTGTCCGAACTCTCTTAATTCATGCTTCCATACCCCGATATTTTTGGCATCATGCTCTAGAAATGGCCACATATCTCCTTAACATAATTCCTTCCAAAGGTCTGACATATTCTCCCCCTTCCAAATCTTATTTAATAAGAACCCTTCTTATTCTCATCTTCGGGTTTTTGGGTGCTTGTGTTATCCGTTATTCCCATTCACCACAATTAACAAACTTCAGGCCCGGTCTACTCCGTGTGTGTTTTTGGGTTATCCGTCTAATCATCGTGGTTACAAATGCTTTGATTTATCCTCCAAGAAAATCATAATTAATCGCCATGTCATTTTTTATGAAACCCAATTTCCATTTATTAAAGTTCATACTCCAGAGCCTAGTTCGTATAATTTTTTGGATGAGGGTATATCCCCGTATATTACTCACCATTTTTCGGATATATCCCGCACCCAAAATTCTCCAGCGTGCCCACTGCCCGCTGGCCCCACTGTCCCGTCACATTTTCCAGTTATTGGATCGGTCCCAGCAATTGGGCCAGTCCAGCCCAATTCCTGGAACTGGTCCAGTGGCTGCTCCAGATTTCCGATTTGGGCCAGCAGGCCCACTGCCTGCTGGCTAGTCCGTCCCGAGCCCAGTAAATTCCCATAATTCACTCAATTCTTCCTCGAGTCATAGACCGGTCACTCGTAGTCAGCGGGGTATTTTTACACCTAAAAGACATTTTAATTTACATTATAATGTCTCTAAATCCCCTTTGCCCCGTAATCCTGTGTCTGCCTTAAACGACCCGAATTGGAAAATTGCTATGACTGATGAATATAATGCACTTATTGATAATAAGGCGTGGGAGTTGGTGCCCCGTCCATCTGGTATTAATGTTATCAGGTCTATGTGGATTTTTGCTCATAAGGAGAATTCAGATGGGTCCTTTGCTCGACGTAAGGCGCGACTTGTAGGTGATGGTAAGACTCAGCAGGTTGGGATAGATTGTAGAGAGACGTTTAGTCCGGTGGTCAAGCCGGCTACCATTCGCATTGTGCTTAGCTTGGCTCTTTCTAAGGCATGGACTATTCATCAGTTGGATGTCAAGAATGCTTTTCTACATGGTGATCTTAAGGAAACAATATATATGCATCAGCCGTTGGGGTTCAGGGATCCTAATCGTCCTCATCATGTCTGTTGGTTGAATAAGTCCTTATATGGGCTTAAGCAGTCTCCACGGGCCTGGTATACAAGGTTTGCTGACTATGTTTTGACTATTGGGTTCACTTACTGTAAGTCAGATAATTCCTTGTTCATCTACCGTTGTGGTTCATCCTTGTCCTACATTCTGTTATATGTGGATGATATCATTTTGACTGCCTCTTCCGATGCATTACGCCAGTCTATCATGGCCATGCTCAACTCTGAGTTTGCTATGAAAAACTTAGGGCCCTTGAGTTACTTTTTGGGGATTGCCGTCAAGCGTCATTCAGATGGTTTGTTTTTGTCTCAAAGAAAGTATGCGGCTGAGATCATCGAGAGGGCTGAGATGTCATCCTGTAAGTCCACTTCCACTCCAGTTGATGCAAAGCCCAAGCTTAGTGTCGCGGCAGGCGCACCATACGAGTACTCGACCCGCTATCGCAGTCTTGCAGTGGCACTTCGGTATCTTACTTTTACAAGACCGGATATTACGTATGCCGTCCAGTAGGTGTGTTTATTCATGCATGATCCCTGAATAGAGCACATGAATGCAATCAAACACATCATTAGGTATATTCAGGGTACACTGGACTATGGTTTGCATTTATATCCATTCTCGCCATCCACACTTGTGCCATACACAGATGCTGATTGGGGTGGTTGTCCAGACACCAGACGGTCGACGTCTGGCTACTGTATGTTCCTTGGCAACAACTTGGTCTCCTGGTCTGCGAAGCGTCAGGTAACTCTATCCCGCTCAAGTGCAGAGGCCGAATATCGAGGGTAGCTAATGTGGTCTCAGAATCATGTTGGCTACGTAATTTTCTTTTGGAGTTTCATTGTCCCATTCAGAAGGCAACCTTGGTATATTGCGATAACATTAGTGCCATCTACCTCTCTGGTAACCCGGTTCAACACCAACGTACTAAGCATATCGAAATTGACATTCACTTTGTCCATGAAAAGGTTGCTCGGGGTCACGTTCGCGTATGCCATGTCCCGTCTCGATATCAAGTTGCAAACATCTTTACAAAGGGTCTACCCGTGATCTTTTTTGAAGATTTTAGGGACAGTCTCAGTTCGAAAACCGCCCGCTATAACTGCGGGGGAGTGTTAAACAAGGTATATATACCCATGATATACACTTGATATACAGAGGTGTATATCACGGGAATACAGAAGAAGTGGCCCAACTCGGCAATCAGGGTAGCCCATCTCGGGAGCCCATCACGGGCAGATTACAAGATTGTAATCTTGTATATATGGTATATATATTTGGTGTATATTGTAGTGTATTTGTTACCTAAATTAGGATTATACACTTATCATAATTGTATAGTTAGAATTATGGTAGAATAAGGTTTTAGGAGTAGAATAGGAATAGGATTTTCCTATTTTGTAACTTGTATAAATACCTTTCAATTAATGAAAATAATCAAGGGGATTATTTCTTTCATCAATGACTCAAAAAAGCAACCACTTTCATTACTAAATAAAATTTGAAGATTTTGATAATCACACAAATATTATGATATATTTAATATAGAGTATTATAAATATTAAAAAATCTATAATGATACAAATATAGCAATCAATAACAATATATTCAATATATTTTTATAAGTGGAGTCTGAAGAGGATGAGGTGTACGTAGACCTTATCTCTACCTTTATGAGGTAGAGAGCCTGTTTTCGATAAACTTTCAAAGAATACATATATTATGATAAATTTATAGCAATAAAATTTAAAAATCTGGAGATGGGCGGATTTAGGTCTAAATTACGATGCATTTGAACCTATGGTCACTTCGGAAATATTTATGTACATATTTTCTATATTTGATTTATGCTCCAAATGGTTGAATGGTGTTGAGTTATTTATCCCAACAAATAGTGATCTATTCCCACTAAATATTTTCTCTTTTTTTTAAGTAGTGCATTCATTTTCAAAAAATCTTAGATCCGCCTCTAATAACAGCCTTGACTTATGCACCGACCTGAGCTCTAAGCTTAAAAATTGTTAGACTAATTATGAAGTTACTCCTACTTAATAATATAAGTACACATTAAATAATAACACATGATGTTTGACTTAAGATTATATCTTGGCTTTCTTATAACATGAATACGAGGCACATTCCTTAACTTAAGGTTATATCAACCTTATTTTATTATTTGCGTAGAATTTCTTTTTTCTTTTCTCGTATTTTTTACGTCTTTGTTACGAAAATGACAAATCTTCTTCTATGTTTTGGTCCATTTTGGTGGTTTGCAAACAAAAGAAAAAACAAGAGTATGAATAACTCAAAAAGATTAATTATTAATCCATGTTGTGGGGTCTTTATAGCCCCATTTGTCCATAAAAAGTTTTTTTCTTTTTGCAAAACATTATTTAGGTATATATTAGAGTCTTTTGTTGTTTCTTTAAGATGAGTTTTTCAAAAAATTTCACTCACAATATTTTATTTTTTTTGTCAAATAAATACTTGTCGAACCACAACTTTAACTTTCAAATGTAACAACAACAAAACTCGTTTTAAATTTCAACTTCAATTATTTTTTTTTTAAAATAAAAACCTCAATCAGATCTATTACTTTTTGGAAAGCTGTTAATCTTTTTCCACTCAAAAAACTTCAATATTTTTTATATCACATGAAATGCATGTCAACACAACTTCAACTTTTAGATATCATTTTTCAACTTCAAACTTTAATTATTATTGTTTCAAATTTCACTGAAATCTACATCGAAGGGGTACTTACTTGTTGGTGACTTGCACAAAATTGGCAACATTTGTTTGAACCAATCCAATTGAGTTCCTAGTGACACATTGGTGGCAGGATTCTTGATTCCTCTTTTCTCTAAAAATGAAATATCAACAGCTGTTGCTCCTGCTACTGCAAAATTCACTCCTTTTATTATTGAATTTTTGCTACTTGACATGTTTTTCATTACACCAGCATATGGTGGCAGAAATGGAAATCCCATACTCTCAGCTGCAAATTAATCACATAACATAATTAATAACCAAAATTATAAGCCATAAAAAGAGGAATATACATCCAAAACAGAAAAAAAGACGAGCTTAACCAAAAATAACTGTAAAGAATGGGCTTTGAGCCTAACTCAACCCAAAAAGCTAGCTTGTAGGATGAGAATTGTCCAAGTGAGTTCATGTTTCCATTCCATTTCTGATGTGGGACTCTTACACTCCCCGCACGCCCAGACCTTGTTAACTGGAGCGTCCAGGCCTTGTTAACTGGAGCGTGGATAATATAATTTGCGGCCCAACATCGGTGTATAAAGAATTGGAATGGGTCTGGCTCTGATACCATGTAAAGAATGGACCTTGGACCTAACTCAACCCCAAAACCTATCTAGCTTGTAAGTGAGGATTGTCCAAGTGAGTCCATGTTTCCATTCCATTTTCGATGTGTGACTCTTAACAATAACAACAACGTCATACCAAGTGTAGTCTCACAAGGTGGGGTCTGGGGATGGTAGATTGTACGCAGACCTTACTCCTACCATGGAGGTAGAGATACTTTTTCTGATAGACCCTCGGCTTAGAGAAAAACAAACCATAGCAATTAGGAAAAAGAAATAACAGCAGGAACGAAGACATGAAAAAAAAATGCTAAATAAAGAATAACACAATGTCTTTTTATTTGTTTGAACTAAAAGAATGTCACATTTCTATATTTAGAAGTCTTCCTTTTCTTTAAACTTGGTGATCAGTCAAACAATGTTACATGAGAAGAAGGAAGTATATACGTACTTATACATGTTCTACTCAAGGAGTAGCAACTTATTATACATTCATAGGCAAATCCGTATTTGAACTTGATAGGTTCGAACATCAAAGTTCTTACCACTGAACTTACACTAGCTTTAAAATTATGTGGTCGGAATCTAAAATTTGCTTAAATTTTGTGATTTTCAATGTATATGTCTATATTTGGTGTCAAAAATACTGATTTCATGCAAATGCGACGTCTTCTTTTCATGTACAGGTATTTTTTTGTTGAAGAGACACACACACATACTGATAGTAAGAAAAAAGTATTATACCATTATGTCACGTAAAAGATGAAAGCAGAGGATGCTATTTATACGTACCGATAAAATCAATAACGAGACGTCCGTCGGAGAATCGACCGGTGGGATGATGAAAGAAGGTTTCACCATAAGGAAGCACTGCGGAAGTAACATGATTATTGGATCTTGAAAGGCGAATTAAGTTTCCGGTATCGGCTAACGAATCGCCAAAGCTAATTATAAACTCATAGCATCCAAAAACATGTCCAAATGATGCAATTAAGAAAATAATTATACAAATAAAACAATTAGAAGAAGAAGCCATGGAAAACGCCTTAAAATTTTATTTTCATAAAAAATTGAAAGTTGGGTGTTTGTATTTTTTTGGTTTTGGATACAATAGAAGGTTCAAAAATATTTGGAGTGAATTTATAGAAACGTGTGTGGACCTAACGAGCAAATACTCCGTTGAGTTCACCAAACGTTAATTTTAACAGTTTCCGTCATTGCAAAGTAGGGATAATAACATTCTTAATCATTTAATTAATGGAACATTTTAATTTTAATATTTGTGATATATGATTAAGCACATTTAAGCTTTGATTTATTTAATCATGAGATTTGACCCTTTATATAGGAAATATGCTATTTCTGCTATTTTTATAACTATATATCCTCGAATATAAAGTAACCGTACAAACTAACATATAATATATTATAATGCATGGGTGGTCAAATGATTTGATGGTATAACATTTATTAAATTTGTTAGAAGATGGATCAAAAGTACCCATTTCGATCAATTGAAAGTTAAATACACATAGCTAGATATAGCGAAGAGAAAACTTAGAATATGTAGGTATTTGAGGGACTAAAAAAGCAAAATTTTCTTTCAAAATAAATTCAAAAAGGAAAATCAGTATATGCTTATATACTATAAAAATAATATAATATTAAGTTTCTCATTTACCTTTAATTAGAAGCTTTTATAGCTATATAAATGTGTTATAATATGTGTAAGATAAAATGAAACTTACTTACATCCCATATTTATGTCCAACTAATGAGTGAAAGATATATGCTTTCATACTCACATTTATTATTTAACCACGGTTATTGATATATGTACTCTTACATTAACTTTTAACTGCAAATATTAAATTTTCTTATTTGTTGTAAAATTTGGATACAAATAAATATTTATCATATGTACAACATTACAAATTTTAATTTTTCTGTCTAACCACTAAGTCCAACAAATTAATATGAAGAGAGTATGCGAATGAAGGAGCTTTGTGTAAATGGTTGTGTGAATCACGTGCTTTAACAATAATATTTAATTTCCATTCATGTCCAATTTTTTTTTTTTTTTTTTTTTTTTTTTTTTTTTGATAATCCAGGTCTCGGGGTGGCCTTAGTACCCCCATATCGCTAGTACTGCAAAGTGCACCGGTACTAGGCTCCCGGAGGTGATGGGACCGGTCCTTCAAAGACCCCACCACCAGGTAAATCGCGGGATATGCACACATGGTCGGTGTCCGCTTGCGTCCAACGGATCAATGCTACAAGGTTGACCCCCCACAAGCTCCATCCCTAAAGCTTGGCGGAGACCGAACCCACACTGCAACATGCCCGCGCGGCTTTTAGCGCCCAGGCTTTACCACATGTATGTGCCCCGGAGGACGATATCCTTAGGGGGGAATCGAACTTGCGACCCTAAGGCCGCAAACTTGACTCCCTGCGAGCAAGCTGACCCCTTTGGATATGTCCAATTTTAAATGTGCAGAAATATGTACGGCTGGCATATGCAAGTATATAGTAAGGGTGGCCAGTGGGCCGGGCTCGGGTCTGGCGGGGTCGGGTCGGGTCTAGCGGAGTCTGGCGGGACCTGCTCCAGTCCCGTCCCGATCCCGATCCCGTCGGTATCGGGTTGGGGCGGGGTCGGGTCGGGGTCCGGCGGGTTTTCCTTTTTTTTTTTTTTAAATAACATATGTATAAAAAAAACTCAATAAACAAAACAAGATATTGTAATAAAAACATCCCAAAGCTGTTTTTGTACCTCTTATATTATTTAATAGACATATAATTTTTTTGTAATACAAATACAATTGTCTAAAATCTAAATTGCACTTTTGTGGTGTTATCCAAAAGTTGCAAATTACATAATAAAATTGCAATTAAAAAAATTATAGTCTCAAAAAAACCTGTTCTAATTGCTTGATGATTTCCTGTGGTTCTTCGGTTGGAATTGGTATTTGTTGGTCAAATTGATCCACGTCGCTTCCACTACCTTCGGTTAAGATTTCGTTGTAGTTTTCATCTTCTTCTTCGTTGATCTCCGGTTGACCGCACCTTCTCCGCTCCGCTCGTATCCAATCTCTCGAATAATACGCAATTTCCAAGTTTGTCTCTCAAGCTAATGAGTGTCTGTGGTCTCCTATTTGATATCTCCGGCGAGAAAAAGCACTTTCGTACGCAGATTGATGACGCTTGAATTTTCAAAACATCTCGGGCCATCAATGAAAGTGTCGGAAAGGTCTTCTCATTCCCCCTCCAAATATTTCGCAAGTCTTCATGTCCATCTTCATTGATAACTTCTTGATACGGTACGAACCCCGCAAAATAAAAATATCCAACTCGCTAATTTGGTTAGTAGAGGTACGGCCGCACATTCTATTTCTGAGGCTTTCAATACTAGCTGCAGAAACAGCATGTCTTTTGTGAGGTTGTGTTGAAGATGAAGAAGATGGTATGGAAGCCGGTAAGTTACTAGCATTTTCTTGTTGATAAAATCTATATATTTTTTTGCATTGGTGTTCTATGCTAGACAACACTTCTTCTTTAGTTTGTTCAATAGGTGGTGGGTGATTTAGATTTTTGGGACTTGGAGGTGGTAGTACTTCTATACAATCGTAAATAGTTTCAATTAGTGATTTAGTACCGTCTATTTTAATAGTAGGATTTAACACAGAACCAATAATATAAATAGAGGGAATAGGAATAAAATATTTTTTTATTTTGACAAACATTTTTTTAATAGCTGGTTTTTCCATATATTCACTAAGTAATAAAAATATTAGAGTTATATAAAACAACATAGTTGAAATAGTAGGATAATATATACCGGAAATTTCTTTTGTTGCTTGAAAAAATTTCTCTAAAAATACAATAAGTTCAGAAATTTTTACCCAATCACTATCTAAAATCATATCAGTTGGATTTTTATTATGAGAGTTAAAAAATAAAGTTATAGGTTTTCTATAGTCATAAGCAACAAGTAGTTGCTCGTATAAAGAATTCCACCTAGTGGATAGTTCTTGTGGAATTTTTTTATAAGGTAGTCCACAATCGTGACAAGTTTTTTTATATTCTTTTTTACGTTGTACTTTATTACTTTTAAAAATAAAGTTTATAGCAAATTGTATTTTACTAAGAATGTCTTCAAAAAGTGATAGACCATCCTTTACAATTAAGTTATAAATATGGCACGCGCATTTTATATGAAAATGATCTGGAAAATATGGAGTTAAACTATTTTTTAAAATTGTAATTGCGTAATTGTTAGAAGAAGCGTTATCTAATGTAATAGTCATAATTTTATATGTTATTCCGTAATAATGGCACACTTGATAAATATTATCTGCAATAAAAGTACCAGTGTGCCTATCATCTATATATCTATACGCTAAAATACGTTTTTGCATAGACCATTTATAATCTATCCAATGACAAGTTACAGTTAAATAATCATGGCCGTTAGTACTACGACCTATATCAGACGTGATACATACTTTGCCATTAAAATGATATAATGAAAAACGTAAATATTGTTGATATTCATGCGCGAATTTAAATACATCTCTCTTAACAGGTTGATCTAGGAAAACCGTTAAAAGCGAGGATTATATATATCTCTAATGTAATGAATAAAACCGGGAGATGAAGGAAATGAAAAGGGCAAACCCTCCACAACAACTAATTTTAAAATTGCTTCCCTATCTCTATGTTTATTGTATTTAGAGCCTACAATTCCCCCCGTCATAGGGTTAATTTGACCACTGTACTTGGTCCCAACAAGATATCGGTATGTGAACCTTGTCCCGATGGAGCGAGCGTTTGCGCACCCGGTTTTGAAGCCTGGTATTGGGCATACCTAGCTGGATGAGCACTTACTACGTGTCTAATTAAACCCCCCGTCCCACCGTGACCTTTTCTGTTTTTTAAATTTTAAAACATTTTTACAAATTTTACATATAGCTACTTGATTCTCCATGTCCCTATCAAAAAATGTCCATGCATCTGATTTTAATGGTCGTTTTGCTGGACCTCGTCTCATACTAGGGGGAATAGGAGGTATTTCAGTTGAAGGTGCACAAGTGGGTGTGTTGTCATCAACATTAGTGGGTGTATCGTCTAGATCATCGTCTAAATTAAAGTCTTCTTGAGTTCCAGAAAATAACTCCTCGTCTAAATCTAATGGTATTGTAGGAAAATGTTGAGTATCAACAAAATCATCCTGTGTAGGAATAAGATGACTAGAAGAAGTACTACCCTTGCACTGGTTGCCCCTACTAGAAGAAGTCTTACCCTTACCCTTAAACATACCTCTAATTCCTTCCATTTTAGTTATATGCTAACAAATAATTAAAGTAAATGAAATTAAGTGCGCTAAATAAAATAAACAGACAATAATAATTTAATGAAGGAACGAATGTACCAAACGCCGACGTAACGTCGACGTGTAATCGAGAGGTTGAAAATTGAAACTTTGCTCGATGGAAGATCCTCAAGCTAGTTGCCAACTTCACTCCCAATTCCCAAATTAATAAATAAAATTGAATATTTAGCAAACAATGTAGACTTGTAGAGAGATATATTGAGAGATTAGAGAGATTGTAGGAAGATTTGTGAGAAAGATGAAGAGAAAATAAGTTATTTATAGTTGGAAAATTGGATTAAAGTGTAAATATAATAACTTATGGATTAAAAATAAATATTAAGGGGTAGGGGTGGTTGGGGGAGGGGGGAGGCCTAAAATGGCCGTTGGCCAACGGCCAAAATCTAAAATGGTCGTTGGTGCAACGGTCATATTTGCAAAGGGGAACAAAGGGCGGGGTCGGGCTCGGGCTCGGGACGGGTTCGGGGCAGGGTCAGGTCGGGCGGGCCTGGGGCGGGCTCGGGTCTGGCGGGACAAGACATTGTCCCGTCCCGAGTTCGAGGCCCACCACCATTTTTTTTTTAAGCAGGGTCGGGGCGGGACCGGGGCGGGGTCGGGGCGGGGTCGGGCCGTCCCGGTCCTCTGGCCACCCTTAGTATATAGTATTCCATCTGTCTCAATTTATATCACAATTTTTTTTTTTAGTCCCTTCTAAAAAAATACATTTTCTTATTGGTATTTCCTATGAATAAAAAAATGTCCACGTAGCTTTTGCACATTTCTTAAGAAAGTATTAAATCTTAGGCAAAAATAAGTAATTCGACTATAATTCCTCTAATTAAATAGATATTGCCCATAATTAAATAGATATTGTAATTTAGTCACATAACACTTACTATAAGGACAAACCTGAAAAGGTAAAGTTAATTATTTCTTGATTTAGTAAGTTGGTTCTCTTTTTGAATAAAAAAATAAATACTAAATGAACAAATCCAGATGGAGTAATAATTTAACTTTAAACTTTATTTTTTACACCTAACAAGATGATTTATAACCACACAAATATCTTTGACTTGTTGTAGACCATAAGATTCAAATTTTTTTTTTATATTTTAAATTTTGTATCCAATCAAACTACCTTATATAAATTGGACTATAGAGTATCTATTTAATCTATTCTTCAACCTGCATATTATTTGTGGTCTGAACTATTTTCTTATCAGTCAAGTAGATATCAGTAATGAAAGCTTAAATGAAATAGATTAGTAGCTTTATGGGGATTTGAGGTGAATGTGTGGTGGGTTGTTGGGGGAGGGTGTTGTAAATCTATCTTCAACTATATCCTTCGTTCTATTTTATTTGCCACTATTCTTTTGTAAAAATATTTAAAAAACGAATGACATATTTATATATATATATTTCTAAGAAGGTTTTTATAATCATACAAAATAGTAACAATAACTATATATTCAGTATAGTTTCATAAATAGAGTCTGGAGAAGGTAAGATCGATGTACGCAGATTATAATCTTATCATTGTAAAGCAGAGAGGTGATTTCTAAAAGACTCTTAACTCAAAAAGTGAAATCAAAGCATGATAAAAAAGAAAATAACGAAAGTAGAATATCAAGAGGAGCAAATTAAAGCAAAGAAGCAATTGGTATTAGTAAAATTGAAAAATAAGATGTTACGTGAATACTAACTAATACTGTTAAATAAGAAGAAGATTGGCAGAGACGACTAGCCCTGTACCTCTCCCAGATACAAGAACGGCATCATCCACGATCTATTAGTCTTCTACCTTAATTCTCGACCTCCATACATTCCATACTTCCTATTTATAGTCACACAAATGTTATAAGATATTTAAAATCATAAATTTTAAAAATGTTAAAGCAACACAAATATTGTGACTTAATTAAGTCCATTAATTTTAAAAATATCTATTTTATTTTATTAAATTTTATGTCAAGTCATACCATGATAAAGCAAAACAGATCGAGTGAGTATTTTGTAGACAAACAGCCCTTTTTGGAGACAATTATTTTGGAAATGCTTTTTTTATTTCTGTTATAATTTATGAATTTTTTAGATCATGATTTAAAGATTTTTCTTAAAAATTTTAAACCACAATTTAAATTATAGATGTCTTACCATAGTTTAATATTATTGATTCCCACGGGCGATATTTACACAATTTTCTAAACAGCGATATTTTTGTAAATCTGCCAAATAAATAAAGAGAAAATTTCATCCACACAATTAAAAAAATATTATGTCACATCAAATGATATGGGAGGCAAGGCCAACTGAGTACTGACTGCTAATATTTATCTGTCAATATTTATGTATTTCACGTTTTACATGTGGGTGTTTATCCTACGTTATACCTTAGAGGCTTAAACCGGAAAATATATTTATCTTCTCATAATATCGCCTACGGCTTTTCTTCTTTACATCAACAAAAGATTTATTTGTATTCAACATTTATATTTAACAAATGAATACAATATATATATATATATATGTGTGTGTGTGTGTGTGTGTGTTTTTGTTGTATATTGTAATTATTTAATCATAATAAAGTGATCGAATATGTCTTTTGTTTTGTTTTAAATTCATTCCCAAAAATAAAAGACAACTTCTGGCTACGTTTTACCTTAATTTTTATGTTATATTTTTTATTTCTTGTTACTTAGACATTCTCTTTCATTTTTCTCTATTCGCTTGTCATATATATATATTGTATATTATATATTGTATATTATAATTATTTAATCATAATAAAGTGATCGAATATGTCTTTTATTATGTTTTAAATTCATTCCCAAAAATCAAAGACAACTTCTGGCTACGTTTTACCTTAATTTTTATGTTATATTTTTTATTTCTTGTTATTTAGACATTCTCTTTCATTTTTCTCTATTTGCTTGTAATTCATAGTATATATGGATTTAATGCAAAAATGAAAATTCATATAATCCATCTCAATTTATTTGAGAATGAGGTACATGTTTGTTGTTGCAACTTGTAATCCATGGTGTTTTGCTATGCTATGTTAAAAAAAAAATTATCCATGTTTTCTTACAATAGGCTTGTCCATTTTCAGGACCCGGACCTAAAATCTCTTTTTAAAATGTGAAGGATTTTTATTCATCACACAACTAAAAAATATTCCCTCCATCTTAATTTATGTGATATTTTTCGTTTCTCGAGAATCAATTTGACTAACTTTTAAAATTCAATTGAATCAGATCAATCCAATATTTAGAATTAAAATTTGGATATTTAAAAACCATATGAAAAATATTACTCCCTCCGTCCCAATTTATTTGACATTTTTCATTTTTCGAGGGTCAAATGAATTATTCTTTGACCATAATTTTTTCATATGTTTTTTAAATATTTTAAACTATGAATTGTGGTGACTTATAGTACTTTTTACGTACTTTCTGAATATGTAAATTTTATTTCTAAAGATTCTATGTTCAAATATATTATCAAAATTAATAAATTATCAAACAAATTAGGACAGATGAAATATAAGTTACATTTCTTCTTACATCATGTATGTTTTAGAAAATATCACATAAATTGAAAAAAATAATCTTATTAAGCAAATTAGGTAATCAGTTACTTTGGTTAATTAATATGATTGTCTTTTCAGCTTTAGGGAAAAGAAAGCACTAGAATCTTCAGGAAACCACTTGCACACCAGAAAAATACTTGGTTCATATGAACCTGGTACGAACTAACCAGTTGCATCCGCCACTGCATTCATGACATGCAGGCATGCATATTTTTCATGGGCAAGAATGTGGAAAATATGGGTGAATGTGACACTCAAACTCAATATTAGTAGAGATGAATTTATAATTTTAAAAATATAATTAACGAGTTTAATGCTAAGAATTCTTAAAGGTTGAACATATAGAACTTAAATCCTGGATCTGTCTTTGTGTGAGGGGGCGTATTGAACATTAAGTAAAAGAAAAATGTACATAAATGAGATTGACACACATTATAACATGATTAAGGGTCTGTTTGTCCATGAGTTCAAATCATAATTTGGAATCATGTTGATTTGAAGTTCTTGTTTTGGACATGCAATTTAGATCTTAAAAGTTGTACTTTTTTCATAAACATGAAACTCCACATTTTGTGAAAACTATCAAAATTTCTCAATCCTTACAATTTTACCAAATGAGCAAATCATAGTTCATAAACAAGATATCAGAATATCCAAAGGAGCCGGATTAACAAATCGCATATCTCCATGTTACTTTTATAAGTAAATGCGTGCGGGTTCATCTTATTACACATTTTCAAATCAACAATAGTAGTAACTAGTTATTCTTTAATATAATCTCCCCACATGGTACGAATAATATCTCTTCACATCAAGCATGAATCTTTTTTGTTTTTTGTAAAATTTCAAATTATGTGTCTTTTTAATAAAATATAAACTTATGAGTCAAGTTTGATATTTTTTAAAAGTGAAATCACAAACTTGGAAATGAAATCCTACCTTTTAATAGGATGTGGAATTTGATGACGTCCAAATCCACTCCTCAAAGAGAAAGTGTAAACGGTCGTCGCAATATAATTTATCCAATTAGGAGTCCGAGTCGAATCCACAGGGAATAATATATTTGGGAAAATTAAGCTAGTTAAGAAATTGTCACAAATTAAGCTAAGCCAAATAATTTTAGAATATTTAGTTTTATTAAAAAGGAATAAAGATAAAACTAACTAATGGGGAGCACAAGCTATGGAAATTCGGGGCTTTGGAACATAGTAAGTTAACTTAAACTCAATAATGATCCATTACAAGTAATTATTTACCACTAATTAACCATGTGTCTAGCAAATTAACCTTGAAATCTCAATTACCCACTAATGTCTCTCGACTATTTAACAGGTTTATCTTAACTCATTCTCTCGAATCAAACTAAGAAGCATTAATCATATTCCAATTTTAGGCTACACTAGGGTTTTTCCTATCTCTAGGTTAAACTCATTAGATGAGGTTTAAAGCCCCAAATCGTGATAATCAATATATCTCAAATTCTAATTTCCTCTCTCAAGTTTAATTAAGGATAGATGGGCAAGTCCTAGGGTTAGCTAATACCTTTGAAAATATTCAAGAACAATATTAATTAAATAAGCAAGAGACTCATTTCATAAATAGCAAGAAATAATCAATACAAAAGCAACAAGAGTTAAATACAAATACTACTCAATAAGTCTTTACAACTTTGTTGTCCAATGTCATCACCCATACCAAATATATTAATACAAAGCAAGAAAATAAAGAGATGAAGTAAGAAATTCTCATTAATAGCTTCAAGTCTTCACTTCCATGGTGATAGGTAATGAAATCCTAACCTCCAAAGGCTTGTTCTCCCTCTTTTAGGCTCTCAAAAAAGGTTGAAAATGATTCTTAAGATTTGATATGAGTTGGTGTGTCTCTCCTTTGTCTAAAATGACCTAATGTTATATTTATTGGCCAAAAAAAATATTTTATAAAATCTGTCAAAAAGTTCCTTTTTCCCATTTTGCTACCC
This sequence comes from Anisodus tanguticus, assembly GCA_034509755.1. NCBI lineage: Eukaryota > Viridiplantae > Streptophyta > Magnoliopsida > Solanales > Solanaceae > Anisodus > Anisodus tanguticus. Next base: position 18,979,602 of record CM067544.1, read on the forward strand.
ATTCTGCTACTAGCAGAACCATTTTGCGGCCAGCAGAAGAGGACACTGACTCATGTCCCATTCCATTATCCATTTTGCGGCCAGCATAATGGGACAGTGACTCCTATCTCATTCCATTATCCATTTTGCGGCCAGCAGAACGGTTCTGCAACATAATGGTTCTGCGGCCACTCTCCTTTTCTTGCGATTCTTGACACTTCAACTTCAAATTCAAATTCCTACAAACACAAAATAAACATACGAAATGACATTAAAACGTACTTAAATGGCTAAAAATGTTTAAGAAAATGATACCAAAAATGTGTAATTTCACCGCACATCAACACCCCCAACTTAAACTCTTACTTGTCCGCAAGCGACTAAAATAAAACTAAAAGTTACGACTAACAACAAAGCAAGAATGACTATGGTTGGTTCTACCTATGAGTTCACAAGCATGCGATTCAAAATGTTAACAATCCCTCAATGTTTTCTCAAAAATAACCCGAGAATGCAGAGCTACGAACAATCATTTTATGAAAATTAAGCCTCAATTAATGACTAAATGCTACTGATGACTAGATTTGAACAACTACAACAATTTGAGAAGCTTTCATCACAAAGTTCATGCAATTCATGTTCCCTCACAATAAAGAAAGTCTCAACACTCCATATATCAAAATCACAATCATTAGACATAGACAAAATCACTCACACTCACAAAAAATGTCAAGTGTCACAAGTATCATGCTATAGGTTTGCCCTTATTTTAAGTAACCACTACTCAAAGAATGCCCGATTTTAAATCTCAAAGAATTTTTTCAAGCTTGTAGTGTAGGCTTAGGGACAGGTAGGATGTTCATTTAGGTACAAGTGACTTTTTCCTCCTCTAGCACTACACATTTTTCATTTTTTTTCTCAATTCCTTTCTTCTTTTTTTCACTTCGCTTTTTCCACCCTTTTATTCATGTTTCCCACTCCATTTCACTCTTTTTGTGTTTCATTTTCTTTTCTCTTTTATGCTGTTTTTGCATTCCCTTTTCTTCTTTTTCTATTTTTTTCTTCTCTTTTATTAGTACTACTCGCATCACCATCTTCTTCCCTTTTTTCATATCATGTTCCATTCCTAACTTAGGCTTTTAACCTCAATCTTCACTTTTCAAGCACATCAAGAAGGAATTTGGTTCAAAAGACTATTTGTTTCAAAAGTGATTTTGGTTTGTAATGTAGTAGCCAAGAAAAAAGATTAAAAGGTTCAAAATGGGACAACTAGGTACTCTCATCTCACGGGTAGGCTAAAAAGTTTCAAGAAGAGGTTTACTCTCATAAGAAAGCCTAAGATCATTTCCTCAACCTAACAAAATCTGTAATTGCAGTGACAAATCAATGGGACAAGTTCTAGATGATACAAGGAAGCACAAGAGAGCAATGAAATCCTCATCACGCGATGCACATGAACTATAAGAACTGCTACATTTTTAGCTCTCTATTTAATACAAGGATATCATCTAATGAAAATTCAAACACAAGTAGACATAGAGTCACAAAAAGAGGCATGCTTTCACAAAATGATCATTCAAGTGCGAAGGTACTCTTGTTTATCAAAATACAACTTTTTAGGGGTGTTATCAAAACCAAAAATAATCTATAGACGCTAAAAACTGCATACAAGTACCAACCAAGTCAAACTACTCTATCATTAGGCAATTGTTTATGAACATACACACTTGAAAAAGAACTAGGCAAAGAAAAGTCAAGGGGGATCAAAGAAAACAACTATAAAGCAAAACTAAACATGTTACCCTACACCGAACTTTAAAAGTATGCAGTGTCCTCAATGCATAAAATGAAAATGTAAGGACAAAAGTTTGAGGGGCTCCTTGTGGCGCACTAAGCGTTCTCATGAGTTTGGTTCGATGAGGCGGCCTCTATCTAGACATCATTGCCTTCGACTGTGAAATAGGAGCCGGTAACTTTGAACTGTCCTTCTCGGGCTCTAGTGGTGTAGGACTAATAGCACAGGCATGTGAAGTGGTGCACATAGATAGTGAAGGCGTGGGATACCTTTTTTTATCGGCTGACTTAGGACCCAGGATGAAATCCAAGAAAAGGTCGTGAAACTGTTCTACTATCCGCATAATAGATCCCCCTCTCTGCAGTTTGTGCAAAACTCCCAGATGGTCTATCTGATTTTGCGATCGAAAGTGCGGTCCGCATACCAGAAATGCGGATCACAGAATGGTTTGCATTTTTGAACTCTTTCAAGTTTCATTTTTCATTTAGTCTGGGAGAATTTGAGGATCAAAATGCGGTCCACAGATGGTGTTTGCGGTCCGCAGAAGGGGTTGCATAATGACCCTCCTTCTTTTTAGCTCATTTTGCTTCAACACTTCCATCTTCAACTTCCATGCACTAGTTTATCCAGATGGTACACACTTAGAAAAATGATCAAAGCACACAATGGAATAAAATAAAATAACAAAAATGTAAAAAAAAATGGGTTACCTCCTAATATCACTTAATTTAACATTGCGACACGATGTGTGTTAACATTATCACTTTTCTCTCCACTTGGAGGATATAAATTGTCGCCCCAACTTTGAATTAAAGTTCCAGTGATGCTCTTGAGATGGTGGTAGAAAAGAAAAGAGGTCAACTCTTGGGTGTCGCATCTTACACATTTTGGCCTTCCTACAATGGATGTCATTTTATCGTTTTGGCATGGCAAACTCTACAATGTGAACGCCTTGTTCTTCATCTCCATAATTCTCCATAGGCTCAGTCATTTCAACATTCATATCATCAACCAAGCACAATGTTGAAAAATAGTTAAAATGCAGTCTAAGACGCTCCATTTTTCAAACTTGCTCTATTTTTTACATCCTCAACCCTAAATGAAATAGTGTCCTCAAATATTATTTGATGAACTTTTCTTTGCAACTCTAGTATCATTTCTTCAACATCGACATCATTCACTACTTTTGAGTTGGTTGGTTGGCAATCCACCATTAGCTCCTCAAAATCAATCTTGACCGCATCTCCCATGGAACCCAACTCAAGAACACTATTCTTGGTCATTTATTGTTGAACATTGCACGTTTCAATCTTTGCATTCAATTCGGCTTCCAAGTCCTGGATAGCAATTTCAAGGAACTCCAATTCTTGACGTTGCTCAACTTTCATCTTTAGAAATTCTTTCATCATCCGTGAAGTATCTTCACGATGATCTCCATAGACTACAAGTTGTTGATCTTGATTCGATAGCCAATCTTGGCTCACAATCTCCACTTAGTTAAGTATTTCTTGGTGGCAGGGTTTGTTCAAGGCTTGCAATAATCCATTCATATTGAAATTCATATTTGGACGATTTCATCATTTTCATGTTGAACGTTATCACACCATTTGGTCAAGACTTGCCCAAAAACTTCATTTCTCCCGGTTATTCTACTTAACATTTTCTCAATTTCTTCCTTTTGAGAGCTAGAGACTTCTTCTTCACAAATTTTCTCTTCTTCAATTTGAACCACTTCTTTATTTCCTTGACTTTCGTCATGGTCATAAAAATGTTTTGGCTCATTCTTTGGGATTGAAGTCTCTTTTACTATCAATCCATATTGAGAAGTAAACAAATCCATGGCAAAGATTTATTTTGCTCTTTTCAATGCCTCGCCATTTTCGAAGATAGATTGTAGGAGAAATTTTCTCTCCTCCTCCAATCTAGACACTCGTTCCATGTAGGTTTGGAGCATTCCTTGGATGCCTTCAAATTAGGCAATTTGTCCTTCATTTTCCATATCATTATTCCTTCAAAATCAAAATCACAACTAGCATTCTCATTAGAACAACTTGCGGGAGGCGAAGCAAAATAGTTTGAACAACCACACTAATATTCATCTAGACCACCACACATATTACAAATATTCCCACGATAAGATTGAGATGGTGCACATATCTCTCTCCCGGGAGCATTTTCACAATTTTGCCAAAAGTGGGGTTCTCCACAATATGGGCATGGGTCATCAAAATAAGGATTTTAACCATAAATCTATTTTCAATCCAAGATGACATAGTCACAAGTAAAAAAAAAACAAAAACTAGATAACACAAACAAACATGAAAAATCACAAACACATATTCACAACGACTCACAAATATTCACAAAATTTGGACAAAGCCTTTTCAGTTTACTTCCTAAACTAACTCAATACACTATTTTTCCCCAAGCAATGGTGCAAAAATTGATGAAGTCCAAATCCACTCCTCAAATAGAAAGTGTAAACGGTCGTCGCAATATAATTTATCCAACTAGGAGTTTAGATCGAATCCACAGGGAATAATATACTTGGACAATTAAGCTAATTAAGTAATTGTCACCAATTAAGCTAAGACACATAATTTTAGAATATTTATTTTTATTAAAAAGGAATAAATATAAAACTAACTAATAGGGAGCACAAGCTATGGAATTAATCATGGGTCTAGCAAATTAGCCTTGAAATCTCAATTATCCACTAATGCCTCTTGACTATTTAGCGGATTTATCTTAGCTTATTTTCTTGAATCAAACTAAGAAGCACTAATCACATTCCAATTTTAGGCTACACTAGGATTTTTCCTATATCTAGGTTAAACTCATTAGATGAGGTTTAAAGCCCAAAATTGTGATAACAATCTATCCTAAACCCTAATTTCCTCTCTCAAATTTAATTAAGGATAGATGAGCAAGTCCTATGGTTAGCTAATTCCTTTGAAAATATTCAAGAACAAGATTAATTAAATAAGCAAGAGACCCATTTCATAAATAGTAAGAAATAACCAATACAAAAGCAACAAGATTTAAATACAAATACTACTTAAAAAGACTGTCACATCATATTCCTCTGTATGCTAATTCGCGTCGGGAGTTAAAGCCGTGGAAGTGTAAGGGCGGAAGTGTCGTAAGAGTTCAAGTGGAACAACTATGTTAGTCCCAAGGTTAAGAATGTTCATAAACATGATTGGTAAGTATGGGAACGTTTTGGGATCAAGCAAATCAAAGAAATTTAAATTCTCCGGAATTCGGGGAAAATTAGGCATAATTCTAGATAGGATTTTGGCCCAAATTTTAGAAGGTATATATCCTAGTATATAAGTAATTATGGATGTATAAACTATCTAAATTCAAGTTCAGAGAGTCTTCTTTCCAATACAACAGACAATTTGCAAATCAGAGAAGTATTGTTCCCGATACGACCCATACAAAAATATGGCCCACATTGAGGCAGTAGGCCTAGTACATAAAGGTGCTAGGACGAATTTCTTTCATTATTTCTCCTCCCCAAACAGATCCCCCTTGTATATAAAACCTCTATCTCTCTCGAAGATATATACGCCACCATATATCAAATCCAAGGGAATCTACAAAAGTTGGGGTCTCAGAAGGTTCGTGGACATTGCAGGATCGTCGTCTTACTTCTTATTCTTGGAATTGAGGTGGAGTTAAACTAAACCCAGCTAGGATTGAGGATAGTTTAAGGCAATTAAGATAATATCTGATCCTCTTCTACATGTAATTGGGTAAAATTGGTTTGCATGTGAGCATAAGGTTGGGGATTCATGAAATTATGACTAGGTTTTGATAATTGGCATTGTAGCTTGATAATTGTGCTGGAAAGGGGTTGCGTGGGTGTTGTAGTTATAGATTGACATTGGGAATATAATTATCTTGAAATTGTTGTCGATAATAAACCAAAAAAAAATAAAGAATAACCTTATGGGACTATAAGCCGAGGTTGCAGTCCGATGTAATGGATTATTGGTTGGAAATTGATGTATATGAACCTAACTTAGGTTGGATTTTTGATATTGTGATCACTATGGATCTGAAAAATGTAAGAAATACAGGGGAAATGCTGCCCGAATTATTGTAGAATTCCTCACCACTTAAAAATTAAAGACGGGACTAGCAAATAGTGATAATCAGATTGATATATGATTATAGGTCAAGATTGAGGCGTAACGATCGAATTTTGGTAACAAGAAAGCGGTTAATCTTAAAGGTATGTAAGGGTTTACCTTCTTCTTCATTATTGGCATGATTTAAAGTTAAGCATCGTCAAACCGACCATTCCGAAAAAAACTCATATTATGAGAAGATATAAACATGGTTGCTCTCAATCGTCTATGTTGTGCTTATTAGTAACTCTTAAAATTTGTTCCATGATAATCGCACGTTCCTTGACAAGGGTGCTTATTGTGTTCTAATAAAATTATCAAGTTTGTTTCCTTGCCAGAGTTGTTTAGAGCACTTCATTACCTTTGTTATACTATTGACCCTATAATCTTTTAATTTTCCTTGTTGAAAGGGTTCCTTCTATTCTATTGAAATCCGTTGGTTTGTTTCCCCTTGACTGGATTGTGTCTCATATCTCTTGAGAGTCATTGTTATATTATTGACCTTGACTTTGTGATAAATTGTACCGTTGGCTGTAAATGAGTTTCATAACGATTGACGGAGGGCTAAAGACCTTGTATCACCCTGTCCTGTTCCTATTGGGTTTATAAGGTCATTCATGCATTATATATACATATATAAACATATTTTGTGATACCGAGTCGCGCTATAATTGGTCGGATACGGCACTTATATGTGCATATCACTGTAGCTGGGTACGATAACACTGAGTCTCATATTAGGACTGGGTACGATATGATATTGACATTACCCCAAGTGTGGATATATATATATATATATATATATATATATATATATATATATATATATATATATATATATATATATATATATATATTGGTTTCCAGTGATGTTATACATTGCATATGCCCACCGTATCCTCCGAGGTTCAGGTTGTTTCGTTACTCCAATTTGCTCATGTTATTATCTTCTAAATGCCTTACATATTCAGTACATTATTTCATATTGACGTTCCTTTGTTGGGGCGCTGTGTTTGATGCCCACAAGTGCAAATAGGCGATTTGACGACCCCCCACAGTATGTGGTTTAATTCTCAGTTGTGGTCGATACACTCCTTTCTTTCAGAGCTATTTAGTGTGTTGGTAGGTGTTGATTTTGCTGTATATATACGCATATCATGGGTATAGCGGAGCCCTTTCTAGACCATTGTGTCCGTTTTATGCACTCTTAGAGGTTCGTAGACATGTGTCATGTGGATAGTCTTTTGCATAGCCTTATAGGCTTGTGTTTACTGTTATGCTACTTTTGGTATGGCCTTGCCGGAACTGTGATGTCATATGAATCTCTATGGAGGCCTGGTCGACCCGCATACACATTTACATCTATGTTTTATGGACTTATGATTGAGTACAATTGATATAGTTCATCTGTCAGTTCCTTACGAGTTGGCCTTGTTGGTCTGTGTATTATGTGAAATGTTTGATAGAGAGCACATGTAGGTGCTTGGCCTCTATGGTCATGTTCCAGTCATGCCCTCCGACTTAGGATGTGACAAAGTGATATCAGAGCAGGTCGTGTCATAGGGATATCTATGAGCCATGTCCAGTAAAGTCTTATTTATGAGTGTGTAGCGAGCCACACTTATAAACAAGAGGTTATAGGGAATTTAGGATTGTCTCCGTCCTTCAAAATCTAGATTGTGCGATAGAGCCGAGTCGTAAAAAAATTGTTCCTAATCCCATTTTCTCGTTTGAAATTGCAGCGATACCTATGATGAGAAGGACTCCGATTAGTAGGAGTGTGGGTACACCTGCGAGGGCAGATACTAGACATGCACTACCTGCTAGTACGAGTCAGAAGGCTATAAAAGTAGTAAAATGAGGCATAAGTTACACTATTGAGTCAGACCCGTCTGAGATCATGGTTTCTATTGAGGAGGATCCGTCCGAGGATCTATATGAGTTACCCGCTCAATCTGTTTTAGTTCCGCCAATAGTAGATGGGGTGAGAGGAGTTTAGACCTCACCGAGGCCCTTAGTTTCATTATCGCGTTCTATTGATCACGGTATGAGGGGAGCGGTGCAGGGATTGGCATATCCAGGTTCCCCTTAGGCCCAACACTATATCAGGATATTTACGGACACCAACTCTTTCGAGGTGCCGGATAGTCCTCAGTCTTGGGAGTCCGTCAATCAGGGTTCGCCTATGTGTGTCATGAGATATGTAGAGGAAGAAAAGGGTAGTCGGGCCAAGAGGATGAGAGTAGCTGATAAGGATATGAGGTTCCACTCTGAAGTGTGTAATCGAGACTCACAGATAGGACCGAGGCAGGACAATTACAGGTACATTAATCCATCCACTCAAATTGCCTATATATATATTCATGAACCCAGAAAGAAACTTATTACTTTTTATATGAGAACAAATGATATTATAGTAGCAATAGACCGAGGTTGTAAAGAAGAGACCAGAGTAGAAGTAATGGGAATGCAACACTATTCTATCAGGCTAATAAGATATGAGATTTTCACTGATGGACAATTAATGCGCAGTTCGAATCCCTTTGTGACATTGTATTCAGAAACCCCGAACTTACATTATGTTGAGTTAACCTGTTGGGAGTAAGCTAGACGTGTTGTTTAACTCTTTACGGGAGAAACTATAATAAGCATATGTCGTTAGAAAATAGTTATAATAGGTAACATTAAAGGAAGGATAAAGACAGAGTACACAAAACATACCGGGGATTATGTCAGCCAGGGGTACAAACCAAGCGCAGAGGTATGGCGTCGCTAACAAGTAAGCACGGTAAAAAAAGAAGAATCGGCAATAAAGGAACATCTTGTGGAAGTTTCGGGAGCAGGTAAGAAGAAATATGGTGATGGAAGAGTTGGATAGCCGTTAGACCAAGCATTATAAGTGGAGCAAGGAACCCACGAAAAGAAGAGTTAAGGTTTGATAACGACAAGGGTCGTAGGTAAAGTTGGATAGGGTGACGATAGACTACGAAAAAATGGGAGTCCCTTTAATGAACATTAGCTACTGCATCTAACAATTATTTGAGCATAGTTTTACAAGTCGAACTTGACAACAAATTGGTTGTAGTTATGGACAAGGAAGTAAGTTGATGATATGATAAGTGCTTGCTAGAGAGTGGCCATTTCCGAAGGAAGAGAAGGATGCTAGTAGGATTTAGAAAGTTGAGCAGGACTAGGTGACGTCATGATACTGAAAAAATGAATGACTGGACATTGGGAGGATACCGATAAGTGACGAAGGAATAACGATTGTAAGACAATTACGATGGGAAATGTTCACGAGTAAGCTTCGTAGGTCAAGTAATAACTGCCAAGATCGATATAGTAAGTGTATATGTATATGACCCTTTCTGGGCACCCAAATAACGCCGAAGTCACCATAGTACAAGATGTTCACCCAGAAAGGAAACTAAGTCACAGGGAAAAGGAAATTAGATATAATAAATCGACACGTGAGAGGCAAAAGTCTAAGAAGCTAAGGTGATAGTTACATCCCAAAAGGGGGGAGAGGATGATGCATTAAATATCTAGCAAACTAGATCTTCTAGAAATAAAAAATAAGAGGATTATAGCAAGGTTAAGGGGAAATGGGAACTATGATGCAGAATAATCAAAGAGGTTTTGTGAATATGAACGATAAGCTTACTAAGAAATGAGAAATAGAAGGAGAGATATAAGGGAACATCCAAATACTCAGAATGTTAAGGAGGTGAAGGTAAAAGTAGTCAAGAGGATGTTGACTTAAAATAAGCTACTACGACTATTGAGGAAGTTAAATGGATTCAGAAGATAGTAACATGCTAAGAAGGATCGAGTTATAGATGAGAGATTGCAGATGTGCTGGGAAAGGATGACAAAAAGGATATCATGAGTCGGAATGAGTACGTTTCGGTTATATAACTAACCACATTCTTTATAAAGCATGGTCGGTAGTCAAGCTAACATACAAGAAATGGAGTAAGTTCATAACGAGAAGACTTCATGACTAATGATGAAAGAAAAAGCACGTGTGAGGTCCCGAGAAAAGTTACTACTGTAAACAATATGGAAATACCACGATAAAAAAAGAAATAAAGATAAGTTACCACATAACGTCGGATTTCTAAAAGTGGTAGATACTAAATACGGAGGCAAAACATTAACATTATTGTTGTTGAATATGTTGGTTGAGAAGTAAGGGACATCGACAACATTGAGACCATGCAAAAAGAGTTCTAAAGCATATGAGGACTAAAACAAATTGGTGTATGTATATAGGAAGTGTCAGCGGAAGAACAAGTCGAGAAATCACCCAACAGATGACGCTAAAGAAGGAACTAGAGAAGCTAGCCACCTCATGGGAAGAAGAAATAATAGCGTGGGTGGGTGTTTATAAAAGACAAATTGGTGAAGGTCAAGGCAGGACATCCAAGTCATATGATATTTCATCGCCTTAAAACGAAGAAAGCTAGCGGACAAGGGTAAGGCAGTGACCCGAATTGTTAGTGGAGGGTGTAAGCACATACTACCTACAGAGTTTAGAACACATCGCAATCATAACTGACACCCTTAGTTGCAATTTTAGGAAAAAGTCCATGGTACTTCAAGCCATATTAAGTCATTCAAAAGTTAAGGCAATTGATTCATGAATTAAAACTCTTTCAAGGTCAGAATCTGGTTATTCGATACTCTATTTATTGTTGTTACGAGAATACAATAGAGATCGTTTCCATGGTGTTTCAGTTGAAGATGTCCGAAAAGCCAATTCCTATATCATGATCAGCAGGTTCGCAAATCTAAGGTTTAAAATATGACGGCGGTGAAAATGTCGTGAAGGAACAAGAACACCAAGGAGATGACATAGGAAGTCGAAAAGGAAATAAGGTCAAAAGTACTTTCATTTATACCAAGCAGGAGGTGGTGATCATTAGAAAACAGAAATGGAACGAGCTCATAAGATAAAAGATGGCTTAGTCTATTCTTATTTTATGAAGGGAGGTATATGAGATTGGCGTGTGTGTGATGTGTATGTAAGGTGACATAGCATAAGGGATGAATGCTATTGTTAATAGGATTGGGGTAATGTTCACGGTGAAATACTCATTCCATATACCCCAATATTCGAGGATAAATGTTCCTAAATGGAGAGAATGTCACATCCCATCCCTCCGTATGCTAATTCACGTAGGGAGTTAAGGCCATGGAAGTGTAATGGCGGAAGTGTTGTAAGAGTTAAAGTGGCACAACTACATTAGTCCCAAGGTTGAAGAGGTTCATAATCATGATTGGTAAGTATGGAAAGGTTTCGGGATCAAGCAAATCGAAGAAATTTAAATTCGTCGGAATTCAGAGAAAATTAGGCAGAATTCTGGATAGGATTTTGGCCCAACATTCAAGAGGAACATCTCCTATTATATAAGGAATTATGGGAAGAATAAACTATCTAAATTCAAGTTTAGAGGGTCTTCTTTCTAGCGTAACTGACAATTCAAAAATCAGAGAAGTATTGTGCGAGATTGTTAGGTAGATTTTAGTACTGTTTTATAGTGTGTTTTAGAGAGTTTTTTGTTTGTCTTTTAGTTGTTTTGTGCAGTATTATGCGTGTGTTGTGTGTTTTCAGGTTTTAAATGGTTCAAAAAGGAATAAGGCGAATCCAAAGGAAATAGGCGGTTATCAAGGACAAAAATGCATAGCTGGTCATAAGAAATGAGTCAAAGAAGCCCTGGGAAGCTCGGAAAGCAATTTAATCGAAGTCCGGACGAAGAAGGCTGAAGAGCCGCAGCGCCCAACATCAGCGTCGTGGCGCTCCTTTGGCAGTGAGCAAGGATTTTCAGAATTGAATTAGTGTCACGGCGCTCTAATAGCTGAGCCGCGACGCAGACGACGCCAGGGAAGCGAAAAACCTAAATTTAACAAGGGCAAAAAGGTCCATTTTGGGGGTTTTTTGTGATATATATTGGGGGAAACGAATTTGAGAAAGTAGAACACTTTGGAGGCAAGGAAACAAGAGAACAAGAAGCCATTAGAGACATCTATTGTTCAAGTTCTTTTCCTTTTCCTTACTTATTCAGTTTATGTTGGAAATTAAGTTAATTAGTTTTCTTAGCATATCTAGGAGCTAATTACTTTATTAGGGTTTTTCGTTGAATCACTTGAAACTCTATTATGATTTAATGCATTGCTGATGTTCTTCTTCATCTATTAAAATCTATTCAACTTGCGTTTATTGAATGAGAATTAATTGGTCCTTAGTTTTCATTATCTATATGAGTTCAAATTGAGATCTGAAAAGGGATATTTGAATATGATATAGTTGATTAGACGTAGGTTTAATCTTGAATGAAAGTATCACGACTGCTTGTGTAGCGTTTTAGGTTATTGAGCTTAATCCTCCTATGTGGTAGAACTTATCATAGAAATATAGAAAGTTCCCACTTAGGTTGAGTTTTTATATATACTAACCGGAATAGAGAATATCTCAGTTAACCTGCTATGTTAATAAGAAGAAGAATCGTTAGTCTTGCATTAATGAATGATAGAGTGAAAAGTTGAGAAGATTGGAAACCCTAATTCCTTCATTACTGAATTAAAATTCGTGTTTGTCATTGCTATTTTATTCTAGAAATTCATGTTAGTTTGTTAATTCTTTAGTTAGAAATCATCACATATATTCGTTAGCCAAATAGAAACTAAAGATTAGTTAATTGGTACTTGATAAATCAGTCTCTGTGGACGATACTCGGTCTTACCAAAATTTATTACAAATTGTGATACATACACTTGTATAGCATCTAGAAATACCGCAACAAGTTTTTGGCGCCGTTGCCGGGGACTGAAGTATTATCAATATCAAGTTAATTAATCTTATTTCTAATTTGGTTGTTCCCTGAACATATTTTTTTATTGATCTGCGTGCAGTGTTTGTGATCACTTTTCAGGTAGCTTTGGTATAGGCGAAAGCAGACATCCTTGTTCCTATGAATCCTGAGATTGAAAAAGTGTGCAGGCAGAACCGAAAAAACAAAAGAATTATTGATTCAACCGCTATGGCTAATCAACATAATAATGATGGGTTGAATAGAAGAGTGCCAGAAATAGTGCAGGAGCAAGCCCAGAATCCTGTTGTGAGAAGCTTACGAGATTATATACTTCCAACCATAATAGGAATGCAAACTTGGATAAGGCCACCAGCTGTAGAGGCAAATAATTTCGAGATCAAGCCAGCAATCCTGCAGATGGTCCAGAACACAGTTCAGTTTGGGGGTTTGTCCTCTGAAGATCCGCATATGCACTTGGCCAATTTCTTGGAGTTATGTGCAACATTCAACTACAATGGTGTGACTGATGAAGTCATTAGATTAAGGCTCTTCCCATTCTCACTAAGGGACCGAGCCAAAAGCTGGTTGAAATCTCCGCAAGCTAACTTCATCACTACGTGGCAAGACTTGGCTCAGAAGTTTCTTGCAAAATTCTTCCCTCCATCAAAGGCTGCGAAGTTAAGGGGAGAAATGAATAATTTTTATCAGCTCGATGGGGAGTCTTTGTATGATGCTTGGGAGAGATTTAAGGAGTTGCAAAGGTGATGTCTTCATCATGGGCTTGAGCAGTGGATGTTAGTCCATAATTTTTACAATGGGTTGTGAGGTACGACCCGTACCATAATTGATGCTGCTGCTGGAGGGACATTCATGAGCAAGAGTGCTAATGAGGCATATGAGCTATTGGAAGATATGGCAACAAATAATCATCAGTGGTCCGATGAAAGACCGACCAACAACAGAAATGTGGCTGGAGTTCATGAGCTAGATGCCATCACCGCATTAACCGCTCAAGTTGCTTATTTGACAAAGTAATTACAGCAGAATACTATGTCCGTGAATGTTGTTCAGATGCAAGTGGTTTGTGAAATGTGTGGGGGTCCACATACTTTTGATCGGTGCACAACAATGGATCCAAACAATGTTCCTATGAACCAAGCTCAGGTTCAAGCAGTTGGGAATTTTCAGAGGCCCTATAATAATCCATTCTCCAATACATATAATCCTGGGTGGAGGAATCACCCTAACTTTTCATGGAGAAACGACCAAGGCCAACAGTCGCAGTTTCAAGGGCAGTATCAACAAAATAATCAACAACAGCCCATGAGTCAAGCTTCGTCGTTCCAGCAGCTCAAACGACAAGTTCAACAAGCTGAACCCACTGAATTGCAAGCAGCCTTGTTGACCCTCACTAATTCCTAGACTCAGTTCATGACTGTGACGAGATCTTCTATCCGAAACCTGGAAATACAAGTGGGTCAGCTAACGAATATGTTAAACAACAGATCACAGGGGAATCTCCCTAGCAATACTGTTGTAAATCCGAAGGAGCAATGCCAGGCTATAAATTTGAGAAGCGGTAAGCAAGTTGAACCAGTTGCACCTCTACCATCTGCGGAAAAGACAGATAAACTGAGTGAGACAGCTAATTCAGAGAAGGAGGGGGTTACTGAAGACCACCCCACGGTGGAAAAGGCACCGCCAGCAGTGAGTAATGAGCCTCAAATCAGAATTCCATACCCACAGAGGCTTAGAAAAAAATTCTTTGGATAAACAATTTTCCAAGTTTTTTGAAATATTTAAGAAGCTGCACATAAATATTCTCTTTGTTGAAGCCTTAGAGCAGATGCCTAGTTATGTCAAATTCATGAAAGAAATTCTCTCTAAAAAGAGAAAAATGGGAGATTATGAGACTTGGCTTAACTGAAGAGTGCAGCGCTATTTTGCAAAAGAAGCTTCCCCAGAAGTTGAGAGATCCAGGGAGCTTCACTATTCCCTGCACCATCGGAAATTTTGAATGCCAGCATGCTCTGTGTGATTTGGGGGCAAGTATCAACCTGATGCCCTTATCTGTGCTTTGTAGACTTGGTTTTGGTGAAGCTAGGCCTACCACAGTTACCTTGCAATTAGCAGATCGCTTAATCAAGCATCCATGGGGATTTATTGAGGATGTGTTAGTTAAAGTGGACAAATTCATTTTTCCTACTGATTTTATTGTCCTTGACATAGATGAGGATGCTGATGTGCCCATAATTCTTGAGAGACCATTTTTTGCCACGGGTCAAGCACTTATAGATGTTCAGAAGGGCGAACTAAAACTCTGAGTCCATGGAGAAGAAGTGGTCTTCAATGTATTCAGAGCAATAACTTACCCAAGAGCAAGTGACGATTGTTTTTCCATTGATGTAATTGACCAAGCGGTTGCTGAGGAAAGCTTCAAGAGTACTGATGCTCTTGAAGTAGTATTAACACAATACGAAGACAATGAGAGCAGGCCTTCAATTGAGGCGCAAAGGAGGTTGAATCACACCTATAAAAGAAGTGATGAGAAAAGAGATCCTGAAATGAAGAGGAAACCTGCGTCTGACTAAATGACGTTAAACGACAGCGCTTTTGGGAGGCAACCCAACATTTTAAATTCTGTTATTTTGTTTTGTTTTGTTTTGAACAATCTCATTTGTCCTGTTATTTCTTGTTCTGTGTTGTTTATGATTAGGTGAATTGTGAGTTATCCTCTTCAGTACCCGCCCTAGTAGCCACTACCACCACCATTCTGAATCGCTTAGCTGCAGTTTTTTGTAAGTCTTCGTACTCTTGCTTTACTTATCACATTGGGGAGAATGTTTTGAATAGGTTTAGGGGGAAGTCTTACTGTTTTGTGTTAATAGTGTTAATTGTTTGTGTTAAGTTGTTTGTTTATTATTAGTGTCTTAGTTTTAGTGTCAGTGTTTGAGTGTATTGTGTCAATGAATCAAGTTGATAATAATAGCCCATGAGATTGAGTGTACACATGTGATAGAGTTGGATGAAATTGATAGCCATGAAATGCATAAATCGGTGTGCTTAAGTTGGATAGGGCTTGAATATCTTTTAATTATTAATAAGTATGAAAACTTGATCATGATTGGTGATTTTCTTGTACTTAAATATTGGCTTATGCGTGATTGAATTATGGTTTGAGGAAAGATGGTGGAAAGTCCTAGAACTTGCTTGCTTGCTATTTGAGATGAAATCATAGATGATGCATGCTTAGGAAGATGATTTAGGCCATTTTTGGAACGATTGGGCCTTTCAAGCCACCCTTGATTACATTAACCCCATAGTTACCCTCTTTGAGCCTTAAGTAACCCTTCTATGATTGACACCTATTCTGAGCTTACTTGAAACCCTTTACAAATATTTTCCTTCCCTTGAATTCCATGAGCATATAAGTATATGAGTGGGGGATTGATACTTTGTAAGTGGTATTTTAGATTGGGTGCTATCAATAGAAGAACAAAGGATTGTTAAAAAAATGGGAATATATTACACTCCCTTGTACATACATTAAAAAACAAGTTTGGGGGTGTAGTTCGAAAAGAAAAGAAAAATTGGGTAAAGAAAGAATGGGGATTGCTTTTGTTTTGTAATATGGATATCAAGTTTGGTTGGTTTATACGCTTATGGTAATGTTGAGCCTAAATGACATTTTATCTACCCGTGCCTAAGCCTATCATCATAACTTATAAAAGTCCTACTGATTCTTGAGCATGTGTTGTCTAAATTAGTGGAGAATAGCAAGTTAGCAAGCCTATAGAATTTTGGCCTGATGGAATGTTGGTGAGAATTCATTGTGCATAAGCTAATATTCAATAGTTGGTTATTTCAATAATCATGGTTGAGTGGTCATATGCATTAATAACTTTAAGCAATATCCGACTTGCAATTCTAGATAGCAAATTAGTGGCTAGAATGTTCCAGGAAGATTTTATTACATGTTGTTCATGATATTCGAGGCATAATCTATTGTGGTTGACTTGATCCATTTTTTGAGTTTGTGTGTTTTTCTTTTTAGGGTGTCTAGAGTTCTTTACTCGAGGACGAGTAAAGTTTAAGTTTGGGGGTGTTTGTTAGGTAGATTTTAGTACTGTTTTATAGTGTGTTTAGAGAGTCTTTTGTTTGTCTTTTAGTTGTTTTGTGCAGTATTATGCGTGTGATGTGTGTTTTCAGGTTTTAAGCGATTCAGAAAGGAATAAGGCAAATCCAAAGGAAATAGGCGGTTATCAAGGACAAAAATGCATAGCTAGTCACAAAAAATGAGTCAAAAAAGCCCTGGGAAGCTAGGAAATTAATTTAATCGAAGTCCGGACGAAGAAGGCTGAAGAGCCAACACGCCCAACATCAGCGCCGCGGCGCCCCTTTGGTAGTGAGCAAGGATTTGCAGAATTGAATTAGCATCGCGACGCTCTAATAGCTGAGTCGCGGCGCCGACGACGTCAGAGAAGCAAAAAACCTAAATTTAACAAGGGCAAAAAGGTCCATTTTGGGGGTTTTTCGTGATATATATTGGGGGAAACGAATTTGAGAAAGTAGAACACTTTGGAGGCAAGGAAACAAGAGAACAAGAAGCCATTAGAGACATCTATTGTTCAAGTTCTTTTCCTTTTCTTTACTTATTCAGTTTATGTTTGATATTAAGTTAATTAGTTTTCTTAGAATGTCTAGGAGCTAACTACTTTATTAGGGTTTTCCGTTGAATCACTTGAAACTCTATTATGATTTAATGCATTGTTGATGTTCTTTTTCATCTATTAAAATCTATTCAACTTGCGTTTATTGAATGAGAATTAATTGGCCCTTAGTTTTCATTATCTATATGAGTTCAAATCGAGATAGGAAAAGGGATATTTGAATATGCTATAGTTGATTAGACGTAGGTTTAATCTTGAACGAATGTATCACGACTGCTTGTGTAGCATTTTAGGTTATTGATCTTAATCCTCCTATGTGGTAGAACTTATCATATAAATATAGAAAGTTCCCACTTAGGTTGAGTTTTTATATATCCTAACCGGAATAGAGAACATCTCAGTTAACCTGCTATCTTAATAAGAAGAAGAATCATTAATCTTGCATTAATGAATGATAGAGTGGAAAGTTGAGGAGATTGGAAACCCTAATTCCTTCATTACTGAATTAAACTTCGTGTGTTTTCATTTCTATTTTATTGTAGAAATTCATGTTAGTTTGTTAATTCTTTAGTTAGAAATCATCACTTATATTCGTTAGCCAAATAGAAACTAAAGATTAGTTAATTGGTACTTGATAAATCAGTCTCTGTGGACGATACTCGGTCTTACCAAAATTTATTATAAATTGCGATATGTACACTTGCGTAGCATCTAGAAATACCGCAACACCGGTTCGGCCCATTCAAAAATATGGCCCACATTGAGGCGGTAGGCCTAGTACATAAAGGTGCTAGGATGAATTTCTCATCCCCAAACAACTCCTCCTTCTATCTAACACCTCTCTCTCTCTCTCTCTCTCTCTCTCTATATATATATATATATAAGATATATACACCAACATATATCAAATCCAAGGGAATCTACACAAATTGGTGTCTCGGAAGGTTCGTGGATATTGTGGGATCGTCGTCTTACTTCGTATTCTTGGAATTGAGGTGGACATAAACTAAACTAAGCTAGGATGGAGGATTGTTTGAGGCAATTAAGGTAAGATCTTATCCCCGTCTACATGCAATTGGGTAAAATTGGCTTGCATGTGAGCATAAGGTTGGGAATTCATGAAATTATGACTAGATTTTGATAATTGGCATTGTTGCTTGATAATTATGTTGTAAAGGGGTTACATGGGTGTTGTAGCTATAGATTGACATTGGGAATATGATTATCTTGAAATTGTTGTCGACAATGAACCGAAAAAATGAAAGAATAACCTTATGGGACTATAAGCTGAGGTTGCAGTTCGATGTAATGGATTGTTGGTTAGAAATTAATGTATATGAACTCGACTTAGGTTGTATTGTTGATATTTTGATCACTATGGATCTGAAAAATGTAAGAAATACAGGGGAGATGCTGCCCGAATTATCGTAGAATTCCTCACCAGTTATATAAGTAAAGACGGGACTAGCAAATGGTGATCATCAGATTGCTATATAATTATATGTCAAGATTGAGGCATAATGAGTGGATTGTGGTAACAAGAAAGAGGATCATCTTAAAGGTATGTAAGGCTTTACCTACTTCTTCATTGTTGGCATGATTCAAAGTTAAGCATCGTCAAACCGAACATTCCGAAAGAAACTCATATTCTGAGAAGATATAAACATGGTTGCTCTCAATCGTCGATGTTGTGCTTATTAGTAACTCTTAAAAAAATTGTTTCATGATCATCGTACATTTCTTGATAGGGGTGCTTCTTGTGTTCTAATAAAATTATCAAGCTTGTTTCCTTGACGGAGTTGTTTAGGGCTCTTCGTTACGTTTGTTATACTATTGAACTTGTGATCTTTTAATTTTCCTTGTTTAAAGGGTTCCTTCTATTCTATTGAAATCCGTTTGTTGGTTTCCCCTTGACGGGATTGTGTCTCATATGTCTTGAGAGTCATTGTTATATTATTGACCTTGAGTTGGTGATAAATTGTAGCTTTGGCTGTAAATGAGTTCCATAACGATTGACGAAGTGTTAATGACCTTGCCCCATCCTATTCCTATTGGGTTTATAAAGTCATTTATACATCATATATACATATATGTATCTATTTTGTGACATCGAACCGCACTATAGTTAGCCGGGTACGATACTTATATGTGCACACCACTACAGCTGGGTACAATAATATCGAGATCCATATTAGAGCTGGGTACGATAACACCGAGTCCCATATTAGAGCCGGGTATGATATGATATTGACATTACCCCAAAGTGTGTCTCTCTCTATCTATATTAGTTTTCAGTGATGTTATACATTGCATATACCCATCATGGCCTATGAGGTTTAGGTTGTTTCGTTACTCCGATTTGCTTCTGTTATTATCTTTACTTATGTTTACCTGCATTACATATTTTGTACATTCTTTCGTACTGGCCTCCATTTTGTTGGGGTGCTGCATTTCATGCCCGTATGTATAGATAGACGATTTGATGACCCTCCGCAGTAGGTGGTTTAATTCAACAATTATGGTCGATACGCTCCTTTCTTCTGGAGATATTTAGTGTGTTGGTTTTGGTTTTGTTGCATATATACGCATATCATGGGAATGGCGGGGCCCTATTCCGATCAATGTGTTCGTTGTATGCACTATTATAGTCTTTTGCATAGCCTTGTAGGCTTGTATTTATTGTTATGCTACTTTTTATATGGCCTTGTCGGGCCTGTGATGTCATATGCATCCTTATGGCAGCCTGGTTGGCCCGCTTACGCATTTACAGCTATGGTTTACGGACTTATGATTGAGTACAGTTGATACAGCTCATCCGTCAGTTCCTTACAAGCTAGTTGACCTTATTGGCATGTGTATTATGTGAAGTGTTTGATAGATGACAAATGTAGGCTCTTGGACTCTATGGTCATGCCCTCCGACTTGGGGTGTGACCAAAGTCTTTAAAACTTTATTGTCCAGAGTCATCATCACACCAAATATAACAATATAAAGAGATGGTGTAAGAAATTCTCATTAATGTCTTCAAGTCTTCACTTCCAAGGTGATGAGTGATGAAACTCTAGCCTCCAAAGACTTGTTCTCCCTCTTTTAAGCTTTCAAAATAGGTTGGAGAATGATTCTTGAAATTTGATATGAGTTGGTATGTTTCTCCTTTGGCTAAAATGACCTAATGTTATATTTATAGCCCAAAGAAAATATTTTACAAAATCTGCCAAAAATGTCCTTTTTCCCGCTTTGCTACCCAATCTGCTACCAACAAAACCATTATGCGCCCAGAATAGTGACTCCTGTCCCATTTCGCTACCCATTCTGCGGCTAGCATAACGGTTCTGCGGCCAGCAGAATGGTCACAAAACAACCTTTTTCTCATTTTCTTGCGATTCTCGACACTTCAGCTCCAAATTCCTCCAAACATAAAATGAACATAATGACATTAAAACTTACTTAAAGGGCTAGAAAATCTTAAGGAAAGGATATTAAAAACGCGTAATTTCACCGCACATCAAAATTTAAAATCAAAATTTTAAATTGAAGTTAAAGTTTTGTCTAAATATCATAAACAAATTGTTAGATGATAGAGAAAGCATTCTCCTATACTTTTGAGTTTACAAATATTGATACTCATCTAGTACTAAATATTTTTAAAGTTGCAGATTCTCATTTTATGACTTTCTATGAAAGAAATAATCTTCTTGATTATTTTCATTAATTGAAATGTATATATACAAGTTACATATTTCCATAATAAGAGAAGCATATTCCTATTCTATTCCTAAAACCTTATTCTACCATAATTCTAACTATACAATTATGGTAAGTGTACAAGACTAATTAAGGTAACCTTTACACTACAATATTACATCAATATACATTTCTAATATACAAGTTACGTGATGGGCTGAAGGGCTGTAACCAAGAGGGCCACTGCCGAGATGGGCTGAAGCCAGTGATGGGTGAACAGTTCCTACAGTACCCGTGATATACACGATGTATACCAAGTGTATATCACGGGTATATACCTTGTCTAACACACCCCCGCAGTCATAGCGGGCGGTCTTCGAACGCTGAGACTGTCCCTAAAATCTTCAAAAAGGACCACGGGTAGACCCTTTGTAAAGATGTCTGCAATTTGATATCAAGACGGGACATGGCATACGTGAACTTGACCACGAGCAACCTTTTCACGGACAAAGTGAATGTCCATTTCGATATGCTTAGTGCGTTGGTGCTGAACCGGATTGCCTGAAAGGTAGATGGCACTAATATTATCACAATACACTAAGGTTGCCTTCTGGATAGGACAATGAAGTTCCAAAAGCAAATTACGTAACCAACATGATTCTGAGACCACATTAGCTACCCCCCCCCCCGATATTCAGCCTCGGCACTTGAGCGGGATAGAGTTGCCTGACGCTTCGCACACCAGGAGACCAAGTTGTTGCCAAGGAACATACAATAGCCAGACGTAGACCGGCTGGTGTCTGGACAACCACCCCAATCAGCATCTGCGTATGAGACAAGTGTGGATGTCGATGACGGATATAAATCCAAACCATAGTCCAGTGTACCCTGAATATACCGAATGATGCGTTTGAGTACATTCATGTGCTCAATTCTGGGATCATGCATAAATAAACACACCTGATGGACGGGATACGTAATATCCGGTCTTGTAAAGGTAAGATACTGAAGGGCCCCTGCAAGACTGCGATAGCGGGTCGGATTCTCGTAAGGTGTGCCGGCCGCGGCACTAAGCTTGGGCTTCGTATCAATTGGAGTGGAAGTGGACTTACAGGATGACATCCCAGCCCTCTCGATGATCTCAGCTGCTATATACCTTGTCTAACATTCTAAAATAGTTGTATTCTGTTTAGTCAAAGAAACAACTTCGGGGAAGATTGATATACAGTTGACTATTTGGCGGAGGCGTATCTAGCATTTTAGGTTAGGATTCAACTGAACTTCTAATTTTTAATTCATAACATAAATTTATGTGTAAAAAGTATTAAAATTATAATAAATAGTAAATATGAATCCATAACTTTAAAAATATAATGCGTTCAATGTTAAGAATCTTAAAATTGAACTTATAGAGTTTAAATCTTGGATCCGTCTATATAATTTGGAGCACATGTATATCCTTTTTTGACCATGAACAAAAACACGCGTTGACTGAAAATTCTACAGTTAATCAAGTACCACTAGCAAAGACAACAATTATATTGTCTATGGTCAAATGATTTATTCCTACTTTATATTTTTGGCTTTATACGTATATCCAATATAAAAATGCAGTTTCCAGATATGAAAAAAAGTCAATTTCAGTGGGTTACAGTCAAAACATAGGCATCCTAATTTATTTTATATTTTCTTGTGTGGATATACAAGTTGTTGGAAAATAGCTATTGGATCGAATACATCCATAAAGGGGGCTAATTAGCCTGATATTCCATTAACTTGTCCTTCTAAATCATATTTATAACATATAAAATACTGTTGGAAATTTACCTTTGGCGGGAGTTGCGACCGACCAACTTTAACGGCTTAAACACTAGTATTACGTATGTTGGAGAATCCGGTTCTTCACACATGCATGATCTACTAAGTATGTAGATAACCGTAGGGCTAAGAATCGTCAAATTTCATTGAGAAATGAAAGAGATATTGGTCCACGAAGTGAGGTGTTTGAAGCATGGAAAGTGTGGTATTGTGTTCAATTCTCCCTCATCGGTAGAGGAAGAAAGAATTGTTGTGTATATAAGACTCAAAATTGGTTTGGGGTTTGGGGGGTATCCCATGTGTTTAAAGGCGGGAGGACCTAGATGTGCTTCGGTTCGAGGAAAGCCCACACGCGCGCCGCCGCCGCCCGCCCCGTCAGGTCCGGTCCGGTCACGGGTCGCAGGTCGCGGGTTTCCAGAAAGTCAGAATTTGGACAGTCAAAGCAGAAACACCAAGCACTCAATTCAGCCATTTACTCCTCCTATAATGGCCAATCCGTTGGTGTCTTCCACCATTTATTTTGGTGGCTTTACTACCTCCATAATGGCCAATAATGGCTGTTATGGAGGCAGTTAAACAGCGCATCCCTCACCTATATAAACACCCCTTGCACCATTGTTGAGCACACTTACAATACACGAAAATACACAACCAGTAAACAGTTCTTCCTACAACTTCCAAACATCATTTCGTTACTCAATATTCTTCACGGTAGCTCTTGAGTTTCCTTTGCTCAAGTGTTCCATTGCTGTTTTTTCTTGGGAGACGAATTGTCCAGGACGTATAAAGGATACATACGGGGCAATATTGTCTTAAGGACAGAGTGTCACACTCGACTCAGCAAACAAAAACAGTTTCCAGTTTTTTCTTCTTCAACAAAATTGTAATTTCAGTTTTGTTGTTCTATTGTATTTTTCAGTTCTTGAATTACTTTGCAGTTACTTGTAATTCCCGTTTCCTACAACCTTTGTAAACCCAACAAATACATCATCAGAACTGGGGAAAAAAGATTTCACCATAATAGCTATTGTATTAGATCAAATACATTCATAGGGGTGCTAATTAGCTTGATATTTCATTAACTTGTTCTTTTTCTAAATCATATTTATAATATATAAATACATTATTATGGGCGTAAAGAAAATTTTTTTTACCATAATATGATGGCAAAGGTTTAAAAAACGCTTTACTAGGTTGTGAACACAAGAAAATTAATTTGCTTCATGAGGATTTCCGACGATAGGTGACATGAGTCATGGGTATTGCAAATTCACTTTTGACTAAGGAGAAATCCGTAAATCTATTTACGATGAAATACTACATGCGTATATCTACTAGTATTATAAGATGCAGTTTCCAAATATGAAAAAGTCAATTTCAGTTGGTTACAGTCTAATAACAGACATTCTAATTAGAAATGTGGTGCGAGTCAATATATATGGTCACTTCTAGCTAGGTTCCTCATCCATTATTCATTTCTAAAATTGAAATTAGATTGTTCAGTAGATATATCTCGACTCTTGTGTTTAGGAATTGAGCAAACTTATAATTGTATAATTATTTTCTCTTTCTTATGCCCTTTCTGAGAAACACTATTGAAAAATCTCTATTTTCTCACTGAATTTTTCACTGAAAAATGTTCAGTGGCTATTTCTCACTTAATGTCAGCAGGAAAAACCTAAATAGTAGTATCTTCACACTGAAAAATTAAGAAGTTTTTCAGCGTTTCAATGAGAACTTATTTCGCAAGTGGAAAAACATAAATAGTAGTGTCTTCACACGAAAAAATTAAGAAATTTCTAAGCGTTTCAATGGAAACTTATTTCCCATCATGCGTTTTCCCAGTGAGCAGGTTCGATGAGAATGAGGTGAAAAAAATATATTTTATAGCATAAATTTCCCACTAAATATCGGGCCTCTGTTTCTAGTTGTGAAATATTATAGATAAATGGATTCAACTTATATCTCTGACATGTAAAGATTTGGTTACTCTTCAAACTTATTTTCAAACAGATTTTGTATATTAAAGATTTTTTTACATATTTTTTTGGTATATTAGTGAAAGAAATAATCCCTTGATTATTTTCATTGATGAAGGAGTATATATACAATTTACAATTTCCATAATAGGAAAATTCTATTCATATTCTACTCCCAAAACCTTATTCTACTTGTATAATAATTATACAATTATGGTAAGTGTACAATTCTAATTTAATACAAATCCTACTTAATGTAATACACCAAAAACGTGCCAAACCATGATATACAAGATTATGTATATCACAGTATTTATCACACCCCCGCAGTCATAGCGGGCGGTCTTCGTACGCTGAGACTATCCCTAAAATCTTCAAAAAGGACCGAGGGAAGATCTTTCGTAAAGATGTCTGCAATTTGATACCTGGAAAGGACATGGTAGACGCGTATTTGTCCACGAGCTACCTTTTCGCGAACAAAGTGAATGTCCATTTCGATATGTGTTAGTGCGCTAGTGCTGAACCGGATTACCAGAAAGGTAGATGGCACTAACATTATTACAATAAACCAAGGTAGCTTTCTAAATAGGACAATGAAGCTCTAAAAGAAGATTACGTAACCAACAGGATTCAGAGACCACATTGGCTACGCCTCGATACTCAGCCTCTGCACTAGAGCAGGATAACGTCGACCAACGCTTTGCAGACCAAGAGACCAAGTTATTGCCAAGAAACATACAATAGCCAGACGTAGAGCGTCTGGTGTCTGACATCCACCCCAATCGGCATCTGTATATGAGATAAGTGTAGACGTCGATGATAGATACAAATGTAAGCCAAAGTCAAGTGTCCCCTGGATGTACCGAATAATGTGTTTGAGCGCATTCATGTGCTCAACCCTGGGATCATGCATAAATAAACACACCTACTGTATGTCATACGTAATGTCTGGTCTTGTGAATGTAAGATACTGAAGAGCTCCTGGAAGACTGCGATAGCGGGTTGGATCCTCGTAAGGGGAGCCAGCCGCAGCCCCTAGCTTGGGTTTAGTATCAACTAGAGTGGAAGTGAACTTACATGATAACATACCAACTCGCTTAATGATCTCAGCTTCATACTTCTGTTGTGACAAGAATAACCCACATGCATGACGAGTGACAGCAATTTCCAAAAAGTAACTCAAGGGCCCCAAGTCAGTCAAGATAATATCATCCACATATAATAGTATATAAGTCAGGGAAGAACTACACCGATATATGAACAATGAATTATCACACCTACTGTGAGAGAATCCAATAGTCGAAACATAGTCTGTAAACCTTTTATACCAAGCTTGTGGGGACTACTTAAGCCCATACAAGGACTTCTTTAATAAACAGACATGATGAGGATATTTGGGATCCCTAAACACCAAGGGCTGATGCATATAAACTGTCTCCTTGAGATCACCATGTAAGAAAGCATTCTTCACATCTAACTGATGAATGAGACATGCTTTTGAAAGAGCCAAGCTGAGCACAGTGCGAATGGTAGCCAGATTGACCAACGGACTAAATGTCTCACCACAATCCATACCAACTTGCTGAGTCTTACCATCGCCTACAAGACGAGCCTTATGCCTCGCAAAAGAACCGTCAGAATTGTCTTTATGAGCAAAAATACATATAGACCGAATAATATTAACACCAGATGGACGGAGCACCAACTCCCACGTCTTATTATCAATAAGAGCATTATATTCGTCGGTCATAGCAATTTTCCAATTCGGGTCATTTAAAGCAGACACAGGATTACGAGGTATGGGTGATTTAAGAACATTAGAATTCAAATTAAAATGTCTTTTTGGTTTAAAAATACCATGTTGACTACGAGTGACTAGTCTATGACTTGGGAGAATTTGGTGAATTTTGGGAAATATCGGGACCAGTGACGGACTGGCTAGCAGGCAGTGGACTGCTGGCCCAACACGGGAACTGGGCACTGTGGACGACGTAGAAGCAGGAGCAAAATCTGGGCTAGAACTGGGCTGGGGATGCGGCGCAGTTTCTGGACCCATGACGGCGGGCAGTGACAGGACTGTAGAACCAGCGGGCAGTGGGCCCGTTGGCGGATTTGGGGTGTGGGGCATGTCCGAGAAATGGTGGAAAATATACGGGGAGACATCGTCATTCAAAAAATTATACAAACTAGGCACAGAACTACTCACTTTAGCAAATGGAAATTGGGATTCATCAAAAATAACATGGCGACTAATGATGATTTTAGTAGACGATAAATCAAAACATTTATAACCACAATGATTAGATGGATAACCCAAAAGCACACAAGGGGTAGAACAGGCCTGAAGTTTGTTAATTGTGGTGGACGGAAATAACGGATAACATAAGCACCCAAAGACCCTAAGATGGGAATACGAATAAGTCTTATTAAATAAGATTTGAAGAGGGGACGAATATGCCAAACCATTGGTAGGAAAAATGTTAAGAAGATATGTAACCATTTGTAGAGCATGATGCCAAAAAGAAGGGGGTACGAAAGCATGAATCAATAAAATTCGGACAATGTTATTAATGGTACGAATTATGCGTTCGGCTTTTCCATCTTGTTAAGACGTATGAGGACAAGAAAAACAAAAAAATGATCCCATTATTAGCACAAAACTTCCGAAACACCCCATTATCATATTCTTTTCTATTATCACATTGAATATTTTTGATTTTCTGTTCGAACTGGATTCTAATGAAAGCTCTAAATTTTAAGAAAGTGAAAAAAACTTGAGATTTTTTCGCTATCGGAAAAGTCCATAAAAATTAGAATAATCATCCAGAAATAGAACATAGTAACGATGACCCAAAGAACTGAGAACATGAGATGTCCATAAATCGCTATGAATAATATGAGTCTACAAGCGACAATCTAACAATATTTCCTAAAGAACAAGATTGACAATTCGGAGTACTATGCGTACCCTTACAAGAAATAAAATTATTTTTATCTAAGGAAGACAAAATAGACGACCCCGGATGACCTAGACTAGCATGCCACAAGGAAGGAGCAAGGGTTGCAAAAGTTGATGGCAAGGCTTGACTCGAGAGACCGGAACATGGCATGATAGGATAAAGATCTCCCCTACTATCACACCTCATTAAAGGAATCCCCGTCTTGAAATCCTTCATAGAAAATCCAAACGGATCAAATTCAACAGAAACGGAATTATCAATTGTGAATTTACGAACAAACACCAAATTTTTAATCAGTTTAGGGCCATGAAGGATATTTTTCAAGATAAGAGGTGGATGGAGGGGAGACAAAGTTTTATGACCATAACCACAAATCAGAATTGATTTACCATTACCAACAATTGTGCCACGACTGTTGCTCAAATTGGAATAAGATGAGAGAGTACCTTCATCAGACGTCATGTGAGAGGTTGCACCGGTGTCCATGTACCAATTTCTGTTTGGCAGATTTAATCCAAGAGTGTGCATTGCAGCCTCAATGTCGGTTGGGGCGGGGCCCGCTGCATGATGAGCCTGTGGAGGCCCAAGCACACCTGCTTGCTGCCCCATCCCAGAATGATGGCAATAACTTGCTGGTCCAGAACAGTTGGGCCATGTTGAATCGAGCCGTGAAGGCTGCTGGGCAGCCCAATTGCATGGGGTTTGAGGCGCTGGAAACCAGGGGTTGTTGGGCCACTACCCACTGGCCCAGGCCCATGGCCATGGGGCCCAAGGCTGGGATCAGTTGGGTTGTGTCCCACTGTTGTTGGGGCGGGACCCACTGCCATTATTTTGGCCACTGTTACCACCGCCGGAACCACTGTGTTTGCCCCCGTAATTTTTGGCATTACTTTTTCGACTATTTTTGCCGCCTCCGTGAGAATGATTTTGGCTCGAATTATCAATGAACCCTGGATAATTGGTGGAGGACGTCATCATGACCACATGACTAGCACTAGTAGCCGCCTTCTTAGCCAAACCGGCTTCTTTCAAAGTAAGCATGGAGCGGGCTTGATAGAACTTTGGGAGAGGATTACTTTGACGAAGGAGAGTTCCAACGCCACTATAGGCCTCGGATAGGCCAACAACCATCTGTAGAACGAGACGATCTTCACTCACGGGAGCACCAACGTTGCGGAGTTGGTCCGCCAATTCTTTCAACCTTTTGCAATAAGCTGAAACGTTCGGAAAATTTTCCATGTTGACGTGGGAAAATTCCTTCTCAAGGGTAACAGCTCTGGAATTTCGATTATCTTGGAATATGTCATGC
Organism: Anisodus tanguticus; assembly: GCA_034509755.1. NCBI lineage: Eukaryota > Viridiplantae > Streptophyta > Magnoliopsida > Solanales > Solanaceae > Anisodus > Anisodus tanguticus. Next base: position 19,008,750 of record CM067544.1, read on the forward strand.
AACCTATCCCAAGAAGCCATCGTCGTACCGTCTGGCTCAATAATCGTCTGCAACAGGTCGGTAGAGATGGTGGAGTAAATCCACTGAAGGACGGTGGCATCAAAAGTCGTCCACAACTTAGGATCATCATCGCGTTTAGGCACCTCCGTGTCCTCAGGATCCGCGGGGATTATGTGATGGATGACTTGATGCGAACGTGCGTTAATTTTGAACAGTTCGGCCCACGTCACATATTGGACGTTTTCTATTTCAAGATAAGAGGAATGTGATTCTTGATGTTAGAAATCACAAGGGCATGGTGAAACGTGTTCTTGGAGGTAGACATAACGAAAGAATAATAGGTAATTGAGGGATTTGGGAAGAAAGAAATTGGGGATCGAAATTTTGCATGGAAACCGAGGTAAGAAGGCTCGGACCCGGTGGCAATTTGGGGAGAAAAATTCTCAACCTAAACTTCTGATACCATGAAAGAAATAATCCCTTGATTATTTTCATTAATGAAAGAGTATATATACAATTTACAATTTCCATAATAGGAAAATCATATTCATTTTCTACTCCCAAAACCTTATTCTACTTATACAATAATTATACAATTATGGTAAGTATACAATTCTAATTTAATACAAATTCTACTTAATGTAATACACCAAAAATGTGCCAAATCGTGATATACAAGATTATGTATATCACGGTATTTATCAATTAGAAAATATTGAATAACTTTTTAATATCTTTCATAAATCACATGATCTAACTAAGACAAGAGAATAAATTAACTTCATTTTCTTGAGTACATTTTCTCAAATTAATAAATCTCCTTCAAATTTTGTGGCATTCGTTTGTTAGTAAATATAAATAACTCATTTTCTCTTCATCTTTCTCACAAATCTTCCTACAATCTCTCTAATTTCTCAATATATCTCTCTACATTGTTTGCTAAATATTCAATTTTATTAATTCATTTGGGAATTGGGAGTGAAGTTGGCAACTAGCTTGAGGATCTTCCATCGAGCAAAGTTTTAATTTTCAACCTCTCGATTACACGTCGACGTTACGTCGCGTTTGGTACATTCGTTCCTTCATTAAATTATTATTGTCTCGTTTATTTTATTTAGCGCACTTAATTTTATTTACTTTAATTATTTGTTAGCATATAATTAAAATGGAAGGAATTAGAGGTATGTTTAAGGGTAAGGGTAAGGGTGCTTCTTCTAGTAGAGGCAACCAGGGGCAAGGGTACTTCTTCTAGTCATCTTATTCCTACACGGGATGATTTTGTTGATACTCAACATTTTCCTACAATACCATTAGATTTAGACGAGGAGTTATTTTCTCGGAACTCAAGAAGACTTTAATTTAGACGATGATCTAGACGATACACCCACTAATATTGATGACAACACGCCCACTAGTGCACCTTCAACCGAAATACCTCCTATTCCCCCTAGTATGAGACGAGGTCCAAAGCAAAACGACCATTAAAATCGGATGCATGGACATTTTTTGATAGGGACGTAGAGAATCAAGTAGCCATATGTAAAATTTGTAAAAATGTTTTAAAATTTAAAACTGGAAAAGGTCACGGTGGGACGGGGGTTTAATTAGACACGTAGTAAGTGCTCATCCACTAGGTATGCCCAATACCAGGCTTCAAAACCGGGTGCGCAAACGGCCGCTCCATCGGGACAAGGTTCACATACCGATACCGTCCCGACCAAGTACGGGTCAAATTAACCCTATGACGGGGGGGATTGTAGGCTCTAAATACAACAAACATAGAGATAGGGAAGCAATATCAAAATTAGTTGCTTTGTGGAGGGTTTGCCTTTTTCATTTCCTTCATCTCCCGGTTTTATTCATTACATTAGAGATATATATAATCCTGCTTTTAACGGTTTTCCTAGGTCAACTGTTAAGAGAGATGTATTTAAATTTGCGCATGAATATCAACAATATTTACGTTTTTCATTATATCATTTTAATGGCAAAGTATCTATCACGTCGATATAGGTCGTAGTACTAACGGCCATGATTATTTAACTAAACTTGTCATTGGATAGATTATAAATGGTCTATGCAAAAACGTATTTTAGCGTATAGATATATAGATGATAGGCACACTGGTACTTTTATTGCGAAAAATATTTATCAAGTGTGCGATTATTACGGAATTACCGATAAAATTATGACTATTACATTAGATAACGCTTCTAATAACAATTACGCAATTACAATGTTAAAAAATAGTTTAGCTCCATCTTTTCCGGACCATTTTCATATAAAATGCGCGTGCCATATATATAACTTAATTGTAAAGGATGGTCTATCACTTTTTGAAGACATTCTTAGTAAAATACAATTTGCTATAAACTTTATTTTTAAAAGTAATAAAGTACAACGTAGAAAAGAATATAAAAAAATTTGTCATGATTGTGGACTACCTTTTAGAAGAATTCCACAAGAAGTATCCACTAGGTGGAATTCTTTATACGAGCAACTCCTTGTTGCTTATGACTATAAATTACCTATAACTTTATTTTTTAACTCTCATAATAAAAAGCCAAATGATATGATTTTAGATAGTGATTGGGAAAAAATTTCCGAACTTATTGTATTTTTAGAGAAATTTTTCAAGCAACAAAAGAATTTTCCGGTATATATTATCCTACTATTTCAACTATGTTATTTTATATAACTCTAATATTTTTATTACTTAGTGAATATATGGAAAAACCAAACTTATAAGGCAGTGCCTATTAAAAAAATGTTTGTCAAAATAAAAAAATATTTTATTCCTATTCCTTCTATTTATATTATTGGTTCTGTATTAAATCCTACTATTAAAATAGACGGTACTAAATCACTAATTGAAACTATTTACGATTGTATAGAAGTACTACCACCTCCAAGTCCCAAAAATCTAAATCACCCACCACCTATTGAACAAACTAAAGAAGAAGTGTTGAATAGCGTAGAACACCACTTGCAAAAATATATATAGATTTTATCAACAAGAAAATGCTAGTAACGTACCGGCTACCATACCATCTTCTTCATCTTCAACACAACCTCACAAAAGACATGCTTGTTTCTGCGCGCTAGTATTGAAAGCCTCGAAATAGAATGTGCGGCCGTACCTCTACTAACCAAATTAGCTAGTTGGATATTTTTGTTTTGCGGGGTTACGTACCGTATCAAGAAGTTATCAATGAAGATGGACAAGAAGACTTGCCGAAATCTTTGGAGGGGAATGAGAAGACCTTTCCGACACTTTCATTGATGGCTCGAGATGTTTTGAACATTCAAGCGTCATCAACTGCGTCGAAAGCGCTTTTTCTGCGAGCGAGATATCAAATAGGAGACCACGGACACTCATTGGCGAGAGACGACTTGGAAATTGCGGTATTATTCGAGAGATTGGATACGAGCGGAGCGGAGAAGGTGCGGTCAACCGGAGATCAACGAAGAAGATGATGAAAACTACAACGAAATCTTAACCGAAGGTAGTGGAAGCGACGTGGATCAATTTGACCAACAAATACCTATTCCAACCGAAGAACCACATGAAATCATCAAGCAATTAGAACGATTTTTTTGAAAATGTAATTTTTTTAATTGCAATTTTATTATGTAATTTGCAACTTTTGGACAACACCATAAAGTTGCAATTTAGATTTTAGACAATTGTATTTGTATTACAAAAAAATCATATGTCTATTAAATAATATAAGAGGCACAAAAACGACCTTGGGATGTTTTTATTACACTATCTTGTTTTATTTATTGAGTTTTTTTTTATACATATGTTATTTTAAAAAAAAAAAAAAAGGAAAACCCGAGCCCGCCCGCCCCGGATAGTAAATATGCATACTTGTTTATCTTCCACCAGATTGTATAACGGTAGATTTGTTCACTTTCAGTTTGGAAACTACAATCTTCAATATTGGCACTAAGAGGATAACAAAGGCCTAAAAACAATTAAGCAATCAATTTCTACTTCTAAATCTTTGTATCCTCTGTCTTTTTCTAATAATTTGGATATTATTAATGCTCCATAATTCTGTAATAAGACTTAGTTTAGGATTATCTTACCTGTATCCCAATGTCCACTTTTCTTAATCTTCCTTAATCAACCCTATAGACCCCTCCAAAAGATGCATCTCAAGTTTGAATGACACTACCATTAGAATTAAGTTTCATTTTTCCTGCATAAAGAGGGCATTTAGCCACATACTCAACAACATCCCTCTTCATATACCTTTCCACCAATAGTATGTGTGGATCGTCCTATAAGCAATTAGGGTTTGTTTGGTAGGAGAGATAAGTTATCCGTATATATACATATATCTTCTCACCAACCGGCCAACCCCTTTTCTTCATATCAATAATTATTCCAACTTAGCTTTCATCTGCCAATTTTTTGCATTTTCCAATTATAAAATGCCAAATTGATGAAACCCTTTTCAATATGTATTATCCAATTAGGACCCACTAATTTATTCTTTCTTTCTTTGCCATCTGTCAATCTCGTACTATACTCATGGGCTGGTTCGGACAGATAGGGAATAATTAATATTGAGATTAAATTTTAAAATAAGTTTATTCCAAGTATGATTGAGATAGAATCTCGAGATAACAAATTTCTTAATTCATTATTTCAGACTTATAATGTATTTTTATCTCACAATGAGGGTGGAATAACAATTGTGGGATGACTAATTCCGGGATAATTAATTCCTAAATAACGTGTTCACCAATCAAATGAGCCCTATCTGTAAATGTGAACTTACTTGAATGTGTACATAAATTAATTAGTAAAAGATATTAAAATTTGTGGTTTTTCACTTATGTTTTATATCCGAATTGAAGTCTTAATTAATTTAAACTCGCGTTACGTAACGTCAATCAATAGGGGGAAACACTCTACAAGCTTTATTCTCATATCTAAGTTCGAACCTGAAATATTTCATTAAGGGTGGAGAAAGTTTATTCATCACACCACGATCTTGGGTGATAAAATATGTATCTTAAATATGTCATGACATTTATGTGATTATAAAATTATATCAACAACAACATACTTAGTAGGGCTAAATCACATGCGTTTTGCAGATGATATGCTATTGTTTTGCAAGGGTAACCATCAGTCTGTTATGTTATGCTACAACTGTTGGATCATAAACTTGATCCATTATGGGAGCCCAAACCCAAATCCAATTAAATTGGAGTCCAAGTCCATAATCAAAGTCCAAAACTACAAGCCTTCTACCTAGAATCTTCTAGGGTGTGGTAATTATGGATGTGAATCATTTGGTAATTTAAAATATTGTTAGAAGGATGGAGAAGAATGGAGAAGAATGAGGTGTATGGTTATTGTAATTTTTGATTAGTTTATTTGTGTGGTGTAGGATTGTTCTTAAGTAGTATAAATACCCCTCCCCATTTTAGTTTAGGTATCAAGAAAAATTAAGAGCTTCTAAGTGAGTGAAGAAGCAAAGTCTTATAAGAGTGAGTTGTAATATCTTGTTGTTGAGTGAAAGTGCTCTTCTAATATTTGTTTGAGTTTGAATAAAAGTTATTTGTGAGTGTGTTTCATTTCCAACAAAGTGGTAATAGAGCCAGTTGGAAAGTACACATTATTGCATATCAAATCGAAGGTCTCAACGATAGGAATCCGACACTGCCAAAATCTCCCCGATCGGAGTTCAGACGCGCCGCCACGTGCCACCGGAAGAGTGCTGCCAGAAAACTGAATTGACTCACCGAGTTGAGCCGAGTCAGTCGAGTTGGAGCCGAGTTGACCACGTCGTAAGACTGTTGACCAAGCCTCTTGACCGAGCCGTCCAAGCCAAGTTGACTGAGCCATCAAAGTCGTTCCAGGTTAGGGTTGACTTTGATCGTTGACCGAAAACTAAAAATTTGACCAGGTCCCTCCCAAGGTCTTTCGGATTTTCGGATTCATCCGCGCAATCGAATTTTGTAAATTCTCATTATATTGAGAGATATGGCAAATGGTATGGCACAATTCCAAGTCTCAACACTCAACAACAACAACTACAACAATTGGAGTATCAAAATGAAGGTACTTCTTGGATCACAAGATGTGTGGGATATCATAGAGAAAGTCTATAACGAGCTTGCGGATGAGGTTGCTTTTGTTGCTCTTACACCAGATCAAAAGACAACTTTGAAGGATTCAAGAAAGAGAGACAAGAAGGCTCTCTACCTCATCTACCAAGCATTAGATGATGATGGTTTTGAAAATTTTTGAGTGCAAGCTCTACCAAGGAAGCGTGGGTGAAGCTACAAACCTCTTACAAAGGATCCGAACAAGTAAAGAAGGAGGCATGTCTCCAAATATTAAAAGGTGAATTCGAATCCTTACACATGAAAGTATATGAGTCTATTTCGGATTATTTCTTAAGAGTAGTAGCTGTTTCTAATCAATTAAAAAGAAATGGTGAAAAGTTAGAAGATATGAGGATAAGAGAGAAGATACTCCTTTCATTGGATACCAATTATGAGCACATCGTTGTGACGATTGAAGAAACTTAAGACTTAGAAGAAATGACGATTGAGCAACTCCAAGGATCATTGCAAGCATACGAAGAGAAGCATAAGAAGAAGGAAGGGTTTACTGAGCAACTCATCAAGCTGCAACTCAAGGATATGCATGAAAGTCAAGGCAATGATAGAAACCAACGTGGTCGAGGCTGAGGTAGAGGTAGAGACCATGGACGAGGTGGAAGTCGCGGTCGTGGACATGGCGGAAGTCGCGGTCGTGGACGAGGTTGGAATTACAACAACAACTATGAGAAAGGAGAAAGATCAACACGAGGCCGTGGAAGAATCAATACGAACTCAAGGTATGACAAATCTCAAGTTTGATGCTATAATTGTCAAAAGTTTGGTCATTATGCTTCAGAATGTACAGCTCACAACAACAAAATTGAGGAGAAGGCTAACTACATGGAGGAGAAGACATATAACAAAGAAACTTTTCTTCTAGCACGAAAGGAAACTGATGGTGGCCAAGCAAATTCCTGGTACCTTGACAGTGGTGCAAGAAATCACATGTGTGGAAAGAAAGACATGTTCGTGGATCTAGATGAGTCGGTAAGCGGAAATGTTTCATTTGGAGATGATTCCACAATAGCAGTGAAAGGGAAAGGTAACATCCTTATATGTTTGAAAGATGGGAGACATCAATTTATTTCCAATGTCTACTATGTACCCAATATGAAAAGTAACATCTTGAGTTTAGGACAACTGTTAGAGAAAGGTTATGATATGAAGGATTATAATATTTCTATAAAAGATGATAAGAATAACTTCATTGCTAAAGTGCTAATGTCAAATAATAGAATGTTCCTGATTAACATATAAACCGATGTTGCAAAGTGCCTAAAAGTTTGCCACAGAGATGCATCATGGCTTTGGCATCTCAATTTTGGAGGTTTAGAGCTGCTATCTAAGAAGGAGATGGTGAAGGGACTACCTTGCATCAACCATCCTGACCAGCTTTGTGAAGGGTGTCTAGTCGGGAAGCAATTCAGGAAAAGCTTTCCAAATGAGTTAGAGTCATAGCCAAGAAGCCACTCGAGCTCATCCATATAAACATGCGTGGTCCGATCAAGCATAGCTCTCTCGGTAACAGTAACTATTTTATTCTCTTCATTGATGATTTTTCAAGAAAAACCTGGTTATATTTCTTGAAACAGAAGTCAAAAGTTCTCAAAATTTTCAAAAAGTTCAAAGCTACAGTGGAGAGAGGAAGTGGTAAAAAGATCAAAGCCATGAGATCCGACCGAGGTGGAGAATTTACTTCCAGGGAGTTTCAAGAGTTCTGTGAAGCAAATGGAATTCGTCAACCAATGAAAGTTCCTAGATCCCCCCCAGCAAAATGGTGTGGCAGAAAGAAAGAACAGAACGATCGACGACATGGCACGAAGCATGCTTAAAAGCAAGAAACTTCCCAAGGAGTTTTGGCCCAAAGCAGTAACATGTGCGGTCTACTTGTGAAATCGATCTCCAACAAGAAGTGTATGGGGAAAGACACCACAAGAGGCATGGAGTGGAAGAAAGACTAACATTTTCCACCTGAGAACCTTTTGAAGTATAGAACATGTTGATGTACCAGACGAGAGAAGAACGAAGCTTGATGATAAAAGTGAGATTTATCTTCATTGGATATGATGCTAATTCGAAGGGCTACAAGTTGTACAATCCAGACAATAAGAAGATTGTGATTAGTCGAGATGTGGTATTCAACGAAGAAGGAGAATGATATTTAAACTCTCATGCAGATGAATTCAATTTCTTTCCTCAGTTTGAAAAAGATGAGCAGATAATGAGGGAGCAACTAGGTGAACCTCAACAAGAGCTTGCAACTCCACCCACTTCACCAATATCAACCACTTAAGGAGACTTATCACCTTTGTCATCGTCAAGTGAGAGTCAAAGTGAAAGTGTTGTGCAACGTACAAGAAGCCTTAGAGATCTCTATGAGGTAACTGAACGACAAGATAATCTTATATTATTTTGTCGATTGTGAACCGGTGAGCTTTCAAGAAGCAGTACAAGAAAAAAAGTGGAGAAATGCGATAGATGAAGAAATCAAGGCCATCGAGAAGAATGACACATGGGAACTTACCTCACTTCCTAAGGGACATAAGGTGATAGATGTCAAATGGGTGTACAAAACAAAGAAAAATGCTAAATGAGAGATTGAAAGGCACAAGGCGAGGCTAGTTGCTAAAGGCTATAGTCAAAAGGCTGGAATTGACTATGATGAGGTATTTGCTCTTGTTGCTCGATTGGAGACTATCAAACTAATCACTTTTTTGGTAGCTCAAAACAAGTGGGAGATACAACAGATGGATGTAAAGTCTGCCTTCCTAAATGGAGTTCTTGAAGAGGAAGTCTACATTCAGCAACCATCATGCTACGAAGTAAAAGGCCACGAAGACAAGGTGTTGAAGTTGAAGAAGGCTCTTTACGGGGTAAAACAAGCACCAAGGGCATGGAATAGTCGAATCAACAAGTACTTCCAAGAAAATGGCTTCAACAAATGTCCCTACGAGCACGCTCTATATATCAAGATCAAAGATGGATATATTTTGATCGTGTGCCTCTACGTGGACTATTTGATTTTCACCGGAAGCAACCCAAGCATGTTTAATGAATTTAATGAAGTAATAATGAAAGAATTCGAGATGACAGACATGGGGCTCATGGCATACTATCTTGGCATTGAAGTTAAGCAACAAAATGATGGAATTTTCATTTCACAGGAAATCTATGCAAAGGAGATCCTAAAGAAGTTCAAGATGGAGAACTGTAAGCCGATAAGCACACCGACGGAATACAGAATGTCCAAACATGAAGAAGGCAAAAGTGTAGATCCAACATTCTTCAAACGTTTGGTGGGAAGTATTCGATATCTAACTTGCACGAGGTCCGATATTTTTCACGCAGTTGGATTGGTTAGTCGCTACATGGAATCTCCAACAACCACCCATTTTATAGCCGTAAAGAGAATTCTTCTCTATCTCAAAGGTATAATTGATTTTGGCTTGTTCTATTCAGTTTCTAATGATTATAAGTTTGTTGGATATAGCGATAGTGATTGGGGTGGAGACATAGATAATCGAAGGAGCACTATTGGATTCGTATTTTTCATGGGAGATACTGCTTTCACATGGATGTCAAAGAAATAATCGATTGTCATATTGTCCACTTGTGAAGCGGAATATGTTGCTGCTACCTCATGTGTTTGCCATGCAATTTGTCTTAGAAATCTATTGAAGGAGATATGATTGATACAAGAAGAGCCTACCAAGGTTTGTGTCGACAACAAGTCAACCATTGCCTTAGCAAAGAATCCAGTATTCCATGATCGAAGAAAGCACATCGATATTCGCTACCACTATATAAAGGAGTGTGTTGCAAGAAAGGATGTGCAAGTTGAATATGAGAAGTCACAAGATCAAGTTGCTGATATTTTTACCAAGCCACTAACAAGCGAAGACTTCATAAGATTAAGGAACTTACTAGGAGTCACAAGATCAAGTTTAAGAGGGGGTGTTGGATCATAAACTTAATCCATTATGGGAACCCAAACCCAAAACCAATCAAATTGGAGTCCAAGTCCATAATCAAGGTCCAAAATTACAAGTCTTCTACCTAGAATCTTCTAGGGTGTGGTAATTATGCATGTGAATCATTTGGTAATTTAAAATATTGTTAGAAGGATGGAGAAGAATGAGGTATACGGTTATTGTAATTTTTTATTAGTTTATTTGTGTGGTGTAGGATTGTTCTTAAGTAGTATAAATACCCCTCCCCATTTTAGTTTAGGTATCAAGAAAAATTAAGAGCTTCTAAGTGAGTGAAGAAGCAAAGTCTTACAAGAGTGAGTTATAGTATCTTGTTGTTGAGTGAGAGTGCTCTTGTAATATTTGTTTGAGTTTGAATAAAAGTTATTTGTGAGAGTGTTTCATTTTCAACAACTACTCAGAGGGATGCAAACCTTCACCATTGCATATGTTTTTCAAGAAAATGCAGGGAAGTCTAATATCTTTAGTGTCAATATGGACCCTTAATGTTTGGAAGATATATGTAATGCAACAGGGCAAAAAATAGGGAGGCTTCCATTCAGGTATTTAGGGTCCCAGTCTCAGCTAAAGGAATCAATACAGTGGATTGTGAAATCCTCTTTGAAAAGCTAAGTGCAAGGGTGAGAACTTGGTGTTTCAGGAACCTTTCTTACGCAGCCAGAGTCCGACTCACATATATATATATATATATATATATATATTCATACTGGTCCTTAATCTTCAGTTTCCCAAAAGAGGTTATGAAGATGTTGACTGCTATTTGTAGAAACTGTTGAAAATTTACTAATGTGGAATTAAGTTTATCCCATTATTTATGACTCGAACAATTGGGGCCCCGCACGTCGAAAATATCATTTCCACACACGTGCAATCTTAGTGCCAAGTATCGTAAATAAATGAGATATTGGTATGTAATTGAAATGTTTGAGACATAGAATGATGGACGATTATTTGCTAATTGACAAGTGTTCCACGTTGCTAAATAAAGGAAAGATTGTGCGAAGTGTAAGATAGTATGGGTCGGAAAAGGGTCGCGGCGCCTCCCGAACTGGGCCGCGGAGCCGAAGCGCCACGGTGCCCCCACTTGCAGCATCGCGGTGCCGCCACTTGCAGCACTGCGGTGCCGGAGTGGCAGTGAGGTCTGTGTTGAATTAGCATCACGACGCTAATGTGGCAGAGTCGCGGCGCTTCATTGGCAGTGACTGCTCGACGGAATCCCAAAAGTTTTGGCTGTTGAGGGGGTTTCAATGGCATTGAATCCACCCAATAATGGCAATTACTTTGACCATTATGTTGCTGCATTACTTAGGGGTTAAATGTCATCCATTACATGGCAATTGATTTCCATTACGGGGCATTTGAAGAGGCCATCTTGCACACCTATAAATTGAGGCCTTTGGCTCAATTATATAGATGAAGATATATGAACATATGAACAGAAAAACAAGTTCACAACACCACAAAGAGATCAGATTTTCTTGATATCAATCCTTCTCTTAGCAATCTTCATTATTCGTGTTCTTCGCTGAGATCATTTGTGTAGGCTTTGCACACTTGATAGTTTGTTATTTCTTATTTGGAGACTATTGTCCACACTTCCGTAAAGCCTATATACGGGGGCAATCTTGTCTTAAAGACAGAGAGTCATCTCTCGACTCAGCCGGTGGTGTTGTGTTTATCTAATTGGTTGCTAAGTGTTTCAGGTGTTAACTTAACAGACAAATGACTCTAACCGTTCGTATTCTCAGCGGATCTACAAGCCACAAGTGTAGCAGTTCATGTTCTTGTATTTCCGAATACAAGTTCTATATTTGAAGTTTCATTCAAGATCAAGATATTGACAGTTTGTTATTGTCCTCGTTGTTGTTTATCTTTTCGATCACTGTAATAGTTATTTACTATTTCCGTTATTGCTATACATATTCCAATAATTTTAAGACAAAATTGTATTAGTGACTCGAAAGATGTTGGTCGACAAGTGTGTGACCAAATCTGGCTATGGTTTTCCTCTTGAAAACATTCCTGTTGACAGTTTTGATAACAGTTCCAATAACAACCGTGCTTTCAAATCTGGTCCTAGTTTTGGTTCTCTCTTTGATGACAGTTACAAATCTGTTTCCGTCAAAATAGGAATCTCTGGATCTGATGTTGAGCTTCAAGATACTGCTGATAGTCATGATAGTATGACTAAAGATAAATGATGAGTTGGTGTCATCGCTCCCGATGGTGGTGGAAACAAGCGCCCACGAGAGGCTGAGGATATCAACTGGGACAAGAAGAGAAGGCTGAAGATGATGTTCTATCATGTAGCAAAAGGCCTATATCTGTCCCAGACAAAGGATCCAAATTATAGTAAGGAGGATGTGGACACTCAGTCTGATTGAAGTGGGTCAGAATCCAAAAGGTCTAAGTTAATAATCCTTTCTTATCTATAATGTGTTTAGTTAATATCTAAATAAAAGTGTGTAAAGCAAGGATGGGAATATGAAAGTATTTTCATTAAAAACTTATATTCCCTACACTCTAAATCCAGATATTGAATCTCATTCCTTCCCGGTTAAAGATTGGACTATTGTAAACAAAACTTAAAAGATTCGTTCTTTTGAGTGTAATTATTAAAAGTGTGTAAAGTATGTTCGCACATACGAAGGAGAGAGATCCATTGACTGTGCGAAAACTGTTACCACTATTAAGTAAGCGCCAGGAATTTCCCTGGGCACCAATCACAAGGGAAGAAGAAAGATAATGGCTTATCTTAAGACGTTGAACCTGTCACAATATCTGATAGAAGATCATTCATTTGATAAGATGATATTGGACACTCAGTCGTACAAAGCCTACGGGGGACTGGAGTGGGCCAGAATTCATTTGATAGAAAAATGAATGGACACCTAGTGAGGTGGGCCAGAATTTCCAGGTCTTTAATGATCTGAAGGCCAAAAGAAAGATAGAAGAGTAATGGACGCCTAGTTAGGTGGACCAAAGTTTCCAGTTTTAAATGATCTGAAGGTCAAAAGAAAGGCAGAAAAGAAATTGGACACTCAGTCTACCAAAGCAACTGGAGTGGGCCAGAGTATCCAGATCATATATGATCTGGTTATGCCCTAACCACGGGCAAGAGGTTGTTCATGTGAAGCAACGCCACCTCTAAAGTAGAAGGGGTTAGAGAGATTGTCCTCAATAGGACTTCAGGGAATGGGATCACTCTAAAAGGAGGTGATACATATCCCAAACTTGGTTTAAGGGATGTTGTTGGTCAAACTGGTTTGAGACTAGTCCAACAGGTCTGTAATAACTAAGAATGGTATAGAATGTCTATAGCTAAATAAATGATATATTTGTAATCCTTGCATCTATGCCATCATAGATTAAGACACGTCAAATAGAAAGTCATTCAAAAGCTAACGAAGTTGAGATTATTGCCTTCTATCGACATAAACCCTCAAAATGAATGTGAGGTAGGCGAAGAGGCAAAATCACCTTTCCATTCCGTCAAAGGAATAGCGAAAGAAACACCGCTCCTCTAGAACTTAGTCACACCTACATAGGTGATTTGAAGTTTGTACAAAATAAAGGGGGGAGACAAGTACTTTGTGACCTTCATTGATGATGGTACAAAGTATTGCATCCTTTGTTTGTTGAAAAGAAAATATGAAATTGTTGAAGCGGATAAGCGCTACAAAGAAGAAGTTGAAAATCAACTAAGCCTCCGGATTGAGGAATTCGTAGTGATAGAGGGGGAGAATGTGAAGCATCGTTCATTAAACGACTGCTCACTACTCACCTCAGTCTAACGATGTTAGCCAAGCACAAAGCCATACGCCTAAATTATGTGGGGCAAGGCGATCCTTACCGCTAATGCGATTCTCAACAAAAATATGCATAATGATAAGGATAACGCTCCGTGTGAAACATGGAAAGGATCCCACCTACAAATGTTGTGTTGTGGGGTGACTTAGTAGAGGTTGGAATACCAAAACAGGTCTAGTTGGACCTAAGACTGTAAATTGCATATCCACTGGGTCTGCAAATAACAGTAGTGCTTATCGCCTCTTGGTGTCAAAGAATGCTAAATTCTTTGAAGATAACTTTCCTTGAGAAGGAAAAAGAAGTAATTGCTTGAGGTTAACAAGAACCCACGAGTGACTGACTGTCCTGAACTAGACGTTCCGTAGCTACAGGACTCGGAAGTTGCTGACTATCCGGAACTTAATGTTCCAGATCTACAGAACTCAGGGATTCTAGATGTTGAACCGAGACGGAGCAAAGAGGAGACAAAGACTTGTTCCAGGTCTTCTAGCTTGTATGGTTGAGAATGAACCATGGATAATTAACAGAGAATTGGCATCTCCAGAAGCGCTGCTTTGGAAAGAAGCTACAAAAAGAGAACTAGATTCCATCAGATAAAACCATACTTGTGTAATGGTTGACCTTCCTCCGGGAAAAGAACCTTTGGGTTGTAAAAGTGGATACTCAAAAGTGAGTACAAATTAGATGGATCTACTGACGAGTATAAGGCGTCGGCTACTTGTACATGTGCTCCCCTGTGAATAGCTTAACATCCAGGGCTATTGTAGTCTTGCGTGGCATGGATATTGAAATAGCCTTCATAACCGGAGAGTTGGAAGGGATGATTAGAGTTGGTTTGCTGGACTGTTGGGATTCTTCCTGAACTTTCATTGTGGTCCCTGAAATGTTTACATTTTGGTCTTCGATGTTTCAGATAAAACAGAAATAATGAATTTGACAACAGAAACATTGACTTTGAAGTTAGAAAGCCAACAGTTGGGAAAACCAACAATCTGAAAGTGGAAGTCATATTGAAACAAAAGTCTCGATATGAAAGATATGGGTATCACAGATGACATCTTGGGAATTGGAATTTCTAAGACATCTAACGGACTGGTCTAACTCCAAACTCAGTTGTGAGATAGTTGACAGTCTCGTTGAAGCCACCAATGGATATGAATCATAGAACTTATTGGAATCATGGTGCACTTATATACAAGGAGCGATATGTGCAGGTCACATGTAGTTCAATGTATTCTACACACTACATCCGACCTGGTATCGGCCTACAAAGCAGATCAGTTGAACTAAGGTTCACTCGTTATTTTGGAAATGATCGATAGAAGGCGTTAAGTCGGATATGACGATATCTGAAATATTCGCTTATCTATGGATTATGGTATTCTGGATGTCCAACGGTTCTAGGAGAACACAGTGATGCAAACTGGATATCAGATATGAAGAACACCAAAGCCACAAGTAAATATGTATGGTGGGTCATGGAAAATCCTCTAAGCAAACTTGCATTGGCCGATTCATGATGAAATCGGAGTTTATCACTTTAAATAAAGCATGAAAGAATTTGAGTAACTTCACGACTCCTTAGAGGACGTCCCTTATTGGGAGAAACTCGTGCCTTCGGCAATTATATGTTGTGGCTAGCCGGTCGGCTTTAGGAAGGGCACAGATGACGACGTCTAGACATATCTGTCGGAGACATGAGATCATATGGCAGTTGATCATCACGGGTGTCACTTCCTTGATTACTAATCAAAGGATATAGCGAACCCCTTTAACTAAGAGACTACCCGAAAATCAAGAGTTCTGCCTGTCTAGGGGAATGGGCTTAAAAATCCAACCAATATGAACATTTGCGGTGGTAAACCAACCATACTGACTGGAGATCTCAAGAATTTAGTTCAATGGAAAAACTAAGCTGCAAAAGGTTCAGTTGAGCGCTTCGGTGGAAGCAAGAGCACTTCGGATTATGGTTTCTGTTTAAGAAACATGAATCGAAAGTCGTTCCCGCGATAGACATTAAAGTGCTACCTGCATGATGGGTAAAGGTTAAACTTTGAAACCTTTAACGATCCTTAAACGGTTGAGGTTAAGGTTGGGGAAACTTTTAATGATTCCTAACACTTGTGAAGTAGGGTATAGCAGGATACCTTGTAGGAGATCACCTATTTAAGTGCGAGGACAGGCCGCCTCAAAGGAACGCACTTAAGAATCCAAGTGTGTCCACAGCCACAATGGACAGAACAAAAGAAAAAATGAATAAAATGGAGGTATTGTGTTGGTACCGTTGTCTTGGCTTACATTAAACACTGACGGTTTAAGACATCACGTTCACCGCGCAGTAAGTAAGTCAGATGGTATTCAACTAGGGAAGGTTCAAAGCGTAAGCCACCTCTCCTGATGCAATATCTTTTCGCTGTAAGATTTCTGAAAGTATGCACCTTGTATGTGCGCCAAAATCTCTTTCAAGAAGGGATTGTTGAACTATTCGACCTCTTTCATGAAAGGGCCTTACACACGGGGACACTGGCTTATCCCACCAACAGGAGCAAACGAAGGTCTCTTTCGCCTACGAGCATTTATACGAAGAAAGGAGTCTCGTACAAAGGGTTGGAAAGATGGCTTTTACCTTATTTCAGGTGGGTTAGTGCGTATCTGTTCGGGCGAAGGCGGACAATGGAAAGACAAAAAGGAGCGAATGATGCCAACCAACTCGACAAGCCTTCTACATCAGCCAATTCTTCTTCCATGAAGGACTTCAATGAAGCAACATTTTTGGATTTCCCGTTCATCGTATCGACCGACCCAGACCCCGTACCTCATTGGTTTTTGGTACCAGCATGCAAAGGTTCGAATCCTTTTACTCCAGATTATGAACACCCGATTGGATCTATCAAGAACGAGCTGAAGACAACAAGGGAAGCAGCTGACTGCAGTCCCAGAGCCCGCAAGCCAAAAGTTTGACTTGAACCTACCTTTGCTAAGAGAAGAGAGAGAAGGGAAAGATAGATGGCAGAAATGAATCCTTCCAACCGCGGAATTGAACACAAGGGAAATTTACTAATGTGGAATGAAGTTTATCCCATTATTTATGACTTGAACAATTGGGGCCCCGCACGTCAGAAATGTCGTTTCCACACACGTGCAATCTTAGTGTCAAGTATCGTAAATTTCGTAAATGAAAGAGATATTGGTACGTAAGTGAAATGTTTGAGACATAGAATGATGGACGGTTATTTGCTAAATGACAAGTGTTCCACATTGGTAAACGAAGGAAGGATTGTGCAAAGTGTAAGATGGTACGGGTCGGAAAAGGGCCGCAGCATGTCCTGGACTGGGTTGCGGCGCCCCCTTGCAATGCCGCAGTACTACAGTGGCAGTGAGGTCTGTGTTGAATTAGCATCGCGACGCTAATGTGGCAGAGCTGCGACGCTAATGTGGCAGAGTTGCGACGCTTCATTGGCAGTGACTGCTCGACGGAATCCCAAAAGTTTTGGCTGTTAAGGGGGTTTCAATGGCATTGAATCCACCCAATAATGTCCATTAGTTGGACTATTATGTTGCTGCATTACTTGGGGGTTAAATGTCATCTATAACATGGAAATTGATTGCCATTATGGGGCATTTGAAGAGGTCATCTTGCACACCTATAAATTGAGGCCTTTGGCTCAATTCTATAGATGAAGATATATGAACAAAAAACAAGTTCACAACACCACAAAGAGATCAGATTTTCCTGATATCAATCCTTCTCTTAGCAATTTTTATTATTCGTGTACTTCGCTGAGATCATTTGTGTAGGCTTTGCACACTTGATAGTTTGTTGTTTCATCTTGGAAGACTATTGTCCACACTTTCGTAAAGCCTATATACGGGGAAAATTTTGTCTTAAAGACAGAGAGTCATCTCTCGACTCAGCCGGTGGTGTTGTGTTTATCTAATTGGTTGCTAAGTGTTTCAGGTGTTAACTTAACAAACGAAGGACTCTAACCGTTTGTATTCTCTGCGGATCTACAAGTCACAAGTGTAGCATTTTATGTTCTTGTATTTCCAAATACAAGTTCTATATTTGAAGTTTCATTTAAGATCAAGATATTGACAACTTGTTGTTGTCCTCATTGTTGTTTATCCTTTCGATCACTGTAATAGTTATTTACTATTCCCGTTGTTGTTTTACATATTCCAACAGAAACTTCCTATGGGATGAAAAAGAAGAAACTAAAAAAGTCTCTTTAGTAGGTAGAGACCTAAGAGAATAGGGGCTTGGGGGTGCTGGATAGTGTAGTTTGGAATATGTGTGAAATGTAGCATAAAAAATTAATAATTTGTTGATGAAATGGGTGAATCATGTTTATATTAAAGATGTGGATTGGTGGACCTATGAACCACCAAGTGACTGTTGCTGGTATTGAAAGAAGATTTGTAGCATCAAAGAGATATACAAGGCTGGGTATGTGGGGAATGAGTGACAACTGACAGATGGGAAATACTCAATCAAGAGTGGGTATTTTTTTTGTTTTTTGATATCCAACTTCCTACTTACGTCAGATTATTTTCGAAGATAGTAGTTCCGATCTCTCAGCATTATTACCAGTAAATCGCGGGATGTGTCTGAATGATCGGGGTTTGAGAACAGAGCAACTGATATCACCTACAAGGTTCTACCCCAGAAGAGATCAAATTGCTCCCACCAGGGTTCGAACTCACACTGCAGGCCTCCAGCTGGATTTTAAGTTCCCCTCTTTTGTCATCCAGCTATGCTCCGGAGACCAAGAGTGGGTATTTTTGGAGGAGGGGAAATGGAGGTCTGGCCGGTGGATCTTGAACAATATAAATATCCCTAAGTACGCCGTAATAGGATAAAAATTAAAGATGATAGGCATCATTGATGAGGAATATTATGTGTTTTGAGAATATTGCACTTTTACTTTTTGAGTGCTCATTCTCAAAGGTGTGTTTGGGTAATCTGTTGTTATGGATGGGATTAGGAGTCCATAACACAACATTGCATGGACTCTGGAGACGTATGACTAGGTACAAGAAAGGGAGGAATTTATTATTTTTGTGCTGACAACACTTATATTCAAGGAATGAAGTCTGGAAGAAGAGAGTACCAAGATCAAGCAAGAGGTATATATAAGGATGCATAGCAAGGAGAGTAGGCAAGGTAGACAATAGATAACAGTTGAGAGAGAGGGATGCCAAAGTCTCAATACTAGTATAGGAGATGTAATTGTTTTTGTCTCGTGATTAATAAAAACTTTTTTTATCACCAAAAAAAATATAACAGTAAAATCTCACAACATAAGATAAATTATATCATTAAGTGTAAATTAAAAATTAAAAATATTTTTTTTCTAAATATAGTAAGAGATTATTCCTTTTGAAACTTATTTAAAAAAATAATGTCACATAAACGAAGCACGGGGGTAAATATTTTCATCCTCTTTTTCTTTACCCATTTGAATTCATCTTAATCAGCCTTGGTATTAAATTAAATTTCTTATATCGTTTTCAACTTAAATATCTTCTCATTTTTTTCCCTTTAACCGCTTTGCTCCAACTCCTTTTTAAGAGTCACCTACCCGTTCCGTTACACTTCTGTTTATTATCTAGTGAAGTATATTTATTTTAAAAAGAACAAGAAAAACATGTTCGCTAAGGCGAAGGTATGAACTTGGCAAAATTCAATAGCTTTGATCTAAATTTTATATTTATTTATAAAATTTTATTTACTCAAGAAAAAAATAAAATTCAGAATTTATAAATTTTAAATTATGAATTTGTATCTTGTCATAGTAAAAGTTGATTTCAATCTTTTAAAAACAGAAAAAGTATTGGACTATCTTCACTGGTTGAGTGACTTTGCTATTATGAAATAAAGAAAAGTGACTTTTTTGATACATTATTTTTCATGACTCTTCTATTTTATTTTATTTTTTTGCTGAAGAAATGACACTTCTATTTTCTGTTTTTTTGGCTAAAGATGGACTCTTATGTTACTTTCTATGTTCCAAAAAGATTGTCCTACTTTTCTTATTAGTTTGTCTCAAAAAAATCGATATTTTTTATATTTAGAAACAATTTAATTTTATGAGATGATTTACAACATACAAATATCTAACACTTATTCTGGACTATACATTTTAAATATCTTCCTTTATTTCTTAAATTTTATATAAATATCAAATCACAACATTAATCTTTTTAGAACAGAAGGAGTACAAAATGACTTGTCACGTCATTTCAACAGTGGGAGTGACATATAAACATTCAACTTTAGTTATAATGTTGATCATAATTCGATTTAATATGGAGTATTATACTAGCTAGTGAGCTAGCTAGTATAGCCTGGTTATGAAAGTAAGATTCATATCATTTCGTTGAATATATGGTGTTCTTAAATCTAAATGGGAAATTAATCAAATAACAAAAACAATAACATATGCATATGCAGTGTAATTCATAAGTGAGATTTGGGAAGGATAGTTTATGTACGCGGTCTTGTCTCTGCCTTATGAAAGTAGAGAAGTTGTTTCAAATAAACCCTCTTATCAAGTAAAACATATCAAAATCAAGTAGGGAAAGGAAATATATCAATAGAGATGCTGAAAAATAATACAATAACCGAAGTAAAGAAAACACAAATAATAATAAAATCGAAGAATAAGCTAGTAGGAGACTAATAATAACAATACTGCTAAGGTAAACTAGACAACGTTCGACTACCTACTAACTTTCTACCTTAATTTTCAACCTTCTGAATCTTATATCTAGGATCATGTCATCGGTCAGCTGTAGATGAGTCATGTCATGTCTTATCACTTCTCTCTAATATTTCGTTCGGCCTACCTTCATCGGTAACCATCCATAGCCCCTCACACGTCTGCATTGGACATCCGCTCCCTGAAAAATTAATTAAACTTGCATTGTTAATTAATCGGACGTCTTATGCCAAATCTAGTCTAAACGAAGACTATTGTGCACCTACCGGATAAATGCTCAATCATATTCATTGATTAGTGCCCCTGTCTAAAATTAATTACTACGATTTTTTCTTAACGAAGGATGAGACAATTGTGAAATGACGTTTCAATATTAACAGTCCCTTTCGACACGTGGATACCATTGATATTTTTGAGTTTTTTTCTTGTATATTCCTTTCCTTTTCCTGAATAATACGTCTTAAATAAATTGCAATAATATAGTAGTTAAATAAACTGTTTGTACTTGGGCATGGTGACATGCGTTATTTGAAGCCATCTGAAAGTATTGGAATCTTGAATTATTTCCTAATGTGGCTAAATACAAAGTAACTTAATTAATTAGTTTTATTCAACTAGAGGTTAGGTAGTTGCTGTTAACAATATTAAAAATGTAATAAAGTTTGAAAGAAAACAGAAAATGTCGAAAAAAAAGAAAAGAAAAAAGAAATCTTGACAAGTGTAATATTGTTGAAGTTAGAGAGGAAATTTCCTTTTAGTTCTTTGCCACTTTTATATAGCTATTGGTGTCAACTAAAGCATCTTAAACTAATAAATCCAATAATTAAAAAAACCCGTAGAGAACTACAAAACCTTGAGCATCTATATATAGCAAGATAACGGCTGAAAAGAAAAAGATACTCTCTCCGTCAACTTTATTTTGTCCACTATAGAGCCTATTTGGATTGACTTATTTTAGGCTAAAAGTTATAAACCCATCCAAATGAGCTTTAAAAATAAATATTCATTTTTACTTATTCAATTTGAAAAATTAAAAAATAATTTAACATTTCATACCTACTTTAACCTTTATTATTCAATATTGAGATTATTTTCAATTTGTTTTTAGATGTATGAGATGTGCTAAATCAAATATAAACAAGTAAACATAAACTGAAGAGCATTAATAAATGTAGAGGTTTCATTGTCCGTACGCATTTGCTAATCATTGAATTTCTATTTTACTTTTTCCTCTTACATATGTTGCTTTTTATCCTGAACGACACATCATGAATTTTTAATACTATCTCCGTCTTAATGGATATGAAGGTGTTCAGAGTAAAGTGGCCAGTGGGCCGGGCTCGGGTTTGGCGGGCCGGGTCTAGCGGGGTCGAGGCGGGACGAGCCGGGGGTCGGGGTCGGGTCTAGCGGGGTCGAGTCTGGCGGGACCTGCTCCAGTCCCGTCCCGATCCCGATCCCGATCCCGTCGGTATCGGGGCGGGGGGGGGTCGGGCTCGGGCGGGGCGGGCCGCGCGGGCGGGGCCGACCCGACCCGACCCCCGTCCCGGTCCCGCCACGACCCCGCTTAAAAAAAAAAAATAACGGGCGGGACTCGAACTCGGGACGGGACGATGTCTCGTCCCGCCGCACCCGAGCCCGCCCTGCACCCGCCCGACCCTACCCCCCCCCGAGCCCGTCCCGACCCCGACCCCGCCCTTTTCCTCCTTTGCAAAAATGACCGTTGCACCAACGACCATTTTAGATTATGGCCGTTGTCCCAACGACCATTTTAGGCCCCCCTCCCCCAAACCCCCCTACCCCTTAATATTTATTTTTAACCCATAAGTTATTATATTTACACTTTAACCCAATTTTTCAACTATAAATAACTCATTTTCTCTTCATCTTTCTCACAAATCTTCCTACAATCTCTCTAATTTCTCAATATATCTCTCTACAAGTCTACATTGTTTGCTAAATATTCAATTTTATTAATTCATTTGGGAATTGGGAGTGAAGTTGACAACTAGCTTGAGGATCTTCCATCGAGCAAAGTATCAATTTTCAACCTCTCGATTACACGTCGACGTTACGTCGGCGTTTGGTACATTCGTTCCTTCATTAAATTATTATTGTCTGTTTATTTTATTTAGCGCACTTAATTTCATTTACTTTAATTATTTGTTAGCATATAATTAAAATGTAAGGAATTAGAGGTATGTTTAAGGGTAAGGGTAAGACTTCTTCTAGTAGGGGCAACCAGGGCAAGGGTACTTCTTCTAGTCATCTTATTCCTACACATGATGATTTTGTTGATACTCAACATTTTCCTACAATACCATTAGATTTAGACCAGGAGCTATTTTCTGGAACTCAAGAAGACTTTAATTTAGACGATGATCTAGATGATATACCCACTAATGTTGATGACAACACACCCACTAGTGCACCTTCAACTGAAATACCTCCTATTCCCCCTAGTATGAGACGAGGTCCAAAAAACGACCATTAAAATCGATGCATGGGCATTTTTTGATAGGGACGTAGAGAATCAAGTAGCCATATGTAAAATTTGTAAAAATGTTTTAAAATTTAAAATCGGAAAAGGTCACGGTGGGACGGGGGTTTAATTAGACACGTAGTAAGTGCTCATCCAGCTAGGTATGCCCAATACCAGGCTTCAAAATCGGGTGCGCAAACGCCCGCTCTATCGGGACAAGGTTCACATACTGATACTGTCCCGGACCAAGTACAGGGCCAAATTAACCCTATGACGGGGGGAATTGTAGGCTCTAAATACAATAAACATAGAGATAGGAAAGCAATATCAAAATTAGTTGTTGTGGAGGGTTTGCCTTTTTCATTTCCTTCATCTCCCGGTTTTATTCATTACATTAGAGATATATATAATCCTGCTTTTAACGGTTTTCCTAGATCAACTGTTAAGAGAGATGTATTTAAATTCGCGCATGAATATCAACAATATTTACGTTTTTCATTATATCATTTTAATGGCAAAGTATCTATCACGTCTGATATATGTCGTAGTACTAACGGCCATGATTATTTAACCGTAACTTGTCATTGGATAGATTATAAATGGTCTATGCAAAAACGTATTTTAGCGTATGGATATATAGATGATAGCACACTGGTACTTTTATTGCAGAAAATATTTATCAAGTGTGCGATTATTATGGAATTACCGATAAAATTATGACTATTACATTAGATAATGCTTCTAATAACAATTACGCAATTACAATGTTAAAAAATAGTTTAACTCCATCTTTTTCAGACCATTTTCATATAAAATGTGCGTGCCATATATATAACTTAATTGTAAAGGATGGTCTATCACTTTTTGAAGACATTCTTAGTAAAATACAATTTGCTATAAACTTTATTTTTAAAAGTAATAAAGTACAACGTAGAAAAGAATATAAAAAAACTTGTCACGATTGTGGACTACCTTATAGAAGAATTCCACAAGAAGTATCCACTAGGTGGAATTCTTTATATGAGCAACTACTTGTTGCTTATGACTATAAATTACCTATAACTTTATTTTTTAACTCTCATAATAAAAAGCCAAATTGATATGATTTTAGATAGTGATTGGGTAAAAATTTCCGAACTTATTGTATTTTTAGAGAAATTTTTTCAAGCAACAAAAGAATTTTCTGGTATATATTATCCTACTATTTCAACTATGTTATTTTATATAACTCTAATATTTTTATTACTTAGTAAATATATGAAAAACCAAATTATAAGGCAAACTATTAAAAAAATGTTTGTCAAAATTTAAAATATTTTATTCCTATTCCATCTATTTATATTATTGGTTCTCAGTATTAAATCCTACTATTAAAATAGACGGTACTAAATCACTAATTGAAACTATTTACGATTGTATAGAAGTACTACCACCTCCAAGTCCCAAAAATCTAAATCACCCACCACTTATTGAACAAACTAAAGAAGAAGCGGTGTCTAGCGTAGAACACCAATGCAAAAATATATAGATTTTATCAACAAGAAAATGCTAGTAACTTACCTAGGCTTCCATACCATCTTCTTCATCTTCAACACAACCTCACAAAAGACATGTCTTGTTTCGCGCTAGTATTGAAAGCCTCGAAATAGAATGTGCGGCCGTACCTCTACTACTAACCAAATTAGCGAGTTGGATATTTTTATTTTGCGGGGTTCTGTACCGTATCAAGAAGTTATCAATGAAGATGGACAAGAAGACTTGCTCGAAATACGGAGGGGGAATGAGAAGACCTTTCCGACACTTTCATTGATGGCTCGAGATGTTTTGAACATTCAAGCGTCATCAATCGCGTCTCGAAAGCGCTTTTTCTGCAGCGAGATATCAAATAGGAGACCACAGACACTCATTGGCCGGAGACACTTGGAAATTGCGGATTATTCGTAGAATGGATACGAGCGGAGCGGAGAAGGTGCGGTCAACCGGAGATCAACGAAGAAGATGATGAAAACTACAACGAAATCTTAACCGAAGGTAGTGGAAGCGACGTGGATCAATTTGACCAACAAATACCAATTCCAACCGAAGAACCACATGAAATCATCAAGCAATTAGAACAGTTTTTTTTGAGAATGTAATTTTTTTAATTGCAATTTTATTATGTAATTTGCAACTTTTGGACAACACCACAAAGTTGCAATTTAGATTTTAGACAATTGTATTTGTATTACAAAAAAATCATGTCTATTAAATAATATAAGAGGCACAAAAACAGCCTTGTGATGTTTTTATTATACTATCTTGTTTTGTTTATTCAGTTTTTTTTATACATATGTTATTTAAAAAAAAAAAAAGGAAAACCCGACCGTACCCCGCCCCGATACCGACGGGATCGGGATCGGGACGGACCGGAGAGCAGTCCCGCTGACCCGACCCCGCTAGGCCCCGCTAGACCCGACCCCCTGGCTCGTCCCGCCCCGACCCCGCCAGACCCGGCCCGCCAGACCCGAGCCCGGCCCACTGGCCACCCTTAGTTCAGAGTATGAATATCAAAACACTTAATTTAAGTTATCAGCTTAGGTTATAAATTCTTTAAATACTTTAAATTAAAATTTATATATTTTACATGAAAAATTACTACTCTAGGTGTCCCAATTTATGTAATACAATATGAGTTTCGAGATTCAAACTTCTTTATTTTGGCTGTGAATTCAAAAATACAATCTTTCAGTTTTTTGAAAAATAATATTTTTTTGCGCGGATTTCCCTTCAAAAGCACTGGTCTTTAATTTTTGCCCATCAAGTTTGGAATCTTTAATTTTTGTCATTTGCTTAAAAATATTTCGAGGTTCCGGATTCAAATCCTTGCTCAGTTAAAAATAAAAAAAATCGCAAGGTGAAGTTTGGATTCTCAAGGAAGAGTTTGTCTTATGAATTCAAACTATGCCTTGCGATTTTTTTTTAATTTTTAACTGAGTGGAGGGTTTAAACCCGAAACCCAGGGGTTTTAGGCGAAGGGGAAAAAAATTTAAAAATTCAATTTGAGGGGCAAAAATTAAAGACCACACTTAAATAAGGGCATTCCTGCAAATTGCTTACATATTTAGAAACTACATAAAAAGTATAATAATTCACAATAATTAATAATTTAAAATATCTAAAGCGCATATGAATAAATCGCGATCATTTTCTTGTTTGACTCTCAAAATTTGAACTATATTACATAAATTAGGGCAAAAGGAATAAAAGTTCATATAGCTAGTGATTCAAAATATTTTTAAGAAGTTTGAGAAAATTATAATTAGAGGGAAAATTATTTAACTGTCCAAAAAGTAATACTTTTACATAATTTAAGACGGAGAGAATAAATAAAAAAACTTAAACAACTATTCGCCCTTTCGTAATCGTGACACTACATTTGAAGCTATCGTAAGAGCAACAAAATCTTCATTATTTTCATCGCAATGACATGAAAAGCAACTTAATCGTTAATTAAAATATTTAAAACTTAGGTAGTCTCTATTAACAATATAACAAAATCAATAAAATTACAAAATGCTATGGTTGGATGGTAAGTATTAGGATAGCATTTAAAGTGCCCTATGCGGGTTCATGTGAATTGAGTAGCTTTTGTGCATATTATATATATGTATGAAGAAATTTATTAGATATTTAATTGTGAATTCAATTATTATTACTGCATTTGTTTCAATTTATGTGGTACTTTCAGATTTGGAGAGTCAAACTTCTTAATTTTAACCGTAAATCGGACATGAAATCTTTAAGTTTTAAAAATAAAATTTACATATTTGAAAATTACGTAAAAAATATTATAAGTTACAATATTTAATAATTTAAAATATCTAAAAGGAATAAAAATATATAGCGGTCAAAGAAAAACTCGTTTGACTCTTGAAATTCGAGAAGTGTCACATAATTTGATATGAAGGGAGTATATATTAACTTGACGTCATTATATGATCCTTAAACTTTAAATTCTGAATTCATCTATGTTAAAGTGTTCCTCCATCCTTAACCAAGATGTTTTATATACGAGCCTTGAAAATGAAGTTACCTTTAGTAAGGAGTACTTAACTCCACGAAGTGTCTGCTTAACTTAAACTTGGCCGGATTAATTATAGTCCAAAATACATACGAAACACTAGATGAAATGAAAAACTGAAATATAAAATAAAAATTTTGTAAGGAAAAAGAAACAGTCGCTATACTTATGTTGTTGAAATCAATCGAGGGAAATTTCCTCTTAGGCCCTTGCCATTTGGACATTTGGGGGTTGGTGAGTCAACCAAAGTTTCTATATATTTATTCAAATATATTAAAATTTTATTACATCCATAGCTAAATAACGGCCAAAAAACAAATAAATGTGAAGGTTCATTATCCATAGGCTTTTCCGACGTGGACATCATTAAAAAAATCATTTTATATAAATTTTTTTTTTTTTTTTTTGCTTGACTGACACATCATGAATTTTAATAAATTAAATATTAAAATTGACTATCTGCATTAGTCATGGTAATACTCCCTATGTCACCATTTATGTAGCACAGTTGGAATTTTAAGATTCAAACTTCTAATTTGATCGCGAATTTGGACATATAGAAGTTTTAAGTTTTTTAAATGAAATTTATATATACTAGAAAACTACACAAAAAGTACTATAAATCACAATAATTAACAACTTAAAATATTTAAAAGACATATAAAGAAATTATGGTCATAGAAAATTTTGAGTGACTCTCGAGATTCTAAATGTACCACATAAATTAGGACGGAGAAAAATATTTGATAAAGCAAATTTAACCTTTAAGTAATTAAAATGTTAGTTTTGATCCATCTCAACAAATTTAATGAACAAGTATATAACGTTTGAAATAACAGAAACTGTTATAAGTAACGTTTGGTGAACTCGTTGGGGTATTTCCTCGTAGGCTCTCTTTGCAATTTTAGACATTAGCGGGGTTGGTAGGTCAACAAAAACTTCTATAAAATCATTCCAATTTCATTAAACTCCTCAGAGGACTTCAAATATTTTTGAACCCTCTTATTATATCCAAAAGAAAAAAAACTCTGATTTTTTTTTCCAAAAAAAGAAAAAAAAAACTGAACACATCTCCCAATGGCTTCTTCTTCTAATTCTTTTATTTGTACAATTCTTTTGTTAATTGCATCATTTGGACATGTTTTTGGATGCTATGAGTCGATAATTAGCTTCGGCGATTCGTTAACCGATACCGGAAACTTAATTCGACTATCAAAATCCAATAATCAAGTTGCTTCATCCGTGCTTCCTTATGGTGAAACCTTCTTTCATCATCCTACCGGTCGATTTTCCGATGGCCGTCTCATTATCGATTTCCTCGGTACGTATAAATAACATTCTTGACTTTTATCTTTTAGGTAACGTGATAGTGTAAATATATAAACTTTTTTTTACTATCAGCATATGTAGTGGCGGATATAGCTTTTGAGCTATACGGAATATAATTATCTAACCATATACTCCATTTTGTGTCTTCAACAAAAGAAGACGTCCCATTTACATAATCAATATTTTTGACATGGAACATAAAACATGTACGTTGAAATTTAAAATATTTCAACTAATTTTAGATTCCGAACTCATAGTTTCAAAGTTACGTTATTAGTATGATTTCGCGCTAAGAACATTAAAGGTCGAACTCGTCAAGTTCAAATACTGAATTGATCACCTCTGAATTATGTTATGACTTATAAAACATTGCTTTCATTTTCCCATTTCTATGGAACCAGTTGTTTTTTATTCGGTACATAGATATATACGTGAAAAATCACAAAATTTCAAGAAGTATTAGATTTTGAATAAACATGTTTAAAGCTACTATAAATTCAGTGCTAAAAACTTTAAAATATCGTACCCGTCAAATTCAAATACTGAATCCGCATCGAGTGTATAATTATGTTTTGGGATGTATTTTCCTATTTTATTGCTTATACTTTGTTTTAAAAATTATGTTTTGTGATTACTTTGCAGCTGAGGGTATGGGATTCCCACTTATACCACCATATGCTGGTGTTATGAAAAACATGTCAAGTAGCATAAATTCAATAAGAGGAGTGAATTTTGCAGTAGCAGGAGCAACAGCTGTGGATATTTCATTTTTAGAGCAAAGAGGAATCAAAAACCCTGCCACCAATGTGTCACTTGGAACTGAATTGGACTGGTTCAAACAAATGTTGCCAAGTTTGTGCAAGTCTCCTGCAAGTAAGTACGCGTTCGGACATAAATTTGGTTGAAATTTTTAAAAAAGAAATCAAAGTTAACGTCGAAAAATGATATTTGAAAGTAAAGTTGCGTTTGGACTTGCATTTCACTAAAACAAATTGAAGTTTTGCGAGTGAAAAAAAGATTAATCAGCTTTCACTCACCTTAAAAGACTAACAATAAAAACATTCAAATTATAATCAGGGGCGGAGGCAGCCTTAAGGCTACATGTTAGACAAAACTCAGTAGCTTTAAGTCAAATTTTGTATTTGTATTACAAAATTCATGCAGTATATATAAATAATCTATCCAGATTTGACTATAAGAACCTAGTAAACAAAAAAATTGTGATTTAGAACCCATAAACTAAAAATCTTAACTCCGGCTATGTGTATAACCAAACAATATATTGAAAATAGGTAAAATTTATGTGGCAAACGGGGCCTTAAAGACCCTACATCATGGATAAATTAATTATAATAATCTTTGTTGAGTTATTCCTACTTTTGCTTTTTGTTGGGGTTGAGTTGTGGAGCCTAATTCATCGCCGACACTATGAAGACCCTACGTAGAGTATGGAACGCTGATCGATCTAAGCGGTCAGGTCGACGTGGAGGTTGGAAGGGGGTGGTAACCCCCCTCCCGGGGGAGTAGGGGGCGGAGCCCTTGAAATTTTTTATAATGTAAGGTTATTTAGTGGAGGATATTTTGAAAATTTCGGGCTTGTATTATGTTTGCTCTAGTTTTCGCTATATATATAGACTAGAGCGTCGTTTTCTTTCTAAGTCGAGCAAGAGAAAAAGTGAGCAAGAGAGAATTGTAAACACAAACTTCCTATTCAATTATAGTAAAATATGCAGCGGCAAAGTGGACGTAGCTCTCGCATTGAGAGTGAACCACTATAAATCTGTGTGTTATTTGTTCTTCGCTTATTTACTATTTTCTTATTAGGTAGAATTTGTGACTCAAATCCTAACGGCCGGACCCACTAAAGTGGGCCAAAACATAGGAGAATATGTCATTTTCGTGACAAAGACGTAAAAAACACGAGAAATAAGAAATTCTAGGCAAGCTAAAAAGAGAAAATAAGGTTGATAAAACCGTAAGTTATGGAGAACACAACTATAAGCCATACACCAAATTATTGCTTTCTCTATACTCATATTATTAAATAGGAGTAACTTCATACTTAGTCTAATTAACAATATTTTATTGATCATTACTAGACAAAGTAATTCTTTATCCTGGTTTAACGTTGTGTGACAATATTTATATAACTTTATTTCATTAATTATATATACAAGAAAGTCAGAAAGATTTTTAAAATCTGTGACTTTGAGTATATTATAATATTTATATGATTATAAAAGATTGTCATCAAATTAATTATATTTGGATTTAGAATAATATCATTCTTCCGAAATAAACTAATAACAAAATACAAAAGTCGTCACTCTCTAAAACCACACATCCAAGAGATGGGACCAACCCCTATATTTTTAGCCTTATATTTACTTTGTGGGAAAAAAGAAATATGGATAGACTTGACAAGGAGTTGTTGAGAAGTTCATCAAAAACTTTAAGTTCATGCTTTTAAGGAAAGTGGTTGCTCTTTCGACATAGTTAGAAGTAACTACAAAATTAAAAATAATAGTCTTTGTCAATGACAAAAGAAATTAAATCTAGTCATACCTAGCTAGGTTGGAGTGGTTGGTAAGCAAAGGGAGTGGTGGAAGTAGTCTATTTATAGCTGTGCCAAGTTAATTAAGAGACGGATTCGTGTTTGGACTTTGGACTCGAAATTCTATCCCATCTCGTCTAATATATTATATATAAAATTTATTATTTATGCTCTTGCGTTAATCATAGATGGAGTATTCTATACACTGACGATATAAATTATACAATCAAGATCGGACAATAAGATAATTACATGTAAACTACTATAATTTGATACCCGATAATGTAAAAAGTCACATCTAATTTTTAATATGTATTAAGGTAAAACCTTGATTAAAAAAATAAACAAAGGCAGATTACTTGGTGATTTCTTCCTAATAAAGAAATAATTTATTAATTAGGGATCTTATTTTTTTCTTTTTGAAGATCAATTAGGGAGCTTATATATAGTATATTATATGTTTCTGGCTTTCTTGTTAAGTAATCTAATGCATGATAAAGCAAAAGACTAAAGTATAGTGGAAATTGCAAAATCCTTTTAAAATCAAATGCACTTATGTTAAGGATAAATCCTTCCCTTCATCATCAACCACTAATAAAAAGTATATCAAATTTTATCAGAAAGAATAATTATTTGTATCCTATTATGAAACGGTAATGATTTTATTGATTAGATATATGGACAATATCCTTTGTTACGAACTAAACAAACAAAGTATATAGTGGCCTAGTGGGGACACCATGTAAAAATGTTTTTTGAGAAAAGATTTGGAACTATTCTAAATAAAACTATAAATAAATAATTTCTTGGATTATATGTTTTTGAATTAATGAAAAATTAAAACTATTACATATATATTACTTATAATATTCTCAATCAGACCCTCACATTACTTCCTTGTATAAATGTTTTTAAAAAAATATCTCCACATCAACATGCATTAATATAATAAGTAATAACATTGTAATCTTGTATCATATAGCAATATAAGACAAAAACATATTTAAAATTTTGAACAGATTAATTAGGAGGAAAACTAGATGAATTTGTTTTCTAATATAACAAAGGAGGATTAAGGTGATAACTTTCAAAAAGTTTGTGTCATTTGATTCTAGAAATATTGTATGATATTATTTCTAAATATTCTTTCTTTTTCTTTTATGTTGTATTTATAAATCATTATTATTCTAACAATTTAAAATATTTATCAGGTTGCAGGGAATTTCTTGGAAACTCACTAGTTCTAATGGGAGAAATTGGAGGCAACGATTATAATCATCCATTTTCTCAAGGAAAATCAGGAGAAGAAATTAAGTCATATGTACCTGCAGTTATTTCAGCCATTGGTGTAGCCATTAATGTAAGTGTCAATTATTCTTTTCATCAATTCATATATTACACTAAAATCAAGAAATGATCATCTAGTCAAAATAGTTCGTAGCTAAATAAGATTTTCGATAATCTATTCACTACAAAAAAAAAAAAGAACTACCGATGGACAACTTCCGTCGCTAAATAACAAAATTTATTGCTAATTTTATTCAACGATAAATTAGCAAAAAATTAGCAAAAAAAATTGTTAGCTACATATTAGCAACCAATTTCATAGTTAATTCCTATTTTTAATTTATAGTGATTGATAATTCAACGCTAAACATGATTAATGACTCATTTTTGTTGTTTAATGATGGAATTTATCCGTCGCTAATTTATATTTCTGTAGTATTTCTTAAACATTCATTTAAAATTCTAATAAGTGAGATTTGTTTGATTATGATTGCAGGAACTAATTGAACTTGGAGCACAAACATTGATAGTACCTGGAAATCTACCAATTGGATGTTCATCTTCTTATCTAACAACTTTTAAAGATTCAAATAAAAATGAATATGATGATTCAACTGGTTGCATCAATTGGTTAAATGATTTTGCTGAATATCATAATCAATTACTTCAAGAAGAAATTCATCGATTTCGTGAGATTCATCCTCATGCCAATATTATCTATGCTGATTACTACAATGCTGCCATGCAAATCTACAAATCTCCCAAAAAATTTGGCAAGTAAAGTTTATTATTACATCATCATTTCATTATAAATTTGACTTGTATACTCTAACAGTATAAATTATTTTTACACTATCGAAAGGGGTTCAACTTGAATCCGCTTAAATTCCTAGCTCTATCACTACTATCAGCACACTACAAAAAAAAAAAGGAATTAGCTACAACATTTATCGTGATCGATTATCTATAGTTATTATTTAGGTGATCAGATAATATAGTGACAGTATATATAAATTAACACGATAATTATTTCCATAACTTCATGAAAATAACATCAATTTGGAAGTTCATTGACAATTTTTTATTTTATGATGGTGTAGGTTTTACAAGCTCTATTGTAGCATGTTGTGGGGGAGGGGGTCCATACAATTTTGACTCAGATATACAATGTGGCTCACCATCATCAAATGTTTGTGATAACCCATCTTCATATATTAGTTGGGATGGTGTGCACTTGACAGAGGCAGCATACAAATTAATAGCCAAAGGATTATTACAAGGTCCATACGCAATTCCTCAAATAAATGCACTTTGTTCATTTGATGGATCAAGTAATAGGAGATTATCAGACCAGTAGCATATTATAAGGGATCGAATAAAACTGTCCAATATTTTAGAGATTAATCTTGAAAAGATATTGTACAGTTATATATTGTAGGTCGATCAGTTGTGCAAGCAACTTGGAATTGTAACATACAAACACCAATCTTAGCTTGCATTTGATGGAGAGTTAACACTATTAGTACAAGTTTGAAAGTAATCTTGTAATTATTCTTGATATGTAAATCTAGATTTCTTTAATTTATAATTTTTAATTTGTTGTACATGTATCTAATGTCAATTAATACAAATTTTGTATATAAGAATGTATTATGTTTTTTACATTATAAATTATTCTTGATATCCCAATGTGCTTTCATTAAGTTTACAATTATTTGATTTATTAGTCAATTATTTGTTTTACATGCATCTAGTGTTAGTTATTATAAATTTTGTACATAACAATGTACGTAATATATATTGTGTGAATACACCACAAACAGATCGACTAGTTTTATGTTGATTGTCAAACTATCACAAACTTTCTTTCTTTATTCAGACTTGAGACAGACAATATGAACAAGCTTATCCAAACACAATTTATTACAAAAGTCGGATAAAAAATAAAGATTTAGATCACATAATCAAACTGATATGTGCCGCGTAATTTTTCGTCACATGACATTTAAAATGGTAAAATTAATTCTAATGAGGTGTGTTGATTATATTGAATATATGTTTGGGTCTCGCCATAAATAGTATGTTGATGTGACACAACAATGCCATGTGCGGTTTCGCACAAGCTATTATGGCCTAGGATTTACCTTCTGGTGCACGTGACCGCAATCATACATTCTGCATAAGAATTAAATTTTGGCAGAGATGCAAGCAAGAGATCAAATATAAAAATATTCAAAAAAATAATTGGTATATTCATATAACTTCGAGTCCTAGATTAATAGACAAACAATAAATATATGCGAATAAAATCCTAGTCGGATAAGGAGACGAGTCTTAAGTGGGCGATGATTATGATGGGACGATAACCCCTTACAAACTGAAGGTGGTTCGCGCACAAGCCTATTTCGGTCAGATAAGATTCTATAGATATCATATTTTATGAATTTTTATTCATGGTTAGACAAGGTATATATCCGAGATATACACTTGGTATACATAGTGTATATCACGGCTACTGTAAGAACTGTTCAGCCCATCACTGGCTTCAGCCCATCTCGGCAGTGGCCCATCTTGGTAGTGGCCATCTAGGTTACATCCCTTCAACCCATCACGGTAACTTGTATATTAAAAATATATATTGATGTAATATTGTAGTGTAAAGATTACCTTAATTAGTCTTGTACACTTACTATAATTGTATAGTTAGAATTATGGTAGAATAAGATTTTTGGAATAGAATAGGAATAGATTCTCCTATTATGGAAATATGTAACTTGTATATATACCTTTCAATTAATGAAAATAATCAAGGGGATTATTTCTTTCATGGTATCAAAAGTCTAGGTCAAACAAAAAAAATTCTCTCCCAAATTTTTGTTGTTCCTCTCGACCGAGACCCCCCCCCGGGTTTACCAATTTTTTTCTTCCGCTCTCAAAATCTCTCTTACAAATCCTTATTTCACCTCTTGTTCTTTCGTTATGTCTACGTCAAAGAACACATTTCACCATGCACTTGTTGTTTCTAACATCAAGAATCATATCCCGTTAATTCTTGAAATAGAAAACGTCCAATACGCGACGTGGGCCGAGTTGTTCAAAATTCACGCTCGTTCGCATCAAGTCATCCGTCACATAATCCCTGCGGCTCCTGATGATACAGCGGTGCCTAAACGCGAGGATGATCCTAAGTTATGGACAACCCTTGATGCCACTGTCCTTCAGTGGATTTATTCTACTATCTCCACGGACCTATTGCAGACGATTATTGAGCCAGACGCTACGGCGATGGCTGCATGGGATAGACTGCGTGACATATTCCAGGATAATCAAAATTCCAGAGTTGTTACTCTTGAACAGGATTTTTCCCACGTCAACATGGAAAATTTCCTGAACGTTTCAGCATATTGCAAAGGGTTGAAGGAATTGGCGGACCAACTACGTAACGTTGGTGCGCCAGTTAGTGACGATCGTCTTGTTTTACATATGGTTGTTGGCCTATCCGAGGCCTATAGTGGCGTTGGAACTCTCCTTCGTCAAAGTAATCCTCTTCCAAGGTTCTATCAAGCCCGCTCCATGCTTACCTTGGAAGAAGACGGTTTGGCTAAAAAGGCGGCTACTAATGCTAGTCCCGTGGTCATGATGACTTCCTCCACTAGTCCTCATAAATTTGGTAACAAACCGCACCAAAACCAATCCCACGGGGGCAGCAAGAATGGCCGGAAAAATAATGGAAAAAATTGCGGTGGCAAACGCGGCGGCACAGGTAGCGGTCACGATGGCCAAAACAGTGGCAGTAGACCCTATCTAGGTTACAGTGGGCCACCGAACCCCTGGTCTCAGCCTTGGGCCTCTGGGCCATGGGCTTACACCAGTGGACAGTGGCCCTACGACCCACCTCTACAGCACCTTCCAACATCTGGCCAGTGGGCTTTCCAGCAGCCCGTACGCCCCACCGCCCACCAGCCCGAACGCCGCCGGTTCTAGCGCCTACGGCCCGGGACAACCCGGGCTTCGGAATACTTGGGCCCCGGCCTCCGCAAGCTCACCACGCAGCAGACCCTACTCAGACCGATATCGAGGCCGCGATGCACACACTAGGTTTGACTCAACCGAACCCGAATTGGTATATGGATACCGGTGCCACTACCCACATGACATCCGATTCAGGTACTCTCTCCTCTTATTCCAATTTGCACAACCCTCGGGGTATAATTGTTAGAAATGGTAACTCTATTCCAATTCAGGGTTATGGTCAGAAAATGTTGTCTCCCCCCAATCCACCCCTTATCTTGAAAAATACTTTACATGCCCCCAAATTGATTAAAAACTTAATGTCTATCCGAAAGTTCACCACTGACAATTCCATTTTCTGTTGAATTTGATCCTTTTGGTTTCTCTGTGAAGGATTTCAAGACGGGGAGTCCTCTCATGAGGTGTGATAGTAGGGGAGATCTTTATCATATCACGCCCGGTTTTAGTCCATCGAGTCAAGCCTTGCCATCAGCCTTTGCAGTCATTTCTCCTTCTTGTGGCATGCTCGCCTTGGTCATCCGGGATCCTCTATTTTGTCAGTTTTAGATAAAATAGTTTTATTTCTTGTAAGCTGTCATTTGTAGACTCAAATTCTCATACTTCAAAGTCATTTGATATAATTCATAGCGACCTATGGACGTCTCATGTTCTAAGTTCGTTGGGTCATCGGTATTATGTTCTTTTTTTGGATGATTATTCTAAATTTTTGTGGACGTTTCCAATTGCAAATAAATCTCAAGTGTTTTCCGTCTTCGTAAAATTTAGAGCATTCATTAGAACCCAATTCGAAAGAGAAATAAAAAATATACAGTGTGATAATGGAAAATAGTATGATAATAGGGTATTTCGAGAGTTCTGTGCTAATAATGGAATCAATTTTCATTTTTCTTGTCCTCATACATCTTCACAAAATGGGAAAGCCGAACGCAAAATTCGTTCCATAAATAACATTGTCCGCACTTTCTTAATTCATGCTTCCGTACCGCCATATTTTTGGCAGGATGCTCTTCAAATGGCCACATATCTTCTTAACATAATTCCTTCCAAAGGTCTGACATATTCCTACCCCCTCCAAATTTTATATAATAAGAATCCTTCTTATTCTCATCTTCGGGTTTTTGGGTGCTTGTGTTATCCGTTATTCCGTCCACCTCAATTAACAAACTTCAGGCCCAGTCTACTCCTTGTGTGTCCTGCTTCAGGTTTCCGATTTGGGCCAGCAGGCCCACTGCCTGCTGGCCACTCCATCACGAGCCCAGAAAATTCCCAAAATCCGCCCACATCTTTCTCGAGTCATAGACCAGTCACTCGTAGTCAACGGGACATTTTTACACAAAAAAGACATTTTAACTTAAATTTAAATGTCTCTAAATCCCCCTTGCCCCGTAATCTTGTGTCTGCCTTAAATGACCCGAATTGGAAAATTGCTATAACTGATGAATATAATGCTCTTATTGATAATAAGATGTGGGAGTTGGTGCCCCGTCCCTCTGGTATTAATGTTATCAGGTCTATGTGGATTTTTGCTCATAAGAAAAATTTAGATGGTTCATTTGCTCGACATAAGACGCGACTTGTGGGTGATGGTAAGACTCATCAGGTTGGGATAGATTGTGGTGAGACGTTTAATCTGGTGGTCAAGTCGACTACCATTCGCATTGTGCTTAGCTTGGCTCTTTTGAAGGCATGGCCTATTCATCAGTTGGATGTCAAGAACGCTTTTCTACATGGTGATCTCAAGGAAACATTCTATATGCATCAACCGTTGGGGTTCAGGGATCCCAACCATCCTCATCATGTCTGTTTGTTGAAGAAGTCCTTATATGGGCTTAAGCAGTCACCACGGGCATGGTATACAAGGTTTGCTGACTATGTTTCGACTATTAGGTTCACTCACATCAGGTCATATAATTCCTTGTTCATCTACCGTCATGGTTCGTCCTTGGCCTACATTCTGTTGTATGTGGATGATATCATTTTGACTGCCTCTTTCGATGCCTTACGCCAGTCTATCATGACCATGCTCAACTCTGAGTTTGCTATGAAAGACTTAGAGCCCTTGAGTTACTTTTTGGGGATTGCCGTCAAGCGACATTCAGATGGATTATTTTTGTCTCAACGAAAGTATGCAGCTGAGATCATCGAGAGAGCCGGGATGTCATCATGTAAGTCCACTTCCACTCTAGTTGATACTAAGTCCAAGCTTGGTGCCGCGGCCGGCGTCCTTTACGAGGATTCAACCCACTATCGCAGTCTTGCAGGGGCCCTTCAGTATCTTACCTTTACAAAACCAGATATTACGTATGCTGTCTAGCAGGTGTGTTTATTCATGCATGATCCCAGAATTGAGCACATGAATACACTCAAACGCATCATTCGGTATATTCAGGGTACACTAGACTATGGTTTTCATTTGTATCCTTCATCGACATCCACACTTATCTCATAAACAAATGCTGATTGGGGTGGTTTTCCAGACACCAGATGATCTACGTCTAGCTATTGTATGTTCCTTGGAAACAACTTGGTCTCCTGGTCTGCGAAGCGTCAGGCAACTCTATCCCGCTCAAGTGCCGAGGCTGAATATCAGGGGGTAGCTAATGTGGTCTCAGAATCTTATTGGTTACGTAATTTGCTTTTGGAGCTTCATTGTCCTATCCAGAAGGCAACCTTAGTATATTGTGATAATATTAGTGACATCTACCTTTCAGGTAATCCGGTTCATCACCAATGTACTAAGTATATCGAAATGGACATTCACTTTGTCCGTGAAAAGGTTGCTCGTGGTCAAGTTCGCGTATGCCATGTCCCGTCCCAATATCAAATTGCATATATCTTTATAAAAGGTCTACCCGCGGTCCTTTTTGAAGATTTTAGGGATAGTCTCAGCGTTCGAAGACCGCCCGCTATGACTGCGGGGGTGTGTTAGACAAGGTATATACACGTGATACACACTTGGTATACATAGTGTATATCACGGGTACTATAGGAACTGTTCAGCCCATCACTGGCTTCCATCTCGGCAGTGGCCCATCTCGGCAGTGGCCATCTCGGTTACAACCCTTCAGCCCATCACGATTGTCGCGCCGATTTTTAACCCGCGATCAAAGCAGAGCACGACGTATTTGGTGATTCCTGGGTTGGATTAAGGAGTCGCCACCTAATTATTTTATGGTGAATTAGGACACCTAAATATTAAATAAATGCTGCAAATTAACTCCAATTCTAAGGTCTGCAAAACTAATGAGATTCTGGGTAAGGGTTCTTTATTATCCTAAAGGGAAGGGGTTAGGCATCCTTTAAGATCCGCTAACTTGCGGTTATCCGATCAAACTCAGGTTAATTATTGCTAAGAAAAAATGCATGTTTAAAAGTATATAAAGTCAAAAAGATGTTTGCAAATATTTAGTAAAGGATGCATTTTGTACAAGTATGCATTTGTATGATATTAAAGAAAAATACATGTAAAGTTGAAAAAATATACATTTGTAACAATTAATAGTAAGGATAAAAATGAATTATTTATAATGCCAAAGAAGTAATTTTTTTTGGAAATCATTGAGTTGCAAATTAAAAAAAAAAAGATAAAACTTATTTGTATGATAAAAAAAGGTGAATAGAAGATGATCAAAGTTGTTTTTTGAAAATTTTGAATATGCATGACGAGCTTAAAAATAAATAAACTAGCGGAGGATTTCTAAGTTTGAATTAATTGAGCCTACAAGTAAATAAGCTAGCGACGGATTTCCAGTCTTAGACTACCCTATGAATTAATTCTAAGTCTACCTATTCTAAGCATTTCACTAATTACATAAGTTCAATAAATAATATTACAATACAGAGCGAGATAAAGTTGAATTAAAGAAAGTTAAAACAACAAAATAAATAATCTCCGAGGAGTATCTGCCTTCGTTGACTTTGTTCCTTGCAAGCTGTCAAGAACAAACGGTTAGAAACAGTTAAATATAAATAACTTCGGATCCGTATCCAAAACATTGAATATTTTGATCACGGAGGGTTCAGACTTAAATTTTGAAAAGGCCATTCCAATCACGTCGTGGCTGCAAACATATGACTCGGTGGTCATTTTAATTGCCTCGCCTACTAAACATGTTGGTCTCTCGGATGAAAAAGAAAGATCATTCCAATCACGTCGTGGCTACGAACATATAACTCGTAAGTCATTTTAGTTGTCTCGCCTACTAAACATGTTGATCTCTCGGATGAAATAAAAAAGATTTAAGTTTCATCCTTGCCCAGAAGTTATATTTCCGTCTTTCCAACTGTGGAGGCCTCAAAATCGATGGATATTTTCAACGGCCAATGTAGTATCATGTTCAAATCAGTAAATTATACCAAAGCAGCAAGCCGAAACCGAGAGGCAATTTCCGAAGGGGCGCGGCCTCAAATTCAATTTCATTGGCCTAAGTGTAGTATTTGTTCAAATCAGCAAAATAGTAAGATATACGTATACGGATGCTTAAATGCCAAAAACAGTAAACTGAAATCGAGAGGTAATATCCGAAGGGACGCGGCCTCGAATTCAATTTCATTGGCCTAAATGCAGTATTAGTTCAAACCAGTAAAATAGTAAGATATACGTATACGGATGTTTAAATGCCAAAAACAGTAAACTGAAACCGAGAGGCAATTTCTGAAGGGACGCGGCCTCGAATTCAATTTCATTGGCCTAAATGCAGTATTTATTTAAATCACTAAAACAGTAAGATATCCGTTGTACGGATGTTTAAATGCCAAAAACTAAACTGAAACAGAGAAGCGACTTCCGAAGAGAATGTAGTATTAGTTCAATCAACAAAATAACAAAGAGAATGTAGTATTAGTTCAATCAACAAAATAACAACATAGCCGCATAACGGATGTTCAAGAGCCAAAGTAAACCAACAGTAAGCAATTAAAATATCCGACCTGAATTCTGAAATTTCGGAACCGAAACAGGATTCGGAATGTTTATGAAAACTCGACCCGGATTCTGAACAGTGACTCGGTTTTCGGGTCGACCCGATCCGAGAAATGCAACCCAAAGCAGTGACCGGAATCAGAATCAAATTTTGATTTTTCAGATAACCAACAAATAAGATGTAAAACACAAAATCTGGAAATATACCCAAATCGGGTCGACCCGACCCGAATCAGAGGTCTTAACCCGAATCGACTTCTTTCCAAATGTCAGATAACCAACAACAAAATATCAAGCATATAAACCTGGAAATCTTACCCGAAATGGATTGACCCGACCCGGATCGAAAACCCCGATTTAGTGAAGAACAACAACAACAACAAAACAAAACAGATTTCGGATTGGGATTCACGAAGCCAATAGAAGTATTTAACCCCAAAATTTAAGAATGAAACTCACCCCTTTCTTTCGGATTTTTTGGACTTATTTCTTGAATAACAAGGAAGGCAAATGCTTAAAATTAAGAACACAACAGATATTTTATAGATGGAATCGGACCTCCCCCAAAATCCTTTTTTTTTCTTCTCTTTTTCTCCTCCCATTGAAGAAACAAAAGGGGGGTATTTATAGATAGATTCGTACCCCTCAACGTTCAAGAACGAGTTCGAATTTTCAAATAAAAGGAGCCAAAAATCACGGATTTGAAGGGGCATGGGTTGCGGATTTTAGGGGTATGGGTCACGGATTTTGGGGAGATAGGGTATGGGTCGAAGGGTTGGTGGTATCAGCGTAACAGAGGGGAGTTGGTGGTGTCAGGGCAGAGGGGGTTAGTGGTGGTGTCGTGTGAGGTGACCGGCAATGTGGGGTCGGGTATGGGGTGTGCGGCGAATTTGAAAAGAGAGAGAGAGAGTGAGAGAGGGTTGCGTTTGGGTGTAAGAGGGGAATAAAAGGAAGGGAATTGGGCCAGTTTGGTTTGGGCTTGGAGGGGTTGGCCGGTTGGGCTACGGGAATGGGGGGTTTGTTTGGGGTAAGAGGGGAATA
Source organism: Anisodus tanguticus (assembly GCA_034509755.1). Classification (NCBI taxonomy): domain Eukaryota; kingdom Viridiplantae; phylum Streptophyta; class Magnoliopsida; order Solanales; family Solanaceae; genus Anisodus; species Anisodus tanguticus. The sequence goes on from CM067544.1 coordinate 19,051,106, forward strand.
AAGGGAATGGAATTGGGCATGTTTGGTTTGGGCTTGGAGGGGTAAGGAAAATAAAGGGTGAGGGCTGTTGGGCCGACCGAATTGGGCCACGGGTAGGGGATAAGTGGGGTGATCGGTTGGGCTTGGGAGAAATGGGTTTTGGGTGAAATTAGTTTGGGTAGAAATTCTTTTGGGTTGAGAAAGGAATGAGTTATGGGTTTAAAAATATAAAAGGGGTTTAATATTAAAAATGCTTTGAAGAAAAATGCAATTTTTTTTAAAATAGGATATAACGATGTGATAATAATAAAACATAATATTTGCGAAGTGCTTAATGCTTGATAAAAAATAGAAATGCGATGCCATTTTTTGCGGAAAATAGAATAACATAGAATTTTCGGATAAAACTTCTGATTATGATAAAAAATGCAAATGACAGTAAAAATGCGAATAATAATAATAATAATGAGAATAATATATATATATATATATATATATATATATATATATATATATATATATATATATACACACGCATGTATGTATATAGATTAAAATTGTTTTGAGGTGTTAAAAATATTTAAAATTACAAATAAATTGGAAAAGATGGGACAAAATTGGGTGTCAACAACGGTAACTTGTATATTAGGAATATATATTGATGTAATATTATAGTGTAAATGTTACCTTAATTAGTCTTGTACACTTACCATAATTGTATAGTTAGAATTATGGTAGAATAAAATTTTAGGAATAGAATAGGAATAGGATTCTCCTATTATGGAAATATGTAACTTGTATATATACCTTTCAATTAATGAAAATAATCAAGGGGATTATTTCTTTCACCTATGATTCAGGTTCACGAGAAGATTTTTAGGATAATTGTTTCCTTTTTCCTTGTGTTGCCATCTTTCACAAACCATGTTTAATTTTGTAGTTGAACCTGCATTATATACCTTTCAATTAATGAAAATAATCAAGGGGATTATTTCTTTCACCTATGATTCAGGTTCACGAGAAGATTTTTAGGATAATTGTTTCCTTTTTCCTTGTGTTGCCATCTTTCACAAACCATGTTTAATTTTGTAGTTGAACCTGCATTCTATACTATGTGGAGGGAAATGCTAAACATTTCGGAAGACTTGAGTGTATATTTGTAACTAGATGAATATCAATGTATATACTTCCAATTATTTTGATGTATATATTTGATTATGCATGCAAATTACTATGCTTCTAAGTTTCAAAAGTTTTGGTTTAGAAGTAAGAGCGCAACACATAAAATGTAGTTAAGATATCAGTTACGAGTTTGTACTTTACTGAAAACAAAAGCTATGTACTTAAGTGGCAAAAGGTACAAGAATAGACTTATTATCCACCGAATTTTGAAACCATATTGAGGAATAATGTAAAATCTCATTGATTTTAAGGAAAATATAATTGACGAAATAAAAATATTGCAGACTCAATATATTAGTCATGATGTTTTTATGTGATGGAGTGGGTTGAATATCATCACCTAACACAATTTCTTTTTTTTAGTCGATGCAACGTGTAAATCTTATCGTGTAACATTTTCTTCAAAAACTTTCTAAGTGCATAGATAATGGATAAAACACTAAGTGATACCTATATAGTAAACAAAGGTTGTTAGATAGTCATGTCAATATAAGAAATTAAACCCTAATTGTTGAGTAACCAATAAAATCAAAAGTTAGTTGTATCAGTTAACCAACTTATCTCATTTGTATATCTTTTGCACTTTCTAAAACTTTATTGGATAAGAACATTCATTAAAAAAACATTTAAACCACTCAAAAGGATTACATGCACGTACGTCATAGAACATTACTTATTTTATATGTTTACATTTCATATAATGTTGACTAATAAAAATGAAATCATAATCACTCAAATTCAGTGGCGGACAGACATGTATTCAAGGTAGGGGCGAATTTAGGTAGAAAAATAGATTAAGTGAACTCATGATCATTCGACTAAATCTGATATATTATGTATATAATTTTTAAAAATATATCTAATATCTAAAATATATCTAATATGAGCCGATGGTTCTTCGAAAATAATTTTTCTACCTCCCAAGATAGAGTTAAGATCTACGTACACTCTACCTTCCTCAAATTCCACTGTATAAAATTACACTGGTATGTTGTTGTATTAACTGAAGGAACTCATGGTCAAATGACACTGAGTGGTGCACTGGTTGAGCAATGTGTTTAATTACTTAAAGTTGAGGTTTCAAACTCAACTTTTTATTGCATTTTTGTGTATTTTTTTATAATTTAAAAATTCTAAAGCAACCTTTAAAAGTAATAATGCACTCATCCTTTTGAAATCCTGAATTTGTCTCTGATTACACGGTATAACTAGGTAAAAAAGTTCATTTATATATATATCCATTTATGTTTTTTTCTTCTTCTTTTTATCTGCAAATGCGAGTCGTGCATTAAACTTGGACTGTTCACATCTTGTATTATCTAATAATTTCGTCCTTCACCGACATCTAGTCTATATAGTATTTAAGCTTTTCTTTTGACCAATCTACTACCTGAATCATTTATCTTTACCACCCAAATGAGTAGCAAAATCAATTTGCCCACCTAATATTTAAGGCTCATTTAATAATAATAGAAAAAACTAGGAAAGGGTTGGCCCGCATGCATTTTTCTTCATAAGAAAACAAATTAGTAAATTTTTAATTGCCAATACTATAATTTAATTTATTACTTCATACGGTCCATATTATATGATATTTTTAACTTTTTATATATAATTCAAGATAAATATTTTTTTAGATAATCGATAAGGTATTAATTATTATTTTTCGAATTTATCCTTATTTAGATAAGTAAATTTTACCTAACTAAGAAATCATATTAAATTGGTAGTATTTTACTGCAGGAATTTAGTGAAAACGCGTCCTACTTACTAGGGGTGTGTGATTTCTTAAGGGGTGTGCCAAAACTAAAAGTATTATATAATATGGACCGGAAGATGTATAACATATTGTTTATCATTTATTTTAGGTTACAGTCAATGCTTACTATATTCAATTATTTGTAATTATTTCTTAAATGACTTGATTGTGCTAATATTTTTTGCATCGTTAGTGCACATAATTTATGACATACTTAAGTCCACAAGTATCAAAAATCTTATAGACACACAATTATTAAAACATGTTAAGATCACGAGCTTCTAAAGTCTTCGTTTCTTTATTAAATTCAATCACTAATCAAACATATTCACATAAATTAAAACGTAGACACTACAAGAAAATATAGAATTGACAACAAAACTTTAGCAATAATAAATATATTGTTGCTAAAAACGTAAATGACAACAAAAATTTAATATATTGTTGCTAAAAACATAAATGACAACAAAAGAAACAACTTGTTGTTGCGAAAACTTTTCGCATCGGATGTTATTACAACGGCATGCAACAATTTTTATTGTTGCAAAAAATACTTTTTGCAACAACATCTTGTAAAAAATACTTTTGGTAATAACATCCAACATATGACAACAAGAAATATTATTGACAAATGCTTTTATTCTTGTAATGAGACAATAGTATAACTTTTACTCCAAAGTATACAACATTCTTTAGAGCCAAAAGACAAGTATTCCTTCTGTCCCAACGTACGTGATAGACTTTCACATTCAGTCTGTCCTAAAAAGAATTTAATATTTTCATATTTAAAAATAATTTAATTTTAAAATATATATTTTACCTCTAATAAGATGATTTATTGATATGCCAACTAATACCTAAACTTTAAAATCACAAATATCAAAAGTCTTTATTTATTTATTAAACTTTATACCTAGTCAAACGCTCTCACCCAACTTTAAACTGTCCATGTGAGGCCAACAAAAACCAGGCTATTAATAGTAGTAATAGTAAAGTAAAACAAGAAAGAGCTTTGTACTCTTTTGTGCTAAATGCTAAACATGTCTATCTTCAAGAAATTCATCTTCTTGATTGCCTTCTGTTTTTTTAGCTTAGTTTCATCCCATCCACAATCTTATAATGCAATATTTAGATTTGGTGATTCACTCGCCGACCGGAAACTTCCTAATTTCCGACGCCTCGGCTTTTCCGGCCATCAGAAAACTGCCCTATGGAGAAACTTTCTTCAAGCATCCCACTGGCCGGTGCTCAAATGGAATATTAATTGTTGACTTCTTTGGTAATGCATGTTTCATAAATTATGTCATTGTTATGTTTAATTTATTTCAGTGTTAGTATAAATGTTCGAAATGGGCTCCCTTGTTTAAAGGGTTTCAATTGAATTCCATTGGCGAAAGAACATTACTAAAAATAATTATTCACGTACATTTATAGATGGAGTCATGGAGGTCCAAATATGCCCTTAATGTTTGTGATCTGTTGTACGATGTTTGCCATCCTTTTACCTTTTGGTTTATGAAAGTTCCTTTCGTCTCAAATATGCCCCTCAAACTGACAATTAACCATAGTGAAAAAAACATAGTTTGATTTAGCTAATACAATAGAAGCCACATACTAGTATATTTGCATCTTTTCAATTTTTAGAAGTATATTTGGACCTTTTGAAATGTTCAAAGACATTGCGTCAAATTATTCCAGAGGGTATAATATAAACAAATTTGATAATTTAAGGATAAATTTGGATATTTTGTTTGTTTACATGGCTCCATTCGTAACAAATGTTGGAGCCAAGTTCAAATCCGTCAGAGGAAGACACAAATATGAGAAGAAATTAGCGTTGCGGTGGATTTTCATGGACTGAAAGGTAAATGAAGGTTAAATATAAAATAAATCGAATACTTGAAGAAGAAATCTAAACCCTCATATTCATACATTATAAATTGTTGATTCCGTGACACGAGCGTAGCTCCTAATTTAGTGGTTAATATAACCCAAATGTTTCTTTAGATTGCAAGTTCAAATCTATGTCTGACATTCATGTATTTTTCTTTAGTTTTCTATTAAAATTTCTAGTTCTGCCATTGACTCTAACGTAATAACATTTTGTTTTCGTTATATTATGTAAAGAATAGATTGTTTAACTCAACTTTAAAAACTAGCTTATAGGGTAAATATTGTCCAAGTCCATATAAGCAGTTCATATTTCCATTCCATTTCTGATGCGGGACTCTTAACATTTCCCTGCACGCTCAGACCTCGTTAACTGGAGCGTGGACAATATAATTTAAGGGCCCAACATCAACGAACAAAGAATTGAAATGGGTCTGGCTCTGATACCATGTAAAGAATGGATCTTGGGTCTAACTCAACCCCAAAAGCTAGTTTGTAGGGTGAGGATTGTCCAAATCCATATAAGGAGTTCATGTTCCTATTCCATTTCCGATGTGCGATTGCTAACACTGCCCCGCACGCCCAAACTCTGTCAACTGGAGCGTGGATGACATAATTTTGAGGCCCAACATCGATGAACATAGAATTGGTATGAGTCTGGCTCTGATATCAGGTAAAGAAGACATCCATTCTTGTCCTTGTCCATCTTATAAAAACATAAGTCCAGCATATCATCCTCATCATCCCCATCGAATAGGTGATGTTGAAGCTGCTGAAAATAATTGTTGTTGTCCAGTAACATTTAAAATAGTACATGAAAGTGTCAATTCTTGTTGCCCCATATGCCCAGGAAGATGTTGTACTGGTTGTACAAATTTGCTTACCTAGAGGTGTAGTGTAAAACCACGCCCTTTACGCTGGTGATTGCTACCAATTGGAGTAGTCACCATGCCATAGTTTAAGTATGAAACTTAAGGTGTTTTATGTATTAACTTTAAGTTCAAATGACATGTGCTGTGCCACTTGTCACATTTTAAAAGTGTTTTAGGAGCGTGAAATACATACACTAACTTGCAAAACATGATAGTTTAAAGGGTATTTTTTGCCATTATCTCTATTAACTATTTTCCTTCATAATTTGTTCTTAGGTATTGATAGAGGAAGGAGCAGTTGAATTGATAGTACCTGGAAATTTGCCAATTGATTGCTCAGCAGTGTATTTGACCTTGTCTGGCACTCCAAACAAAGCTGCATATGACAAAATGAATGTTTAAAAGCCTACAATGCCTTCTCCAAGTATCACAATGCTAAGCTAAAACTCTCCCTTGAGAGTTTAAGAAAAGAATATCCTCATGCAAAGATCATCTATGCTGACTATTATGGAGCTGCCAAGAGATTGTTTCATGTTCCAAAGCATTATGGTAAGTTTGTGATGTACTTTAGACTCTTATTTTCAACAATAGAATATATGAAAATGATTTTTGTATATCTGTTTTATTCAATGTAAATCTTCTAGATTAGGTTAGCATATATTCTGTTGTAATTAGTCAATATCTTCCCTAATTTCTAGCCTTACATTATGCATGTAACCAATGTATATATTGCAAGCAATATCAATGAAAGGACTCACCGGATTGAATTCCTTTATGGTATCAGACTAGGTCAGCTCTTCTTCTTCCCCTATTTTTAACCTAGCCGCAATCCTCTCTTCCGCTACAACTCCTCCCCGATCGCCGTCTACTATGACCGATCAACCAAAATTTCATCCAGCATTGGCCATAACCAACGTCAAATCCATTATTCCAATTACGTTGGACAATGATTCCAACCAATATCACTTGGGCAGCCCTATTCAAAGTTCACGCAAGAGTCCACAATGTTCATGATCATATCATTCCATCTACGGATGAGAAAGCTAATAAGGTGGTTGATGTCGCGAAGGCCGTTGACCCTGACCTTTGGCACCGTCTTGACGCTGCCGTGTTGCAATGGATGTATATTCTCCACTCAATTCTGATGAACGATGACTCGACCAAAAAGGCTTGGAAAGAATTGCCACCATTTTCCAAGACAATAAACATTCTCGGGCAGTTCATCATGAAAATCAGCTTACAAACACCAACTTGGAAGACTTTCCAACCATCGCGGCTTATTACAATCGTCTCAAGCTCCTCGCCGATCAATTGGCCAATGTCGATGCATATGTCTCTAACACTCGTTTGGTATTGAAAATGATTGCAGGTTTAACAGAGGCATATGCTGGATTTATAACTCATATTCCACAACATGACCCCTTGCCTAGCTTTGAAACTACAAAATCCAAATTGGGTTTAGAGGAATCGACAATCCTCCAACGCGCAGCACGTGAATCGTGTTCGGCTACTGTTGTTGTAAATTCCCCCAATTCCGATGACGATTACCAAAACCCCTCTCACGATAATCACAATAATAGCAATCGAAACAATAACAATAATAATAGTGGACACAAGGGAAACAACAAGAAAAATAATAAAAACTCCGGTGGAGGTGGCCGGAACTCTGGAAAAGGCAACCGCGGTGGAGGCAGTAGCTCTAGCGGCGGGCAGAACACCAGTAGTGGCGCCGGCCGTGGACAGCAACAACAGTGGCAGCCAAACCCTTGGGCACAGTGGTCTCCTTGGTCGATGCCTCCATGCCCTTACCCAACTTATAATTGGGCCAGGCCTAATTATAATCCACGACCGCAACAGCAGCCCAGCATCCTTGGGCCAAGGCCTCAACAACAAGTTTTTAACGCAATCGGTTCAAGCCCAACAAACATTGAATCGGCCCTGCACACACTTAGCCTTGTTCAACCCGTATCTTGGTATATGGACACCGGGGCGACATCTCACATGACATCCGCACAAGATAATCTCTTATCTTATTTTAATTCGAGCAAAAATCATGGTATAATTGTTGAAAATGACCATTATATTCCGATTCGTGGCTTTGGTAGTGCAAAATTAAAAACCCCTCACCCTCCATTAATGTTAAAAATGTCCTTCACGCCCCTAATTTAATTAAGAACTTAGTTTCAGTTCGAAAGTTTACTACTGATAACCACGTTTCTGTTGAATTTGATCCCTTTGGGTTTTTTGTGAAGGATTTTCATACGGGGATGACACTAATGATATGTAATAGTCAGGGCGAGCTATATCCCATCACCACCACCACCACAAATCAAGTCGTTTCTCCATTCACTTTTGCATCTTTATCATCTTCCCTTTGGCATGACCGTTTAGGTCACACGGGAGCACCTGTTTTAGACTTCCTTAGGCGAAATAATTTGATTGAATGTACTAAAATAAGAAACTCTAGTTTTTTTCTTTCATGTCCTCTTGGTAAACATGTTAAATTGTCATTTATTGGTTCTCATAACTCTACTTCTATGCCCTTTGATATTTTGCATAGTGATTTGTGGACATCTCCTGTTTTGAGTTCTTCGGGTCACAAATATTATGTGATATACTTTGATAATTTTTTTAAATTTTTATGGACTTTTCCCATCTCCAAAAAATCTCAAGTATATTCAACCTTTATCATTTTTCGAGCCTACATTAAAACTCAATTCGAACGGGAGTTAAAAAATATCCAATGTGATAATGGTAGATAATATGATAATGGTCTCTTTTTGAGTCTTTGTAAAGAAAAATGATTTTTTTTTCATTTTTCCTGTCCTCGTACTTCTTCCCAAAATGGAAAAGCCGAAAGAAAAAAATCTGGTCTATTAACAACATCATTCTAACTTTGATGGCTCATGCTTCACTCCCTCCTTCGTTTTGGCACCATGCATTACAAATGACAACATATCTCCTTAACATCTTACCAAGTAAAACTCTCGCCTATCAATCTCCTCTAAATATTTTGTACAAAAAAGACACATCCTATTCCCACGTACGTGTTTTCGGTTGCTTATGTTATCCCCTCTTCCCTGCCACTACGATAAATAAGCTTCAACCCCGTTCCACACCTTGTGTTTTTTTTTGGCTATCCATCATCGCGGTTACAAATGCTATGTTTTGTCTTCAAATAAAATTATCATTAGTCGCCACGTTTTATTTGATGAAACCCAATTCCCGTTTTCAAAGCTGCATAACCTCACTTCCTCAACATATAATTTTCTAGATGACGGGCTTTCCCCTTATGTGATTTACCACATTCAAAACAAGCCAACACCTCTCCAAAATGAGCCGGCCCAAACACCACAGCCCACATCTCCACTGCCCAGTCCTCAGCATCCTAGCTCACCAGGCAACAGTTCCACCGGACTGCCCAGTCCATCCCAAACTGCCTCTCAGTTCACTTCTAAGCCTACCGTTGGAGGCCCACGCCCAATCCAGCCTGCACAGTCCGTTTCACTTCCACCTATTTTCCAGTCCACTTCGAGTTCGGACCACAAACCCATTACAAGAAGCCAACATGGTATTTTTAAACCAAATATAAAATATCACCATAGCCTTCTAACTCATGCCACAAAATCACTTTTACCACGTAACCTTGTGTCTGCACTCAAAGACATGAAATGGAAAATGGTTATGGATGATAAATATAATGGTCTTATTAAAAATAAGACGTAGGATTTAGTGCTCTGTCCGTCTGGTGTTAATGTTATTCGTTCTATGTGGATTTTCAGACAAAGAAAAATCTAACGGTTCTTTTGAGAGGCATAAAACCCATCTTGTAGGTGATGGTGCAGGTCAACAGGTTGGCATGGATTGTGGAGAAACTTACAACCCAGTTGTCAAACCGGCAACCATTCACACTGTGCTCAGTCTTGCTCTTTCTAAATTATTGCACATTCATTAGTTGGATGTTAAGAATGCGTTTTTACATGGTGAACTAACAGAAATAGTGTAAATGCATCAGCCCTTGGATTTAGAGACTCGGAACGTCCTAATCATGTATGTCTTCTGAAGAAATCGTTATATGGGCTCAAGCAAGCTCCCAGAGCCTGGTACAAACGGTTTGCTGATTATGTTTCTTCAATTGGGTTCTCTTACAGCAAGTCTGATAACTCTCTCTTCATCTACCGAAAAGGTAATGATATGGCTTACATTCTTCTATATGTGGATGATATCATCCTCACTGCTTCTTTCGATACTCTCCGCAAGTCTATCATGACACTTTTCAACTCCAAATTTGCCATGAAAGACTTGGGTTTCCTAAGTTACTTCTTGGGTATCGCAGTCACTCGTCATTCAGGAGGTCTATTTTTATCCTAGAAAAAATATGCAGAAGAAATTATTGAACGTGCTAGCATGTCTTCGTGTAAGTCTTGTCCCACTCCAGTTGATACCAAACCGAAACTCAATGCTAAGTCAAGCACTCATTATAAGGATCCTTCTCACTACCACGGCCTTGCAGGAGCTCTACAATATCTCACATTCACGAGGCATGACATTTCATATGTGGTACAACAAATCTACTTATTTATGCATAATCTGATTGATGAACACATGCATGCTCTCCGGCGCATCCTGCGCTACATTCAGGGTACACTTCATCACGAACTGCATCTTTATCCCTCCTCAATAACTTCTCTGATTTCCTACACAGATGCAGATTGAGATGGGTGCCTAGAAACTAGGAGGTCCACTTCTGGTTGTCGCACTCGTTTTTAACCCCCCATCCGCGAGGAGGGATTCGACATGGTAGCGATGTGTTGGTGATTCCTGAATTAATTAAAGCTTAAGGAGTCGCCACTTAATTATTCTACAGTAAATTAGGTCACCTAAATGCTAACATAAATGCTACAAAATAAACTCCGATTGATGGTCTGCTAAACTATGAGATTCTGGATAGTAAGTTCTTTATTATCCTAAAGGGAAAGGGTTAGACATCATTTAAGACCCACTAACTTACAGTTATCCGATCAAAACTTAGGTTAATTATTATGCTAAGGGGAAAATACAGGTTTAAAGTATAAATTTAATTAAAAGGATGTTACCAATAGTAAAAACAAGATGCATTTAGACAACGATTTTTTTACCACTTACTCTTTTGAAGAGTCTCGCAAATGTGATTTCGGTTCTGAGAAACAAATTCCTAGTATAAAATCATAAAAAAGTACGCATGGCATTATTTTATAAAAATATATATATAATTAATTTTTTAGATAAAAGCATGCATTTGTATGACATTATTTATAAAATACATGTAAAGTTAATTTTTTTGGATAGAAGCATGCATTTGTATGACAATTGTTTATAAAATACTTATTTTTGACAATTGATAGTAAGGAGAAAAGCAAATTATTTGTAATACAAAACAAAAGTGATTTATATGAAAAACATTTTAAATCATAAATCGGATAAAAACAAAAACCTTATTTGTATGATTAATAATGCGAGTAAAAGATGACCAAAATTATTTTGAAAGTTTTAAACATGCGTGATGAGCCTAAAATAAATAAGCTAGCGACGGGTTTCCAATTTTAAATTACCCAAGCCTAAAATAAATAAACTAGCGGTGGGTTTCCAATTTTAAACTACCCTATTAATTTAACAATTCGAGGCCTAATTATTTTAAGTGTTCCGATGACCGAACAAAATTAAATAATTAAATTAAAACAAAAAATAAAAATGGGCAGGATTAAAGAATTTAAAAGCAGCGACTAGGGCGGATGACGATATCATCCCGCCCTATTTGTTTAGAAATCCCGAGGCAGGAGGATGCAATGAACGTGGATGTGGGTCTTTGCTTGACAATAGTCAGGATGAGTCTCATAACGAGACTCTTCGTTGCTCTCGATGCATTTCATGTAAACGAAAGAAAAGAAAAGGATTAGTGACGGAACATGAAAATATATGCATAAGAAAATGTAAATAGATAATTCATGAAAAGTAATATGTTGTTGGGACTCAGGATGCAGGCAGGCGCAAAGAGGAATATAGAGCAGGCCCAAAAATAGTGATTATCAAACTTAAAAGAATAGGCCAACCCAGATGCGTAATAGGGCTCAATTCAACACATATGCACAAATATACACTTATATACACAAGAGCTGATATACATACAATATTTGGAAATAAATAGGATATACTTGAAGATATACAAAGATATACAACTTCGATATACACCTAGTGTATACCTTGAAATATATCACTGTTTATGCCGCAATTCATATAGGAAGCATAAAAACACAAGACCGGCATAAGCAGGTTCAGATCACAAGCAAGAGTACAGAATATTTATTGACATCTCAAGGCAAAGGAAACAGTTGACAAGTTGAGCAAAAATGAGAGAATCTCAAGTACAAATAGGAAAACATACACAGGCATTTTACTATGATTCATACAAATAGCAGTAGGCCAGACATATGAGCATATTCAGTCTCGGACCTTAGATAAAAGTGAACAAGTAGAACATGCTAACATGTAAGTGATAAAAGTGAAGATGTTAAGCTAGGTAGCATACCATCATGGTATTTGGGAGATCAAATCTATATTAATAACTCAAAAAAAAAACAGGTCCATTTCCTGCATTAGTAAAACAAATATCACATTTCAGTTTTTCTCATACAAACAGGTTTCTCAAGTCAACATAGAGTCTCATGCTATCAACAAAAGGTGAAAGAAAGAGAAAAAGTCTAAAGAATCCACCCAGATTTCAAACAAATATTACAGGGGGTGGCGGGTTGGTCTGAGATACTATACTAGAATAGGCATGCTCATAGGAACAAATTCAGAAACCCAGACAACGCAAACATATACTCCTAGTAGGCAGTCTAGACATGGACATAACTTAACAAGAAGTAAAGGCCCTAAGTTCAAATCATTTATTAGACCCTTTTGTTCATTTAAGCAGTTTTCAGCATCAGACTAAAATCTGTGTATGCTTACTACATGAACATGATTGTAAGTTAAATATGAAATGTCACTATGACTTAACATGGTAGACTAGTTCAAATAGGTACAAAATGTTATTACAGATATTATCTAGTCAATTTAACAGATAGGCATGTCGCAAAATATAGCTTAAAAGATGTTACATGCTATCATGGGGGCAGTACAATCAACTCAGTAGCCATATAGACATAGAGAGATGACCAAAATTCATTAGATCTTGCCAGAACTATCACCATCAAGTCCATACATATTTAATCCAACACATAACACATATTTGAACTAACACATGCTAAACATACTCAAACTTAGACAGAAACTAACAAAATACACAGCAGATAATGCATCAAAATAAAATTGAGAGGAATTAGAGTTTAGGAACCTTCTCCGGGCAGCAAACCGAGGCTTGTTTCGAGTTTGAATCCGCTCGGAGAAGTTATTTTGGAATTCTGATTTTTGCGATTTCGGAACCGGATTCTGATTTTTGATTTTAGACCCGGATTTCTGATTTTTTTTTTGGACTCGGACCCGACCCAGAAACGTGAAGAAAAAAAAGGATTTTCGGATTGGGAAATTAGGAACTAAAAGAGGAGTATTTTCGGATTAAAGTTATGAAACCAAAGAGGAGTGTTTTAAACCAAAAAAAAGGAACAATCGACCCTTTTCTTCCTGATTCTCTTTTTGTTTTTCGATGTTTTTTTTTTGTATTTTTTCGACCTCGGACCCGACCTCGAAAAAACCGACCCGATTTCTTTTCTCGGACCCCGAAAAACCGACCCATTAAAATGAAGAACAAGGGGGTATTTATAAGAGAGAAAAGTGTTTTAGGTTTAGGGAAATAAGGGCTGTTGGGACGAATGGATCACGGGTTGGGCCGATTGGGGGGATTAGGCCGAGATGGGGGTTGGGCGAAAATGGGTTTCGGTTGGGCGGATTGGGGGGTTGATAGAATGTTTTGGGTTAAGGAAAAAATGGGTTGTGTGTTAAAATATAAAAAAGGGTTTGTTATAAAAATATGCTTTGCAAAAAATGTAAATTATAAAGATAAAAAATAATGATGTGATAATAATAAAAACATAATATTTGTGAAATGCTTAATTTAAATAAAAAATGCGATGCCATTTTGCATAAAATAACATAGAATGTTAGGATAAAAACTATGATTAGAATATTAAAAGGCAAATGGTAGTGGAAACATGAATAATAATAATAATGATTTTGAGAATAGACGACGATATATATATATATTAAAATTATTTTGGGGTGTCAAAATATTTAAAATTGCAAACAAATAGTCGGAAGAGAGGGGACAAAATTGGGTGTCAACACTGGTTATTGTGTCTTTCTTGGTGCTAAATTGCTCTCCTGGTCGTCTAAACGTCAGCCCACACTATCTCGCTCCAAATAATGAAGCTGAGTACCGAGGTGTTGCCAATGTGGTTTATGTGTCATGTTGGTTACTCAACGTTCTTCTGGAACTACATTGTCTTATCCATAAGGCTACATTAGTTTACTGTGATAATGTTAGTGACATATACCTCTCTGGAAATCCAGTTCAACATCAATGCACTAAACACATCGAAATGGATATTCATTTTGTTCGCGAAAAAGTTGCTCGTGGACAAGTACGGGTCCTACATGTCCCCTCGCGCTATCAAATAGCAGATATTTTCACAAAAGGACTTCCTTTGGTGCTATTTCAAAATTTCAGGGACAGTCTCAACGTACAAGAACCTCCTGTTTCGACTGCGGGGTGTGATAGAATATATGAAAATGATTCTTGTATATCTGTTTTATTCAATGTAAATCTTCTAGATTAGGTTAGCATATATTCTGTTGTAATTAGTCAATATCTTCCCTAATTTCTAGACTTACATTATGCATGTAACCAATGTATATATTGCAAGTAATATCAATGAAAGGACTCACCGGATTGAATTCCTTTATCAACATTTACCTGTACTTTGTTAATTTTTTTAAAGTCGGGTCATTGAGTTCTAGATATCGAATGGTTATATAAAATAATATAATATAATAACGATAAGTCTATATATAGATACCATAAGTTATGATGAGATGGATAGAATGCCTCCACTCTTAACCAGAGTTCTTGAATTCGAGCCCCGGAACAGAAATACTTTTGGTAAGCACTTTCCTCCGTGCTTTCCTCCCTTTTATGACGAATTAGTAGAAAGTTTTTGGTATGGGACCCTTTACTCCCTTGGATGATGAACTTAGACTCTTGTTTTCAATAATTACCTAAAATTCATCAATTTTTTTATAGTTGGATCAGTTCACCTTTAATTAGAGGTCTTGAGTTCGAGTCCTAAAAATGGGAAATATCGTAGTAGGGGTAGAGAGAGATCGAGTGTGTGCATGTGTGTGTCAATACTCACACATATACATCCATTAAAAAAAATCAGATAGGGGGTTTATCTCTAATTTTATTTTGTACAATAGCAGATTTAAGATATAAATTTTATATGTTCAATAATTAAAATTTTTAGCATTGAAGTTATTGTAGTTTTATTCACTATTTGTTAAGTTTTTAGTCTTTTCCAAATATATATTCATATTCTGCGTCGAAAATACTTGGTTCCGCTGAACTCATCGCTAATAAGCTATATCCGCCACTGGTTTTAGGTAGTGCTAATTTTGTGTATTCCAAATATGACTGGATTTTCCAATACATTTGTAGCATGTTGTGGAGGTGGCTCCTTACAACTTCAACTATTCAGCAAGATGCGGTCATATTGGCGCTAAGGCATGTTTGGATGCTTCAAGTTTTGTAAATTGGGATGGAATTCGCTTAACAGAGGCAGCTTATCACCACATAGCCAAAGGATTGCTCAATGGCCCATTCACTTCACCATCTCACATTTCCTCCCATCAAACAAATTTAAACTAACTGTTAAACAGAGTAATATACACCCAATACACAGCAGTGTATATCACAGGCAAAGCAGTGGACTGGGCAGCAGGGCCTCGGCAGTGGGCCTCGGCGATGAGCGAAGGCCTCGACAATGGTGGCGAAGCGGTGGACTAGACAGTAAGGCAAATGGGCCTCGGCGAAGGCCTCGCGTGGAAGCCCATCACGGGCAGTGTAGATTGTAATATATTAGGAGTGTATATTGATGTAATATTGTAGTGTAAAGGTTACCTTAATTAGTGTTATACACTTACCATAATTGTATAGTTAGAATTATGGTAGATTAAGGATTTAGAAATAGAATAGGAATAGGATTCTCCTATTATGGAAATATGTAACTTGTATATATAGCCTTTCAATTAATGAAAATAATCAAGGGGATTATTTCTTTCATGGTATCAAGAGACTAGGTCTAAACAAAAGTTTTTCTCTCAACTTTTGTCCTCTCTTTGATTTCGGCCGAGACACCCCACCTCCCCCCCCCCTCGGGTTTCTCTTCCAAAATTCGTCTTCCGCTCTCAAAAACACCTCTCTTAAATTTCCCTTCCTTCTTTGTTCTTTCAATATGTCTAAGAACAATTATCACCCCCGCCCTCATGGTTTCCAATATCAAGAGCCGTATCCCTATTGTCCTTGAGATGGAAAACGTCCAATATGCGACGTGGGCGGAGTTGTTTAAAATTCACGCTATCTCTTATCAAGTTCTTCATCACATCATTCCTCCCGCTAGACCCCTTCATGCGGAGGATACTGAGTTATGGATTACTCTTGATGCTATCATTCTCCGGTGGATCTACGCCACTATTTCTGTGGACCTTCTGCAGACGATTATTGAGCCGGATACCACGGCTATGGCTGTATGGAATAGATTGCGTGACATATTCCAAGACAACCAACATTCACGTGTCGTCACACTCGAGCAGGAATTCTCTCTAGTTCGAATGGACGAATTTCCAAACATTTCTGCATATTGCAAGAAACTCAAGGAGTTGCCAGATCAACTCCGTAATGTTGGCGCACCGATAACTAATAATCGTCTCGTTCTACAGTTGGTTGTCGGTCTTTCGGAGGCCTATAATGGTGTTGGAACTCTCCTTCGCCAAAGCAATCCTCTTTCCGACTTCTATTAAGCCCGCTCCATGCTTACTTTGGAAGAACCCGGTTTGGCTAAAAAGGCGGCTACCGGAGCAAGCCCCGTCGTCATGGTGGCGTCCTTTCCAAGTTCTTCGGGTTTTGTTAATAATTCGGGCCAAAACCATAATCATGGTGGCGGCAAGAATAATCGCAAGAATAATAACAAAAACCGCGGGGGCAAACGCGGAGGTTCCGGTGGCGGTTCTAGTGGTCAGCAAGCAGGCGGTGGGCCCCATCCAGGGAACAGTGGCCCACCACCCCCTGGTGCCAGCAGTGGGGCCCATGGCAGTGGGGCTGGGGCAGTGGGCCGTGGGCCACTAGCCCTTCTACACAGCGAAGAATTCCGGCGGCCGGTGGGCACGGCCAACAAGACAGCCCAACACCCAAGACCGGCGGCCCACGGCCGCAGCTGGCCAATAGCCTCCAGCAGCTACGGCCCAGCTCCATCACGGACAGGAATTCTTGGGCCCCGACCTCCACAAGCCCATCATGTAGCAGGCCCTACTAAGACCGATTTTGAGGCCGCGATGCACACGTTGGGGTTGACTCAACCGGACCCAAATTGGTATATGGACACCGGGCCACTACTCACATGACTTCTGAATCAGGTACTCTCTCCTCTTATTCCAATTTGAGCACCCCTCGGGGTATAATTGTTGGTAATGACAACTCTATTCCAATTCAGGGTTATGGTCAGAAAACGTTGTCTCCCCCCAATCCACCCCTTCTCTTGAAAAATATTTTACATGCTCCTAAATTGATTAAAAATTTAGTGTCTGTCCGAAAATTAACTACAGACAATTCTGTTTCCGTTGAATTTGATCCTTTTGGTTTCTCTGTGAAGGATTTCAAGACGGGGAGTCATCTCATGAGGTGTGATAGTAGGGGGGATATGTATCCTATCATGCCTGATTTCAGTCAATCGAGTCAAGCCTTGCCATTAGCTTTTGCAGCCATCTCTCCCTCCATGTGGCATGCTCCTCTGGGTCATCTGGGATCTTCTATTTTATCAGTTTTAGAAAAAATAGTTTTATTTCCTGTAAAGGTACGAGTCGTACTCCACTTTGTCAGTCTTGTTCATTAGGGAAAATTGTTAAGTTGCCATTTGTAGACTCCAATTCTCATACTTCAATGCCATTTGATATTATTCATAGCGACTTATGGACGTCTCATGTTCTTAGTTCATTGGGTCATCGATATTATGTTCTCTTTTTAGATGATTATTCTAGATTTTTGTGGACGTTTCCAATTGCGAATAAATCACAAGTGTTTTCCGTCTTCATCAAATTTAGAGCGTTCATTCGTACTCAATTCGAAAGAGAAATAAAAAATATTCAATGTGATAATGGGAAAGAGTATGACAATACGGAGTTTCGGGAACTCTGTGGTAATAATGGGATAAATTTTCATTTTTCGTGTCCTCATACATCTTCACAAAATGGGAAAGCCGAACGCAAAATTCATTCCATAAATAACATTGTCCGAACTCTCTTAATTCATGCCTCCATACCTCCATATTTTTTACATCATGCTCTATAAATGGTCACATATCTTCTTAACATAATTCCTTCTAAAGGTCTGACATATTCTTCCCCCTCAAAGTCCTATATAATAAGAACCCTTCTTATTCTCATCTTCGGATTTTTGGGTGCTTGTGTTATCCGTTATTCCCATCCACCACAATTAACAAACTTCAAGCTCGGTCTACCCCGTGTGTATTTTTGGGTTATCCGTCGAATCATCGTGGTTATAAGTGTTTTGATTTATCCTCCAAGAAAATCATAATTAATCGCCATGTCATTTTTTATGAAACCCAATTCCCTTTTACGAAAGTTCATACTCCCGAGCCTAAGTCGTATAATTTTTTGGATGACCAAATATCCCCGTATATTCTTCGGAATTTTTCAGACATCTCCCGCACCCAAAATCCTCCAGCAGGCCCACTGCCCGTTGGACCCACAAGATACCGCCAAATTAGCCTGTGATCGGATCAATCCCAGCAATTGGGCCAGACCAGCCCAATTCTGGAACTGGTCCAGTTGATGAGTCGTTTTTCCGATTTGGGCCAGCAGGCCCACTGCCTGCTGGCTAGTCCGTTCCGAACCCAAAAAATTCTCAAAATTCCTCAATTCTTCCTCAAGTCATAGACCGGTCACTCGTAGTCAGCGGGGTATTTTTACACCTAAAAGACATTTTAATTTACATTCTGATGTCTCTAAATCCCCTTTGCCCCGCAATCCTGTGTCCGCATTAAATGATCTTAATTGGAAAATTGCTATGACTGATGAATATAATGCTCTTATTGATAATAAGACGTGGGAGTTGGTGCCCCGTCCATATGGTATTAATGTTATCAGGTCTATGTGGATTTTTGCTCATAAGAAAAATTCAGATGGTTCATTTGCTCGACATAAGGCGCGGCTTGTGGGTGATGGTAAGACTCAGCAGGGTGGGATAGATTGTGGGGAGACGTTTAGTCCGGTGGTCAAGCTGGCTACTATTCGCACTGTGCTTAGCTTAGCTCTTTCAAAGACTTAGCCTATTCATCAGTTAGATGTTAAGAATGTTTTCCTACATGGTGATCTCAAGGAAACAGTCTATATGCATCAGCCGTTGGGTTTCAGGGATCCAAACCGTCCTCATCATGTATGTTTGTTGAAGAATCCTTATATGGTCTTAAGCAGTCTCCAAGGGCCTGGTACACGAGGTTTGTTGACTTTGTTTCAACTATTGGGTTCACTCACAGCATGTCAGATAATTCCTTGTTCATCTACCGCAGTGGTTCTTCCTTGGCCTACATTTTGCTGTATGTGGATGATATCATCTTGACTGCCTCTTCCGATACCTTGCGCCGGTCTATCATGACCATGCTCAGTTTTGAGTTTGCTATGAAAGACTTAGGGCCTTTGAGTTATTTTTTGGGGATTGCCGTCAAGCGTCATTGAGGTGGCTTGTTTTTGTCTCAACGAAAGTATGCTGCTGAGATCATAGAGATGGCTGGGATGTCATCCTGTAAGTCCACTTCCACGCCAGTTGATGCAAACCCCAAGCTGAGTGCCACAGCAGGTGCACCATACGAGGACCCTACCCGCTATCGCAGTCTTGCAGGGGCCCTCCAGTATGTTACCTTTACCAGACTGGATATTACGTATGCAGTTCAGCAGGTGTGTTTATTCATGCATGATCCCAGAGTTGAGCACATGAATGCATTCAAACGCATCATTCGGTATATTCAGGGGACACTGGACTATGGGTAGCACTTGTATCCTTCATCTACATCCACACTTGTCTCTTACACGGATGCTGATTGGGGTGGTTGTCCCGACACCAGACGGTCGACTTCTGGCTACTGTATGTTCCTTGTCAAAAACTTGGTCTCCTGGTCGGCGAAGCGTCAGGCAACTCTATCACGCTCAAGTGCAGAGGCAGAATATCGAGGGGTAGCGAATGTGGTCTCCGAATCATGTTGGCTACGTAATTTGCTTTTGGAGCTTCATTGTCCCATTCAAAAGGCAACCTTGGTATATTGCGATAACATTAGTGTCATCTACCTTTCAGGTAACCCAGTTCAACACCAACGCACCAAGCATATCGAAATGGACATTCACTTTGTCCGTGAAAATGTTGCAAAGGGTCACGTTCGCGTATGCCATGTCCCGTCTCGTTATCAAATTGCAGACATCTTTACAAAGGGTCTACCAGCGGTTCTTTTTGAAGATTTTAGGGACAGTCTCAGCGTTTGAAAATCGCCCGCTATGATCGCGGGGTGTGTTAAACAGTAGTAATATACCCGTGATATACACCCAATTTACAAGCGTGTATATCACAGGCAAAGCATGGATCGGGCAGGCAGGGGCCTCGGTAGTGGGCCTCGACAATGGGCTGAAGCGAGGGACTAGATAGGCAAGGCGGTGGGCCTCGGCGAGGGCGAGGGCCTCGACATGGTCGAAGCGAATGGACCGGATGCAAGGCAGTGGGCCTCGACAGTTGTTGAAGCCCATCACGGGCAGTGTTGATTGTAATATATTAGGAGTGTATATTGATGTAATATTGTAGTGTAAAAGTTACCTTAATTAGTGTTATACACTTACCATAATTGTATAGTTAGAATTATGGTAGAATAAGGATTTAGAAATAGAATAGGAATAGATTCTCCTATTATGGAAATATGTAACTTGTATATATAGTCTTTCAATTAATGAAAATAATCAAGGAAATTATTTCTTTCACTAACTTAATTCTTATTATCATAATAATCTGCAAATTTTAAGTTTCCATCGGAACGTCGTTGGTAATATGAGATTTTCGACATGCAGTTTTCGACGAGCATATTTCCTATGGATTCTGTTTAATATACCATGAGAAATACGTGTTTTTCTAGTAATGAATTATCCTCATTTGTATATTATAAACTAGGGGTGGCCATCGAGGCGGGCTGGACGGGTTCCGGCGGGACGGGATCCGGAGGGACGGAGGTGGGTCGGGATCGGGATCCGGCGGGACTGGCAGGCCGGGATAGGTGGGACGAGAAGAGTTGTCGTCCCGTCCCACATCCCGCCGGAAGAGGGGCTGGGATGGGTCGGGTCGGGTTGCGGGGGTTTTTTTTTTTTTTTAGACACTTATTTTTAAAAAATATATTTAAACATTTAAATAATTGAACAAGATAGAGTAATAAAAACATCCAAGGTTGTTTTTATGCCTCTTATGTTATTTAATAGAAATATGATTTTTTTGTAATACAATTTCAAAATTGCAACTTTATTTCGTTGATCAAAAATTGCAAACAAAGTAAAATTGACATTATAAAAATTACATAGTTAACCATATTTTTTCTAATTTTCTCACAATGTCTTGAGGATCTTCGGTTGGAATTGAAAGTTATTGGTCAAATAGTTCGACGTCGCTTCCTGCTCCCTCAGATAAGATTTCGTTGTAGTTGTAGTCGTCTTCTTCGTTGATCTCCGGTTTACCGCACCTTCTATGCTCCGCTCTAATCCAATATCTGAATAAAACTGCAATCTCCAAGTTGTCTCCCGCCAATGAGTGTCTGTGCTCTCCTATTTGAAATCTTCTAGCAGAAAAAATGCTTTCAGACGTTGTTGATGACGCTTGAATGTTCAACACATCTCGGTCCATCTTTGATAGTGTCGTAAATGTCTTCGCATTCTCCCTCAAGTATCTCAGCAAGTCTTCACGTCCATCTTCATTGACAATTGATTCGTACTGTACAACACCCTGCAAAACATAAATATCAAATTCACTAACTTGTGAAGAAGTTGAACCACTAACTATTATATTTCTAAGGCCTTGAACACTAGCAGCAGAAACCACATGTCTTTTATTAGGTTGCAGTGAAGTAGAAGAAGATGGTATCGAAGCCGGTTGATTATTTGCACTTTCTTGTTGGTTATATATATATATATATATGCATTCATTGTGTATGCTAGACATAACTTCTTTTTTAGTTGGTTCTTCAGTTGAGTCTGTTGGAAGTATTTCTAAACTTTCATAAATCGTTTCAACAAGTGATTTACAACTGTCTACTTTAATAGTAGGATTTAATACAACACCAATAAAATAAATAGTGGGAATAGAAAAAAAATATTTTATAAATTTTATAAATATTTTTTTAATAGCTGGCTTGTAAGTTGATTTTTGCATATATTCATTAAGTAATAAAAATATTAGAGCTATATAAAATAACATAGTTGAAATAGTAAGATAATAAATTCCAGAAAATTCTTTAATAGCTAGAAAAAATTTCTCTAAAAATGCAATAAGTTCCAAAAAAATTTCCCAATCATCATCTACTAGCATATCCGTTGGACTTTGATTATGGGCGTTAAATAATAAAGTTATAGTTCTTTTATACTTGTGATCAACAAGTAGTTGTTCATATAAGGAATTTCACCTAGTCGAAACTTCTGATGAAATTTTTTTATAAGGCCACAATCATACAAAAAACAATTATACTATTTGCGTCTTTGTATTTTATTACCTTTAAAAATAAAGTTTATAGAAAATTGTACTTTATCAAGAATGTTTTTAAAAGGTTTTAGGTCATCCTTTACAACTAAGTTATAAATATGACATGCACATCTAATATGAAAAATATCGAGAAAAGATGGAGTAAATCGAGTTTTTAAAAGGTTTACAACATAACCATTAGCAGTAGCATTATCTAATGTAACAATCATAATTTTATCAGTAATTCCATAATATTCACAAATTTCATGAATATTTCTTGCAATAAATAATCCAGTGTGCCTATCATCAATATATCTAAATGCTAAAATACGTTTTTGCATAGATCAAGTCTCATCTATCCAATGACATGTAACGGTTAAATAATCATTACCGTTAGTACTACGACCTATATCAGAAGTGATAGCTATTTTACCATTAAAATAATATAATGCATAACGTAAATACTGTTGATATTCATGTGCAAATTTAAAAACGTCTCTTCTAACAGTTGATCTAGGAAAACCGTTAAAAATAGGATTATATGTTTCTCTAGTGTAATGAATAAAAATAGGAGAGGAAGAAAATGAAAAAGATAAACCCTCCACCGCAACTAATTTTTGTTATATTTTCCCTATCTTTGTGTTTATCATATTTAGGAACTATAATTCCCCCCGTCGTCGGGTTAATTCGACCTTGTACTTGGTCGAGGACACTGTGTGAACCTTTTCCCGACTCAGAAGGCATTGGCACACCCGATTTTTCAGCCAGATGTTCGTTATACCTAGCTTTGTGCATGCTTTGTACATGTCACAATAAACCTCCCGTCCCACCATGACCTTTTCCGATTTTAAATTTATAAACTTCTTGACAAATTTTACATCTAGCTAGTTGATTCTCACTGTCCCTATCAAAAACTTCCCATGCAGGTGATTTTAATTTTCGTTGTTTGGGGCCTCGACTCATACTAGGGGAAATATGAGGCATTCCAGTTTCAGGCTTTTGACCCAGTCTGAGCCTGAGGTCGAGGTGCACTAGTGGGTGTGTTATCTACATTATCATCTAATGGTATATTAATATCATTAAAAAAATCAGTTTCATCTATATGAGTGAAATCATCGGGACTAGGAATAGGATTACTAGAAGATGCACCCTTACCCTTGTTACCCCTAGTACCTCTACCAGAAATCAAACATCCAAGTCGTTCCATTATAATTTTGCAAATAAATAATTAAAGTAAATGAAATTAAGTACGATAATTAAAATTAAGTAACAATAATAATTTAAAGAAGGAACGAAGGTACCAAACGCCGACGTAATATCGATAATCGAGGTTGAAAATAACTTTCCTCGATGGATGATCCTCAAGCTAGTTGTCAACTTCACTCCTAATTTTTGAACTTTGATACATATAAGCAAATAAAAATAATATTTAGTAGGCAATGTAGAATTGAGAGATTAGAGAGATGGTACGAAGATTTGTGAGAAAAATGAAGAGGAAAATGAGGTATTTATAGTTGAGAAATATGGTTAAAGTGTAAATATACTAACTTAGGGGTTAAAAATAAATATTAAGGGGGTACGGGGGCCAAAAATGGCCGTTATAGCCTTTGCACAACGGCCAAAATTGAAATTTGGCCGTTGTTGAAACGGTTATTTTTGCAAAGAGGGGGGGCGGGGGGCGGGGCGGGATGAGCCCTAATCCCGTCCGAGATCGAATCCCGCTACCTACGATTTCGTTCCATTAGTTTTTGGGGGCTGGGGCGGTAATCGGGTCGGGTCGGGCCAACACGGCCTACTGGATAGCCATATTATAAACTTTGGGAATATCATAGAATACTTAATTCTAGGGGTGAGCGGGTCCGGGTACCCTAATATTTTTTAACTACCCGGACCCTACCCGGTAAAAGATCGGTTCCTAAATTTACTACCCGGAACCTACCCAGACCTGCAGGGTCCGGGTAGGTTCCCGGCTACCCTGTAAATAAAAAAACACAGATTAAGCAACTATTTTTTAGCCTATGAGAATAAAAAAGAGTTCTAAAATAATTTTATCAAGTAGTTTTTTAGCCTGCAATCGGAGTTTTTAGTACCCTTATAAGAAGTTTTAGAAAACTTATTCATTGTAAAAAAACTAATTCTGTAACCAAAATCTAAAATTGCAAACCAAATTTGACACTCAATTAATTGAACGTGTTGATTTCAAAATAAATTTGAAAATATCTGAATTAAACTTATTTTCGTGTTCATAAGCTCTTCGATAAATAAGAAAATCTTTATTATACTAGTAAATCTCTAAATTTCATCTTCACAGCTACAAAAATATACACAAATTTTAAAAATAGATTTACATTTCAAATAAAAAAGTAATACAAATTGAAGATGAGTATCGCCTGAAATAGAACAGAAGCATAGGATATTAAAAAGAAATTAAAGAGTTAGATATGAACCCATATTCATTATAGGAACGACGTGAACACAACCAAGGGAGAGAAAGAGGCAAAAGTGAAGCTTCAACGACGACAACGATGAAAGTACCTGAGAGAAAGCTTCAACAACGACGACGATGAAGCTCGGTGGTGTAGCTAAAACGCCATTGTTATTGAGAGAGTTTTGGGTGTTTTCTCTTAGGCACAAAGAACATTCTAGAATAAAGGGGTGAAAAAGCTGAAATATTTGCGTCTTGGGGTGGGGAAAATCAATGTGCAGGCGTGCAACAAACAATTTTGGAGAAAGTTAAAAGTGGTCCAAATGTTTCTCAAAAAAAGTAAAAATATTTAATATTTTATAGGTTCCGGGTCCGGGTACCCTGTCTCTATTTGCCGGAACCGGAACCGGACCCGACATTTATCGGTTCCTAATTTTACTACCCGAACCCTACCCGTTATTATAATATATCTACCCGGAACCTACCCGTTAGTGTCGGTTCCGGTCGGGTATCTGGGTACCCTGTACCCGTGCTCACCCCTACTTAATTCTCTCTAGCTCTTATTTTCTTCATGCATGTTGATTAGTAGAGAGGTTCGTTACCTCACTAGTAAGGTAAACCTAACCCGCCTTGCTTGTACTTATCCATGTTCATAAATTTTTATTTTTATTATTAATAAAAGGCTTCTAGAAACACTGTCTAGTCGTAAACTTCGCAAAGAAAAAAGATTTAATCTCTTTGTGCTTTTTCAAAATTGACTTTAACCACAACTTTGACAATGAATTCGACGAGCATATATAGGCCAAATTATACTTTTCGCTAGTACATATGACGTCTTGTACATTCTTGGACACCTCTAGCGAAATTCATGCAATACCTACTAAATATCATAATCCACAATTTAAATCTTGTTATGTTAGGTAATTAACTGAAAATAGACAAATACTAAAGTAGTCATAAACTTAAAAAGAATTGAATTCAAATTTTCAAGAATCCCAAATTGGACCAAAATGCAGGAATTCCAGACTTCTTGCAAGCATTAACCACATCTCTACTCCCTTCTGGATTGCTAGTAACATTAACAACTTCAGCTCGCAATTTCTTCGCGGCTTCAACGCTCATTTCTGATACGTTTGGACGACCAAGCAAAGCTGTGTCGTGTATTATCACTTTCTCCAGTGGGGCCAGCGGGCAGTGGGGCCGCTGGAGAAATTTGGGTGCGGGAGATGTCCGAAAAATGTTAAATAATATACGGGGATATATTATCATCCAAAAAATTATACGAGCTAGGCACGGGAGTATTAACATTAGCAAATGGAAATTGGATTCATCAAAAATGACATGGCGATTAATGATGATTTTATTAGAGGATAAATCAAAGCATTTGTAACCACGATGATTAGATGGAAAACCCAAAAACACACACGGAGTAGACCGGGCCTGAAGTTTGTTAGTTGTGGTGGATGGGAATAACGGATAACATAAACACCCAAAAATCCAAAAATGAGAATAAGAAGGAGTCTTATTATATAAAATTTGTAGGGAGGAAGAATATGTCAGACCTTTGGAAGGAGTTATGTTAAGGAGATATGTAGCCATTTGAAGAGCATGATGCCAAAAATATGGGGGTACGGAAGCATGAATTAATAGAGTGCGGATAATGTTATTTATGGATCGAATTTTACGTTCGACTTTCCCATTTTGTGAAGACGTATGAGGACAAGAAAAATGAAAATTGATCTCATTATTAGCACAGAATTCCCGAAATACCCCATTGTCATATTCTTTGCCTTTATCACACTAAATATTTTTAATTTCTCGATCGAATTGTGTTCTAATGAATGCTCTAAATTTTAAGAAGACGGAAAAAACATGAGATTTTTTCGCTATCGGAAACGTCCATAAAAAGTTAGAATAATCATCCAAAAAGAGAATATAATACCGATGACCTACAGAACTAAGAACCGGAGATGTCCATAAGTCGCTATGAATAATATCAAATGACATTAAAGTATGAGAATTTGAGTCTACAAATGACAACTTAACATTTTTTTCCAAAGAACAAGACTGACAATTTGGTGTACGACTCGTACCCGTACATGAAATTAAACTATTTTTATCTAAAGATGACATAATAGATGATCCCAGATGACCAAGACGAGCATGCCACAAGGAAGGAGAGATGGTTGTAAAGGCTGAAGGCAGGACTTGACTCGATGGACCGAAACTGGGTATGATAGGATAAAGATCTCCCCTACTATCACACCTCATGAGAGGACTCCTCATCTTGAAATCCTTCACAGAGAAACCAAATGGATCAAATATAATAGAAATATAATTGTCAGTAGTGAATTTACGGACGGAGACAAAGTTTTAATCAATTTAAGGGCGTGTATGGTGTTTTTCAAGATAAGAGGTGGATGAGGGGGAGATAACGTCTTATGACCATAACCACGAATTGGAATAGAATTACCATTACCAACAATTATACCGCGAGGGTTGCTCAAATTGAAATAAGACGAGAGCGTACCTGAATCGTATGTCATGTGGGTAGTGGCACCGATGTCCATATACCAATTTGGGTCCGGAAGATTTAAACCAAGTGTGTGCATTGCGGCTTCGATGCCGTTAGGCGTGGGTGCCACTGCGTGATGGGCTTGCGGGGGCCGAGGCCCAAGCACCCCTGCTTGCGATCTCGGCCCAGACTGCTGACTGTAGGTGGACCAGGCTGAATTGGGCCTAGACTGCTGCTGGGCCGTCCACTGCCAATTGGGCTGAAACTGCCGTTGGGAGGCAAACTGGCTGGGCCCAAACTGCTGTTGTGGGGCCCACTGTGGGCCCTAAAACTTTGTTGCTGCTGCTGACCACCGCGAGGACCCTTACCGCCACCACCATTCTGCCGGCTGCCGCCGTTGTTGCCGCCGCGGTTCTTGCCATTATTTTTCTTATTTCCACCCTTTTTGCCGCCACCGTTGTTGCGGTCTTGGCCCGAGTTGTTGGAACCGGTAGGATACACCGTGGACTCGGTCATCATGACTACGGGACTAGTACCGGTAGCCGCTCGTTTTGTCATGCCTGCTTCTTCTAGTGTAAGCATAGAACGAGCCTGATAAAATTGCGGAAGCGGATTGCTTTACCGAAGAAGCGTTCCAACACTACTATAGGCCTCGGAGAGGCCGGAAACCATTTGGAGGACCAAACGATCGTTCGAAACCGGCGTGCCAACGTTGCGAAGTTGATCCGCCAATTCCTCTAATCTTTTGCAATAAGCCAAAACATTAGGGAAATCTTCCATATTGATGTGAGAGAAATCCTGCTCAAGGGTAACGGCTCTAGAATTTTGATTATCTTGGAATATATCACGCAGTCTATCCCAAGTCGCCTGTGCCGTAGCGTCAGGCTCAATAATTGTTTGCAAAAGGTCGGTAGATATTGTGGAATATATCCACTGAAGGACGGTAGAATCAAGGATCGTCCACAACTTAGGATCATCCTCGCGTTTTGGCACCTCCGTATCCTCAAGAACCGCAGGGATTATGTGATGGATAACTTGATGCGATCGTGCGTGAATTTTGAACAGTTCTGCCCACGTCGCATAATGGACGTTTTCTATTTCAAGAACAAGAGGGATGTTGTTCTTGATGTTAGAAACTGTAAGGGCAAGATGAACCATGTTCCGGGATGTAGACATATTGATAGAACAATATGTGATTGAGGGATTAGGGATAAAATTTTTGGAAGAAGGGGGTTCTCGTCGGCACGAAACCCGAGAGCAAGGTCTCAGATTTTGCTAGGGATTCGACGGAAAAGGTGGAGAATTTGGGAGAGAAAATAAACCTAGGCTCTTGATACCATGAAATAAATAATCCATTGATTATTTCATTAATTGTAAGATTATTTATACAAGATACATATTTCCATAATAGGAGAATCTTATTCCTATTCTATTCCTAAAACCTTATTCTACTTGGATACTAACTATACATTTATGGTAATACAATTATTATGGTAAGTGTACAATACTAATTACATTACAATATTACCTAAACTAGGAGACTAAATATTACCTAAATATATACTCTATATACGGTAATTTGCAAGGGAATCCGAGAGCAATATACACATGTATATTGTGTGTATATTATGTATATTTAACACATCCCAATCAATTTTTGGTCCCTCAATTCAGTGACTTACAAATTGAGTCTTCTTCCTAATTTAAAATAGAGACCAATACACCAATACTTATGAAAACAAACAAACAGATTAACAAAGAAAACAACAATTTTGGAGTCTTCATCCTCAAATAACAATTGTTGCATAAAGGAACCTGGTTCCAAATTATTAAGAAGTCTAGAAAGGTACTCATTTCTTGCTATTGTCAGCCAATACCCTCCATAAAGATACAATTAATTTTGACTATTAAGTGGAATGACTAAAAGGGATAATTTATAAAGTTTTAACTCATATCCACCAACAATGTAAATAATTTTTATACTATCCGATTATCTTTACCTGTTTTAGCAGATAACCTGTTTTATTTTCAAGATTACAAGTTTTATCTTCTTATTTGTATATGAGTTTAAGTTAAATACACAGTCACTGTAAGCAGGGAGGACCTACGTTGGGAGTTGGGGGGGGGGGGGCACGTGCCCCGGTAGCCTCTGGAAAAACTCCATATACGTATGTTATATATATCTGTATATACATAAAGGACCCCGTTTAAATACATTGCGTGTCCACTAAAGATAAAAGGGCCAACTTGGTGCGCTGGTTCTACAGTCGGCTTTGTGTTTGCTTAGGTTCGATTCACTTTAACAATTGCCCTATTTTTTTTTTTACTTAAATTCAACTACATCTTTGCTATGTTTTTCTTTTACTTTTTACTTAGGTCCGTTTGTTTACCTTTTTCTTTCTTTCTTTATATTATTAATATTAATTATAAATTGTGCTAAAATTATTTATAGCTCCTCAATTTTATTTTAAAATCAAGCGCTCCTTTCGATTTTGAATAAGATATCTTCTCCTTCTATCCAATGCAATGACTATTCTTTCGAATTTCTTATTTCGATCCATGTACTACCTTTTTATATATTAATATTTTAATTATTTTCTAGGTGTTTCACCTACAATCTAATTAATGACATATTATCTTATTATAAGTTTTAAGTTTATTAATATTAATTCTATTTTTATAATTATAATTGTGATATAATCTGCATTAGGTATTACTTATGTGTCTCTCTATGTGTGTCTGTGTTTGTCTATATCTATCATATATATAAAATTTTGAGATTTGATTGTTATTAATAAGATATTTTTAAAAACAAAATTTAAAAAATATTTAAAATATAAATAGATAATATTTTAGAAAATTATTATAAAAATTACATCTATTTATAATAATATTTTATTATTATCTGCATTGAATATATGTTTGCAAAATGACCAGTGACTCATTTTTTTGTTTGAGAAAAACTGGGAATTTTAAAGTTTGAAATAGGCTTAAAACAAACGCCTTCCCTTAGGACCCATTTTGCAAAGAAATGTACCTGCTTTCTCTTTCTTTAAGAACTTCTTTTTGTTGTTCAAAATATAAAAACGAGTCAAGTATAAGTACGATAAGTATATTTATTATATTAATATCAAGTTAATAATATTCAATAATATCTAAGTTTCGCTGATAAGTTAATCATTAAGTTTTTAAAGAGTGTATGCTGAAATTTGGCACTAGTAGTTAGCATGTTTAAAGGTAAACCTGCCCCGTTATCCTTACCTATATCTTTTGAATGACCTGATAGTATAAAAGAATCTTTATAATGTCTACATAATTTAAACTCGTACATATCCTTCTTGATGACCTGATAGCATAAAAATTTCTTTACACGGTCAATATTTATATGAGGATTTATTTCATCCTCACATAACCAATGACGCATAAAGAAGTTGGTTCCAAGTGTCTGGTAGACCAGGTAGGCACCAATGGCTACAATCATTACCAGGGTGTTGGCCACTATAAGCTGATGGATGAGCATCTTTCCTTAATTGTGACAATAATGTGATGTCAATGAGATAAACTTGTGTCTTAATCCTACTTAGTACTTTGTTAACAACAACAGTAGATGCTGGTAATCCTGCTGGATATGTTGATCCTGATAATGGCACTTGCTCTGAATTGCAATTCTTTGTTGATGAATCCCAGTCTTTGCCCCTGATCAAAATGTAATTAACATAATGTTACTCATAGGTTTGGAAGTTGCAAATTCAGGATGTGTTTAATACGATAGAAGTTATTTTCTTAAAAAATATTTTCTGATATTTGGTAGGCCAATTGAAAGTTATTATTAATAGTAGTATCAGCAAATTGGAGAGTATTTTGAGTAGTACTAGAGATTAATAGTAATGTCTAAGGGTGTGTTTGGTACAGAGATTTGAAAAATAAGCAAATTTCTTACTTATTTATTTTATATTTGATAATTAACTAAAAATAATATCCGAAAGCATATTTTTGTACTTCCACAGTGAAGTCATTTTCCAATTCTTTAAGAAATTAAATATGAAAAAATTTAAAAATATTTTTCAGAAAATATCTTTCTCTCCATATCAAGCGCAGCCAATTGTTAGTTGAAAAAAATAATATGAGTTAAAAGCTACGATTGTTCCATTAGTGAAAGAAGCCATTCTTCTCCTTTTAAAAAAAATATTTTTCATAATAAATAATTTTCATTGTATCAAACATCAGAAAATATTTTCCTTCGTACTAAAAACACTCTTAATATGTATTTTTGAAGCCATATGATATTAGTTCAAGATTTGAGTTTTGTGGAAATTAAATGGAGTTAGCACTTACATATAATGAGTGGGAGAAATGCCTTGGAAGAAGACTTTAGTTTTGGAAGCATCAACATTTTGATCAACCCATCTTGCCCAAGTTGTCAGGCCTTTGTAAAATGCCATCAAACGGTCCATATCTTTTGACACTTTAGTGCCTTCTTGCATATAGTCCCATCTGCAACAATAGTAATTGTAAAATTGGCCATTTCATGTCACACTATGGTTATAACTATTTTAAAGAAAATTAAGTAAATAAAAATATGTTATTTTTAGCAGCTTAAGCTATTAGAAGAGATGATCGTACAATTTAGTATAATATTAGAACAAATAGAGGTTTTGGGTTTAAAAACAAAGCCATAATTTGAAGTTTGAGTTTTGAATTTACTACTGAACGAATAGCTCATTTTAATCACTGGATTCACAATTAAATATTTATACATATTTAATGAATTCTTCAACACGACTACATAATTTAAGCAAAAGCTACTTGATTTATCTGAACTTATAATTTATTATAAGCTCTACCGTTCGAATTATGTATCGCCCCACTCATTACCTAAAAAATTCTACTTGCTGGCTCATAAAAAAAAATTGACCTGCACGTGATCACGGGTTGAAGATACAATTAAATATGTATCTTTTGAATTATTTGAAGAGAGATTAAAAATGAATGGAAGATCATACCCTTGAGATTTTCCCTTGTGAGTCCACCAATGCCAAGAGTTGAAAATTAGCATATCCATTCCTTTCCAAGCATCACCTTGTTCAATAGAATCCAATTTCAACACTCTCCCAATTTTCTCTCTTACTATATCTACCAAATATGGGGTCCGATAAAGGAATAAAGTTACTCCATAATCCTGTGCAAATCATTATGAGAATCTTTTAAAAAAAAGTTAGAGAAAGTAGTAACGAAGTCAGACTTAATATTAAGAGATACAAAATTTAAAAAAATAAACATACAAAGAAGTCAATATGATCCGACATCTTCTATATATACATACATTTTAATTTTTATATTATATATACAGTATAATTTTCCGACGAGAAGGGTTCAAATGACTTCCCTTATGCCCCCTAGATCCGCGCGGGAGTATGAGAGTAAACATTAAACTAATGTTTAGAGGATTGAGTCAGGATTTGAAGTTTATGGGTTCTAAAGTGCCACCGAACCATAGCATGTCTTAATTATTGAGTTTGCACTTGCATGTTTTTAGTACAAATATAGAATCTAAGTAAGAGTTATTAGTTCATCCGAACCCGTAAATAATACTAAAACAGTCCTTGTCAATGTTGATA
Source organism: Anisodus tanguticus (assembly GCA_034509755.1). NCBI lineage: Eukaryota > Viridiplantae > Streptophyta > Magnoliopsida > Solanales > Solanaceae > Anisodus > Anisodus tanguticus. The sequence goes on from CM067544.1 coordinate 19,084,369, forward strand.
GTCGAAGATGATGCATACCTCTATCGAAGTAATAATCTCCTATGATTGGTTACAATTTGTATAGAAGAAATTGATCCTACAAAAATCTACCCAATTTTATTTGTCGATCTTTCGTGAGAAAAAGTATATGACTAAACTAACATCTATAATGAGATATAAAACCGATTCCAGGCCAAACTTATAACAGAATACACTTAAAGTGCAATAAATATGCGCACAAGTTGACAAGAAGAAATATCAGAAACAAATTTTACACAAGAAAGCAATGGCTTTTTGTGTTAGCTTTGGGCATTTTGCTAGAATTGGCTAAGTGGATGAAATATTATAAATGCCTTGACAATCAGAAAGTCTCAATAAAAAGTGCCATGAAAGAAAGATTGGACCTACCACTAATGAAGTGATTATGACAATGCTCTGATAATTTATTCAGAAGGTTTTGCTTGTGTGAACTGAAATTATATGCAAACAACTATATATGGTGAAAAATTGACTAATTACCAACGTGGTGGGATAGATAGGATTTCTTCATTTTTAATCAGAAGTTTTGAATTCGAGTCTTTGATATGAAAAAAACATTGTTAGGAAGTGCTTCCCCTTTAAATGATCCTTATCCAGCGCGAATTTGGACTAATCTGGACTCCAATATAAGTACCAAACATCAAATGAAAAATGAATAAAAAAAAATTGAGTAAGTTCTTGACACATCCAAGTATGTTACATTCTTGAATGTCAATGGCTCAAGATTTTTTTTCCAGGTGTCCAGTGTTCATTTTAGGCTCCGATTAATTCGGCATATCGTCATGTAAGACCCATTAAGAGAGGAAGCGGTTCCTATATCAATATTTTTTTAAAATTTTCAGGGCTCAAACCAAGAATATGTAATTAAAGATGAAAAAATCCTATCCATTTTACCATACCTCTAGATGATTCAAAACCTCAAGATCTTTCGATGTAGTTTGTTGACTTGATATTTAGGAAATAGACAAACGTAATATTTCATATATTTCTTTTTATGTGAAGGGATTCATAGTATAATGATCGAACTACTTTATTTTGAAAATCTAAATGTATAAATTTTCCAAGTCTTTAAAGATTATATCATATATTGAGAACTTTCTAAAATGACCAATAAATGTAGTAGTGGAACGAATAAGTTCTCTTCATCATTCATTAAAGGTTTCGGGTTTGAGTCTTGGAGGAAAAATATTGACAAAAGTAACTTTCTCCTTTAATTAGTCTTACTTGGTGTGAAATTAAATTAATCGGAATACAAAAAAGATAGTGAGAAGCTAAAGAAAAACTATTTTAATCAATGGGAGTATATAATAATGAACCAAAAACAAAATAATACTAATTTCTTAGTAAATGAAACAGCAGTTCAAAATAAAGAAGAAATTGTTGTTCACGCCTCTGACAAGTCACGGGTTATAGTGTTATACTCCATTAAAAGCAAACAAAAAACAATAAAAATTCTCGTCTCCCTCTCATAAATAGTATACCCGTGATATATTTACCATAAGTATACCACAGTTTGGTGCATTAATTTTAGAATAATTTTGTAAATAATTAAAATACATTTATCATAATTATTGTACAAGTAGAAAAGGTTTTGAAAGTAGACTAGAAATAAGATTTTTCTATTATGGAAATTATAAATTGTATATATACTCTTTTATTAATGAAAATAATCAAGAGATTATTTATTTCATGGTATCAGAAGTTTAGGTTGAGAATTTTTCTCCCAAAAATTGCCGTCGGTTCCGAGCTTTCTTCTTCGGTTTCCATGCAAAAATTTTGATCCCCAAAATTCTTTCTTCCCAATTCCTCAATCACCTATTATTCTTTCGTTATGTCTACCTTCAAGAACACGTTTCACCCTGCCCTTGTTGTTTCTAATATCAAGAATCACATCCTTCTTATTCTTGAAATAGAAAACGTCCAATATGCGACGTGGGCCGAACTGTTCAAAATTCACGCACGGTCGCATCAAGTCATCCATCACATAATCCCCGCGGCTCCTGAGGACACGGAGGTGCCTAAACGCGAGTATGATACTAAGTTGTGGACGACTCTTGATGCCACTGTCCTTCGGTGGATTTACTCCACTATCTCTACCGACCTGTTGCAGACGATTATTGAGTCGGACGCTACGGCGATGGCTGATTGGGATAGGCTGCGTGACATATTCCAAGATAATCGCAATTCTAGAGCTGTTACACTTGAGCAAGAATTTTCCCACGTTCATATGGAAAATTTCCCAAACGTTTCAGTGTATTGCAAAAGGTTGAAAGAATTGGTGGACCAACTCCGCAACATTGGTGCGCCTATTAACTCCAGATGGTTGATGGCCTCTCCGAGGCCTATAGTGGCGTTGGTACTCTCCTTCGTCAAAGTAATCCTCTCCCAAAGTTCTATCAAGCCCGCTTCATGCTTACTTTGGAAGAAGTCGGCTTGGCTAAAAAGGTGGCTACTAGTGCTAGTCCCGTGGTCATGATGACGTCCTCCTCTCCTTCTCAAAATTTTGGTGACAATTCATCCTCAAACCGGTCTCAAGGGAGCGGCAAAAATAGTCGGAAAAATAATGGCAAAAATCGCGGGGACAAACGCGACGGTTCCAGCAGTGGTAACGGTGGCCGAAACAGTGGCGGTGGGCCCCATCCCGGCTATAGTGGACCACCGACCCACTGATCCCAGCCTTGGGCTCCTTGGCCGTGGGCTTGGGCCAGTGGACAGTGGCCTAACGACCCACATTCCTCCAGTGTTCCAGCCACTGCCAGTGGGCTTCACAACAATCCTATCGGCCCAATACCAACTAGGCCAGTGGCTCCCGACACGGTACTGGACCAGGGCAGCATGCAGGTATTCTTGGGCCCCAGCCTTCGCATGCCCATCATACAGCGGGCCCCACCCCGACTGACATTGAAGCCGCTATGTACACACTTGGTTTAACTCCACCTGACCAGAAATTGGTACATGGACATCGGAGCCACTACCTACATGACATCTGATCAAGGTACTCTCTCGTCTTATTCTAATGTGAGCAACCCTCGTGGTATAATTGTTGGTAATGGTAATTCAATTTCAATTCGTGGTTATGATCATAAAACTTTATCTCCCCACATCCACCTGTTATCTTGAAAAATACCCTTCATGCCCCTAAATTGATTAAAAATTTGGTGTCGGTCCATAAATTCACCACTGATAATTCCGTTTCTGTTGAATTTGATCCGTTTGGATTTTCTGTGAAGGATTTCAAGACGGGGAGTCCTCTCATGAGGTGTGATAGTAGGGGATATCTTTATCCTATCACGCCAAATTTCAATTTCTCGGGTCAAGCCTTGCCATCAATTTTTGCAGCCCTTGCTCCTTCCTTGTGGCATGCTCGTCTAGGTCATCCGGGGGCGTCTATTTTGTCTTCTTTAGATAAAAACAATTTTATTTCGTGTAAGGGTACGCGTAGTACTCCGAATTGTCAATCTTGTTCTTTAGGAAAAATTGTTAGATTGCCGTTTGTAGACTCCAATTCTCATACTTTAATGCCATTTGATATTATTCATAGCGATTTATGGACATCTCCTATTCTCAGTTCTTTGGGTCATCGTTATTATGTTCTATTTCTGGATGATTATTCTAATTTTTTATGGACTTTTCCGATAGCGAAAAAATCTCAAAATTTTTCCATTTTTTTTTAAATTTAGAGCATTCATTAGTCAAACAGGAGATTAAAAATATTCAATGTGATAATGGGAAAAAAATGATAATGGGGTATTTTGGGAGTTTTGTACTAATAATGGGATCAATTTTTGTTTTTCTTATCCTCATACGTCTTCACAAAATGGGAAAGCCGAACGCAAAATTCGTACCATTAATAACATTGCCCGAACTTTATTGATTCATGCTTTCGTACCCCTCTCTTTTTGGCATCATGCCCTATAAATGTCTACATATATTCTTAACATTCTTCCTACCAAAGGTTTGGCATATTCGTCTCCCCTTCAAGTTTTATATAATAAGACTCATTCGTACTCCCATCTTACGGTCTTTTGGTGCTTATGTTATCCGTTGTTTCCGTCCACCATAATTAACAAACTTCAGGCCCGTTCTACCCCTTGTGTGTTTTTGGGTTATCCGTCTAATCATTGTGGTTACAAATGCTTTGATTTATCATATAATAAAATTATAGTTAGTCGCCATGTTATTTTTTATGAATCCCAATTTCTGTTTGCTAAGGTGAGTAGTCTTGTACCTAGTTCGTATAATTTTTTAGATGACGGTATCTCCCCGTATATTATCCACCATTTATCGGACATGTCCCGCATCTCGAATCCGCCAGCGGGCCCACTACCCGTTGGACATGCAGTACAATCACTGTCTACTATTCCATTTTCAGGTCCAGCGACTGTGCACAACCCAATTGCCAGCCCCGTGATTGGGCTAGTCTCGGTAATTTGGCCGGTAACCCAGCCTAATTCCAAAAACTGGTCCGGTCTCGATTTCTACATCTAGTGCCACTTACCGTGTTGGGCCACTGCCTGTTGGCCAGTTAGTCACGTGTCCCAATATTTCCCAAAATCCGTTCAATTCTCCCCCAAGTCATAGACCGGTCACTCGTAGTCAACAGGGTATTTTTAAACCAAAAAGACATTTTAATTTAAATTCTAATGTTCTTATTTCCCCTCTACCCCGTAACCCAGTGTCTGCTTTAAATGACCCAAATTGGAAAATTATTATGACCGACGAATATAATGCTCTTATTGATAATAAGACGGGGAGTTGGTTCCCCGTCCATCTGGTGTTAATATTATTCGGTCTATGTGGATTTTTACTTATAAGGACAATACTGACGGTTCTTTTGCGAGGCATAAGGCTCGTCTTGTAGGTGATGGTAATGCTCAGTAGGTGGGTGTCGATTGTGGTGAGATATTTAGTCCGGTGGTCAAGCCGGCTACCATTCGCAATGTGCTCAGCTTGGCTTTTTCGAAAGCATGGTCCATTCATCAGTTAGATGTGAAGAATGTTTTCTTACATGATGATCTCAAGGAGACAGTCTATATGCATAAAGCTAAAAAAAACCAATTTTTAGAAAAATGCAAAAGAAAAAAACCAGAGACAAAAAAAGGAGACCTCTGCGATCTTATGATTTATTGAATCTTTTATTTTTCACTGGCTTTCAATATTTTTATTAGAACTCGATTAAAATTGAATTCGCTCTTAAAATTTTCACATTATAGGGTAAATCTCCTTAATAAAGGCGATTTCATATTCGGGGCTCAAGTCCCAAAACTTTTGATCAAGAATTAACAAGTATTCACCACTACACCACAATTCTTATTGCTATTGGATCTATTTTCTTATACTAGTATTTTATTGATAGTTATCAGTAGCTAGGCCGGTATTCAAAATTCCGCATATATGTCTATAAAGTAGTTATTATCAATATATTTAGTATAATTTTAATTTATATATATGTGACTACGTCTATGGAAAATAGATTTAGTTAAATTCCAAAGTTGAAGTATTTAATTGTTAGTTAAGGTCAAATTAAGATATCTACTATGTATTACGCCTAAAATATATCATCAAATATAAAGTTGAAGTTATTGAAAAAATATATAAAAATAAATTAAAACAAACCTGAAAAGTCATAGATGAAATTGCCTCCTTTCTAGTAAAAGTAGTAGTTGCATTTGGCACCGACGCATGTAGCATACAAGCCAAAGATTCCCACATATTTAAACTCAATGAATCACCCACAAACATTATTTTTTTCCCTCTCCGTCTATTCAAGAAATCCATTCCATCAAATCTGCATAATTTTAAACAAGAAATTATAAAAAAGTAAAGAAAGAAAAAATTATAGGGACATTAATATCAATCAAAATTTTGGAAAGGGCAAAAAACAATAATTATTGTATTAATAAAAGAAAAAAAGATTTGTCTTCTATATATGACATTGACAACACCTAAAGCAATGGTCGAGGCAAAAATTCATATAACAGAATTCAACAAAACTCTAACATATCACATATTTATTAGAATCATATATTCTCTTATATTATGAGGATTTAACAGTTTATATATGATAAAAAGTTTATTTTTAACCTATTAGAATAGTATAATTTTTTGATGAAGAAAAAACATAAGTAACCATTCATAAAAGGAATAATAGTAATTTTTGGTCCGTAATTTTTTGGTAAATTCTATTTTTGTTCCTTGTGATATATGACTCAATATAATCGATCTTTAATTAATTAAATTTGTATTTTTAGTATCTTCATGTAGAAAATATGTTATATTTAATTATTTATAAAATCATATTACTGTCAAATATGGAGTAACAATGCAAACCTAACATAACAGAGTAATTAAGTCATGGAACTGTTAATAGTTATGATAAATTTCTAAATATCCACCAACAAAGGAATATAAAGCGCATAATTAAATTAATTGAAGGTTTAATGTGCTTTTGTCATAATCTTATGGACTAAAATAAATTTACTGAACGAACAAAAGTGCTATCAACCCTTCATAAAAGAGAAATAATAACTTTAAAAAAAAAGATAAATTATCTACTACTACATGTTAAAATACACTACGTAGCTTCTTTTTAACCCATACTTCATTCATTAAGTTTAGGGATGGATTGAACTAATTTTTAGTGCAAATTGCGCAAGCAAAACTGGAAAACGGAACAATGCAACGACTAGCTAAGACTCATGTCGGAGGTGTTCTGCGCTAGTTAACACTCATGCAGGCTAAGGAGCCACAACTCCCAAAGGCGGCTACTAACCATCTGATTCACTATAGCAAACCCTCTCTTTACTCAATAAACGGGAGAATCAAGACTATTCAGAAAGAATTAAATCACACAGACAGTATATAAAAGTTATTAAATTTTATTTGGTACCTTGGCAAGTTGCAAGAATCAGGCTTCCAAGCATATCTGAGGTACTCTTTATCAGGTCTTCCATATTTTATGCAATCAAATTCAGGATCAATAAATGGGCAATTTGAAGATTGGTAAAGAGGGAATGAAGGGTCAATAACCCATTGGCCTTGAAATAAATTGCAACTACTCATTAATTCTCTGTTTATTCTCAAATTCAGAATATCACTAACATTGTGTACTACAAGCTCTGATTTAACAGTTTGTTCTTGTAACAAGAGAGAAATAATAATAGTAATAATAAAGAGCAAATTTGACATAATGACTTGGTTTTGAAATTGCTCTTTGGTTTTGGTTTGGTCTTTCTTTTTATATTATTGGTAAAGAACAAAGGAGAGAAAGAAGAGAGAGTGCTATGGAAAAGAAAGTTGGTGCTTCAAAATTGATCAGTACGTGCGATTTATATAAAAACAAAAAAGGAAATATCTTACTTTATTTTAATTTTTGTAACAGTCTTGACTAGACATGATTTATAAGGGAAAAAAAATTGGTTGCGTCAAAAACTGATTAGTACGTACATATATATCTTCATCATATATATTATCATATATTAAGGGAAACCCCTAAGCCTAAAATTAGATTACGAAAATGTCCTTTAAAAGTTGATTGACCCATTTGCCCTCCACTAAATTTGTAGAATTGTATTAATCTCCCGTAGAGAGCTTTTCTCATTAATACAAAATATATATAGGGTATACAATGTAGAATCCTTATACAATAGGGATCCTATATTTACCATAATTACATAAGACTAAATATGGCTAAATAATATTGTACACATTCTAATACACTCCCTCAGTCTGAGCGGGAGGAGATCAGACGCTAATATTGGATCTAAAGTCAAGGAATAACTGTCTAGGAAGGCCTTTTGTGAATATATCTGTATACTGATAAGAAGAAGGCACATGCAATACCTTGACATGACCGAGTGCAACCTTCTCACGAACAAAGTGGATGTCCATCTCAATATGCTTGGTTCGCTGATGCTGAACCGAATTATGAGATAGATAGATGACGGATATGTTGTCACAATAAACCAAAGACGTCTTAAGCAACGGACACTGAAGCTACAGAAGAAGGTTTCGGAGCCACCAGATCTCAGCAACAGCATTAGCAACACCTCTGTACTCTGCTTCTGCACTCAAACGAGATAATGTGGCATGTCTCTTGGCAGACCAAGAAATGAGATTATCCCCCAAGAATACAAAATAGCCTGAGGTGGATCATCGTGTGTCCGGATAGCCTGCCTAATCAGCATTCGTATATGACAACAACCTGGTTGGTGTTGAGGGGTATAGATGCAGTTTATAATCAAGTGTACCCTTAACGTATCGAATGATATGTTTAAGGGCAGTAAAATGAGGCTCACTGGGGGGAATGCATGAATAAGCATAACTGCTGAACAGCATAAGAAATATCAGGCCTGATGAAAGTAATGTATTGTAGTGCACCTGCAAGACTCCAGTAGAGAGTGGGATCTGACACTGGATCACCATCCAAAGCACTAAGCTTTGATTTAGAGTCAATTGGAGTAGACATGATTTTGCAATTTGCCATTTTAGCCATGTACACAATCTCATCTGCATACTTACACTGATAAAGAAATATAGTATCTGCAGATCTAGTCATTGAAATCCCCAAAAAATAGTTCAACTTCCCCAAGTCACTCATAGCAAATTCTGTTTTGAGCAATGCAATGATCTAATTTTTCAACAACTCAGATGAGGCAGTAAGCACAATATCATCCACATACAATAATAAATATGCAATGCTACTACATCTATGAAAAATAAATAGAGAATTATCATACTTGCTGCATACAAATCCACTCTGCATGATATACTGTGCAAAACGATTATACCACGCTCTAGGGGTCTGTTTTAAGCCATAAAGTGACTTACGAAGATGACATACGTACTGAGGGGCGGCTGGATGGACAAAATCGGGCGGCTGGTGCATGTAAACAGTTTCCTTTAAATCCTCATGTAAAAAGGCATTTTTTACGTTGAGCTAATGAATCGGCCAATGCTTACCATAGCAATGCTCAGGACTGTATGAATAGTGGTCGGTTTAACAACCGAACTGAATGTCTCTCCACAATCAATGTCCTCTTGCTGATTAGTATCATTTGCCATAAGTCTTGCCTTATATCTTTCTAAGTCACCATTGTCTCTGTACTTGTGACGAAAAAGCCACATGCACCGGATCATATTCACCCCCTCCAGTCGAGGAACCAAATCCCAAATATGTTATTTCATTAAAGCATTAAACTCCTCACATATGGCTGCATTATAATTTAGGTCTAGTTTGGCTAATTTTGGGCTTTTGGGAATTGGAAAAATGATTTGTGTAGACAGGTTAAATTGGACTTTCGATTTGAAAATCCCATATTGTGCACGGGTTTCCATATTGTGTGAGGGTGCGGACTGGTATTGCTACTGGGTATCTAGTCGGGTGCACTATTTTTGTTAGGGGTCGGGTTCAGTTTACTGCATGGTGTCAGAAATTTAGTGTTGTGGTAGGGTGGGTGACTCGTGATTGTTTATAGTAGCTGGTGTATGGGTTGTCGTCGTTCTGGGTTGGGCGAGTATGGGAGCAGTGGTGGTGTTGGGTGTTGTCACCGATCTCAATAAATTGGGACTGACGGATGATGATAGGGTGGGGTACGGTGTCAATAGTGATTGGGATTCGGGTTGTTTGGTGGTGGTCCAGGTGTGCAAGGGTGGTTGTCGGTGGTTGGTGGGTGTCACACCCATTTTTTACCGCAGCTCGCGACGTAATGGCATCGATTCTCTCTCTCTGATTGATAAATGTTGTTGAGGAGTCGTCATCTAATTATTCTAAGGTGAATTAGGACACCTAAATATAAAAAAAAATGCTGCAAAGTGAACTCCTATTATTGGTCTGCGAAAATATGAGATTCTAGGTAAGGATTCTTTATTATTCTAAAGAGAAAAGGGTTAGGCACCCTTTAAGATCCGCTAACCTGCGATTGTCCGGTCAAACTCATGCTTATTTATATGTACTTAGAAAATGCATGTTTAAAAAATAAAATTAAAATGATGTTGCAAGTATTTAATGAAAGGATGCATTTTATACAAGTATGCATTTGTATGGCTTTGTTTAAAAAATACATATAAAGTTGATTTTGGATAAAAGTATGCATTTGTATAAAAGTTGACAAAAATATATACAAGGTGATTTTTGGGGTGAAACATGTATTTGTATTGTATTATTTACAAAAATACATTCAAAGTAATTTGTTGGATTAAAACACACTTTTGATTGCATTATTTACAGAATATATGCAAAGTGATTTTTTGGATAAAACATGCATTTGTATGGCATTGTTTATAAATATATATACAAGGTGATTTAGTAAGAAGAAAACAACTTATTGGTAATGCAAAGAAAGTGATATTTTAAAAGTCATTTTAAATAACGAATCAGATAAAAACAAAACTCTATTTGTATGATTAATAGTGTGAGTAAAACGTGACCAATAGTTTTTAAAATTCTGAACAGTTCAAAAATAAGCTAGCGTTTTGAAGGTATGAGCGACGAACCTAAAATAAATAAAGTAACATTTTGAAAGTATGGGCGACGGGCCTAAAAATAGATAAACTAGCGATTTCCGATTTTAAATCTATTCTTTCTAGATTATTAATTCTAAGTTTACCTATTCTAAATATTTCAATAATTACACAAGTACAATAAATAATATTACAATACAAAATAAAATAAAGCCGAATTAAAGAAAATAAAACAACAATAAAATAAATCATCTCCGAGGGGTATCTTGTCTTGTTTAACATTCGTAAGTGTTCGTTGCAAACTGTCAAGAACAAACTGTTAGAAATAATTGAATATAAATAACTTCAGATCCGTATCCAAAACAGTAAGTGGTTTGATTAAGGAGGGCTCAGACTTAAATTTTGAAAAGATCATTCCAATCACGTCGTGGTTGCGAACATATCGTTGGTTATTTTAGTTGTCTTGCCTACCGAACATGTTGGTCTCTCGGATAAAAAAAAGATTTAAGTTTCATCCTTGCCCGGAAATTTTTATTTCCGTCTTTCCAACTGTGGAGGCCTAAAAAATCAACGGATATTTTTCATCGGTCAGTGTAGTATCATGTTGAAATCAGTAAATTATACCAAAACAGCAAACCAAAACCGAGAATCAATTTCCGAAAGCACACAACCTCAAATTCAATTTCATCGGCCTAGGTGTAGTATTTGTTCAATATTAGTTAAGCAAAATAATACAAGTGGGTAAAACAGTCCAAATCAACACCGTAAAGGCAAACATAATGCACCAAAAATACAGCAAAGATACAACAGCAATACTGCCTTAAAAGGCAGTCACAATATTCCGGAAAAAAATAACAGACCCGAATCGGAAAACCCGACCCGAATCAATTTTTCTTGGATTTTCAGATAACCAACAAAATATCAAAACTAATTTCTGGAAATTTTACTCGACCCGGGTTGACCGACCCAACCTGGATCGATGACCCAACTCGAATCAGTTTTTCTTCGATTTTTAGATAACCAACAACAAAATATCAATACCAATTTTTGGAAATTTTACTAGACCCGGATTCTGGACCGACCCGACCCGAACAGAAACAAAGCAAAAATAAACCAAAATTTCTGATTTTCCACACCAAAATCCACTGAAATCTAGGTGTAAATTTCAGACTCAAAAGATCAATAATTTCAACTTGTATTTTCGGATTCTTAAGATGAAGAACAACACAAAAAAGAAAGCAATGCAAACCTTAAGAGAATCTTAGATTTTGAATTTCGGATTTCAAGATTGAACCCTGAATTTCGGCTTCCCAAAAATCCCCTCCCAAAATGAAGAACAAATGGGGGTTTTATAGGTGATTTTCCCCCTAAAAACCTAGTTTGAAAATCGAAATGAAAGGGCAAAAGGTTGCGGATTTTAGACAAATTTTGGGGGTATGGGTTGCGGATTTTCGGGGATAAGGGTATGGGATGTGTCGGGTGTCAGGGGTTGGTGGCTTGTCGAAGGTGGCGTCGGCGTAACAGAGGAGGGTAGGTGGTGGTGTCGGGTCGGCGAGGTGAAGGGGGTGTGGGGTTGGGTGTGGCGACTTGGGGAGGTTGAGAGAGAAAGGGGTGTGGGGTGATTAGGTTTTAGGGTTTGTTTGTTTTTATTTTTAGGTTTTTAGGGGGGTAGGTAATGGGTTGGTCGAAAATAAGGAAGGAGGAGTTAGGGCCGATTGGGCCTGGTCGGTTGGGGTGGCCGATTGAGCCTTTTTTTTTTTTGGGTTATGGGGTTTTGTTTTGGGTTGGGAAATAAATGGGTTTAAAATATAAAAAGAGGTTTTATTATTAGAAAGATGCTTAAAAAATATATAAATTGTAAAGATAAAAAAAAAATAACAATATGATAATAATAAAAACATAATATTTGCGAAATTCTTACTGCTTAATTAAAATAAAAAAATGTGATGTCGTTTTTGCAAAATAAAATAACATAGAGTATTATGATAAAGACTATGATTGTGATTTTAAAAAGGCAAATGGTTGTAGAAATACGAATATATATATATATATATATATAATAATTGTTTTGAGGTGTCAAAAATATTTAAAATTGCAAATAAATAGGAAAATATAGGACAAAATTGGGTGTCAACAGCTGCCCCTCTTTGGCCGGAAATGATGAAAGAGTTTTCAGACAAAGAAATTGACTGAGTAGCCAATTTTGTCCCGATCATCGGGACTTGAATGAAGGATAGAGATAGAATCCTGAGGGGGAAGAAGTTGCAAAGGTGGCGCGAATTCGAGAAATATTGCCCCAGTATCGAGTTACGATAACACTGTTACGGATGTGGCGCAATATTGGAAAAGAGCGGAACGACGTTTGAAGTATTTCCCCAATGCAGATGACGCCGTTGCATAGGCGTAATGAAATGACGTCGTTGCTTAGACGTTGTGCAGATGCCGATGTTGCATAGCCATAATGAAATGACATCGTTGTATAGTCGTGATGCAGATGACGCCGTTGCATAGGCGTAATGAGATGACGTCATTGTATAGACGTGATGCAAATGACGTCGTTGCATAGGTGTAATGAGGTGACGTCATTGTATAGACGTGATGCAGATGACGCCGTTTGGTGGGCGTCTGATTGAAATTAAAATACCCGCATTAGAAGGTCGGCGCCTGATTGAAATTAAAATACCCGCATTAGGAGGTGGGTGCTTGACTGAAAATAAAATACTCGCATTAGGAGGTGGGCACCTGATTGAAAATAAAATACTTGCATTAGGAGGTGGGCGCCTAATTGAAAATAAAATACCCGCATTGGAAGATGGGTGCCTGATTGAAATTAAAATACCCGCATTAGGAGGTGGGCGCCTGATTGAAATTAAAATACCAACATTAGTAGTGTACGCCTGATTGAAATTAAAATACACGCATTGGAAGGTGGGCGCCTGATTGAAACTAAAATACTCGCATTAGAAGTTGGGCGCCTGATTTTAATTAAAATACCTGCATTAGGAGGTGGCGCCTGCTTTAAATTAAAATACCCGCATTAGAAGGTGTGCGCCTGATATGATGTCATTGTATTGACGTAATGCATCGTGACCCTGAAGTCGAAATGCTATGTTGAAGTTTTCGCAAACTCAATCTGGATGAAACGTTAATGAGTGGATATAGGCAATGTAAGATGAATAGATGAGGATGAGAACATGACCCTGGCACGAAATATCGTCCTTGTACATACATAATGCAGTTGGGACCCTATAGGTCAAGATGGTGCTTTTGTACAGACGCCAAACATGAACGTGATCCTTGTGGGCTGAACTGTGATGCGGAGGTTCTTTGCCAAATTAAACACACATGTTGCGGCTTCCCTGCCTCTGTCAACCTGAAGACCTGCACTCAAAGAAATTCATGAGTTTGGGGGAGGGGCGGTTGATTCGCGTTGACTTTGTTGCTTTGGCTCTTGATGCTTGCAAGCTCAGACTAGTTTGGATTGAAGACTTAGTTGGCCGGCACCTTTCCATGTCTATTGGCGTATTCTTGCAGTGAACCCTTAAAATTTGGCCAGTTTATGGTATATGAGGATGCTGAACTTTCAACTGGACAAAACCGAGTTTGTGTAGGTAGCTTGCTTGTCCTATTAAGGCGATCAGGTGGGCGTATTGCGTTATGTGCAATATAAGGGAGAAAATTTTCCAATGGTGTGACCGATGCCGATATAGGCCGCCTACGTATTCCGTCGAGGAAATCAGGTCATAACGTAGTTCATGTCTGCTATCGAGGAATGGAAATCAAATTCTGGGTTGTTTATCTAAGACTCTGTGGGAAAAAGAAATTTGAGTTTGTAGAATATTTTTTGGTAAAAGAGAGTAATTAGAGTTTGAAAAATGATGCAATATATTTTGCATTTTGTTGTTTTTGATGTTTTATTATTTTTTTGTATTTTTTGTATTATCTTTTTTAAAAAAGTTAAAAAGAAATCACGTCTTGACTTCAGTTGGTACCAACAATTAGTTTTGTGCTTAAGGGCTCCCGTTATTTGCTTTCTATCTAACCGAGACTGATTCAAGAGTAATTCCTACAGCTTCAGATGCTACCTCAGACATACCTGAGTATCGACACTTGCTTCAAGCCAAGATTTCAACCTATACGTATCATCATGTTTCAAATGCCCTCACGAAAAGAAAGTCTCTTCCTCAGATATATTTCAGTGTTTTGAACTTTGGGACGTCTAGAGAAGTACACTCACCCTCAGAAAGATGTTCAATGCATTTTATTGTGATATCATAGGCTTGGCCTTCATGTGAGTATCCACTAATGTGAGATCCCTATGTATAGGATCATGTAGGGCTTGTTATGGGTTTGTAGTATATGCTTGGGGAAAGGAAAATATATCATTTGAGTAAGGATTGACTAATCCTTCCTTGAGCGTTGGATTATGTCTGCGCTTGGTATTTGTGTGCTTTGACGTTGATCTATTTCTTTTTTTGTATTGACTTCTTTTGAATCTTTCGTTTGGAGCTTTTTCTTCTTTTTGGAGTTATTTCCTAATTTTTTCTTTTCTTGATATTGTTGAGGCTTTTGACTTCTTCTTTGTGTGAAGGCGTCCTTTTATTTTGTTTTCTTTTTCTCTTTTGGAACTTTGCACTTTTATCTTTGAAAACTTCAACTTGGATCTTTGTCAGCAATCTGCACATTTCTCATGCGCTCAAGGAGGTCGGACCAAGAGAGATATAGTGCGTGTATGCACTCAGAAAGGGTATATGCATAATATGTGGTTGTCAAAAGAATATGCTTTAGGCTTGAAGGGGGAATGCTACAGATAATGCTATTTGGTACGATATTTGGTACGGGGAAGGCTCAAACGGATCAAACAAAGCCTACGATCATTTCCTATACCAAGTGTTATTCAGGATTTCGCCTCAACAAACATTCGAGCCAAGTTCTATATCACAATGCAATGTAATTGAACTTATTCTAAAACTCACCACACAATGCACATGAAACGATGAGGTTGATTTTATTCTTAACTTGGAAGCAAGTAAAATAATTTTTCAAGTGTCACTATAGGTGTATATGAGAGGTACCAAAAGAATCTATAGTTTACCACGAAGTTAGTCTTCTCCACCATACATATTGTTACTTATTCTTTCCTATGCACACTCCTAAATGTGTTGGTATCAACCAAGTCAACCAATGATACTTAAAATATTTTTTTTTTTGTATTCTTTGAATAAATAGTACCGAACCCAAATAGGGCTGCCTACGTATCTCATCTTTGACGAGAATCATGTGCGCGTAGTTCGTTCAGATATGTTATAAAAATGTATGCTTGAAAAAGAATTCATCCACGATAGGATAGTAAGAGTAAAAATTGTATAAAACAAATGATTGTCCACTATGGGACGAATGCAAAGTAAAATGACTTTCCACGATAAGATGAATGCAATGAAAAAATGATTGTCCACGATAGGATGAATGTAATGAAAAAATGATTGTCCACAATAGGATGAATGCAATGAAAAAAAAATGAATGTCCACAATAGAATGAATGTAATGAAAAAAATGAATGTCCATGATAGGATGAATGAAAAGATGGGTAAGCCAGATATGTCCCTTTCTAAGGTGGACAAGGCGAGTACATCCATTGTTAAGGTGGATGCGGAAGTATGTCCCTTTCTAAGGTGGACAGAGAAGTGCGTCCCTTTGGCGGGTTCGTTCCACTTTCGTTGGGTAGCGTTCCGCAAGGACTAGATTTACATTTTTAGCGGTGTCGAACTCGAGAAGGGTTACCTACGTATCACACCGTATGGTGAGAATCAGACACACATAGTTCGTGAGGATATGTTGTAAAATGTATGATATAAAGGAATTATGTAATGAAAATTAAGCATATCAATTGAATTTGCAAATATGTAAAAAAAAAAAAAGTATAGACAAACTCAAAGTGATGCCTCGTTGAATCTGGTGTTGGCTGACTTCTTCCAGTCAAAATATCTCCCGGTCATCTTTGTGAAAACTTTTTGCTTTGTTCTTTCCTGGAGAGAGAAAAAAAATTATGGGGGGGTTGAGACGTATACGAGGTGTATGTGAGGCCGTATACGAGGTGTATAGCGGCATATGTAGGTTGTATATGTGCATTTTCGATCGTAAGCTAGGTGTATATCGGCTTATGGAGGCCGTATACGTGTAGTATATAGTGGATGGAGAGGTATATCAGCCGTATACATGTGTATATCGACGTATATGGGTTGTATATGAGGGGTATACGACATGTTGAAAAGATAGGGAGGGAAATATGGCGGTATATCAGTGATATATCGGGTGTATACATGGCTGTTTGTAGAGTATAAGGGCTGGACAACTGTATATCAGCGTATACCGACGGTATACAGGCGGTTTGGTGCCGGAAAAAGAAAGGGAATGGCGGCCAAATTTTAGGTTTTAGGTCGGGAAGGATTATTGACTCTTGATACCATGTAGAATTGTATTAATCTCCCTTGGAGAGCCTTTCTCATTAATACAAAATATATATAGGGGTATACAGTGTGGAATCCTTATACAATAGGATCCTATATTTACCATAATTACATAAGACTAAATATGGCTAAATAATATTATACACATTCTAATAAAATTAATCCTTCATCATTAATGTGCTATGAAAAAACAATTTATGAATTTTGTCTCAAAATTAATTGACTTGGCTACCGAAGAGTTTTAGTACACGTGAAGGTAATGAAGAGTCAATTGAGTCCTTTCATTATCTGCCACTATATTACTCTCCAAACCTACAAATTAGTAATAGTTAATTGCACTTAATTAGGTTCATGTAATGTACAATTTTAAGCAATTGAAGAGATTGTATCATCATTTATGGTGAATAGAAACAAGTACGAAGAGCCACAACTGTAAATATTTAGAAAAGGAAATGGATGCATTGGATGCTCTAAAAAAAATTTATCTGTTGTTCCGAGTATCTGGCCACTAGAGTAAGTGGTAAAAACATTTTTCCAATTAATTCTTTTCATTTCAAATTATGTTCAAAGTGCAAGAGTCATGTTCCTTCATTCGGTAAAAGACAAATGGATATATATATATATATATATATATATATATATATACCATTAACTTATCTTTAATAATAGGGAAATAAATCAGCAAAATAATAAAGTGACTCAATATAATTAATTTTTGAAGCCATTAATGTACACAAAATCATAACTTTCACGATAAATAAAAATTGTTATGTCTTATCCTAAATATACTCTTTAAAATAAGTAGAATTTTAAAAATTAGTTTGGTTAATCTATCCTTGAAAGCAAATAAAAATACTTCTGTTATAATTTTATTATTTAGGTTGAATAAGTGAAAATTATAATATTTACATGTATATTATTCGAAAATTGAGTTTCAAATATGAATATATTGATAAATTAAAATAACCCTATAAAATTGAGGGACTATACCCTTATATAAAGAAACTAATCCATCTTAAATTATTACATTAATATTTATGTTAGACAATCTCTTAGTTGCTACGAGAAAACCGTAGAATTCACTAACTTATGGCACACAATCTTTATGTATGAACTTTTAAATGTATTTTACTATATTATATCCCAGCATATGCTATAATTTTAACATTCAAATATTTGTCTTGTACTTTTGACATGTTATTTGTACTTTATGTAAAAAAGAAAAAGTTGATATATCCTTAATAATTTTTCTAATGAGAAGATATTTGTTATTTCTTATAAGTTTAATTTTGTAAATTGATAATTACCTATACCTCTACAAGATCCAAAATTTAAGCCATAGCCAGTGATCTTAATTTTTTTTCAAAATTTAACCTTTGCTTTTTAATCAACTTCAAGACTGGGTATGGAGTTTGATTATCAGACAATTTTGAAGCAACCAATTGAAGACATTTTTACATAAAGCAATTAACATGAGATACACGTGTAATGCATGTGTCTGAATACTAGTAAAATAAAAAATAAAAAGGAAGTACATTAGTAAAATACTCATCCCGTTCCATTTATTTGGCGGTCTTTAATTGTGCAAGAGTTTAAGAAAGAAATAAAAGTTTTGAAGTTTATGATCTAAAATAAGTTATAGATATTTGTACGATTATAAATCATCTCGAGTAAAATGGTAAGTTTAAAGTTATATGATTTATTCTTAAATAAGGAAGTATGACATCTTTTAAGAGAAATTAAAGAGTAAAGTATGTCACATAAATTGAGACAGATGAAGTAAATTTTTTTCTTTTTTCTCTTTCCTTTTATATTTAACTTTACAAGTATTTTTATGTGGGATATGTGACGTGATCCGTTCTCATCGGCCCGCCTATGTCATTAGCGCCACAGGAAAGAAATTTATAGTCACTATGACTAGTAAAGTACCATTAGCATGCATCATTTACCCATGTTACCACCATACATTAAAAAATATAGGTGCATTCCTTAATTATGATTCAATGACACTTTATTTGTATTCCTATGGAACATAGAAGAATGAGTTTTCAATATATTAGTCTACTATACCACTAAAAAGTCTCTATTTTTTCACTGAAAAATGTTCCGTGGTTATTTTTTATTGAATATCAGTGAAAAAAATTTAAATAGTAGTAATTTTACACGGAAAAATTAAGAAGTTTCCCAACATTTAAATGTGAATCTGTTGTTCCCACCATGCATTTTTCCAGTACGCTAGTTCGATAGAAATGAGATAGAAAAATCATGTTTTATAACACAAAATTTTCATTGAACGTCAATGGAAAAATTCTTTATTTCTAACAGTATTATAGGCTGCCTATATATAATCGCCTGAAAATTTATCAAATAACTTACAGAGGAAACAATTTTATTTATGATCAATTGCAATAAAAATAATGAAACAAAAGATACCAATATTACTCTTGAAACTAAACAAAGCCTGTCTATCCTAGTTTTCCTTTTCATAATGTCACGACCCCAAATCTCATTTGTGTCGTGACTGCGTCTACCCTAACCTGTAGGCAAACCCAACCAGAAATTATATGAATAAGCATAATTAAATGCAGAAAATAAAGAAGTACAAGAGAAATCTAAATAAATCCCCAACAAGATCCGGTAGTCATTAGTACAGGCTCTAGTAACATCCGAATACAACGCTGAATAAGAAATATATAAACTGTCTGAATGTAGCAATACATCACTGTCTGAAAATAACAAGAACATAATATAAAGATAGAATGGAGTTATAGTGACGGGAAAGAAGTTACGGCTCACCTTGGACTCCAATATCACGCTCACTGAGGAAGTGGATCAAGCTGCTCTAGTGTCATCTCCTGGCTCTGTACATGCACATAGAGTGCATCAAGCGTAGAGTGAGTAGGGAAAACACGTGTACTCAACAAGCTTCATTGACCGACTCTAGCTATAACGGTGGCGAGGGCTGGTACTTTCCGATACATCTCTCTACTAGTTAATTACTTAAGCATAAGAATAATTTAGTTAACCAACCTACAATAAGTCTACAGTTCATTTAAGCATAAGTACTCTCAAGTCACACATCACACAAGTCCAACCTAAACCCCGTTCAGGATCCCCTCAAGCTTCTCTACTAAATATCACAACAAGGTTAAGCATAAGCTAACAATATTCCTTCTAGCAGTCTAAATGTCACAAGTATAATAGAGTTCAAATCCAGGCACATACAACATCAACACATATCATGAATATAAATGAATGCAATGCGGATGATATGTATGAATGCAAATGGCCATAAATACCTGGTATACACACGGTGTTGCAGTAGATATCACTAACCCATGGGAGATTCATGAGGTCCAAATACCCATCCGATCCTATCGTATACCACCACGAGGGCTGAAGTGTCATATCAGTCATCACTCTCATAACCATGTACCATATTTCTTAATTCGACTTCTCAAGTCATTCTCAGTGATTTATCAGTAAACCAATGCCAAGTATATATAATGCATGAATGAGATGGATATGAATATATCATGCAATCAGCATAATCAGCTCATCAATAATTGTCGCGCCCGTTTTTGACCTGGCTCGGGTCAAAGCGGAGCACAGACGTGTTCAGGTGATTCCTGGGTAAAGAATTGAGGAGTCGCCACCTAATTATTTTTTACGGTGAATTAGGACACCTAAATATTAACTAAATGCTGTAATGTAACTCCAATTTTAAGGTCTGCGAAACTAGTGAGATTCTAGGTAAGGGTTCTTTATTATCCTAAAGGGAAGGGGTTAGGCATCCTTTAAGATCCGCTAACTTGCGGTTATCCGATCAAATTCAGGTTAATTATTACTAGAAAAATATGTATTTTATAAGTATAATAGATAAAAAGATGTTTGCAAATAATTAGTAAATGATGCATTTTAAAAGAAAGATACATGTAGAGATTTAAAAATATGCATTTGTATGGTATTTAAAGAGAAAAAAAAACATATAGAGTTGAAAAAATATGTATTTGACAATTAATAGTAAAACAAATTATTTATAATGTCAAAGAAGTAAAATTTGGGGAATCAATGAATTGTAAATTGACAAAAGATAAACTTATTCGGTATGATTTAATAAAGCAAATAAAGATGACAAAAGTAGTTTTGAAAATCTTGAATACGCGTGACGATCCTAATATAAATAAACTAGCGAAGGATTTCTAAGTTTGAAATTAACCGAGCCTACAAATAAATAAGCTAGCGACGGGTTTCAAATCTTAAACTACCATGTGAATTAATCCTAAGTTTGCCTATTCTAAGCATTTCAATAGTTACATAAGTGCGATAAATAATATTACAATACAGAGCGTGATAAAAACTGAATAAAAGAAAGTAAATGAAATAAATAACTCCGCGGAACATTTGCCTTTATTTTACTTTAATCCTCGCAAGTTTATCAAGAACAAGCGGTTAGAAACGAGTAAAATACAAATAACTTCATATCCGTATTCAAAACAGTGAATGTTTTGATCACGGAGGGCTCAGACTTAAATTTTGAAAAGAACATTTCAATCACGCCGTGGCTGCAAACATATGACTAATGTGGTTTATTTTGATTGCCTCGCCTACTAAACGTGTTGGTCTCTCGGGTGAAATAGAAAAAGATCACTATAATCACGTCGTGGCTGCAAATATATAATTCACCTCGCCTACTAAACATGTTGATCTCGGATGAAATAAAGGTTTAAGCCTCATCATTGCCCAGAAGTTATATTTCCGTCTTTACAACTGTGGAGGCCTCAAAATCGACGGATATTTTTCATCGGCCAGTGTAGTATCGTGTTCAAATCAGTAAAATTAAATTGGAAACAGTAACAGTAGGCAGTAGGCAGCAAGCAGGAAAACAGAGGCAAAAAAAACAGTTTCCGAAAATGACGCGGTGTCTAGTTTAAAACAGTAAAACAGCAAAACAGTAGAACAGTAATTTTGAACCGAGCAGTGAGCTGAAATAGAAAGCAGTATCCGAAAAGACGCGGTATTTATTCAAAACAGTAAAACAGTAAACAGTGATATCCGTTGCAAGGATATTTAAAACAGTAAACTAATAAAACAGTAAGATATCCGTTGCTCGGATGATTAAAACAGTTAAACTGAAAAACAGAGAATTAATGCTAAAACAGAAAACGAAAAGTGCGGCCTCGATTTCAATTTCATCGGCCTAAATGCGATATTAATAAAACAATAAGACAGTAAAAGAAACGAGCAGTGAGCGATTAAAGTATCCGAACCAAATTCTGAAATGTTGGAACCGGAACAGGATTAAGAGGTATTTATGGAAAAAATCCGACCCGGATCATGAACAGCGACCCGAATGAAATCAAAAATTCAGATTTTTTAGGTAACTAGCAAACAGATATGAAAAATGGCATAATCTGGAAATACGCCAAAATCGGGTCGACCCGATCCGGGTCAGTGACCCGACCCGAATCAGATGCCAACCCGAATCAGATTTTTTTTTTCATTTTTACAGATAACCAATAATAACAACAGCAACAATGCAAGAAATTTGGAAATTCAAACCGGGTCGACCCGACCCGGGTCAGTAATCCGACCCGAATAGGAGATTCAACCCGACATCAAATAATTCCATCAATTCCAGATAACCAACATACAAAAATATGAAATGCAAGAATTCTGAAAATATCCAAATCGGATCGACCCGATCCGGGTCAGTGACCCGACCCGAATCAGTGATCCGAATCCGAAATCAAATGATCCAAACCCAAATCAAATTTTAACACCAAATTCAGATAACCAATAACAAGAAAATGAAATGCAAGAATTCTGGAAATATTACCCGAATCGGGTCGACCCGACCCGGGTCAGTGACCCGTCCCGAATCTGTGATCCAAACCCGAATCAAATTTTAACACCGAATTCAGATAACCAATAACAAGAATATGTAATGCAAGAATTCCGGAAATATCCAAATCGGGTCGACCCGACCCGACCCAAATCTGTGATCCAAACTCGAATCAAATTTTAACACCAAATTCAGATAACCAATAACAAGAATATGTAATGCAAGAATTCTGAAAATGTTACCCGAACCGGGTCGACCCGACCCGGGTCAATGACCCGACCCGAATCGGTGATAAAAATCAGAGAATCAAAAGTTCACCAATTTCAGATAACCAACATACAAAAAATGTGAAATGCAAGAATTCTGAAAATGTTACCCGAATCGGAAAACTAAAAAATCAGAGAATCAAAGGGGAGAATAAACCTTTTCGGACTTGAATCTTGAATAACAAGGACGGCAAAATGCTTACAATCAAGAACACAACAAAATATTTATATCCAATTTGGGACCTCCGAAAAATCCCTTTGAAAATCCTCCCGAAAATCTGTCCAATCCCCCCTCAAAATGAAGAACAATATGGGGTATTTATAGGTGGATTCCCCCTAAAAACGAGTTTGAAATTCGAAATAAAGGATAAAAAATCCGATTTTGGAAACGGATTTTGGGGGTATGGGTTGCGGATTTTATGGGTGTCAGCGCAACAGAGGGGGGTTGGTGGCGGCAGTGGTGAGGTGACCGGCGACGTGGGGTCGCCGGTATGGGGTGTGGGGTCGGCGGCGATTTGGGAGAAAGGGTTAGGGTTTTTTTGATTTTTTCTGATTTTTGGTTTTTGTGTTTTGGGTTTTAAGGGTTGGGGGAATTAAAAGGGGGAATGGGTTATGGGTCGGGTCGGTCTGGTTCGGGTTTGGGGCCGACGGGTTGGGAATTGGGCTGGTCCGGTTGGAGGTTTCGGGTGGGCTTGGATCGACGGGTTGGGGGATTGGGCCAGCCGAGTGGGGGATTTAATTGGGGAGTTTGGGCTTGGGCGATGGGGAATAAAAGGGGAGTTGGGCTTCGGTTTTATTTTGGTGTGGGCCGAAAATTGGGGGGTTTGTTTTTGTTTTGTGTGGGTTTTGATTTATTTTGGGTGAGGGGAGATTAAATGGGTAGAAATTGTATTGGGTTGGGCAAATGAAATGGGTTAGAAATTGTTTTAGGTTTAAAAAATATAAAAGGGGTTATGGATTTAAAAATATGAAAAGGGGCTTAATATTAAAATATATTTATATTTTTTTTGTAAAAGATGTGAATTATTTAAAATAACGTAACGATGTGATAATAATAAAAAATAATATTTGCGAAATGTTTAATGCTTAAATAATAAATAAAAAAAATGTAAATGCGATGCAATTTTGCGAGAATAAAATAACATAGAATTTTTTTTTTTGGATAAAACTTATGATTATGATAAAAATGCAAATGATAGTAAAAAATGCGAATAATAATAATAATAAGAGAATAATAATATATATATACGCATGTATGTCTATATTTTAAAATTGTTTTAAAAGTGTCAAAAATATTAAAAATTACGAATAAAATCATAAAAGATGGGACAAAATTGGGTGTCAACAGATGCCCCTCTTTGGACGGAGACGATGAAAGAGTTTTCGGCCAAAGAAGTTGACTGAGTAGCCAATTTTGTCCTGATCATCGGGACTGCATGGTAAGAAATAGAATCCCGAGGGGGTAGAGAAGTTGCAAAAGGATGGTGCACATTCAAGAAACAATGCCCCAGTGTCGACTTAGGATGACACTGGTCGCAGATGCGAGAAATTAATGGGAAAGAGCGGGTCGACGTTCGAAGTAGGTCGTTGACCAATTTGCATCGGTTCGCCGTAAGAGATAGTTCCACGCTGTGATGAAGTTCCTGCAAATTGAAAACTCCTGCAAACTAAAGCTTAAGATAAAATTAGTGTATAACTGCTGAGAAAAATTGTAGAGGATATAACTTGGAAATACCCGCATTAGGAGGTGGGTGCCTGACTGAAATTAAAATACCCGCATCAGAAGGTGGAAATTTAAAATACCCGCATTAGAAGGTGGGTGCCCGAAAATTAAAATACCCGCATTAGAAGGTGAGTGCCGATTTAAAACCGAAATTAAAATACCCGCATTAGGAAGGTGGGTGCCGATTTAAAACATACCCGCATTAGAAGGTGGGCGCCGATTTAAAACATACCCGCATTGAAGGTGGGTGCGCCGATTTAAAACATACCCGCATTAGAAGGTGGGCGCCGATTTAAAACATACCCGCATTAGAAGGTGGGCGCCCGATTTAAAACATACCCGCATTACGCACGATTTAAAACATACCCGCATTAGAAGGTGGGCGCCCGATTTAAAACATACCCGCATTAGAATTTAAAACATACCCGCATTAGAAGGTGGGCGCCCGATTTAAAACATACCCGCATTAGAAGGTGGGCGCCCGATTTAAAACATACCCGGAAGGTGGGCGCCCGATTTAAAACATACCCGCATTAGAAGGTGGGCGCGCCGATTTAAAACATACCCGCATTAGAAGGTGGGCGCCTGATTTAAAACATACCCGCATTAGAAGGTGGGCGCCTGATTTAAAACATACCCGCATTAGAAGGTGGGCGCCTGATTTAAAACATACCCGCATTAGAAGGTGGGCGCCTGATTTAAAACATACCCGCATTAGAAGGTGGGCGCACCGATTTAAAACATACCCGCATTAGAAGGTGGGCGCCTGATTTAAAACATACCCGCATTAGAAGGTGGGCGCCTGATTTAAAACATACCCGCATTAGAAGTTGGGCGCCTGATTTAAAATATACCCGCATTAGAAGGTGGGCGCCTGATTTATGTCGTCGTGTTGACGTAATGTAAAGTGTGACCCTATTGCCATGCCATGATAGTTAATGTGTGGACATAAGCGATGCAAAAGTTGAGTAGAAGAGAGTGCGACCCTGTAAGTCGAAATACCGTTCTTTGCGTGGACACAACACGGTTGAGAACATGTTAGTTTAGCATGATGTCTTTGTATAGTCTCCAAACAGGAAAGTGATCCTTGTGGTGAGCTGCGATGCGGAGATCCCTTGCGAATTTGCTCATGAATGTTGCAGCTTCCCTGCTGCTTTCTACCTGAAGAACCTGTACTAAAATAAATTTATGAGTTTGGGGAGGGGGAGTTGATTCGCGTTGACTTTATAGCTTTGGACTTGATAGTGTATGTCCTGCTGATTCGGACCTGTAGCCCCTCTCTGGTCCCCCGTATTGGATAGTCATTAATGAAAACATTCGAAAACAATTTGTAGAAATGCATCTTAAAAAATGGAAACATAAAAATTCTATCGAATTTTGATTAAAATGTTTGTTGAAAATAATATGCTTATAAGAATTACTGCATATATATATAAATGTCTGTCGAGCAGTGACATGCGGTGAGACAAAGCAAACGTCTTATCCAAAATTCTTCTGGCTGAAGACTTAGTTTGCCGTTGCTTTTCCAAGTTTATCGGCGTCCTCTGGCAGTGATCCCTAAAAAATGCCCCAGTTTCTGATATGTGAGAATGACGATCTTTTGAACGGACAACCGAGTTTTGTGTAGATTGCTTGCCTGCCCTATCAGGGTGATCAGATGAGTGTATTTTGTCATTTGTGAGATAAAGGAGAAAATATTTCCTAATGGTGGGACCGAAGCCGATTTAGGCCGCCTACGTATCCCCATGAGGGAATCAGGTCGTGACGTAGTTCATTACAAGCAAAAGGGAATTGTAAGGATTTTCTAAAATGGGACCAAAGCCGATGTGGCCGCCTACGTATCCCGCCGGGGGAATCATGTCATAACGTAGTTCATGTTACAAAGAAATGTGTTTCTGGGGGAATTTGCAATCTAGGAAACGGAACCCGACATGGGTTCTTTGCGTATCCCGCCTGGGAGCGCAATTTTACAACATAAGGAATGCATTACATAGAAAAATCCTAAATGTAGTATCTTTTCACTGCATCCGCGTTGATAGCTTTTGGCCATACTTCACCGTCCATTTCAGCTAGAATTAATGCTCCTCCAGTCAACACCGGTGAACCATATAAGGCCCTTGCCTTAGGTGCGAATTTTCCTTTAGCTTCATTTTGGTGCGGGAATATGCGTTTTAGCACCAATTGCCCTAGTTCGAAAGTCCTTGGTTTTACTTTCCTGTTGAAAGCTTTGGCCATTCTGTTTTGATAAAGTTGTCCGTGACAGATCGCGTTCAATCGCTTTTCATCAATCAAGATCAATTGTTCGTACCGATTCTCGTATCCATTTCGCTTCGGTCGCTTGGCTTCTTGGATAACTCTCAAAGATGGTATTTCTACTTCTGCCGGTAACACGCCTTCTGTTCCATATACCAATAGATACGGCGTTGCCCCGCAGAAGTCCCGATTGTAGTGCGATATCCCAAAAGTGCAAAGGACAAATGCTCATGCCGTGCTTGTAATTATCAATCATCTTTCGTAGTATTCTTTTGATGTTTTTGTTGGGTCGCTTTCGATCGCTCCGTTCATCCGAGGTCGGTATGGAGTGGAATTGCGGTGAGTGATCTTAAACTTTTCGCATATCTCATTCATCGATTATCTTTGTTGAGATTAGCTCCATTGTCTGTTATAATCGACTCAGGGATTCCAAATCGACAGATGATGTTGTTGCGGACAAAATCAACTACCACTTTCTTTGTTACTGACTTGTGGGACGATGCTTCTACCCACTTTGTGAAATAGTCAATTGCCACTAGAATAAATCTGTGTCCATTTGATGCGGCAGGTTCAATAGGGCCAATGACATCCATGCCCCAAGCTGCGAATGGCCAAGGAGAGCTCGTCACATTGAGTTCGTTAGGAGGCACCTTGATTAGATCGCCATGAATCTGACATCGATGGCATCTTTGCACAAAGTGGATGCAATTTGTTTCCATGGTCATCCAAAAGTATCCTGCTCTTAGAATCTTCTTTGCCAAAGTGAAGCCATTCATATGAGGCCCGCACGTGCCTCCGTGTATCTCTTCAACTAAACTGCTTGCCTCTCGGGCATCAACACATCTTAACAAACCGAGATCTGGAGTCCTCTCGATAAAGGATTTCTCCGTTTAGGAAGAAATGGTTTGCTAATCTCCTAAGTGTCCTCTTTTGTATACTGGTTATGCCTTCTGGATATTCACCTATCTTGAGATATCTCTTAATGTCGTGGTACCAAGGCTTTCCATCCAACTCTCCATCTATATTGAAACAATAGGCCGGCTGATCCGATAAGCTCACCTTGATGGGATCAATGTAGTTATTATCCGGATGTTGAATCATGGAGGACGGTGTTGCCAGAGCATCAGCGAACTCGTTTTGAGTTCGTGGGATATGCTTGAATTCTATTTCGCTGAACTCTTTGCATAATTCTTTCACGCAATGCAGGTAAGGAAGTATCTTCACGTTCTTGGTGGCCCATTCGCCTTGCACCTGGTGAATCAATAAGTCTGAATCACCTATAACCAATAATTCTTGAATGTTCATATCAACGGCCATTCTAAGTCCGAGTATACAAGCTTCATATTCCGCCATATTGTTGGTGCACGGAAATCGAAGCTTTGTCAAAATTGGGTAGTGTTGACCTGATTCTGAAATCAAAACTGCTCCAATACCAACTCCTTTGAAGTTTGCAGCTCCGTCGAAGAACATTCTCCAACCCGGGTACTCTTCTGAGATGTCTTCTCCAACAAACAGTACCTCCTCGTCCGGAAAATAAGTCCGGAGAGGCATGTATTCTTCATCCACGGGGTTTTCATCAAGATGGTCGACTAGTGCTTGTCCTTTGATAGCCTTTTGGGTGACATATATGATATCGAACTCACTTAGCAAGATTTGCCACTTTGCTAGCTTCCCAGTGGGCATGGGCTTCTGAAAGATGTATTTGAGTGGGTCCATTCTGGAGATGAGATAAGTGGTATATGCAGACAGGTAATGTCTAAACCTTTGTGCAATCCATGTCAAGGCACAACAAGTGCGGTCCAGCAAAGTATATCGAGCTTCGTAAGGTGTGAACTTCTTGCTCAAATAGTATATAGCTTGCTCCTTCTTTCCTGTTTCATCGTGTTGTCCCAGCACGCATCCAAATGCATTTTCTAACACAGACAAATATAACAGCAACGGCCTCCCGGGTTCTGGAGGCACCAAAACAGGTGGGTTAGACAGATATTCTTTGATTCTATCAAAAGCTTGTTGGCAATCCGATGTCCACTTGGTAGCAGCGTCTTTCTTCGGTAGTTTGAATATTGGCTCACATATCACTGTTGATTGTGCTATGAACCTGCTGATGTAGTTGAGGCGGCCAAGGAAACTCATTACGTCCTTTCGACTCTTTGGAGGAGGCAATTCTTGAATAGCTTTTACCTTCGAGGGGTCCAATTCAATACCCCTTCTACTTACGATGAAACCTAACAGCTTCTCAGCAGGGACACCAAATGCGCACTTTGCGGGGTTTAATTTCAGGTTATACCGCCTCAGTCGGTCAAAAAACTTCTCTAAATCTGTCAAGTGATCTGAAGTCCTTCGCGACTTGATAATAACGTCATCCGCGTAGACCTCAATTTCTTTGTGGATCATATCATGGAAAATGGTAGTCATGGCCCTCATGTAGGTGGCACCTGCATTTTTAAGTCCGAACGGCATTACCCGTAGTAATGATATACTCCCAAGGTGTAGTGAATGCGTCGTCTTTTCGCGTCTTCTTTCATCCATCAAGATTTGGTGGTAACCAGCGAAGCAATCAACAAATGATTGCAATTCATGCTTTGCACAGTTGTCAATGAGTATGTGAATATTCGGAAGAGGGAAGTCATCCTTCGGGCTGGCCTTGTTGAGATCCCGATAATCCACGCACACTCGTATCTTTCCATCTTTCTTTGGCACAGGTACAATGTTGGCCAACCAAGTCGGGTATCTCGTGACTCGAATGACCTTTGCGTCAAATTGCTTGGACACCTCTTCCTTGACTCTTAAACTCAAATCAGGCTTGATTTTCCTTGGTTTTTGTTTCACCGGAGGGTAGGACGGATCGATAGGCAATCTATGTGAAACAATATCCGTGCTCAACCCTGGCATCTCGTCATAAGACCAAGAAAATATGTCGATATATTGCCTCAAAAGATCCGTCAGTTCTTTCCTTTGTGGGGCGTTCAGATGGACGCTGATTCTTGTTTCTTTCACATTTTCTGCATCCCCCAAATTTACTGTCTCAGTTTCATCTAAATTTGGCTTTGGTTTATTCTCAAAATGTTCCAATTCCTCTGTCAATTCTTCTGGCTGCGAGTCTTCCTCATACTCTTCGAAGTCCTGTTCATTGTTTGGATTTTGTTTGTTTGTTTCATTACATGTCACATTCACATTATCGACAGATTTATTAGTTTGCATGCTGAAAGAGAAAAGAAAATTAGTAAACAAAATAAATTTTGAAATAGCAAAAGCAATGTGGATTTGTCACTTAAGCTTTCAAAAGATGGAGGCAAAACACATTAAAATGCATAGATGCGATTCAAGCCTCAAATTAGAATCGCATTGTTTCAAAAAGTACTAAGGTAGTTTCTACCAAGCTTCCCGGAGAAACAGGGCCGGGGCACAGGTCCAATTTTTCAAAATATCTCCATGTTCGGCATCCCAAATAGTTGGGCCTTCATCAAAATCATCCAGAATTACATTGCATTCCATTTCTTCTTCTGCAATGAAAAGGCTTTTGAGTCCTTCCGCGAGGTCGTCTGCATCATCTTCATTCGACTCCCGAGCGGCATATGCTTTGACAAATGACTGATTCAGGGGTGGAACAGGCTTTGGCAGAGGAGTGTCCTTTCTCTTTCGGAGGTTGACCGACAAGACTTCTTTAGAAGTGGGTTTGTATCCGAGACCAAAAGTATCCTTCTTACTGAGCAAGTGAACAGGCTCCACCATACCTTCTAAATTCAATCCGAGGCCTCGACCGGGCTTAAAGCCATTCTTCAACATTTCCTGGGCCACCATTGTGAGAACCCGGGGTAATTTCAATATTTCAGCTTTGGAGGCACATGTAATTTCTCTGACATGGAAGACAGACCCACCCAGTGTATCTACGCTTTCAACAGCAGGGATCTGTCCTTCGGGACATATTGAATTGCTCCGTTCTCCGTGTACCACGACCTCGTGATGATCCCAGACAAACTTCAAACTCTGATGTAGGGTAGAAGGAACTGCACCAGCCACATGGATCCAAGGTCTTCCCATTAGTAGGTTATAGCCGGTAGATATGTCTAACACTTGGAATTCCACGACGAACTCTACGGGCCCCACTTGTAATGTTAAATCCATTTCTCCCATAACGCTCCTTTAGGCTCCATCAAAACCTTTAACTCTCACATGACTTTCGCGAATCTTTCCAATGCTAATTCCCAAGGCTCGGAGAGTCGCCGCAAGACAAATATTGACGGCTGAGCCTCCATCAATCAATACCTTAGAAATGAACTTGTTCATGCACTTTACTGTTATGTTCAAAGCTTTGTTGTGGCCCAAACCCTCAGGTGGCAATTCTTTGTCATGAAAAGAGACTTTATGGGCCTCTAAAATCTGTCGACCAAAGCCGAGAGTTTCTCGCTCGTGGTCTCTCTCGGAACATAAGCTTCTTTGAGTACTTCCAATAAAGCGCGTCCGTGGTCCGGAGAATTCATCAACAATGATAGCAAAGAAATCTGAGCCGGTGTTTTCTTCAATTGCTCTACAACGGAATACTCCTTGGTTGGCATTTTCCTCTAGAACTCTTCCACTTCAGTCTCTGTTACAACCTTTTTTGGATTGTCTCAGGGCATAACATCGTCCGATCTTGTCATACCAAATGACGACAACTTCTACAATTTGTTTCTCCTTTCCCCGCTCCTTTCCCCAATCGAATAGCTCCAAGGGGCGGTTTTGGTATCGACAGACGGCGTCACCATCCGCGATTTCGGAGGGAGTACTTCCACTTCAAACGGTGCCCTCACTTGAACTGTAATTATAGGGGTGATCAAAGCTGATGATTCAACCCTTTCCTCTGTTCGGACCGGCACAATGGTCCCTTCCAAACCGTTTTCTTCATCAACGGTAATCATGTTTATATTGGCATTGTCATGATTTGGCAAAGGGTTATTATTTACATTAGGGGGGCGCCTTTCAGTTTTATAATTCCCTCTTTGATCAAAGCCTCGATCTTGTCTTTGAGGGCAAAGCAAACTCCAGTGTCATGTCTGGTGATCCCCGAGTGGTACGCACAATGCTTAGTTTCATCATACGATCTGGGAATAGGATTGGGGATATGCCCTGGGATGGGTTGGAGTATTCCCGCGGTCCTCAATCTTTCGTATAGTTGGGCTAGAGGTTCGGCTAAAGGTGTATATGTTTTGACCGGCCTTTTCGTGATTTGCCCGGGGTCTGGGAGTATTTGGTGGATGGGCTTGTGGCTGAGGTGGATATGTGGGTTGATAATGTGGGGAATTTCGATAGGTAGGTGCTCGTAGTGGGCTATATATTGGCTGGGCATGATAGACAGGGTAGGGAGTAGGCGAGTGTTGACAATAAGGCTGAGGGATTTGTGTGCTTTGGCTATAGTATGAGGGCTGATGATTTTGGGTGTTTTGATTATAGTAGGGAGGCTGGGATGATGGGCTTTGGTAGGTTGGCATTTGGTTGGACCTATGTTCCTGGACCGCCATGACAGGAGATGCTCCGTCCCTCCTCTTCTTAATTGCTCCTCCAAATGAATCTGACTGAATGGCCTTACTTGTTGCCTGCAACGCTGCCAAGTTTGTGATTCTCCCCGTTTTGATACCCTCTTCTATGAAATCTTCCATTCTTACCACTTCTGAGAAATTCCGTCCGATGACGCTTATCATTCTTTCATAGTAAGTTGCATCCTTCATAGATTGCACAAAGAGCGTGGTCATCTCACTTTCCGCCATCGGGGGCTGAACTTTTGCTGCTTCCGCCCTCCACCTCATGGCATATTCTCTGAAGGTCTCTGTAGATTTTTTCTCCAACTTCATCAAATAAAATCTATCTAAGACTGTGTCAGTGTTAAACCTGAATCTATCCACAAAATCCTGTGCCATTGCGCCCCAGTTATGCCATTTTCGTGGGTCCTGGCTTGTGTACCAGTCGAGCGCTTCTCCTATCAGACTCCTTATGAATAACTTCATTATGATGGCCTGGTCCTTACCCACTCCAACCAGCTTGTCACAATACGATCTTAAATGAGCGCGAGGATTTCCCTTTCCATCGAATAAGTCAAATTTTGGCACCTTATACCCGATAGGCAACTGAACGTCGGGATGCATGCAGAGGTCTTCATACTCGAGTCCCTCATGCCCCTTGCTGGTCTGAATGTTTTTAAATGCCTCTTTTAGGCTATGAATTTCCCTTGCCATACTTTCATCATTTCTAATCCTGGCTTGCCTTTCCATCTCTTCATATTGGTCTATCTCCTGATGATGTATGTTTGGTATGGTAGAAGTAGAAGGTTGGGCTTCCGTTGCATATACCGGTGGCACATACTGCTTGTTAGTGATGTGTGCCATTGGTATTTGTTGGGTTGCCTGGTAATTTTGTGTGGGAGGGATATTTTGGACAAGTGGGGTAGTTTGGGTAAGTGGAGCTTGATGTATATATGGAGCTGTGAAGGATACTGGGTCATTTTGTAGCGGGCTTTGTTGTGGACTGGCCTGCGGGTTGATAGGATGCGGATTGGTACGTTGTGGGCTGGCGAGTTGAGGGTTGGTTCTGCTTGGTAAGGGATTTCGGGGAAGGTTCTGGGGAAATGATGGTTCATGAGATGGAAAGGTTTGTGGTGCAGTTGCGCTCGTCTCTTGTTCAGGCAGTGGAGTGTTGATGCTGATGGAAAGATTGGTAAGATTCCGGAGCCGCTCGATCTCAGTCTGCATGGTTGCCATTTGCTGCAATAGTTGGGCGAGGTATTCATCCTGGACGGTAGTATTTCTCCTTTCCGATGTCTCTGGTTCACCTCCCGGAAGAGCGACAAGTCCCAAACCGGTTTGTTCGGGTGCCCCTGAATCAGTCATTTTGTTAGATGATTGTGCCTTTGATCTCGTGAAGTAGGGGTGTTCCGCCAGTTTCAATCAATGCGAATCAACTTTTGGGAAATAAAGTAGGCAAAATGAACCTTCTAAAAAAATGAAGCAAACCAAGTTAGTATGAGACGAATAATTATTGCTTTGAATAACATGTATAGAGTGGAAAACAGTAAACAAGTAGCAGATAGATTATATGGAAATTAAATGCGCGTCCTAATGTGCATGGGGCCTCCTTTATGCCGGAGGTGGACTTAAACGCAAAATATGCAAGATACTGATAAATCGATCCAAGCCAAAGATTGTGATGCCTTTTGTCGGAAATAAAGGTTGACTCTTACTGAAATAATAATGCGTACGATAATAAAGCTGACAACATAAGATATTTATGCTCAAGTTCTAAATCTTGCTTTCGATCACCGAGATGAAGATGGAACCCTAACATTGCTGGGTCCGACTCCTGCGTCCTCTAGATACTGCACTATATTTTGCATTTGATGCCACATTTTGGGGGTAACGACTGTGTCTCTGAGCCGGAAATTCCTTACCCAAATTGTCGTGCCGATATCTTCAAAACCTTGCTCGCCATCAGGACTATGGTCTGTACTACTGCAATCCTCTCGTAGCCACGCTTGATATTCGGGGGTACCTCCTGCCTGACTACCTCCAATGTCTATTGTGTCAATATCGTTCCATTCCTCGAAGACTTGACTAGCTCTGGGGACAATGAAATTCGGCCCGAATGGAATTTCAGAAATCCTCATATTTGCTCG
Organism: Anisodus tanguticus; assembly: GCA_034509755.1. NCBI lineage: Eukaryota > Viridiplantae > Streptophyta > Magnoliopsida > Solanales > Solanaceae > Anisodus > Anisodus tanguticus. Next base: position 19,119,044 of record CM067544.1, read on the forward strand.
GAGGGGGATTATCTGCTCTTGTCCCAACTGTCGGAGTACGCGGAGTGGAGCGTAAGGTTGGAGGCCTTTCAACCCGATAAGCTCAATATAATAAAGCCTTTTGCATCTTATGTAGGCTTTCTTGGCATTCGGGAGCAGAGGGTATTTCCATTGGATCTGTTCACAGGTGCGGGACGCCAAAAACCCATACCAATCATTCACGCCGACAGGCGATAGAACCGCTTCGTCCTGTCGTAAAAGCTGACGATTTTGTTTGACTCGCTGAAGCATATCGACCATATTCGGGCGCTGATAGAAGTGTTCCATTGCCCACATCTACAAAATAAGGTTGCAGCCTTCGAAGAAACCTGTTTCACCTCTTTTACATTTCCCTAAAGCCCGAAACATTTCTGCTAAGATCATAGGGGCCAAAGTGAGTTGTGCTCCGTTTGCTCCTTCGAAAAGTGCCCGTGCTACGGAACATATGCAGGTACTGATCTTTCCATACTCAAGCGGGAATATCAAAGACCCTAGAAAGGCGACAGTAAATGCAATAGGTCGTTTGGTCCGCCAATGATCGGGGGTGCATGAAAATTCATTTTTGAATATCTTGTAACCATCTCGACAACCGTACCTCTCATAAAGATAATCCATCGAGACCCAGTTATTTTCAAAGCATAGGAGTTTCTTAGTGTTCTTTAGCCCTAAGTAGCGGAGAAATTTCTTTCCGGATTGACAGTGCGGGATAATTTGTCCTCTACCCTGGTAGATCAAGTTGGTGAAATAATTGATTTCTTCCAAAGTAGGAGTCATCTCAAAATCTCCGAATCTGAAGACAACCCGATCCGGATCCCAAAAATGGATTAGTGCTCTGACCAAATGTTGATCGGGGAAGATGTCGAACAACGAAACGAGGCAACGTAATCTTCTCCTAATTGCCATTTGGTTGCCAAGGTCAAAGTTTGTCCACCATATTTTCAGTTTGCTCGGAATCCCACTCACCATCCTGACTTGTGGCACAGACTCCATCTATAACAAAAATAAATAAAATAAATAAAATGAATATACATTTTCCGATTTTGGCATACTGTTTAGGCTTGGATTCGTCCATCAATATCCTGCTACACATAATATGCTGATTGGTCGTTGGGTTGTGAGACCCGTCGATAATTTGGTGGTTTTCTTAATTGTGGAGTTGATGCCAAGGATCAACTCACCTAAGATGTATGCATGCATGACTTAAAATAAAGGGTGGTATAGCTCTATCTTAAATTTTCTAAGATTTGGCTGACTAGACACAAGGTTCCCGAGCGGACTACTCGAGTGAGAAGGCTACGCGGCCACCGGATGGTCCGGTCACTCCGCGCATACGCCAACTCTCCTAAAATTTGGTAGATTGAAAGAAATTTGCGGGTGCGCAAAACACACCTCGCGTGTAGTGTGTGATAGTGTCAATTTTCCAGAGTGGAAGAAATATGAGCGAAATGCCAATTTAAGATAAGCAGTAAAAAATATGGAAATTAAAGCAGTTATGCATGCAAAAAAATCTTACAAAGGAAACAAATCAAAGCATTACATCAAACAAAGAGTGAAAGTAAAGCACAATTATAATTAACCTGAATTTGCTATGGTTAAGAACCTGAAAGTTCCCCAGTGGAGTCGCCATGCTGTCGCGCCCGTTTTTGACCTGCTCGGGTCAAAGCGGAGCACAGACGTGTTCAGGTGATTCCTGGGTAAAGAATTGAGGAGTCGCCACCTAATTATTTTTTACGGTGAATTAGGACACCTAAATATTAACTAAATGCTGTAATGTAACTCCAATTTTAAGGTCTGCGAAACTAGTGAGATTCTAGGTAAGGGTTCTTTATTATCCTAAAGGGAAGGGGTTAGGCATCCTTTAAGATCCGCTAACTTGCGGTTATCCGGTCAAATTCAGGTTAATTATTACTAGAAAAATATGTGTTTTATAAGTATAATAGATAAAAAGATGTTTGCAAATAATTAGTAAATGATGCATTTTAAAAGAAAGATACATGTAGAGATTTAAAAATATGCATTTGTATGGTATTTAAAGAGAAAAAAAAATATATAGAGTTGAAAAAATATGTATTTGACAATTAATAGTAAAACAAATTATTTATAATGTCAAAGAAGTAAAATTTGGGGAATCAATGAATTGTAAATTGACAAAAGATAAACTTATTCGGTATGATTTAATAAAGCAAATAAAGATGACAAAAGTAGTTTTGAAAATCTTGAATACGCGTGACGATCCTAAAATAAATAAACTAGCGAAGGATTTCTAAGTTTGAAATTAACCGAGCCTACAAATAAATAAGCTAGCGACGGGTTTCAAATCTTAAACTACCCTGTGAATTAATCCTAAGTTTGCCTATTCTAAGCATTTCAATAGTTACATAAGTGCGATAAATAATATTACAATACAGAGCGGGATAAAAACTGAATAAAAGAAAGTAAATGAAATAAATAACTCCGCGGAACATTTGCCTTTATTTTACTTTAATCCCTGCAAGTTGTCAAGAACAAGCGGTTAGAAACAGTTAAATACAAATAACTTCATATCCGTATTCAAAACAGTGAATGTTTTGATCACGGAGGGCTCAGACTTAAATTTTGAAAAGAACATTCCAATCACGCCGTGGCTGCAAACATATGACTAATGTGGTTTATTTTGATTGTCTCGCCTACTAAACGTGTTGGTCTCTCGGGTGAAATAGAAAAAGATCACTATAATCACGTCGTGGCTGCAAATATATAATTCACCTCGCCTACTAAACATGTTGATCTCGGATGAAATAAAGGTTTAAGCCTCATCATTGCCCAGAAGTTATATTTCCGTCTTTACAACTGTGGAGGCCTCAAAATCGACGGATATTTTTCATCGGCCGTGTAGTATCGTGTTCAAATCAGTAAAATTAAATTGGAAACAAGAATAACGATGGCGTAGGCGGCAAGCGGAAAACAGAGGCAAAAAAAAGTTTCCGAAAATGACGCGGTGTCTAGTTTAAAACAAGAAACCAAAGAAAACAAGAGAACAAGTAATTTTGAACCGAGCAAAGTGAGTGAAATAGAAAGCGATATCCGAAAAGACGCGGTATTTATTCAAAACAGTAAAACAGTAAACAGTGATATCCGTTGCAAGATGTGAATTATTTAAAATAACGTAACGATGTGATAATAATAAAAAATATAATATTTGCGAAATGTTTAATGCTTAAATAATAAATAAAAAAAATGTAAATGCGATGCAATTTTGCGAGAATAAAATAACATAGAATTTTTTTTTTTGGATAAAACTTATGATTATGATAAAAATGCAAATGATAGTAAAAAATGCGAATAATAATAATAAGAGAATAATAATATATATATATACGCATGTATGTCTATATTTTAAAATTGTTTTAAAAGTGTCAAAAATATTAAAAATTACGAATAAAATCATAAAAGATGGGACAAAATTGGGTGTCAACAATAATTATCAGTCATATTCAAGTGTTCAGACGAGATGTAAAGTGATGAATGAATGACAGTCAAATTAGAACATCACATCAAATGCTACAAGCCCAAATAAACATCAATCATACCAAGCTAAGCGGACTCTTCCACCGCGCTCCTTGGCCTGAAGGCTAAACGCATAAAATTCTTCACTTGCTTTATATTAGTTCATTAATTACCCATTTAAGTTCACCCGGTACCCGCATTAGTGCCCGTCACCTCACTAATACGGGACCCCAAGTTCCTATTGCTCTCCTTAGTTCATTAAAAGCATACCAACACAAATACATTATACTAGAGTCTAGAAAGTCTCAACTTGCCTGATTATAGCCGAAGACTCATGCAACCGCTTTTTCTTTTTGTCGAGCCTTCTCAAAAGCCCACTCTGATCAATTACATCGAGTACATGAGATTATGGTCTATCATTTCCCATAATCCCCAAGCTAGATTATAAAGAAACCACGGGCCCACATTATCAAAATATTAACTTTTCTACTCAATTAGCGCTAATACATACTAGATAGTCATAATTCCAAGTTAATTAAATAACCAAGCCCAAAAGGATCCTCCATTTCATGAATTAGTGAAAAGCCTCAATTCTAACCCTAGAATTTGCCCCAATTCCCAAAAGGGTTTATAACATGAAATTAGTCATGTAATCATCCTCTACTAGTTAAATACAATACTAGTTTACAATATAAGCATCAAAGAATCAATACCCAATCCTCAATCCCCTATTACAACTCTCTTATTCTCAACAAGTTATTTCTACCATTTCCCCTATTTAAGAGCATGCTTAAAATGGAAACTTAAACCACATACTATAATTAAAGGGAAGGGGTTGGATTATACCTCTAATGTTGAACTAGCACTTGAAATCTTCAAGAATCCTCTACTGGTCGAGCTCCAATACCTAGGAGAATATTTGAGCAATGAAATAAATGTTAGGTCTAAAAATATTTTATAACTTAAACAATGTTTCTGTTGCGGCGGAGTCAATTCAACTGCGGCGGACCCACTATGATGGAAACCCTATCCGCTAGGGCAAAAGTAACTTAAATCCCAGACATCTGCTGGGTGGAAGCAACCTCTGCTGAGGCGCACATGCCCCAGCGAAGAACCCATCCACTACAACAGATCCTTAACTGATAGAAGAATCTCACTTCAGCGAGCCAGGCCTCTGTTGAGGCGGACGCTTGGTCGCCGGTGCGGACACCAACAACCAGCAACAATCCGAAGTTAATCCAAACTCCCGTCAACCACCTGAAACACTCCTGAGACCTTCCGGACACAAACCAAATATGCATTCCTATCAAAAAATACATTACAGACCTACTCGCACACTCGGATTTCCCAGAAAAAGTCTCTAACTCTCGGGTTTAACTAAAGTCAACTCTTAAGTTTTAATTCCATCTTTTGACAAACAAATCCCCAAAACACATCGGGCTGCTTCGAGACCCGAACCAAAGGTTCGACTAAGTCATAAATGTCATTCCGGAGCTAATGAAACCGAAGAAACTACGAATGGAACACATTTATCCAAAAGTCAACTATATGTCAAACTCTTCTAATCTCTTAATTTAGAATTTCTCAAACTTAACTAAATGAGTCTGAAACCTACTCGGTCACCTCAGAAACCGTGTTACCCATCTCCGAAAGTCACAAGCAAGCAAATAAAGAATCGGGATTTAGGGGTTTCTAGGCAAAATAAGCAAAATGACTTTTCGAGTCGTTACATCAGGTACCACTTAAATAAATGTTTGTACTCGAACGGTAAAATAAGAAAATACATGAGCTCTCAAATAGCTTGGGGTAGTTATACCGCATATCAGACTTAGTCTCCCATGTAGCCTCATTCACTGGACCTCAACTTTCTGACCTGCATGTCTAGAATAGCTACATGCTCCTCTATATAAGCTAGATCATGATCCAACATCACTGCGTCCCAACTAATAATATGAGAATCATCAGGAACATACTTCCCCAACATCGAGACATGGAATACCGGATGTACACTAGATAAACCAAGAGGTAAAGTCAACTCATCGGCCACCTCGCCAACTCTGTCCAAGATCTCAAAATGGCTAATAAACCTCGGGCTGGGCTTGGCCTTCTTTCCAAACCTCATCACACCCTTCATGGGTAAAACCTTCAGCAATACGCACTCACCAACCATAAACTCCAAAGGTCAGACTCTCTGGTCCGCATAACTCTTTTGTCTACTCTAGGATGTAAGAAGCCGGTCCTGAATCAACTTAAGTTTATCCAGTGAATCAACTTAACTTAACTTTTGCCATACAAGTGCATACTTCTTTCAAAAAATCAAATTTACCTATATTCTATAAACCATGCATGCTTTTATCAAAAACTTAATTTCACATTACATTTTATAAGCCATGCCCTGCAATGCATACTTTATCAACAAATCAGTTTTTATATATTTTATAAACAATGCTATACAAATGCATATTTTTATCCAAAAATCAACTTTACATATATTTTATGAATAATGTCATACAAATGCATGTTTTTGTTGTAAAAATCTACTTTGCATGTATTTTATAAACAATGGCATACAAGTACATCTTTTAATCTACTACTTGAAACTTCCTTTAAACTAACTTTATATTTCAAACATGCATTTTTCTTTAGCATAATAATTAACTGAGTTTGACCGGATAAACGCAAGTTAGCGGATCTTAAAGGATGCCTAACCCCTTGTCTTTTATAATAATAGAGAACCCTTACCCATAATCTCATAGTTTCGCAGACCTTAACCGGAGTTCATTTTTAGCATTTATGTTAACATTTAGGTGTCCTAATTTACCGTAGAATAATTAGGTGGCGACTCCTCAACAACATTCCAAAATCCAGGGGAAACGCCCGTGCGTCCCAACCGTTGGTAAAAAAATGGGCGCGCACAACTAGAATTGAATCTACGGAAGAAATTTCTGCACTAGTGTCACGAACATATGCCAAATAAGAAAGGCACCCCTTCTCTACCATCTTCTGAGCTTTTAGAAATGAGATCACCCTTTCGGATACTGGCTTAGAGTGCCCTTCCAAACTAATTGAGGAATACCATGCATGACTAATGTAAGGGTCTTGGCATAACAATCAATGATATCATGATACGAAGTTAATCAATCCATATCCAATATAGCATCAAAGTCTACCATATGCAAAACTTTCAAATCTACATGAGTATCATACCCCATCAAGGTAACTACACAACCCAAATAAGCCCGATCTACCACTATAGAATCCCTAACAGGTGTAGACACATGAATAGTCATGACTAGAGACTCACACATCAAATCCAAATTTAATGCAAAGTAGGCAGACACATAAGAATAGGTAGACCCTGGATCGAATAAAACTGTAGCATGTCGATAGCAAACTAAAAGAGTACATGTGATCACAACATCGGAGGCCTCTACCTCAGGTCTTCTTGGAAAAGCATAGAAATGGCCACGATTACCCCCACGTCCACCACTTCAGCCATACTGAGCACCGCCATGACTTGTCTAAGGGCCATATCTTTCGCTTTGAGCACCATCCCTAGCACCCTGGGACCCACCTCTAACTGGCTGCCCCGCTGCTCTAGCTCCAGAACCCTAAGACTACCCACCCTGCCTGAGTATGGGGAAATCCCTCTTGAAATGTCCAAGATCTCCACACTCAAAACAACCTCTAGGAACTGTCGACGACTGAGAAGAAGAAGAACTGACTCCTGAATGACCACTACGACCAGAGGGCCGATAAGAACGCGGGGTCAACTGCTATAAGAAGTACACACATACTGGCCTCTCTCTGATGTAGGCATAACAACAATAACTAGTCTAACACTCGGACGGTAATGACCTTCACTATAATGTCCTCGGCTTCCAGATGAGACAACCACATGAGTGCTGAAACAAGGCCTCTTGACCACCCTATCCTCGTAATCCTCTCTCCGAATAAACTCGGTCTCTTTCACGGCATCAACAATCTGGTGGAAGGTGGAACCTGTGGCAGCCATATGTGCTGCGATCAAATGAAGAGGACATATCAGTCCATTGGTGAACCTTCTCACCCTCTCAGCCTCATCGAGTCGAATCATCAAAGCATGGCGAGACAAGGCATAGAAACACATCTCATACTCGGTCACAGACATACGGCTCTGGCATAACCCCTCAAACTGAGCCTTTCTCCTCTCTCTGACATAAGGCACGAACTTCTCTAAGAAAATCTAGGTAAATATAACCCGAGTCATATGAAGGGACCTTGCTGGTCTAGACTCCAGTTAGGACCGCCACCACTGCTAGGTCGGTCCGACCATCTATAAAGCAGTATAATTAACACCGCGGGACACCACTATTCTGAGATTGTGCAACCTCTCATAACAGCTAATCAAGAACTTATATGCATTATCCTCGGGACCCTCATACTATCTGGGAGGATCTAACTTTTGGAACCTCTTGAACATATTTTGCTGCTCAATAGACATAGCAGGTTATGTAGCTAGAGGTGTAGCAAGATCAGGTATAGACATACTAAGAAATTGCGGAACAATAGCAAGTGCTGGACAAACCCAGGTGCCCAAAATCCGGGCATAGCAGTGTGGTCAAGAGTCTGTCCTGCAATATTAGTATGAGACCCATTAAAAGTAACCGGATAAACACCTTGAGCTATTGAATCCAAAAAGCTCATCATCCAAATCAAATATTTCCTAAAGTACTGATGTGGCAATGAAATCTGGGGGCATCTCATCCCTTCCGGCCCTGTCAGCCTGAACCTGCTCATCCTTCTCAATCGGAACCTCATCCTCCTTTAAAATAGCCTAGGCCCCGAAGACTCTGCACGGTCACAAGCCCGAGCAAATATGGGTGCTCGGCCTCGGGCAACAACTCAAGGTCTACCTCTGGCTCTACCTCGCCCCCTGCCCCATGCACCACCTTTGACAATGAGTACGGGTACATGTGCGAGATTCTACTCTCCTTCTGCGGCTGATCTATTTCTCACCATATGTGTGAAAGAATGAAACAAAGAAATTTAGAATTCAATCTTAATCGATCGCACGAAGGAATAAAAGAGTTGAAGTTTCCTAAATGTCTTATAGCCTCTCGAAGATAGGTAGGGAGCTATTCATACTGATCCACAAGACTCTACTAGACATCACTTATACTTATGAGACCATTAACCTTGAGCTCTGATACCAAATTTGTCACGATCTCAAATCCCATTTGTGTCGTGAAGGCGCCTACCCTAACCCGTAGGCGAACCCAACCAACAATCATATGAATAAGTGGAATTAAATACGGGAAATAAAAAAGTACAAGAGAAATAATTAACAAGTCTTAGAATATGAAAGGACATAAGTCTAAAAAAATCCCCAACAAGATCTAGTAGTCATGAGTACAGACTCTAGTAACATCCGAATACAACGGTGAATAAGAAATACATAAACTGTCTGAATGTAGCAATACATCACTGTATAAAAATAACAAAAACAGAATATAAAGACAGAATGTAGTTCTAGTGCCAGGAAAAAAGTTGTGGCTCACCCTGGACTCCAATATCATGCGCACTAAGGAAATGGATGAAGCTGCACTGGTGTCGTCTCTTGGCTCGGTACCTGCACATAGAGTGCAACAAGCGTAGAGTGAGTACGGGAAACACGTGTACTTAGAAAGCATCGTCGACCGACCCTAGCTATAACGTCACTGAGGGCTAGTACTTTCTGGTACCTCTCTCTACTAGTTAACTACTTAAGCATAAGAATAATTCAATTAACCAACCTATAATAAGTCTACAATTCAGTTAATCATAAGTACTATTAAGTCACACATCGCACAAGTCCAACCTAAACCCTGTTCAGGGTGTGTAGATCCCTCAAGCTTCTCTACTAAATCTCACAACAAGGTTAAGCATAAGCTAACAATATTCCTTCTAGCAGTCTAAAGGTCACAAGTATAACAAAGTTTAAATCCAGGCACATATAACATCAACACATATCACGAATATAAATAAATGCAATGCAGGATGATATGTATGAATGCAAATGGCCATAAATACCTGGTATACACACGGTGCTGCAGTAGCTGTCACGTGACCCATGGGGGACTCATGAGGTCCATATAACCATCCGATCCCATCGGATACTAGCACGAGGACTGAAGTGTCAAGATTTACTTCGTGTAATGGAGTGTTTAAAAATTAAAATGTGTTAACGAGCCTATGATACAATATCAAATTTAGTGAAAGCAATAAATTCGCCCTACATCAATCCACTCCTCCCCGCCGTGCATAATTTTTTTAAAGTTCTTTCTAAATCAAAAAAGTTAGATTGAAATTTATTTTTATATTTAGTAGCTTTTTAATTACAATATTGACATGACATGTGTTTTTCCATAAGATTCGAAAGGCATGAGAGTAAACTCTGTCGGATCAAGTATAATACTAACACACCCGATAAAATTATGTCTAATCAAATTCTAAAATAAATAACAAAATTGTATTCCCTCAAATGCAACAATGTTTCTACGCCCAATAGGCAGTAGCTTCATCATCAACCTGTCCCGCCCTTCATTACATTTTCAAAGAACAATATATTCATTGAGTAGTTGATTCTTTCTATTACAATAACAATATATTTAGTATAATTTCACTAGGTCTCACAATAACAATATATTTAGTATAATTTCACTAGGTCTCACCTGGTGAGAATTCAATAGAATGCATATAGACTTTATCTCTTCTTTGTGACAGGTAGAAAGATTATTTTCAATAGACCCCGATCCAAGAAGAGATGAAAAAGCAACATCAATAGTAAGCAATAATAGCGACACTCTTGTATTAGTATATTTCCACTAAATTAAAGGGTAGTTTTGCACATGGTTATTATAGAAAAGTTTATATTGCACTACAGTCATTAAACTATTGTTCGTAAAAAGATACTTAATTTTAATTAAGGCATAATACATAAATAAATCCTCAAACTTGGTTTCATTTTTTAAGTATGCCCTACAATTTTAGGTGTACACAAGTAGGCATGCACCTCAACTTGTCTCTACTTTATCAGTTGAACACTTTAACTTATAAAATGATCATTCAGACGTCTCCAAAATTTATGTGTCACGTCAGTGCCACATCAGCATTTGTGTTTACGTATTCAACTTTTTACAAATTGAGGTGCCTACTTGTGTACACCTAAAATTGTAGGGCATACTTAAAAAATGAGACCAAGTTTGAGGATTTATTTATGTATTATGCCTTAATTAAATATCACAAAAGTCGTTAAATTATTTATTGTAACAAATAAGTCACTGAAATTTGCCTAAGTATCGACCAATATCACTAAAAAGTTTATCTTGGTGACCGAAAGATACTTCAATTTTAACTAAATATGATATAAAATGTCTCATTTGTTTTCTCCTAATGATTTTTTGTGATACATAAGCAAAATTAAGTGATTCTTTTGAGACAAAAAAAGTTTAGCAACTCTCGCGATATTAAAGTAAAATTGAGTGAGTTTTTCGTTATGAAAATTAGTTCAATAATTTTAGTGCATTAAAGTTAATGTTAAGTGATCAGCTATGAAATTAATCTGCTTTTAAGCAGAGTTTCTCTTTACACAACCATAAGATGTTTAATTTACTGATGAATACATCATATTTTTATTATCAAATAATTGCAATTACCAATCCGACAGGCTGAAGAAATTGTATATCATACTACAATCAGTGTTCTCGATAACCATCATGCTCTAAAATAACATTTCCTTATTGTTAAACAGAGTAATATACCTGTGATATACACCCAATATACAGCAGTGTATATCACAGGCAAAGCAAAGAGACTGAGCAAGAATGGGTATCGGCGCAACGGGGCCTCGGCATTGGGCCACGGCAGTGGCTGAAGCCCATCACGGGCAGTGTTGGTTGTAATATATTAGGAGTGTAGATTGATGTAATATTGTAGTGTAAAGGTTACCTTAATTAGTGTTATACACTTACCATAATTGTATAGTTAGAATTATGGTAGAATAAGGATTTAGAAATAGAATAGGAATAGGATTCTCCTATTATGAAAATATGTAACTTGTATATATAGCCTTTCAATTAATGAAAATAATCAAGGGGATTATTTCTTTCATGGTATCAAGAGACTAGGTCTAAACAAAAGTTTTTCTCTCAACTTTTGTCCTCTCTTTGATTTTCAGCCTAGACACCCCACCCCCCCCCCGGGTTTCTCTTCCAAAATTCGTCTTCCGCTTTCACAAACACCTCTCTTAAATTTCCCTTCCTTCTTTGTTCTTTCAATATGTCTAAGAACAATTATCATCCTGCACTCATGGTTTCCAACATCAAGAAATGTATCCATATTGTCCTTAAGATGGAAAACGTCCAATATGCGACGTGGGTGGAGTTGTTTAAAATTCACGCTATCTCCTATCAAGTTCTTCATCACATCATTCCTCCCGCTAGACCACTTCCTGCAGAGGATCCTGAGTTATGGATTACTCTTGATGCTACCGTTCTCCGGTGGATCTACGCCACTATTTTAGTGGACCTTCTACAGACGATTATTGAGCCGAATACCACGGCTATGGCTGCATGGAATAGATTGCGTGACATATTCCAAGACAACCAACATTCACGTGTCGTCACACTCGAGCAGGAATTCTCTCTAGTTCGAATGAACGAATTTCCAAACGTTTCTGCATATTGCAAGAAACTCAAGGAGTTGCCAGATCAACTCCGTAATATTGGCGCACCGATAACAAATGATCGTCTAGTTCTACCGTTGGTTGCCGGTCTTTCGGAGGCCTATAGTGTTGTTGGAACTCTCATTCGCCAAAGCAACCCTCTTCCTGACTTCTATCAAGCCCGCTCCATGCTTACGTTGGAAGAAGCCGGTTTGGCTAAAAAGGCGGCTACCGGAGCAATCCCCGTCGTCATGGTGGCGTCCTCTCCTAGTTCTTCGGGTTTTGTTAATAATTCGGGCCAAAACCATAATCATGGTGGCGGCAAGAATAATCGCAAGAATAATAACAAAAACCGCGGGGGCAAACGCGGAGGTTCTGGTGGCGGTTCCGGTGGTCAGCAAGTAGACGGTGGGTCCCATCCAGGGAACAGTTGCCCACCACCCCACTGGGCCCAGCAATGGGGCCCATGGCAATGGGGCTGGGGCAGTGGGCCGTGGGCAAGCAGTCCTCAACATCCAGCAGGAAATTCCAGGGGCCAGTGGACTGGCCAACAGTTGAGGCCCAACACCCAGCATTGGTTGCCCACTGTCCAGTGGCCTAGCAGCAGCGGCAGTAGCAGCCTATGGCCCAGCTCCATCATGGACAAGAATTCTTGGGCCCCGACCTCCGCAAGCCCATCATGCAGCAGGCCCCACTCATACCGATATCGAGGCCGCGATGCACACGTTGAGGTTAACTCAACCGGACCCAAATTGGTATATGGACACCGGTGCCACGACTCACATGACTTCCGAATCAGGTACTCTCTCATCTTATTCCAATTTGAGCACCCCTCGGGAGATAATTGTTGGTAATGACAGTTCAATTCCAATTCTAGGGTATGGTCAGAAAACGTTGTCTCCCCCCAATCCACCCCTTCTCTTGAAAAATACTTTACATGCTCCTAAATTGATTAAAAGTTTAGTGTCTGTCCGAAAGTTCACAACTGACAATTCGGTTTTCGTTGAATTTGATCCTTTTGGTTTCTCTGTGAAGGATTTCAAGACGGGGAGCCATCTCATGAGGTGTGATAGTAGGGGGGATTTGTATCCTATCATGCCCGATTTCAGTCCATCGAGTCAAGCCTTGCCGTCAGTTTTTGCAGCCATCTCTCCTTCCGTGTGGCATGCTCGCCTGGGTCATCCGGGATCTTCTATTTTATCAGTTTTAGATAAAAATAGTTTTATTTCTTATAAGGGTACGAGTCGTACTCCAATTTGTCAGTCTTGTTCATTAGGAAAAATTGTTAAGTTGCCATTTGTAGACTCCAATTCTCATACTTCAATGCCATTTGATATTATTCATAGCGACCTATGGACATCTCCTGTTCTTAGTTCAATGGGTCATCGATATTATGTTCTCTTTTTAGATGATTATTCTAGATTTTTGTGGACGTTTCCAATTGCGAACAAATCACAAGTATTTTCCGTCTTCATCAAATTTAGAGCGTTCATTCATACTCAATTCGAAAGAGAAATAAAAAATATTCAATGTGATAATGAGAAAGAGTATGACAATAGGGAGTTTAGGGAATTCTGTGCTAATAATGAGATCAATTTTCTGTTTTCGTGTCCTCATACATCTTCACAAAATGGAAAGGCCGAACGCAAAATTCATTCCATAAATAACATTGTCCGAACTCTCTTAATTCATGCCTCCATACCTTTATATTTTTGGCATCATGCTCTACAAATGGCCACATATCTTCTTAACATAATTCCGTCTAAAGGTCTGACATATTCTTCCCCCTCAAAATCCTATATAATAAGAACCCGTCTTATTCTCCCCTTAGGATTTTTGGATGCTTGTGTTATCCGTTATTCTCATCCACCACAATTAACAAACTTCAGGCTCGGTCTACCTCGTGTGTTTTTTTGGGTTATCCGTCGAATCATCGTGGTTATAAATGTTTTGACTTATCTTCCAAAAAATCATAATTAATCGCCATGTCATTTTTGATGAAACCCAATTTCCTTTTGCGAAAGTTCATACTCCCGAGCCTAAGTCGTATAATTTTTAGGATGACCAAATATCCCCGTATATTATCCGGAATTTTTCGGACATCTCCCGCACCCAAAATTCTCCAGCGGGCCCACTGCCCGCTGGCCCCACAGTCCCGTGCCCAGTTTTTGACACCTGGAACAGTTCCAGCAATTGGGCCAGTCCAGCCCACATCTCGGAACCGGTCCAGATATTGATTCCAGTTACCGCTTTGGGCCAGCAGACCCACTGCCTGCTGGCCAGTCCGTCCCGAGCCTAGAAAATTCCCAAAATTCCATCAATTCTTTCTCAAGTCATAGACCGATCACTCGTAGTCAACGGGATATTTTTACACCTAAAAGACATTTTAATTTATATTCTGATGTCTCTAAATCCCCCTTACCCCGCAATCTTGTGTCTGCATTAAATGACCCTAATTGGAAAATTGCTATGACTGATAAATATAATGCTCTTATTGATAATAAGACGTGGGAGTTGGTGCCTCGTCCATATGGTATTAATGTTATCAGGTCTATGTGGATTTTTGCTCATAAGGAGAATTCAGATGGGTCTTTGCTCGACATAAGGCGCGACTTGTTGGTGATGGTAAAACTCAGCAGGTTGGGATCGATTGTGGTGAGACGTTTAGTCCGGTGGTCAAACCGGCTATCATTCGCACTGTGCTTAGCTTGGCTCTTTCAAAGAATTGGCCAATTCATCAGTTGGATGTCAAGAATGCTTTCCTACATGGTGATCTCAAGGAAACAGTCTATATGCATCAGCCGTTGGGTTTCAGGGATCCAAACCGTCTTCATCATGTATGTTTGTTGAAGAAGTCCTTATATGGGCTTAAGCAGTCCCCACGGGCCTGTTACATGAGGTTTGCTGACTTTGTTTCAACTATTGGGTTCACTCACATCAGGTCAGATAATTCCTTGTTCATCTACCGCCGTGGTTCGTCCTTGGCCTACATTCTGTTATATGTGGATGATATCATCTTGACTGCCTCTTCCGATGCCTTGCGCCAATCTATCATGACCATGCTAAGTTCTGAGTTTGCTATGAAAGACTTAGGGCCTTTGAGTTATTTTTTGGGGATTGCCGTCAAGCGTCATTCAGGTGGATTGTTTTTGTCTCAACGAAAGTATGCTTCTGAGATCATAGAGAGGGCTGGGATGTCATCCTGTAAGTCCACTTCCACGCCAGTTGATGGAAACCCCAAGCTGAGTGTCGCAGCAGGTGCACCATACGAGGACCCGACCCGCTATCGCAGTCTTGCAGGGGCCCTCCAGTATCTTACCTTTACCAGACCAGATATTATGTATGCGGTTCAGCAGGTGTGTTTATTCATGCATGATCCAAGAGTTGAGCACATGAATGCAATCAAACGCATCATTCGGTATATTCATGGGACACTGGACTATGGGTTGCACTTGTGTCTTTCATCTACATCCACACTTGTCTCTTACACGGATGCTGATTGGGGCGGTTGTCCCGACACCAGACAGTCGACTTCTGGCTATTGTATGTTCCTTGGCAACAACTTGGTCTCCTGGTCTGCAAAGTGTCAGGCAACTCTATCACGCTCAAGTGAAGAGGCAGAATATCGAGGGGTAGCGAATGTGGTCTCCGAATCATGTTGGCTACGTAATTTGCTGTTGGAGCTTCATTGTCCCATTCATAAGGCAACCTTGGTATATTGCGATAACATTAGTGCCATCTACATTTCAGGTAACCCAGTTAAATACCAACGCACTAAGCATATCGAAATGGACATTCACTTTGTCCGTGAAAAGGTTGCAAAGGGTCACGTTCGCGTATGCCATGTCCCGTCTCGTTATCAAATTGCAGACATCTTTACAAAGGGTCTACCAGCGTTCTCTTTGAAGATTTTAGGGACAGTCTCAGCAGTGTATATCACAGGCAAAGCAATGGAACGGGCAAGGCGGGGCCTCGGCGGTGGTGAAGCCCATCACGGGCAGTGTTGGTTGTAATATATTAGGAGTGTATATTGATGTAATATTGTAGTGTAAAGGTTACCTTAATTAGTGTTATACACTTATCATAATTGTATAGTTAGAATTATGGTAGAATAAGGATTTAGAAATAGAATAGGAATAGGATTCTCCTATTATGAAAATATGTAACTTGTATATATAGCCTTTCAATTAATGAAAATAATCAAGGGGATTATTTCTTTCAACGTCCAACTTTTCTTCAGAACTGAATTCGTATATTATGTTATATTATATGTTCTCTATAATAATATTTGATATAATCGTAAAAAAATATCTGAACAAACTATTCCATTCTAAAAAGCTTTGATTGTATATAAGAAAATCTTTTAGATGATAGGATTGCTATGGAACTTCATTAGAAGAATACTGTAAAAGCTTTGATGCAGTGTATGAGTTTTTTCCTAAAATGAAAAGAAGAAATAATTGATTACGTACCCAAAAAATGAGCTTTTCTTTTTTGGCCAAAAATGGATAACTCCTTAATCCACCTAAAAGAGTCTTCTTTTCCTATAAAATGACCTGTTCTAGCATAGTTCTTGGAGCATCTTTTTTGGCAATTTTTAAAAGGCCATCAAATTTCATATTCAAAGAAATAAATAACATTACAAGTAATGATTTCGTAACACATATAAACATATTCTATTAACTTGAAGAAGATTAAAGATAGTTAACCTGTTGGATGTGGTCAAATTAGATTAGTGTGTTACAACTTTTAATAACGTCAATTTATAAAACTTGAATTCAATTTTTAGTGAATATTTCCTATAAGGCAGCTTGATCACCAATAAACAACGAGAAAAGGAAAAAAAAAGGACGATTTACAATCTATGCAACTTACGAGTTTACGTGAGTTCAGAAATTTTCACCCAACCCTTTATATATGTAAAAAAAATTATCAAAATATCTCCATTTTATTTTATTTGATACTATTTTCTCATTAATCCGTTAAGAAAAACATAATCTATTTATATATGACATGTTTAAGATTATAAGTTTTAAAAGTCTTACGATCACGCAAACAGGGGCAGAGCTACAGCTTGGGAAGGGTGGTCAGATGAACATCATTCGTCGAAAAACTCTACTTAAAAGTCTTACAACCACGCAATGACGCAAATGTTATGACATGTTTTGGACGGTAAGTTTTATAAAGTCTAATATTCCTTAAACTCCATACCGAGTCAAATTATGATAACGAAGTGGAACGGAAGGTGTATACATATTTTACTGTAAAAATCTACTTATTATTATGATATATTAATTTAAGATCCTGATCAGAACTTATAAACTTCAACATGTCAATCTACCTTTGCTCCTGCCTCCCGATGATGAACAGTGAAAATCACTACTAAAAATTAATATTTTTTCATTGAAAAATATTCAGTGGTTATTTTCATCAAATGTTAGTGATAAAAATCTAAATAGTAGTGTTTTCATACAGAAAAATTAGAAAGTTTTTCAACATTTCAATGGAACTTGTTTTCAACCATGCATTTTCTCAGTGAGCTGATTCAATGAAATGAGATGAAAAATTTATATTTTATAATATTAATTTTCCACACAATATCCGTGGGAAAAACCTCTATTACTAGTAGTGAATTAGTAGGAAAAATGCATGTTTTGGGAAAAGAAAGAAACGAAAAAGAGGACAAAAGGATGAAAACAAAGGAGACAAGACATGAGAGCATAGCCATGAGACACTTGAGTTTCCTTTTCAAAATGACAGTGTGATTTGAGCAAAAAGCTAATTCTAGTGTGTCTTGTGACTTTTGTCTATTGGAGTCACTGTGCTATGTCTCTTCAGACAATTCGTTAGGGGGTGGATCAAATAGATAAAGGTGTTGCCATTGTGAAAAATATTTTTTTCAAATTTTTTTACCAACCGACAAAATACCCTAATTATGTCCTCTCCACTCTTAACACATTTCATCTTCACACCCACCCCGTAGCTTCCTTCAACATCACCTCACTCCCCAACCCATCATGCACTCCCCACTTCTCATAATATTCGTCTAGATTATATACAAATGCTTTTAGAATAATATTTTTTGCTTACGTACCAAACATAAGAAATAAGTAAAAACTTACTTATTTTTCTGAAAAATATTTTAGTCTTCATACCGAACACACCCTTAATGTCTGCTCGAACACTTATCATCCCACCTAATTTTTCCATATATCCTTCATATTTTTTTTTGATATCCAGCTTCCTACCTTACGCCAGACTATTCCTAGAGATAGTAGTACCGGTCCCTCAACACTACTATCAGTAAATTGGGGATGTGCCTGAATGACCACGATTTGATAACAGAACAATTGATATCGCTTACAAGGTCCTATCCCAGAAGAGAGCAAAGTGCTCCCACCAAGATTCGAACCCACACTGCAGGCCTCCAGCTGAATTTTAAGTTTACCTCCTTTGCCATCCAGCTATGCCGGGACTATATATCCTTCATAATTGACACGAAGAGGCACTGGTCTTGTATGTCAATGATTGTTGGAAATCAAAATGGGCTCAAGTGTAAGTGGATTACATCTAGATAATGGGCTTCTGGTGGAGATGAAGGCCCACTTTATTGGCTGTATTACATGATGCTGTTTGCAAGTGGCCCATTAATCTTCTGTCTTAATTTTGTAAATTTGGTTTTTGCTTTTCTATTTTTTCCTTGACATGTAAATTGAGGCACTTAAATACCAATGAACCTTAATTTATACAAATTAATTAGTGAAGTTAAGGGAAATTTGTAAGTCGAAGGAAGCTTAGTATTAAACAATATAATAAAATGGAATCTTGTTGAGTTGGTAAAAAGATTTACTCATCTTAGTCTTTTCATAAAATTGAGGTAATAGATAAATTATAATCATACAAGTTAGACTATTTGAACTAGCTAACAAGTGGTAATGGGCATTAGATGCCTACCATAGTGGAAGCTAAGAGAAGGGGGGGGGGATTGGAGAGGCTGTTCAGAGATTGCCACGTGTACTTGTAGAATTCAAATAGGATCTAGTTATATACATTGAAATTGTTAAAAAGAAAATTTACAGTTATAGTGAATTTTAACAAGTAATCGGGGGTGGAAATAGCATTCTGCTTACGGATTTGACAAAATCCAGTAGCTTTAGAGCATATAGATATGTATTTGTGTTAAACATTCACTTAATTTGTATAAATAATTTATCAAGAACCCAATAATTTTTTATTTTAGAATTTAAAATCCATAAACTCCAAATCTTAGCTCCGCTTCTGCATGTAATAACAAGTTAGTTACAACAATTGTAACAACATACCCAATATAGTTGCTATTTTTTTCAAATTATCGATTAGCACTTATCATAATTTTTTAGAGTTACTTAATAAATGGACTAATTGCATAATTATTTTCTACGTCAATTAATAGAACTTGAACACTTCAGTGTTTAGATAGCTGTACAACTCTTTATCCACTCCAGTACTCCAACAAGATTGTAAGGGGGAAAGTGTTAACGCTAAAATTTGATATTAACTTGGGCTCACGCAACATGGGCCTCGTCATATATACATGGGCTTGATTAGCTAGATTCTGCGCAGAGATAGCGTTATCTGACAATTTTTCGGCTCTGTGTTGTTAAATGAGACATTTAGTCAGGTTGTCCGTTGGAAATGAGTGATTTATTAAATAAAGTTATCTACAAATATAATTGCATGTTAAGTGGTCCAATTATATAAATACTTTTTACACCGTCAATGCATATAAGTACATTCTTCTTTAACTTGCAATAATACAATGACCTTTAAATTTTACGCAAAGGTGAAAAAATAATCGAATTTGCGCTTGAACTTTACGAATAATCTAAATTTTCCCTTTAGCTTCTGCCGTTAGCCCATAAAGTGTAAACTCGATAGTCGAGCCGTTATGGTTAATGACGGAGATAGAAACAATTTTTTTTTTAACGGAGTTGTTCCATTTCACACCGTTGAGGGGCATTTCCACTCAATGCCGTTCTTTTTAAAAATAACATATATAGCACAATTTTGTATATGGAATTCAGTTATATACATTAACTTGTTATAATAGGTATGTTAATATTTATTCTAGGTTACTAATCTGTATAGTTAAGATAGTTACCTACTATATATATAACTAGAAGTTAAGTAATCTAATTATATAAATATCTTTGATACTATCTGTGCATATAAGTTAAATTCTTCTTTCATCCATCACGTAATACAAGGACCTTTAATTTGCAAGAACAAAAGCTCTTGCACTAGTACAACATAACCTAAAATAGTAACCAAACTAGCACTAGATGTGCTTAGATATTTTCCTCTACTTTAGCCAAATTTTAAAGGGATAATAGGATAGGAAGCCAAAGTGGTTATCCCACAAAGGCCACCTTCAATAACAGTGTCTCTAGCAATTTTCATGTAACCATTTTCACCCAACTAGTCCCCCAAGAAGTTTTAATCAACCAATATTTTGTACCATCTTCATTTGTCCCATAACCAATTATAGTAACGGCATGATGAAGTTGATCATCACAACTTCCGTTGTATACACCACTTTGGTACATATGAAATTCTTCGGTCACGACGATACCGACCGAGATGGGTCGTTGCGATACTGCTTTTAATAATGTTGGTTCGCTCGATGGTAAAGTTTCGTAACAGCTCATTTTCACGGCAGCCCTCCGTCCCTTGAGTGCTCTTGCATGAATCTTGATATTCCTCATACAAGTAGTTAAATTCCGTCGCGATTCCTCCATTTTCTACGACAAAATCGTAGGCGGTTGTCATTAAACCGCCATTACAACCATTGTTTTCGGTTGTGCAATCTATTAGAATAGGATTTGATAATTATGGTAATATAGAATTTGTAGTTCTATTAGAATAGGGTTACCCTTTACCCTATTAGACTAGGAAAATGAGGATTTTACCTTATATAAGGAGGTCATTATGATGAATGAAAAGCATAAAAGAATTCTCTCATTATTCTTGTCTCTCTAAATTCTCGTCCCTGTCTCGATTTCAACATGGTATCAGAGCCACGTTAAAAAGAACACAAAACCCCTAAAATAATGACAGGTGACGGTAAAGAAACCGGCGATACCAGCAAAGGAATTGCTGGTGAAAAAACAAAACCCAAAGAAAAACAATTTCTCCCTACGACATTACGTCGAATGATAACCCTGGAATTGTGGTGATACAAGTCCAATTGAAGGGGAAAATTATAAAGAATAAGCTAGATCCATGAGGATAGCCCTAAGAGCAAGAAAGAAGTTCGGCTTCGTCGACAGTACAATAAAAAACCGGACGAAGAGTTGTCGTACTTGGAAGATTGATGGACTATAAATTTACTGTTGGTGTCGTGGATTCGCAACACCATAGAACCGATGCTTCGCTCAATAATTACACATAAAGAGGAAGCAAAAGAATTATGGACGAGCATCTGAGAACGGTTCGCCGTTATTAACGGCCCGCTAATGCAACAACTAAAGGCGGAACTAGCGTAGTTCAAGAAAAAGGGAAGGACCATAGTGGATTATATGAAAAACTCACTAAGTTGTGAGACAAATTGGAAAATTATGAATAGATCTCAACTTGTACGTGAGAAAAGTGCACGTACAATCTAGGAACGGTCTTAGAAGTCAAAAGGGAAGAAGAAAAAGTGTATCTTTTCCTCATGGGATTGGATGAGGGAACATATGGAACAGTGAGGTCGAACATACTGGCCCATAAATTATTGACATCATTAAACAAGGTCTATTCGAAGTTGGTGCAAACAGAGCGTGTGAGAGGAATTACACGAAAACAGAGGACTGGAGTAAAACCATGACTTTTGCCGTACAGGAAAGAAACCCTTACCGTGACCAAGGTAAAGGAAAAAATGATGATGCATTCTACACACATTGCAAGATATCCGGACACGTTGTAGACGGATGTTTTCAACTCATTGGTTATCCGGATTGGTGGTCAGAAAATAAAAAAAAAGACCCAAGAAAACAGGAAAAAAAAGATGAGGACAACAACAACAACAGAGAGGTGAACCGGGATCCGATTGTGGAAGAGGCAACTATAGGGATAACATTGTAGTTTTCAAAGAAGGAACTCAGGCAGAGACAAAATCGGTGAATATAGGTGGCACATGACATCACAATTTGAGCAATGAGATCCGAAGACTGTGATTCACATGTTGAAGTTTCAGAGAATAAACCCGAATGGGAAGATGAATAGTAAGACCGAAAACTCATCCTGGATCATAGACTCTAGAGCTATCAACCATGTGACATGTAATTCAAAAATCTGAGCAATAAGCGAGATATTTTTAAGTGTCTGGTTGGTCTTCCGAACGGAAGTAGCTCGGTGGCTACAAAAGAAGGAACAACCAGGCTGAATGACAAGATATGGTTGAAGAATGTTCTTTATGTTCTGAATTTGACATGCAATTTAATTTATGTATCACAACTACTTGATTATTTAAATTATGATATGATATTTAATAGAATTATGTTTGATATACTGGACTCCACCACGAGGAACCTTATTGGAAAGGTTGAGCGTCGAGGTGGACTTTACAATTTTTAGAATGTGCCGCTAATATGCGCTACGAAGGCAGAGACAGTTGATTGGTTCTATCTTTGGCACAAACGACTGGGTCATCCTTCAGCACAAGTAACGAATTCTAATACGACATTAGGCTTAAAAGAGAGTGGTGATAGATTGGATAGAGAATGTAATGTATGCCAACGAGCAAAGCAAACGAGAAGCATTTTTCTTTTAAGTGATAATATTGCTTCGGATACTTTTGAGATGATCCATTGCGATTTATGGGGACCATATAGAACCCCTTCCTCTTGTGGTGCTTCATATTTTTTTATTATTGTAGATAATCTTTCACGAGCCATGTGGATCTTTCTCTTAGCTAAGAATAAAGAGGTGCCTTAAACCTTGAAGAATTTCTTCTCTCTTGTGGAGAGGCAGTTCGGAAAAAGAGTGAAAATAGTTAGAAGTGATAACAGAACCACTCTCACGTGTATGAAGACTTGCTTCTTCGAATATGAAATTATATTTCAAACATCTTGCACAGGGACACCTCAGCAGAATGGAAGAGTCGAAAGAAAACACCGTCACATTCTTAATGTAGCGCGAGCATTGAGATTTCAAGGCCATCTTCCTATTAAATTCTAGGGAGAATATGTTTTCATTGTGGGATATTTGATCAATAGAACACCGCCTTTAGTTTTGAATGAAAAAACCCCTATAAACTTTTATATGGGAATGCACCTAGGTATGGCCACTTAAGGGTGATAGGGTCATTATGCTATGCACACCTAAAGGGAAGAACGAGGGACAAGTTTAAGAGTCGGAGTCGTAAGTGTGTCTTTTTGGGATACCCCTACGGGAAAAAGGGTTAGAGATTGTATGACTTAGAGAACGACGAATATTTGATCTTAAGAGATGTGGATTTCTATGAGACTAAGTTCGCATTCACTGTAAGACCGAGCAATTTAATCGACATCATAGAGCAATACTGAACGGAAGAAAATCTCCAGAACAAAGTTGTGTTAACATGGACGAAACAGAGGGAGGAATAAACCAACACAACTTTGAAGACAAGACTGATAATATAGGTACGAACGAAACTCATATGGATGAAGTACAGACACCGAATGTCGAACCTATGGATCAGCAGGATTTAGGTCGGACAGATGCCGGTCTGGATAGAGATAACATGGATAAAGTACAGCTGCAAGGTATCCGTACCCATAAAATGCACCCAGACGAATAACTGTGTCAAGGTAAATGTCAAAAGCATGAATCAATCCGGCAATGAGACTACGTCACTGAACCTTTCCAAAGACAAAGTCCATCAACTCATCTGACCGGTTTTCAGAAACCCTCTGGTACATTTTAACTTTTAGCTAACTATATATCCTGTGATAATTTTTTTATGAAACACCAAAGGTTCCTTGCAGCAATTACCAGAAGAACAGAACCAAAAACCTTTTCGGAGGCAATAAAAAAATAACATTAAAAAGTAGTCATCTGGCAAGAGATCCAAGCGTTGGAGGATAATGGAACATGGACACTAGAAACTTTACCATCAGATAAGAAAACAATCGAATGTAGATGGGTGTACAAAATTAAATACAATTCTGACGGCACAATCGAGCGCTTTAAAGCTCGTTTGGTCATCTTCAGAAATAAATAAGAGGAAGGAATTGATTACAATGAAACTTTTTCTCCGGTTGCTAAGATAGTAATTGTTCAGACCTTCCTGGTTGTTGTGGTTGCACGAAATTGAGAGTTGCATCAGATGAATGTGCATGATTCTTTCTTACACGATGAGCTTACGGAGGAAGTTTATATGAAATTGCCACCGAGATTTCATGTTCCTAATCTGGGGCAAGTATGTTGACTCCAAAAGCAAGCTCTAAGGTGTTGGTTTACAAAAAAGTGCTTCGATGAAATATGAGTTCAAACAGTCGTACTCTGATTATTCTCTATTCACTATTCACTGGGGAGGTATGCAACTTAACGTCTTTGTCTATGTGGATGACTTTATTATCTTCAGAAATGATCATAGTGTCATTGAACAATTCAAAGACTATATCCGCACTTATTTTTACATGAAGGATTTGGGCCCCCTCTGAAGTACTTTTTGGGAGTTGAAATGGCACGTGGACCAACTGGATTGTTTCTCTATCAATAGAAATATGCCTTGGATATAATCACTGCGTCTGATTTAATGAGAGC
This sequence comes from Anisodus tanguticus, assembly GCA_034509755.1. Lineage (NCBI taxonomy): Eukaryota > Viridiplantae > Streptophyta > Magnoliopsida > Solanales > Solanaceae > Anisodus > Anisodus tanguticus. The sequence goes on from CM067544.1 coordinate 19,143,999, forward strand.
TAGATCAATCAATACTCCTATGAAACAGAATCATGGTTTGGTGTTAGCTAAATGAGCTACTTTAAGAGATCTGGAACCACAACAGCGTCTGATCGGTAGACTAATATACCTTCGCTTCACGAGACCTGAGTTGTCGTATTGCGTGTATGTTCTGTCCCAATTCATCCTGCAATCAAAGAAAGCATACTGGAACGCGGCTCTCCGTGTGGTGTGGTACTTGAAGAAAAATCCAAGATAAGGCATTGTGATGAGAAAAGATTGTGATCTCTAGTTATACGAATGGTGTGATTCGGACTGGGTCGGATATCCGTTGACTCGAAAATCACTTACCGATTGGTTTATATCCCTCGGGAATTCACCCATATTGTGGAAAACCAAGAAGCAGCACATTGTCTCTCGCTCATCAGCAAAGGCAGAATATCGGTCAATGACAATCTGTGAGTTGAAATGGTTAAAGGGAATTTTACATAGTTTGGATATTGAACATACATCTGCGGTAAAAATGTATTGTGATTGTCAAGCAACATTATTTATTGCGCGAAATCCAGTGTTTCATGATCGGGCTAACACATTGAAGTCGACTGTCACTATGTCCGGGACGCGCTCTAATTCGGAATAATACTTCGCAGTCATGTGTCAATTAGTGAAAAATTTCCCGATGTGTTTATAAAGGCTTTGGGCAAATCGTAAAATGAATATTTAATGACACGTTGGGCATTCATGCTCCAACTTGAGGGGGGTATTATAATAGGATTTGATAATTATGTAATATAGGATTTATAGTCCTATTAGAATATGGTTATCCTTTACCTTATTAGACTAGGAAAATGAGGATTTTACCTCTATATAAGGAGGTAATTATGATGAATGAAAAGCATAAAAGAATTCTCCCATTATTCTTGTCTGCCTAAATTCTCGTCCATGTCTCAATTTTAACACGATCTAATAATTGTTGCTCGGACAATGGAATTAACTTGCCTGTTGAGAGTTTGTTTGCTTGTTCCAAGGCTCCAACCGCCGCAAATGCCCAACAACATTTATATTTATACAATCATATTCATAAAGTAATTAGAGATAGATTTATATGATAAGCATTAGTGTCTCTGTTCCATTTTAGGCGGCACTATTTTCTTTTAGCTTATTCCAAAAAGATTGATGTCTTTCTAAATTTGAAAATAGTTTAACTTTGGACATTACACTTTTACCCTTAATGACAAGTTTTTATTGCCACAAAATCTCATAGCATATTTAAGATCACAAGTTCCAAAAGTTTTTCTTTCTTTCTTCTTAAACTTCATGTCTAGTCAAACAACACAACATAAATTGAAACTGAGGGAATATATGAAAATAAAAATGGCAACTAACCACTATAATAGGCTAAACCATAGTGATGACGTAATTATTAGATCTTTTGCCAATATTACTCCCTCTATTTCAATTTATACGATGCACTTTAACTGAACACGAAGTTTAAAAAAAATAAAGACTTTTGAAATATGTTGTCTAAAATAAGCTAGAAGTATTTGTGTGAGTATAAATCATCTCATTAAGGGTAACTTGAAAAGTTTATAGTTAAGCTCAGTTATATGACAACAACAACAACAATAACTATGCCATCAATCCTACACGAGCCTCTGATCGGCTATGTGAATTTCCACTTCTTTATTTAAGCTCATTTCACCAGGAGAGTATTTGACAAGAAGAGAATATGAAATTTCAAAAGTAAGAGTACAACTAGTTAAACATTTTCTTGAATGGGAAATTGTGACTTACCACATTGACCTTGATGTTTGATGTTAGTGACAGCACCACTCTTCCTCCAATCCATAAAAGATGGAACATCACTCATATTTTCATACTTTAATGATGATGAAATTGTTGGAGATTATTGTTTCGATTTTGAAGAAGACAACTTATTATTAGTATAGTACCTCAAGAACTCCTCAGAAGTAAGATCAGCAAATTCTTTGATGCCTAATTTGTATGACTTAGTCCCATTATTGTTGAATAACTCAATAAATTTCACATTCTTCTTGAAAATATTCAATCTTTTCGCCTTCTCTGCATCATTTTCGCAAGTTCTTCCATGGTTGTCATCCACAACTCGTGTTTTCGGACATGGATGATGATTCTTGAAGATTTCTAGAAGTAACTTGAGATGCATATATACCAAAAATCACAAAGAGATTCATAAGTTGTATCTTCCATTCAAGAACCAAATCCATTGTAAAAAGAAAAGGTTTTGTTTGTTGTATGTTGTAATAAGATATTTTGATTGTTAGGCTCACACAATGACGACCTTTGGTATATGAGAGAGTATTTATAGGGATGTAATTAGGAAAGTTGATTTACGCAAATGTCTTTTTTTAGTTATTATTTAGATTTTGTTCCTATTTTAAAAAGCCGTGTAATTGGGTGATAAAATATTAGACTATCGTTTAACATCGACAAAAGATTTTAGATTATGGTCTAACATTTTCTCATAAAAATTTTTGGTTACTCAAAAGAGATCTTTATAATGTGATATAAAAGGTTACTAAGTTGCACAAAACAAAGTCGTTTACAGAACAATTGTATGTCATAAGAAGGAATAACCGGCGAAGAGAGTAGTAGTGCTGAGGGACCGAAAATACTATCTCTAGGAATAGTCTGGCGTAAGTCGGGAAGCTGAATAAAAAAAAAAAAAAGAAATAACCGGCGAAGAGAATATTACTTTTAAAAGATTTCCAAAGATTTCCAAGAAAATGGGTGCTAATTGATGTTGACACGTACATGAAGGATGCGTATTTAACCATCTTCGCAGCATGAAATAGGGAAAGTTGATTTTCTTTATGTTCAGAGATATATTTGCCTATGGTGCGCTTAAACCCCCTTTTAGTCATGAATTTTAAAAAATTTAAACTCAATATGGAACAAATAATTCTATTCAATTTAACTTCTGGATGATAGAAGGCAAGAAACTAGCCTAACCTTTTCCTTGAGAAAAAAAGAAGATGGTAAGAAAATGTGTAAATTTACTCCACGAGGGCCAAGGCAACTAGATAAAAATTGTAAGGAACACAATTTTTTAAAAATATGTTCCAATACCAAAAGATTTAACTTCAACATTAAACTGATTTTTCAACCATCACTTTAATATTTTCTTCCACAATCACTATTGATAAATCAAGTTTACACTAAATATTGCGACTAATTAAATATTATCATATAAAATAGAAAGATCATAAGAAGTTATAGTGGGATGGATATGATGTCTACATTTTTAATCAAAGGTTTCGAATTCAAGTTTTGAGTGTAAGAATAATTCGTTTATTTTCCTCAATGATATTCTTCCATAAGGGGTAAATATACAACAAGAATAGCCACATCCAAGGCTCTAATTATGCTACTAATAATCACTAATAGGATATGATTAGACTAATTATATGTCATCTAATCTATCACCTTAATTGCTAATTTACCTATCAATTACATTCTAAAATCAATTATAATAATTACTAATTATAATCAATTAATAATTATTCTATCATTCCCCCGCAGTCGAAGCGGGAGGCAGGCGTATGCTGAGACTGTTCCGAAAATATTCAAATAAAACCAGCGGAAGACCTTTAGTAAAAATATCTGCAATCTGATAGCATGATGGGACATGTAACACACGCACTTGTCCGCATGAGACCTTTTCACGAACAAAGTGAATATTTAGCTCAATATGTTTAGTGCGTTGGTGATTGACCGGATTCCCAGAGAGGTAGATGACTCTAACATTCTCATAGTATACTAACGTGGCCTTCGGAATTGCGCAGTGGAGTTCGAGGAGAAGATTACGAAGCCAACATGATTCAGACACAATATTGGCAACACCTAGGTATTCTGCTTCGGCACTGGATCTGGGTAAGGTTGCTTGCCGTTTCGAGGACCAAGATACCAAGTTATCACCAAGAAATACACCATAACCAGACGTGGAGTGTCTAGTGTCCGGACACCCTCCCAGTCGGCATCTGTATAAGCGACAAGTGAGGATGTCGACGATGGATATAGATTCAGCCATACTCGAGAGTGCCCTAAATGTACCGCACAATGCGTTTGAGAGGATACATATGATCATCCATTGGATTATGCATGAAAAGGCACACCGATTGCGCATCATAAGAAATATCAGGACTGGTGAATGTCAAATACTGCAAGGTCCCTGCCAAGCTTCGATAGAGTGTCGGAGCGGCAAACGGTTTGTCGGATGATGCACTCAATTTGGATTTAGTATTCACTGGAGTTGCCGAAGGTTTACAGGAGGACATGCCAGAACGTTCAACAATCTCAGTTGCGTACTTATTTTGGGATAGAAATAAACCACCTTGCATGACGTGTCACAACTATACCTAGAAAGTAGTGTAGCGGCCCTAGATCTTTTATTAAAAAATCATAACCAAGTTGTGATATGATGGGCTTGCGAAGAGCATCTGATGAGGCAGTTAGTATAATATCATCTACATATAAAAGAAGATAAACAATATTATTACCCTGACGGTAGATAAATAGAGAGTGATCGGAACGACTGTTGGAAAGACCAATATGTGAGACAAAATCGGCAAACCTCTTGTACCATGCCCTGGGGGCTTTCTTTAGCCCATATAATGATTTCTTGAGCAGGCACACATGATTGGGATATTTAGAGTCCCTGTAACCCAAAGGCTGGTACAAGTAAACAATTTCATATAGTTGTCCATGAAGAATGACATTTTTGACATCTAACTAATGAAGTGGTCATGCCTTTGATAGAGCCAGACTAAGGATTGTTCAGATAGTTTCTGGTTTAACTACCGGACTGAACGTCTCACCGCAATCCACACTAACATGATGTGTCTTCTCATCACCTACAAAATGGGCTTTATGCCGCTCAAAAACACCATCGATTTTTTTTTGTGACTGAAAATCCACATAGACCGAATTATATTAGCATTAGGAGGAAGTGGTACCAATTCCCACGTCCTATTTTTAATAAGACCATTAAATTCATCGTCCATAGCCAATTTCCAATTCGGGTCATTAAGGACAACCACGGGATTACGAGACAATGGTGATTTTGGGATGTGAGTAAGTAGGCTATATTTGGTGTTGGGTTTGACAATGTCGTGTTGACTACGAGTGACGGGCCGCGGGGATGGAAGTGGGTCCAGGCATGGAACACTAGAAATTGGGTCAGAACTGCTAGTGTCAACTGGACCCAGTGTCGGTAAAACTGGCCCAGTTTGTTGGTCAGTAATTTCCCGAGAATGGGCCACTGTTTCGGAGCCCAAATTATTTCGGTGCATTGGGTCAGCCGAAACAGTGGCTATGGAGTGGATTTTGGCCACTGTTTCTGGGCGCAAGTCACCCAAATAATTTGGACTGGCCGAAACAGTGGTTGTGAGGCCCGAGAGATGGTGAGTCAAATACGAGGATATGCCATCATCTAGAAAATCATAGGTAGGTGGTCCGAACACATGCAATTTTGCAAATGGGAAAGTGTTTTCATCGAAGAGGACGTGATGACTCACAATAATTTTATTGGAGGAGAGGTCGTAACATTTATAACCTCGATGATTGGAAGGATAACCCAAAAAAATGCAAGAAGAAGACCGGGGTTGTAGTTTGTTGATGGTGGTGGATGGAAAAAGAGGATAGCACAAACATCCAAAAATATATAAGTGAGAATAAGATGGGTCCCGTAAGTATAGGATTTTTAATGGGGCTTGATAGGACAATTTTTTGTGGGGTAGTATGTTCAATAAATACGTAACCATTTGTAGTGCATGATGCCAAAATGATAGAGGTAGTGTGGTATGGGAAATGGATGTTCTAATAATGTTATTGATGGTTCAGATTTTCGTTTTACCTTCCCATTTTATGAGGATGTGTGTGGACGTGAAAGGCAGAAATTTAAACCATTTGAATTGCAAAAATCCCAAAAATGCCTATTATCAAACTCCATACCACTATCATATTGAATATTTTTAACATCCCGTTCAAATTGTTGCCGGATGAATGCTCTAAAAATGAGAATGTGAAAAAGACTTGTGATTTTTTTGACAAGGGAGATGTCCATAAAAAATTAGAGTAGTCATCTAGCAATAACAAATAATACCTATGGCACGAAGAGCTCAAAACGGGTGATGTCCAAATATCACAATGGATAATATCAAATGGCATAAGTGTGCGCGAATTAGATGAAACAAATGACATTTGAACATGTTTCCCAAGTGGACATGAACGACACATATTAGAATTACATGTTTGAGTACATGAAATAAAATTATTTTGTTTGAGAGAGGCTAAAACAGGTGCCCCCAGATGACCCAAACGTTCATGTCATAATGAAGGTACAAAAGAAGCAAAAGTGGAAGGTAACTTGGTTCGTTGGTTTGGTGATGTAATTGGATAGAGTTCTCCTTGACTATCACATCTCACAAGAAGCGTCCCCGTCTGAAAATCCTTCATGGAAAATCCAAAAGTGTAAAAAACAACAGGCACCCAATTATCAGTAGTAAATTTTCTAACAGACACCAAGTTTTTGATTAATTGTGGAGTGTGAAGGACATTCTGTAAAATTAATAGTGGGTTTGGTGGTGACAGTTTAGTAGAACCATAACCTCAAATTGGAATAGAATGGTTATTTCCGATAATTATATCATTATTTTTGCTCAAATTAAAATAGGACGAGAGATTACCTTGGGAGGACGTCATATGTGACGTCGCTCCGGAGTCCATATACCAATTTGCATCATGCAGATTAAGTCCAAGGGTGTGCATGTAAGACTCAATATCTGTTAGTCTTTCCACTGCCAAATGGGCCTCCTGTCACTGGTTTGGCAGTGGCCCAAAACTGCTAGAATTGCTGGATGCACTGTTACGCGGCCCAAAATTGTTTGGCCCAAAACTGGGCTGCTGGTTACCCGTGCCCTGGCCAGTAGACCTTGGATTGGGCCTTGTCCAGTTACCCGACGGGTAAGGGCAAAGTGGCACAGCCCAAGGCCATTGCCAGGCCCACTAGTTTGGGCTGCCGCCCCACTGTGGCCGGGGCTGCCACTACTGGCCACTGTTCCTGCCGCCATTTCCGCCACCACCTCTGCCATCGGAATTCCGATTGCCGCTATTTTTGCCATTTCGGTTATTTCCACCTCAATTATTACCACTGTTCTGTCCTTTTTGTCCCCGATATTATTCTATAGGCTCAAAGTTGGTGGTAGTGTCATTGGCTATCATGGCAAAATTTGAAACGATTGCAGCCTTTTTGGTGAAACCCACCTCTTCAAGAATAATCATTGAACGGGCTTGATAAAAAGTGGTAGAGGATTGCTTTGTCGGATAAGCGTTCCATGCCACTATACGCGTCGGTAAGACCGAAAATCAATTGGAGAACCAATCGATTGTTGAAAACCGGTGAACCACCATTTTTGAGTTGATCCGACAAGACTTTGAGGAGTTGACAATATGCCAATGCATTCGGAAAATTCGCCATATCAGTGGTGGATAATTCTTGCTCCAACATGACAGCTCGGGAATGTTTGTTGTCTTGAAAATATCCCGAAAATGATTCCAAGCCTCCATTACTGTAGAATCGGGTTCCATTATTGTATGCAACAAATCACTAGAGATAGTTGCATAAATCGATGAAAGAACTGTGGCATCAAGAGTTTCCAAAGTTCTTTTTCATCATCGGTTTTTAATTCCCTTCCTTTGCCAGTCGCCGCAGGGATTATGTGATGAATAACCTGGTGGAAACGGCAACATATTTTAAAAAGCTCTGTCCAAGTTGCATAATGAACATTTTACATCTCAAGAGTGACAGAAATATGTGTTTTGATGTTAGAAATTGTAAGGGCGGGATGGAGTGTGGATTTGGAGTCAGACATAGTTGACCGGAAAATGAAGAACAATAATGGAAAGAATACAAATATGCAGAAAATGTGGTGGTCGGCCGATGGTGGAGGAAGGGGGAGGGATGACCGAATTTTGGAGATAAAATTATTTAGGGTATGATCTTTTCCCTTATCTTCTGATACCATGTGAGAATAATTCGTTTATTTTCCTCAATGATATTCTTCCATAAGGGTGGTAAATATACAACAAGAATAGCCACATCTAAGGCTCTAATTATGCTACTAATAATCACTAATAGGATATGATTAGGCTAATTATATGTCATCTAATCTATCACCTTAATTGCTAATTTACCTACCGTTTACATTCTAAAATCAATTATAATAATTATTAATTATAATCAATTAATAATTATTCTATCATTGAGAATTAAAAAATCCTCACAGGAAGAGTTTCCCCTTTCAATTGACCTTATGCGGCACAAATCCGGATTAACAGGAGCTCACTAATATCAGGTGGGAAAAAAAAAAAACAGAAAGGGCTAGTACTTTATTTGTCAATACAATTGCCGGGCGTTGCGCATATATGTGATTCTGCTAATTGTCTAAGTCAACAAAGAAGTGTAAACAAGTCAGTGTCTTGTGTTGGTCTAATCAACATGAATGAGAAACTTGCTTTTGGTCAAGTCTAGAGACCTTTATTTTTCCTCTTTTTTTTTTCTTAGTTAATTATACAAAAGTTCAAGTTATTTTTTTTGGTACGTTTGAGAAATACTAAAAGCAAACACTTAAGATGGTTCGTAACCTATATTGTTTAAATCAACAAGGAGCAAAAACTCCATATTCTAATTATGTCTTTCCTAAACCAGCAATTCTTCTTCATGTTTATGATTTTCATTTGTTAAAAAATGTGCACAACTGTTTGTCTCTCTCCAGATGTATATATTCGTCTTGGTGGTGTGCCTTCCATTTCCGTCAAATGACCCGGCCTCCCCTGGCTCTTCCACCGTCTGGGCTCCCTTTCCTCCCTATGGTATGCTCCCCCGGCGCAGGCCTACCACATTTCGCGCCTGCAGCGTTTTCGCCAGACGGTCGCAAGTATCTGCATTTTCAACAATAACCCTAAGAAGGTGAATTATATATTTTCTTTTTTTTATAAGTTTGATAGCAAGAAGGCAATCTGATTCCACTTCTAAAGTAATATATCTAAGTTATTTCTTTATAACTAAAAGATATACCACTTTAGGACAAATGTGAAGTATTGCTACAAATGAATAATCACCAATAAAATTTAAACTCATATAGAGTATAACTTAAAAGGGCAGAGTATTAGTAAGATATTAGGGTTATTGTGAGGAAGACTAAAATCTACTAGTAACAATATGGGAAAGTGATTCTTGTGAAGCGTATGCGCTAATGAGTACCGCATCTTCGTAGAGTTGTCTTCATGGGGCCTCAACGATCCCAGTACTCGTTTGGGTGCAAGTTATATATATTGATAGTATAATTTTTTTTTATTTCTATTAATGGTTTTTTTACATATGATTATAAGTTCGTTAGTGTCTTAGTTTGATTTAAGCATGGAATTTTAAAAATAAGGGAGAATTTTTAATTTTGTGATATTAAATTAAAGATGTGTATTCTATATCAAAATGCATATGAATCTTGTGGTATTAAACAAACCATGTAGAATGTCAAAATTAAAGAGTTATCGAATATAGCAAAAGACATTCTTCTTTAAACATGCTAATAAGAAACTAAGACCGAAATTGAAATGAAAGGAATATTACTTACTTAGACATTTACCTGTAATTATTTCATAAATGACTAATTGTATAAATATTTTTACATTATTTGTGCTTAAAACTTTCAAGTCTACTTGTGTAACCAATGAGTACTGTTCTTGAATAAACTAAGTCAATTTACTGGACGTTTCATTGCGCAAATTGCGGCAAATGTGAAAAGAGTAAAAGATGATACCAATTTTTAAAAGTTGAAAGGGCGTGTTTTAGAAATGGTGAAACAATTTCATTCTTATATTATACCTCCCTTTTTAACAACCTTTTGAGAGTGACTAAAACAACAATTAGTGGGAACTTGTGGAATAAATTGATATGATATATATGAATTCGATTCTGATTAGAAATAATTTTCTTTTTGTGATAGCTCAAACAAATTGAAACAAACTAATTAATAAGGAAATAGTGTCAACTAAATTGAGATGACGGAGTAGCTAGTACTTGTTGGGGTGGCATTGTTCCCACTATACATGCAAACTTTTTTATAATGGTGTTATTTGTCCCAATATTTTTTTACTGTTATAGTAAAATGATGTTATATAGAACATGTAATATATAATATAACATGAAAATCGATTTAAAAAAAATTGATTGTTATAGTGAAATATTATTATAGAAAATGACTATTACATCTAAGTAGTTGTAGTTGTACGTTCAACTGAGATACACATGTGAACGCATTAAGATGAAACTCTTATTTCTCGAGGGGCGTCCTAAAGGAAGGAAGAAAAGTATCAATAGTAAAAAGATTTGAGGCATTCTTTCTCCATCCAACGGCTATAAAATATTATGTCCTCTCCACATTTCATTCATCCCAATTGATGTGAAAATATTTGATAAAATTAAGAATGAAAAAATAGTTTTGAAACTTGTTATTTAAAATAAGTCATAAATATATACGTGACTATAAATTAGCTCATTATGGATAAAATGAGAAGTTTAAAGTTAAAATGTTACCAAATATAAAAAAATGTCATTCTTTTTGAGATCGATTAAAAATGAAACAATGTGAAGTAAATTGAAACGGAGGGAGTACTTAATACTAAAGAATCACATTGTGTAGAATTCAAGTTAAGATACTTAAAACTTAGCTTATTGTTGAACGGGAAGTAGATCACCTCTTATCTAGAGGGAGGAATCAATCTCCAGGAGAACCATCAGAATATTTGACAGGGACGAACTATCAAAATGATAGAGTCGTGACTAGTGCTGGTAGATGGGCGGGTTGGGTCAAATATGACGTGTTAAATAATAAATAAATAAATTATCCAACCTATTCATATTTAATACGGATAAAAAAGGGTATAGAGTGACGGATAATATAGTATCCATAGCCCGCTTTTAAGAAGTCAACTATATCTAGCCCTTGTTATTGACTAGCTACGAGCAACAGTGTCAAAATAGTGACGAAGAAGGTAATATCATTTAATTTCTCATTGTTGAATATAATCCTCTTTTACATTGAAGAAGCTCTAGCACTACATTTTGCATATATGAATAATATTACATTGATAATAACCAATTAGAGACGAATAGTAGTTGTCTTTAGACAATAAATTAAGTCGCATCACATTAATGAAGTATTTTAACTTAAGCAGTTGGGTAAGAAGCTTGCTTAGCAATTCCGCAAAGTCCTTCCTCAGCATCAATGTCTCTTTGCATTCTAATATATCCATTCTCGCCCCAACTAGTTCCCCGTGAATTCTTCACCATCCAATACTTAGTACCGTCGGAAGTTTCCCCGTAACCAACTGCAGTGACACCATGATCGAGTTCAGTTCCACATTCTCTCGTAAATACACCACTAGAATATAACTGAAAATCCGATCCACTAGCATCAATGGCGACGGATACAAGTTGATTGGCAACTGCATTGAGCAAAGCCAATTCATTGTTGATTGGAACATTTTCATAACCAGTGATCTTGACAACATTGTTAGTTTCTTCTCCGATTTTACAAGTACCATCAATTCCTTGATACAGGTAACTACATTCCGAAGTAAGCCCATTGTTTCCAATAATGAACTCAAAAGCTTTATCCATGAGACCTCCTTCACAACCTTGATTTGAATTTGTATCACAATGCACCAACTCCTGCTCTCACAAAGAAATCAAGTTACCTGTTGTGATCTTATTAATTGCTTCCATAGCAGCCACAGCAGAAAATGCCCAGCAACATCCTACATTTTTGCGATGTTTTAAATAATGTTCCACTTAATAATGTGAAAAATGACTTGTATGACTCACCGCATTGCCCTTGGCGTTTAACCTTAGTAACAACGCCTTTTCCCTCCGGTCCATGCTATCTGGAACTGTCACATTTTCGTACCTAAAAGATGTAGTTTTTATCTTCTTGTAAGACAATATTTTGTATCCATTATGAGTGGCTTGGAATTCCTCGTTCGTCATATCAGTAAACTCGTTGATGCCCAATTTATAAGTCCGTGTCCCAGCTTTATTAACTGATTCAATATGCTCAAGATTTTGTCTGAGTGTCTTGTGCCTCTCCGCCTTCTCTATATCATCTTTGTATACGCGTCCATGTTGAACCACCCATTGCTCGTGTTTCTCAGCAATTGATACTTCAAACAAAGTGCGAGATGTGGCTAGAGAAGCCCACATCCCCAACAATAGTAGAGTAGCTAAAATGAGCCTCAAATTGAACATAAGAGCCATCATTTACCACTTAATGAGTTTTACACTTTGGCTAATATTTGTCAAGTACTAGATTTTTGAAATGAATATGCTATTATATTTCTTGGGTATATTTATAGACCTAAATTTATCGTTCTTTGAAGTGATTATTCTCTCATACTCATCACGGAAAATCATGTATGATTCATATAAAGACAAATAATTGACTTTAGAAGGAGCTACCTATAAGCTGGAATTTTGCATATTCTTTTTTTAATTTTTTTAAAGAATTTCAACGCACTACAAAATAAACAGATCTAGTACATAGATGTGAATTTTTCTTTAAACCAAAATGAACGCAACACAAATTAGGAAAAAAAAGAATAGAGCTAATTAAGTAACAAATTGAGTAATTCAGTTTTCCCTAATTAAAAGCTAAAGAAATGGTCATTTTTCTATGTGGAAAAAGATTCTATTATTTATATCTTGTTTTTTGCAGAACATGTGGAAGTCTCTTTTTGTTTTTCTAATGTACTGGATTTAATTTAATATACATATTCATCTTTATATCCATTTAATATGTAGGTTATTGTATAAATTTTCTTCAAAGATAACTACCAAAAAATTTTCATTATGTCCCAAATTTTATGATCACAACAACAATTATTACGCCTCAGTGTCAAACTTCTCCTATGTGAGATTGCTCATATTATTAATCCCAAGCCCGGATAAAGGAGCAGCATTACCATAGGTAACAAGTTAGAAATTCTCAACACAAATATATATAATCACTGATAGCCAAACCGAAATAACAACTAAAGATAGAGATAAGAATGAGGATGAGAAGTTAGACTCTGAGAAAGGAGACGAGAGAAACAAACAGTTTCTTCATAATAGCATAACATATTCTTTCTAACTGTTAGTCCTTTTAAACCCGTTGTTGATTGGGTCAAGAGTCTCAAATCAACCTTTGTGAGGATCTTCTGGTCTTATTTCTCAGCCCAATAGTTGCTTGTGTGACATCCCTGCAGGTATCGACATTGGGCTTGAGCTGATTCATAACACGATAAGTTGCTAGGCAGCATAAAACTTGTCACCTCAATCGTGATGAAGATCCCAAATTTTTATGATTAAATGTGTAAATACGGTTCCAGAATGTCAATGTATTATGATAAGTAATATATACGTATAATCTTTTGAACCAAAAGGAATGTGAAAATACATCCTCCAAAAGTTGAAGTTAAAAGATCGATCCTTAATTCATATATGTTTTATAAGACAATTTATTTTTTGTAATTAAAATGAGTCTCAATTTTATTGCTGTGGGATACAACAATTGCGAGGAACGGAAAGTAAATAAATATTATAATTGCTAGAAAGGATAATCTAAAGATTACAACAAAACTGGAAATCAAGAATGAAACAAACTCCTTGTGTGATTTGCTGAGTCGGGTGATGACACTTTGTCTTTAAGACAAGATTGCCCCGTATATCTCCTTTTACGTTGTCGGGCAATAGTCTTCCAAGATACAACAGCAACTTAACAATTGAGCAAAGAAAACTCAAGTGTTACTCTTGAAGAACTTTGAGTATAGTAAAATTGCTAGAGAGGAAGAAGATGAAGTCAGAAAATTCTGAAGTATTTTTCTAAGTGTAGTGAACAATTGAGCCAAAGGCCTCAATTTATAGTGTAAGGAGATGACCCCTAAACTAGCCAACTAATGGCCTTCAATAGCCATGTAATGATACTTAATTGAGGGGTTACATTCAGCCAAATAATGGTTGAATTCATGTGCCAAGTAATGGAGATTCAATGCTCCAAAACCAGCCCAAAGGTCAGAACTTTCCAACTTTCCATCGCAGCATTCTGCCTCCGAAGCACCGCAACTCTGTGAATTAGCATCGCGGCTCCAGTAACTGAAGACCCAATTAGCGTCGCGACGCTCCGGCGCCTCGGCTCCGACGGGCCTGCGCCGCGGCCCTTCACGGCGATTTCCAACTCGTTTCATCTTACACTTCGTACACTTCTTCCTTCGTTTACCAACGTGGAATACTTTGTCATTTGTCCAATAACCGTCCAACATTCTATGTCTCAAAGGTATTACATACGTACCAATATCTCTTTCACTAATGAAATTTGTGATACTTGGCACTATGTGTGCACGTGTGTGGAAATGACATTTCCGACGTGCGGGGCCCCAATTGTTTGAGTCATAAATAATGGGATATACTTAATTCCACATTAGTAAATTTCCAACAATCCCCTCTTGAAAGAGATTTTGGCGCACGCACATTGTGCCTTTCCCAGCAATCTTTCAGCGGACCGATGTTGCATCTGGATAGGTAGCTTTCGCTTTGAAACTTCCATAGTTGAATACCATCGGACTTACTTACTGCGCGGTGAACGTGATGTCTTGAACCGTCAGTGTTTAGTGTAAACCAAGTCAACAGTACCAACACAACAACTTCTCTTACTATGTTCTTCGTAATGTTTTGTCTGTTGTAGCCGTGGACACTTCTTGGATTCTTAAGTGTGTTCATTTGAGGCGGCCTGTCCTCGCACTTAAATAGGTGGTCTCCTACAAGGTATCCTGTTATACCCCACTTTATAAGTGTTAGGAACCATTAAAAGTTTCCCCAAATCTAACCTCAACCGGTGAGGATCATTAAAGGTTTTGGGAACTTAACATTTACCCACACTGCAGATAGAACTTATAGTTTATCGAGGGAACAACTTTGGATTTGGTGTTTCTTTACAGAAATCACTATCCGAAGTGCTCATGCTTTCACCGAAGCGCTCAACTGAACTTTTACAGCTTAATTTTCCCATTGAACCTAATTCCTGGGATCTCCAGTCAGTAAGGTTGGGTTACCACCGTATTGGTCCTTATAGCTTGGGTTTTAAGCCCATTCCCCTAGACAGACAGAACATCGGATCCTTGGGTAATCCCTTTGTCAGTGGGTCAGTTATGTTATCCTTTGATTTTATGTAATCAATGGATATTATACCCGTGGTGATCAGCTGCCTAACGGTCTTATGTCTCCGTCGAATATGATGAGATTTACCGTTGTACATAGCATTCCGTGCCCTTCCTAGAGCAGACTGGCTATCGTAGTGGATCATTACAGAAGGTACGGTTTGTTCCAGCAAGGAACATCCTCTAAGAAGTCATGAAGCCACTCAGCTTCTGCTCATGCTTTGTCTAAAGCGATAAACTCCGATTCCATTGTGGATCGGGCAATGCAAGTTTGCTTAGAGAATTTCCAAGACACATCCCCACCACCAATGGTAAATACATACCCACTGGTGGACTTGGTGTTCTCTATATCAGATATACAGTTTGCATCACTGTACCCCTCTAGTACAGCTGGATATCTCGAATAATGCAACCCGTAAGTTAACGTGTATTTCAGGTATTGAAATACCCTATTCAACGCCTTCCAATGATCATTACTCGGATTACGGGTAAACCTAGCCAACTTGTTGACTGCATAAGCAATATCAGGTCGGGTGCATTTTGTTATGTACATCAAACTACTAATCACCTGTGCATATTGCTCTTGGCATACGGGTACACTACGATTTTTATCAAGCTTTTGATTTCTATCCAGTGGTGACTTCATAGGCAAACTGTCAAACATCTCAAACTTTCTCAACACATCCTCGATGTAGTGAGACTGAGATAAGACCAGTCCATCAAACGTCTTAGAGATCTTTATCCCTAAGATGACATCTGTGATATCCATATCCTTCATGTCGAAGCATTGTTTGAACATGTTCTTAGTCTCTAGAATCAAGCTAGGACTGCTCCCTGTGATCAACATGTCGTCTACGTACAGGCATATCATGATGAACGAGTCAGAGTTACCTTTCATGTAGACACATTTGTCACACTCATTAATGGCGAAACCTTTGATAGTAGAGTACTATCAAATTTTTTGTGTCATTGCTTCGGGGCTTGTTTCAGCCCGTACAGCCTGTACTTTTACAATTACTTAAATATTTGTCAACAAAATAGTGTATAACGCAAAAAACAAATTGCTAAAAACATATAAAGTAGGAACTACTTTTGCTAAAAGAATATTTCGGCTGGTATGTGTAATAATTTAGCTAGCCTTGGTAACACAAGTATCCTAGTCGATACTCCTATGTATTTTGTTATGCCATTATCTAGTTATTAATACTTCCTCGGTTATAATTTATATGATGTAGTTTTACCGGACATAGAATTTAAGAAATAAATGAAGACTTTTGAATATTGTGGTTTAATACAAATCAAAGATATTTGTGTGGTTATAGATCATCTCATTAAGCGTAGAATGTAAAATTTAATGTTAAATTGTTATCAAATAAGGAAACGTGTCATTCTTTTTTGGGCTGACTAAAAAGAAAAATGTGTCATATAAATTGGAACAGATGGAGTATAACATTGTCGGCTTATTATAAAAAAATGAAAAGTAAAATGCAAAATCATTTGAAATTGATTTGATTGACTCACCACATTGTCCTTGGTCTTTAATCATAGTAACCACGCCTTTTCTCCTCCAATCCATGGTATATGGAGCTGTCATATTTTCGTACCGAAAACATGTAGTTTTTATCCGTTGCTTAGACGATATTTTGTATCCATTACGAATGGCTTTGAATTCCTCCTCCGTGAGATCAGCAAATTCGTTGATGCCTAATCTATAACTCCGTGTTCCATTTTTATTAATTGACTCAATATACTCAAGATTTTGTTTGGCCTTCTCTACATCGTCTTTGTATACACGTCTGTACTGGGCCATCCATCGCTCGTGTTTCTCAGCAATTGATGCTTCGTACAAAATGCAAGATGTAACTCGAGTAATCCACAATCCCAAACACTAGTAGTTTAGCAAAAGTGAGCCTCCAATTGAACATAAAAGCCATCATTCAACACTTAAATTCTAATATTTGTGAAATACTATATATTTTGGAATGAATAAGCTATTATATTTCTTGGGTATTTATAGACATATTTTTATGGTTCTTTAAAGGGGTCTTTTCACATTCATCTCCGCCTATAACTGCGTTTGCAAAGACTAATTAAATTCATGTAAGTACACATATTTTAGAAAGAACTATTAAACTGGATTATCGCATTTTTTTATTTTTTGTTTTTATGTTTTAAAGCATATCCATACAATACACACGAACAAATCAAGCATATATATTTGAATATTTCTTCAAACCGAAATGAACGCATTAAAAAGTGGAAATCAAAACAAAGGATAAAAGGTGACCACAGAACTTATTTAATGTAACAAAAATTAAATACAGTTTACCATAAAAGAAACATCGAAGATCATTTTCTATGTGGAAAAATGATTCTCCACTATTTCCCTTCGAAGTGTTTGCCGTTTTATCGGATGACAAATTAATTCCTTAACTAAGCGATTTGGGCCGAAAGCGGAACTCTAACTTTCAACAATGGGTTCCCCAACTACTCCAGAAAGCGTTAGGTTGGTGCTGAGTAAACTAAGTGGTAAGAAACATAAATACAGCTAGAGTGCAATAAAGATGATAAAGATATGTAAAAATCAGATTTTTGATTGATTGTGTTGTTCTATTCTGTACAAGTGATTTTACATTTATAGTACAAGAAAAATAAACGTGACCCCCTATGTTATCCATCAAACTACCTATGAAATTCACTAGCCAACTATGAGGAGGTGGTGCCGATTTTTTCACCTGGACCTCTAGCACGATCGACGACACTCCCTTCAGGCTGTTGTTGGTTGCTACCTTTTCTAGAAGATCCTTTGACTTGGTCTTCGAGGCGTCCGAGTATGTGTGGGTCTAAGTCGTTCCTCAGAATTATGACTCGGTAAGACTACTGTAATAGCCGATGATGCTTTTCTAGCCGAGGGTAGGGACTAACGGATTCAGCTATGATTCCGCTCAGTTACCGATTAGAATCCTTTTCCATCTTCGGTTGTCACTTGATTAGGCTAAATACTTTTGAGTGTTAACAATTTCCCCGTACATTAACTCGAGTGCGGCTGTCGAGTTGATGTATTCCAAAATGGTTGTCGTTTCGTGTGGCAGCCGTAGGTGTCATTTCAATCACTTTTGCCTTAAATGCATGCAATGATGGTCATTAAAAAAAATTCTTTCTCCTTCCACATAAAAGTCTCGGCTTCCACAATTAGTTTCTGACAGATTTTTAGCCGCACATTTTGGACAACAAGACTCCTAACAGTGTCAATCATATCTCCAAGAAAAAGGAGATATTTAGGAGAGACATCTCCCCCACCAAAAAGGGTTTCTCATTCAATCTTCTCGACCATTCCCAAATTTCTTGCCTTCTTCAGAAAACCCTATTTCTTCATCAGAAATAGTAAAACCATGTCTTCGTCTTCTTCTCTATCTCTGGGATCGGATAGCACCGGCTTGGCTATTGAATGACCTAATCCCCACTTTTGCCTTCGTAGATGAGCAACTGGTTCTCACCCCTTTTGGTACATCTGAACAAGGTGATCTCCTTCTTTCTCGGCATTTAAGCCTGGTGAACTACGACCTTCCGATTACATGTGACTGGTTCACCGACGACCGTTGTCCGTCTAGTCTGCGCACCTAGCCTACCAAGATTGAAAACTATTATGTTTGGTCTCCAGGGACCACAACTGATAAGGCGCAGACGGCTGCATAAAGTGCCTGATGCTCCCCTTCATATTGGTGGATTGTCTTCCCTTGCTCGTGCTCCCGTGTATTCGCAGGGCCCATCATCGGCTGCCCTCAAAGCCACAATTTTTTTGCCAAGGCAGTCGAGGCTTCCTATGTTAGGGAAGTCGTAGAGGTATACCATTTCTATTATGATTGGTCTTTCACTGCCTCCAGGCTCTTTCCTCTATACTGAACCTGTCCTTTCTGTATAGGAGACTGCTGGAGATAATCCTTCAGCCCACCCAACTGACGACTCAGAGGTACCAGCTGAAATCATCCCGGAAAATGTGCTTTTGTGTTACTTTGGCTCAGTCGACACTGCGTCTCCACCAGCTTCGCCTGTTGGCATCCATCGAGATCGAGTCGAGAGTTTCTCGCCAGGGGAATTCCAACTAACAAAGAAGAGTTCCATGCTCTGAGGGCCTCTTTGCTCCGATTGTCCAAAGAAACAACAGATTCCTCGGTCCTGTCCACCACTTACCATGACATGACTTTGGCTCTGAATGATTTATTTTCTTAACATAGAACGGCCAAATATAGCCATGATGAGGTTGTCGCTGCTCTGCAACACTTGGGGTCTCTTCGGCAAGAGAAGAACCGCATTAGACTTCTTTCAACGAGGTGAATGTAGAAAGGCAACAAATTGTCAGCCGAAGAGATGACTTGCATGAACAACTGTCCAAAATGCGAGTTGAGTTGGAGCAGATCTAGGCGGAGATCGGGGCTATTATTCCAGCTATAGGTGCTTTATACTCGGCTATTGGTGCCCACGACTCCTTCCGTTCTTCTTTGTTTCTGTAGAGCCTTCAATTGGATAACAAAATCCTAGAACTCGGTAACCAGTAAGTGGTTTGGGAACTGGATCAGAGAGTTGGTAGCGAACGGTTGGCCAAACTGGAGGATGAATGGACTAAGTGGAAAATCCGCCTAGTTGAAGCAATGCCAAAAATCACTACTCTCTTGCCAGCTGATCCTCTTGCTGAGTTGTCAGCCGAGACCCTTATAGATTTACAATCCGAAGTCATTGTTGCTTCTGTTGTTCAAGAGGTATGGGCCGATACTCAAGCTTTTACCGAGGCCCCATTGACTGTAGTGGCTGAGCCTTTGTTGGGTGCTAAAAGGGATGTCCAAGCAGGAGCGGGAGCGGCTGAGGTAGTAGCCGTTGTTGCAGCTGAGAGAGAAAGGGAGATTACAAGTACCCAAGATGCCCAAGCAGCCGTGGACTCGGCTAATCCTGAGACTTCTATTACTGTTGATAAATTGCAACCTTTAGCTGGTGGAATGCCGACCAACTCGGCTCCCTATCTTTATCGGCCCCAAATCGAAGGTCTGTTTCTGTGATTAAGCAACCGGTATGTGGCTGTTGTTTACTTTTGTTTTCCCCAAATCGAAGGGAAGTACTTTTTTATCTGACCATGACATTTTTTGACCCCAAATCGAAGGGTCTATTTTTTTTTACTAGGCAGTCGTGGATTCGGCTAAGCCTGATAACGTAGAGCAACCCCCGGCTAGTGAAATGCCAACCAACTTGGCTTTCTAGTTTTATTGACCCCAAATCGAAAGGTCTATTTTTGTGACCATGCAGCTAGTCTGTGGCTGTTATTTACTCATGCATACCCCAAATTGAAGGGTAATACTTTTTTAGATACTTGTCGTTTACGTTTCTGTCAAGCTCTTCATCATGCATGTCTATTAATCGATACGCATTGCCGGTAATCTGTTGGCTTACTACGAAGGGTCCTTCCCAATTTGGCAATCATTTGGCGAATTTATGATCTTTCATTCCAAGCGGCAATACGATTTTCCACACCAAGTCTCCTTCGGCGAACCTCTTGGGTTTAACATGGTTATTGTATGCGTTAGCCATTTTCCGTTTGCCGGCTTCGATTCTTTCTAGGGTCATCAGTCGATCTTTATCTAGCTGATCTAACTCCATTAGCATGGCCTGCTGATATTCTTCTAAGCTTAAAGAATTCTGTTTGGCCACCCATAATGACTTAACATTAATTTCCAGGGGTAACACTGCATCTTGACCATAGGTTAGCCGATAAGGTGTTGTTCCCGTAGCGGTAGACTTAGAGTTTCTATTGTCCAAATAGTTTCATCCAGAGTGAGATACCATATCGCTGGTTTATCCTCCATGTTTTTACTGATTATGTCCATTGTCGCGCCTGATTTTTGCCCCGACCCCCCGCGAGAGGTCGGAAGCGGAGCACAGACGTGTCCGGTGATTCCTGGGTAAAGAATAGAGGATTGAGGAGTCGCCACCTAATTATTTTTTACGGTGAATTAGGACACCTAAATATTAAACTAAATGTTGCAATGTAACTCCAATTTTAAGGTCTGCGAAACTAGTGAGATTCTAGGTAAGGGTTCTTTATTATCCTAAAGGGAAGGGGTTAGGCATCCTTTAAGATTCGCTAACTTGCGGTTATCCGGTCAAACTCAGGTTAGTTATTGCTAGGAAAATGCATGTTTTACAAGTATAATAGATTTAAAGATGTTTTGCAAATAATTAGTAAATGATGCATTTTAAAAAGAAAGATACATGTAGAGATTTTTTTAAAAATATGCATTTGTATGGTATTTTAAAGAGAAATACATGTAGAGTTGGAAAAATATGTATTTGACAATTGATAGTAAAACAAATTATTTATAATGCCAAAGAAGTAAAATTTTGGGAATCAATAAATTGTAAATTGACAAAAGATAAACTTATTCGGTATGATTAATAAAGCAAATAAAAGATGACAAAATTTATTTTGAAAATCTTAAATACGCGTGACGAGCCTAAAATAACTAAACTAGCGAAGGATTTCTAAGTTTGAATTTAACCGAGCCTACAAATAAATAAGCTAGCGACGGGTTTCAAATCTTAAACTACCCTATGAATTAATCCTAAGTTTGCCTATTCTAAGCATTTCAATAGTTACATAAATGCGATAAATAATATTACAATACAAAGTGGGATAAAAGCTGAATTAAAGAAAGAAATAAAATAAATAAACACCGAGGAATAATCTGCCTTTATTTACTTTAATCCCTGCAAGCTGTCAAGAACAAACGGTTAGAAACAGTTAAATACAAATAACTTCATATCCGTATTCAAAACAGTGAATGTTTTGATCACGGAGGGCTCAGACTTAAATTTTGAAAAGAACATTCCAATCACGTCGTGGCTGCAAACATATGACTAATGTGGTTTATTTTGATTGCCTCGCCTACTAAACATGTTGGTCTCTCGGGTGAAATAGAAAAGATCACTATAATCACGTCGTGGCTGCGAATATATAATTCACCTCGCCTACTAAACATGTTGATCTCGGATGAAATAAAAGGTTTAAGTCTTCATCATTGCCCGAAAGTTATATTTCCGTCTTTACAAGCTGTGGAGGCCTCAAAATCGACGGATATTTTTCATCGGCCGATGTAGTATCGTGTTCAAATCAAGCAAAATTAAATCGAAACGAACGAAAGAAAGAACGATGCGATAGCGATAGCGATAGCGATAGCGGTAGCGATAGCGATAGTAGTAGGCGATAAAGCAATAAGAGAGACAATTTCCGAAAAGACGTGATGTTTAGTTTAAAAATAGTAAAACAAGAAATATCATTGCACGGATGCTTAAAAAAAAACCGAAAAACACAGCGATAGTAAGCGAGAAAACGAGAGAGGCGGTAAGCAAAAAAACGAGAGGCAATTTCCAAAAAGACGCGATGTTTAGTTTAAAACAAGAAAACAAGAAATATCCGTTGTATGGATGTTTAAAACAAGAACCGAAAATAGAGAAACGAAAATAAAGTACGGCCTCGATATTATTTCATCGGCTGTGTGGTATTTGGTTTAAAACAAGAAAATAATAAAACAGAGAAACTACAAAAAAGCGCGGCCTCGAATTCAATTTCATCGGCCTAAATGCGCTTTTTAGTTTGAAACCAAGAAAAACAATACGAGACGAAATCGGTAAAAATATCAAACAAAAAGCGAAACAGAGAATCGGTCTTTGAAACAGAGAAACGAAAAAGACGCGGCCTCGAATTCAATTTCATTGGCCTAAGTGTAGCATTTGTTCAAATCGGTAAATGACCGATCGTAGAATCAAGCACCGGATCTGTTCAAATCGCGGTCGATCGAAGTACAAATGAAATTCCGAACATAGCAATAGCTCAAAATGGAGCAAGAATATGACCATGAACCCATTTTTAAAATGTAGCAAAGAAATGGGATTAAAAACACAACGATGGGGGTCATGTCCGAAACGGTCTTAATGCAAATGTTTTTTTCAGCCAAGAAAACAACAAGCAATTTGGGCTAAAATACAGCGGTGATAAGACATCAAATGAGCTCAAAATGCAGCAGTAAAATGTTTTCGAAAAAAAGTGTAAATGGTCCAGATTGCAGCGGTGTGCGCGCAAACGCAGCAGACGAGAATAATGGCTCAAAAGTGCGGTAGTTAGCCCAAGTATTGCAAAGAATCGGCGGTCTCGAGAATCGGTAGCCAAAATGCAACAAAACCCATAACTAGAACTATTTAAAGATGGCATGTATCCAGAATCTCAAGGTACAACAGGATACCACAACCACTGGTAGCACAGCAAAGACATAAAGGGAAAGGTAAACTTAAAAACTAATCACACTAAACCTCAAATTTGAAAGACAAGAAGAACGAAGGGGGCTACCACCATTCATTTCCGACGCCGCAACAAGATTCAAAAGGCTTCTTGAACCTTATGCATGGCAGGCTATCGAAGAAGGCTAAACCCAACCCGAAGCTTGTCTTCGCTTTCAACCGGCATAACAAGATAATAGGACAGTTCTGACAAGGCAACTATGAAAGAAAACATTCGGCCATAACATAGAATGTAGACATGGGCAGTAAAATAACACGCCACAAACTAATTCAAATACGCACAATATGTTAATACAGATATCATTCAGCAACTTAGTAAAAATAGCATGATATAAGATAACTTAAAAGACTTTTCATGATGCTATGGAAGCACTTAACACCTAATCATATAGGGGAAATGCATGACTAATTCAGTAGGCATTAATAGGATGAAAAGGATGAGCCAAATAACCATTTAGGGGAACTGGAGAATACCAACATGGCCGGAGTGGACCATTTCTAACACACCAGACTTAATCAGCTTGTAAAAAAAAAGAATTCTCTCATGGACAGATTCAAAACAAGGAGAATAACACATACACATAGGTAGAGACATTGTGGATATGGTTGCACAACTTAACAAGAGGCAAAGACATTTCTTTTTCCTAAGTGAGACATGTTCAAATCACTTATTAAACCATTTCTACTTGAGCAGTTTTAACATCAGACTATTCCTTATACATGTTTACTACATGAAACAATATTATAAGTTAAAGTATGAAATGCAAACAAAGGCTATAACTTAGCACGGCACATGCTAGTTTCAAATAGTGCAAAAATGCTAATGAAACACCATCTAGACAACTCAATAGATAGGGCATGACACAAGATGACTTAGGAGGTGTATCAATCTAACATGGATGCATTCCAAAATCTAAACAAAACAAGGCAAGTGTGACCAATTCAGCAAACATATGAGACATTGAGATAGTCAAATAATCATTCAAGGTGTAACATTTTAAATAGGCAGGATCATTTAGGTTAATCTTAAACACATAGGACCATGTTCACGTTATACATTAGGCATAATGACACTTTAAAGCCAAGCACAATGCGGCTAAGATGGTTATTAAACAGGTTGCAAGTTAAGTAACTAGCATTCTTCAGCTAACAAACAACTAATACCTACTGAACTAGTTGCAAGCATATTTCAGTATATCATATTAAACATACACCTAATTGACAACTTAATGAACAAAATAAACTTAAATTAGCCAGAACATGCTTAAACAGACAGTGATGCCAACCAAATGTAACTAACAGACGATTAATTAAAAGCAAACACACAAAAATAAAATTTGATAGGAATTCGAGTTTACTGACCTTCTTCGGGCAGCGAGGCGTGTTTCAAATCGTCGAATCCGCTCGGAGACGTTATTTTGGAATTCTGATTTTGGATGCTGAATTTCTGATTTTGGAATGCTGCTTTTTACCTTTTTTTCGATGTCCGACCCGACCCGAAGTGACCCGACCCGAAAGTGACCCGACCCGAACCCAAAAAAACAGTTGGAAAGAGCAAAAATTCAAGATTCTTCAACACCAAAAACCAATAATTTCGACCTATATTTTGAACCCGTAAGTTGAACAACATATGCAAGAACAAACACTCTTTAAGTAGATTTCGGATTTTTGAAATCCGGAATCTACCCAATAGTGAAGAACACAAACAAAGTATAAAGCAAAACCTTTAAGAAAATTTCGGACTCATAAACATAAATTTTCGGACTTAAAATCGACCCCAAAAACTCTAAAATATCGACTTCATAGACAGATTTTCGGACCTCTTCTAAATGAAGAACAAAGGGATATTTATAGGTGGATTTCCCCCCAAGAAAGAGTTTGAAATTTGAATTAAAGGCAAAAGAAATCTGAACTTTGGAAGCGGATTTTAGGGGTATGGGTATGGTGAAGTGATGGGAGGGGTGTGGTGGTGTCAGGGTTGGTGGCAGGGAGTGGGTGGTGGCAGTGGGCGAGGTGACCGGTCGGGTATGGGGGGTATGGGGTGTGCGGCGGCTTGGGGTTGAAGAGAAGGGGTGTAGGTTTTTTTTTTGTTGGGGGGGCGATTTTTGTTAGGTTTTGGGCAAATGGGGGGGGGTTTAATTTGGGGATTGGGCTTGGGTTGTTTTAATTTGGGGGTTGGGCTTGTGGGTCGGCCGGTTGGGCCTGGTGGGTCGACCGGTTGGGCAGTTTTGTTTTGGTTTGGGTAGAAATTGTTTTGGGTTTGGAAATTGTTTTGTGGTTTTGGGTTAAGGGGATAAAAGGGAATGGGTTTGGGGTATTGGGCTGGTCCGGTTTGGTTAGGGAATAGGGAGTTGAATTGTTTTGGGTTAAGTAGAATTAAATGGGTGATGGGTTGGGCTTTGGTGAAATGAGTTTTAGTTTGGGTAGAAATTGTTTTGGGTTGGAAAATGAATGGATTATGGATTAAAATAAAAAAAAAGGGTTTTATTACATAAAAAGAAAGCTTTGTAAAATTTATAAATTGTAAAGATGATAATATGATAAAATATAATATTTACGAAATGCTTGATGCTTAAATAAAAAAAATAAAAATGCAATGCCGTTTTGCGAAAATAAAAAATAACATATAATATTAGGATAAAAGTATGCTTGTGATATAAAAATGCAAATGACAAATAAAAAATGCAAATAATACTAATAATAATGATATATATACATATGTATGCCTATATTTTAAAATTATTTTAAAGTGTCAAAAATATTAAAAATTGCAAATAAAATCATAAAAGATGGGACAAAATTGGGTGTCAACATCCATTATAAGCTTATTAGCTGCCTCGGCTTGTCCATTCGCTTGTGCGTAATAAGGCAAAGATGTGATCATCTTGATCCCAAACTTCTCAGCAAAGGCTGCCACCTTAGAACCAGTGAACATCATTCCTTGATCAGTTGTAATTATCTCGAGAATACCATATCTATATATGATTTGGTGTTGGATAAACTGAATGACATCTGTTTGATGAACCCTTTTCATCGGTTGTGCCTCTACCCATTTAGTGAAGTAATCGGTAGCCACAATAATAAAATTGTGTCCTTTAGCTGATTGTGGTAGAATCTTGCCGATAAGGTCTATAGCCCATCCTCTAAAAGGCCAAGGCTTCACGATCGGGTGCAATGCCTCAGCTGGTACCCGTAGGATTGGTCCATGTCTCTAATACTCTTCACAGCCTTTTGCGTATTGAAAACAATCGACCATGATAGTAGGCCAATAATATCCATGGCGGTAAATCAACCACTTGATCGTTGGCCCGGCTCTGTGTGATCCGCAGATTCCTTCATGAACTTTTTCCATGACTCTTAAGGCCTCTGCTTTATCAATGTACATGAGTAGCAACCCATTTACACTCCTTTTGTAAATATAATCATCAATGAGCGCATACTTCAAGGCCCTCCTCTTAACCTTAAGGTCCTTGCACGTGGAAGGATTTTTTAAGTAGCCGATTAATGCCTGCTTCCACGAGTCAATTTGGTCCATGGCTAACACTTCGGCTAGCAGCTCATCATACTCTAGAGTGAGTAGAGACTTTCTAAATCCAGAGGCTTCTTGTGCCAAATCGTTAGCCTCAACATTCATGCCCCTGGGAACATGACTTAACATATATGATGCGAACCTACTAAGCAACTTGCTAGTCATTTCGTAATGGGCCAACAAATTTGGATCCTTGCAGTCATATTCCTCGGCCAGCTGCTTGATAACCAATTGAGAGCCTATGTGAATCATGATGTATGTTGCTTTCATAGAGACTAGAGGTTTTAGTCCTATGATGAGAGCATTGTATCTAGCTTGGTTATTTGTCAAGTTAGAATCTAACTAATAAGAGAACCTCCACGTTTCGTCTGTAGGATCGGTTATTGTTATCCCGGCTCCGACTCCCTTCTGGGTTCTTGACCCATCAAAAGTCAGCGTCCAAGGGACGACGTCCATACATGCAGTAGAGGGGGCGCATGGGTCCTCCATATCTACACAAGGGTGGTCTGCCAAGAGATCGGCTATTACTTGACCTTTGACAGCCCTGAGTGGCCTGTACTCGAGGGAAAACGCAGTGAGATTGATTGCCCATTTCATTAGTCATCCTTGCAAAATAGGTCTATTCAATAAGTACCGAACGATGTCAATCTTGCACAAAATATGAACCACATGTGGCATTAAATAATGTTCATATTTTGTACAAGCATAGAATAATGACAAACAAAGCTTCTCTATAGGAGTATATCTAGTTTCAGCTGCATTGAGCATTCGGCTAAGATAGTAAACTGCCCTTACGGTTCCATCATCGGCATCCTGTGCTAACAGGCAGCCGATAGACATATCTGCAGCCGAGATGTACAATTTCAACGGCTTTCCTAGCATGGGAGGTACCAGCACGGGAGGAGTTGCTAGGGTCTTTTTAATTTGGTCGAATGCCTCTTGATGTTCTGGGCCCCATACTAGCTCTTCTGACCCTTTAAGCCTAAACAAAGGTGAGAAAGCCTTCATTTTGCCAGCTGAATTAGATATGAACCGTCTTAGGAAGTTGATCTTCCCTAGCAGGCTTTGTAACTCCTTCTTTGTTCTAGGTGGTGCCGACTCCATTACTACCAAAACTTTGTTCTAATCTATATCAATACCTTTCTTATATACCAAGAAGCCGAGGAAGTTGCCAGCCGATACCTCGAACATGCACTTGGCTGAATTCATTTTAAGATTATGAATCCTTATTCTTTTTAGTGCTTGTTCCAGATCGGCTAAATGATCTTTGAAGTCCTTAGACCTCACAACCATATCATCAATGTTGACCTCCACAGTCTTGCCAATCAAATCATGGAAGATGGTGTTCATTTCCATCTGATAAGTAGCACCAGCATTCTTCAGGCCGAACGACATAACTACCCACTCGTAAATGCCCAAGGCTACTAGACACCTAAAGGCGGTCTTGTGAATATCATCCTCGGCTACTGCTATCTAATTATAGCCGGAGTATCCATCCATGAATGTCAGCACTCCGTTTGTGACCGCCAAATCGACTAGCATATCGGCTATAGGCATGATGTATTCATCTTTGGGAGTGGCTAGATTTAGGTTCATGTAATCAATACATACCGGAACCTTGCCATTCTTCTTCTTGACTGACACAATGTTTGCCAACCATTCTACATACATAGCCGTTCTGATGAACCCGACTTTCGGTAGTCGTTCAATCTAGGCTTTAATTTGAGGTATCAGCTGAGGGTGATATCTTCTGGGTGCCTGTTTATGAGGCGTGAAACCCTTTTTAATTGGCAATATGTGCTTTACCAAAGTTCGTGTCAGTCCAGGCATCTCGTGATAATCCCACGCAAAGCAATCCTTATACATCAGTAGAAGAGTCGTTATGCTTCGTTTATCCTCCTCCTTCAGCAATCCACTAATAGGTGTTAGCCGAGGGACTATCTCAGTACCCAAGTTGATATCTTCAAGGGATCTTGAGATTCAAAACCAGGCATGGCCCTTCTTATGGGTGATTCAGGTTCAATTGGAAACTCAATATTATCGATCGTCAATGTTGGTTCTCTATTGTAGTCCTCTACCTATGATGCTTTGACTATCCTTGCTTCAGAAAGTAGTCAGCCGATGCCACAGGTCATGTATGATTTGAGTCTCCTCAATCATTTAACTCTTCCAAGGTAAGCCGTAGTTCAGCTAATTGTTTTATTTCAAACCCTCGTGAAGTAAGATTGCAGTATTCCCAAGATCCTTCTTCATACTGCTCCGCAACAGCTAAGGGATCCACATAGGGTGAATATAAGATAGCCTCCAAGTTTTTCACCCTTGCTTGAAATGGGTTATCGTCGGCTGAGACGATTTCTATCTTGTCTCCTTCCCAGAAAATGAGCTTTTGATGCATGGTCTAAGAAAGGCATCGGCTGGTGTGAATCCAGTCTCTGCCCAACAGGATGGCGTAGGACAACTTGCCATCTATCACAAAGAAGGCAGATCTGACCGTTTTAGGACCTATAGTGATTTCTAGGGATGGCAGGTGGGTATAATTTTGCGGATTCCGCACCCGCCCCAATTGGGGCGGGTATGGGTATAACTTTGGCGGGTAGTAAGCGGGTATGGGTATTGAAAATGTACCCCTCACGGGTAGGCGGGTAAGTGGTGGATTTGCAGTCATATCCGCCTACCCGCCCGTCTACCCGCCCGCCCGCCCGCCTACCTACCCGTCCGCCTACCCGCCTAGCTTATATAGCTAAAATAATATCTGAGTTTTGTCTACATTTGTAATATATAGTTATTTGGGTGGATAATTTTTTGGGTTTCTTGGAAATTTTATTTTCTTGATTCTTTGTTGTGCAATGGGGAAGAGGTGAAAAAAATGGAGAATTCTGATGGTGAAAAAATCTGGAATTCTCCTCCCTCTCTCCCAAAGAAAATGAGATCGTGACAGTATTGATTCTTGACTCAAAATTTTGGGATAATTTTTGGAATTTGAATTTTTGGGATCATGTGTGATCACTAATTGATCAAAAATGAATTGATTACAAAATATGGCAGGCGGGTATTGGCGGGTGACGGATATCCACTTGGGTGGTGGAGCGGGTGTGAATTTAGGAATATACCCGCCTAGGCGGATGTGGATTTAGGAATATACCCGCCTAGGCGGGTATGGATGTTGAAAATTATACCCGCCACGGGTGGCGAGTAGGTGGCGGGTATAATTGTTTTTGGCGGGTACGGGTGCGGGGGAGGGGGTACCCGCACCCGCCCCGCCCAATTGACATCCCTAGTGATTTCTGCTACTAAGATCCCCAAAGCTTCAGAGGCTTCTCCCATAAAGCTAGTCATCTTCATGTTAGTTGGGATGAGATCCTCCATAGTTTTGTTGAGGCTTTTCAAAGTAAGCAGCGGCATCACATTCAGCACAGGCCCATTATCGACAAACACTCGGCTAAAAGCTTTGCCGTTAATGTAAGCCTTAACATAGAAAAGCTTGAGGTGTTTAACCATCTCCTCCCTAGGTGCACCAAATACAGTTGTGGTATCGGCTAATGTTGCCTATTCGGTGCCTTCCACACATACATCGCCTTCTAGGTTGTCCATCTGAGGGTGGCAGGCCCAAAACTCACATGGAATCAGGCTGACCATTTTAATAGCTGCCCATATCTCATCGATCGAATCCTGCTTAAATAAATCAAGGATGGAATCTCCCACCTCGTCAAATTTGGTTGACAAGAATTCAATACCTTCCATCTCCTAGAGACATATAGGAGTCGACTGAGGTTCCAATGTTTGGATTCTTTGCACGGCTTGTGGAACCGTTTTGTCTAGAGATTCCTTCAAGACTGTAGTCTCTTGCTGAAGTCCCTTTGCCAGGACGTCACCCAACTGTATGCTCTTCTCTAGGTGGTCCAAAGTTTCTCCTTCATGCAGCTCTGTCTCTAAAGAGGCTGAACCGAATACCCGCTCTATAGCTTCAGCCACGGCAGACTCATGAATTTCCTGTCTATCGGTTGCCTCGGCACTGGATATCATGTGCAATGTTAGTTTCATCTTGCGCAAGGCTTTGGTATGCTGCATCATTCTTTTCTACGAACTAGACATGACACCTGGCGGTGCCTCTTTCTTTCCAGAAGCCTGATTGACGAATCACTTTCCTTCCTCTATAATGGCGGTCGGCTTGATCATCCTCCGAGATCTCAGCTGACCTTCATCCCTTACTATGATACGTAGGGAAGAAATGCCTTCCTTCACATTGAACTCAGCCACCCTCAATTTAGTCATGGATAGTGGTTCATCGCCTATCTGGGGCACACTCGACTTCTCCTCGACTGGCACCCATGCTTGCCTCCCAAGCCTGCTCCTAAGGTCTGTTGGGTCCCTTTTGAATACCGAGTACTGTATGTGAGGTTCCTGAGCCATGTGCTCTGATTTATATGGGCGGCCACAAAAATTGCTTCTAGCTGGCTGGCTGCCCAAGTCTTCATAGATGTCACGTGAACTGCCTAGCCGATCAAACATAGAGGTCCTGGTGACCCCCCTCCTTACCAGTGGGCTTCTTTAAGACCCATATGTTTTTCATCGGTTGTTTCCCCTTAACGTCCTTTAATTGATATGGCTTTCAAATGATACCATAGATATCGGTACTGCAGGGAAGGGGTCTATAGCAACAGACATTTTAGCTATGCTTTTATCGGCTAGCTTGAACCTGCCCTCCTTGATGCCCTTTTGAATTGCCTTCCTGAAGACCACACAATTAGAAGTAGCGTGGATATATGAATTATGCCATTTATAGTACTTCTTATCCTTGAGTTCTTCGGTAGATGAAATCTTATGGCCATCAAGCAACCGAATTTATTTATCTTTAAGCAGATGATCAAAGATCTGATCTGCCTTCGTAATGTCAAACGAGTAACCGACCCTGTCATTAGTCGAACTCATCTCCTTTCCCTTCATAGATTTCAGGGCTGGGCAAGAGTAAACCTTACCCCTGACGATCTCGGCTAACTGACTCTGAGTCAGACTCATCTGCCTCAATAATGGATACCAATGGGAGCCTCTGTTTCGGTTAACTCTTCTTTTCTTTTTATCATGAATAAACTGCTATATCTGGCTAGCCTTCTCGGTTAACTAACTTAAGTCAAAGCAAGACTGTCCCACCAATTTCTCATTTAGTTGTGGATGCATGTTGTTGATTATCATGTGGGCGCATTCTGATTCAGAAAAGTGTACAGTGCATTTCCCAACCTTCCTTCTGAATCTCTCGATATAATCGGTAGCCGACTCATTGATCCGTTGCTTGAGATTTGTCAAATCAGTCACAGTGACCTGAGGTTGGGTCCAATAAAATATATCATAGAAACAACGCTCCATGTCAGCCCAACTTTGCACGAAGTCGGGGGCCAAAGATGAGTACTAGGCAAATATCATTCCGGTTAGAGAAATGGGGAATAACTGCAGATTGTGGTACTCATTCTGGCCAACTTCACCACATTGGGCGGTAAATTTGAGAAGGTGGCGAAATCAGGCGTTTTGAAGCCTCTTGGCAGTGGTGCTACCTGATCTACCCAATCGGGGTAGGGCTTCATGTAAACAGGCATGTCCAAGGGTTTCAGTTGGATGCCGAAGTACCTCCTCATGGTATTCGTAATGGTTTTAGGGTTCATCAGTTGTGGCGTCCCCTGTCGATTCTCAACTAGAACCGGCTGGTAGGTGTTCTGAACTGGAGGCCTCCATTCTGCACCTTGTTGAACATGATTTTGAAAGTTGTAGGTGATCTGCTAGGTATATCCCCATTGTTGTTGTTGGGCATTGCCACCAAAGCCTGCAACCTGAGCTCTTGGAACAGCGAACGGAACTTGAGGATAAGGTAGAACAGTGTTCCATGTCTACTCTCCTCGGACATCAGTCGTTCTTAGAAAGTTTGCGCTTCCTGGATGGTATGGATTGGGTATCGATTGTGAATGCTAGAATGGTGTCCCGCTATAGACAGCGTCACCATTGTCATGATCCAAATCGTTGGGTCATGACGGGCACCCGGACCTAAACTGCCGAGTACTACTAACCATACAGTTAACACCTAATCATAATTAAATTTAAATACGAACTAAGCCGAAAAAGGACTATATAAAATCTTCACCAAAAAGTCCAACTTATATATACATACATACCAAGGCCGACAAGGCCATATATGACTACTATACACACAAGACATTTGTCTACAAGCCTCTAAAGAGTATACGACATCAAAAGGTCGGGACAGGGCCCCGCCATACCCTCATATATACATGAAAAAATATACCGTACTGAAATTATACCGACACTCCGAAACAAGGGGAGTGCTCCAAAATTTGTTAGGTCAGCAACCTACTAACGTGGATCATCTCCTTGCCTACATGAACCTGCGGGCATAAACACAGCGTCCCCCGACAAAAAAGACGTCAGTACGACTGATGTACCAAGTATGTCAGGCATGATCAATAGTATAACAGGGATATAACAATAAACTGAAACAGAAACAGTCGATAAAGATAGCTGATAGAAACAACTGATAACACCAACAGACGACAGAAATGGCTGACCAACAGTAAATGCCTATAATGCCCTAATACATATGCCTAAATGTTATGCACAATGCAAATGCGGTATATATATATATATATATATATATATATATATATATATATATATATATATATATATATATATATATATATATATATATATATATATATATATATTGGCCATACAAGGGCATCTTCCTTCCCATAACAGCCTATGTGGGAATTATTTCATTTCGACCTCTGTGGGCATAATCATTATCATATTGGCCTCATTGAGCATCTTCCTTTTCATGATAGTCTGTACCAGCTGCAGGTGGTGATACGTATATAACGTCATTCCCTTTTCTCATCCCCTACATATATATATTGATACCATATAGTAGTATATATAACATATGTGGGTCCAGGGTAATACATGAATATAATGCAAATGAAAATGCATGAATATTCTGAACTTATCGGATGACATAATATTAACATGTACCTTCAGCTAAGATTAGGAATATCAACATCTTTCCCAGATACCTCAATAAGGATTTAGGAACATATTTAGGCATGCTTTCAACATAGAAATCAATAACATGCACATTCTTAACTACTAAGAGTAGAATAATTTATGGAACAACATTACGGTTACATTTCGTTGCATGGAACATGCCAAAAAAGAAAGAAGAATTTACCTTAACATACCTTTGAACCGACCTTTCACGATGGCGATAAAATCAACCTTCTTTACCAGTTAACCTTAAATAATAACGGAACCAACCTTTTTAATGACTACTTGCTGGAACTACTTTTATCTCCTTTGAATCATAAAGGAAATTCGTATATTTTGGTATCAATAGAAGATGATATGCAGAGCATAGACAAAGCAATCTCTTATGTGACAAATACAACACTATTTGTTGATTTAATTGAAGGAATATATAGTGTCATTTGATGCTCTCCACAACATGGTCCTAGGCCCAGGTGTCCACCCATTTATTAATTAATGTTTTGCTACACCTAAAGCTTATCCAATTAAAATCAGCCACCAAATCCCACATTAGTATTAGTCACGTATTGCTCATCTCTATATACACATGTAGCATACTAAACATGACATTTGTCCCCTTTACGTTTATCCTACTCTACTACAATCCCTCGTTTAAATAATTACACTCATAATTAATTCCTAGATCTCAATTCACTTAAACATTAATCATGTCCTATACTCAATATCATAATCATGGGGTATAACATTAGTCGAGAGCCTCTTTATGTATACACCAAATATTATTCTCAACCACCATCGTCACACTTGTTAAATCCTAAATTATTTTGGGACCACATCCTTTTATATACTAAGCTCTTGATTTGCATATATATATAGATGCTCAAACCATCGCCCAAAAATACGGGGTGTTACAACTAAATAGCCTAGCAGGGTCATAGTCAGGGGCCATCGGCTGCCAGTTCGGCTGTCCAACATTGGTCGTACGTACCGTAGGGCCGTTTGCATAAGCATACGGCATAATGGGCGGCAAACCAAGGTGTCTGGACGTCTGAACTAGTCTCCGGGCCATATTGATCTGTCCATACTACAAATTCGCTTGGTCGAGTGGCACAACTTTCCCCCAGCATTTGGTGGCAACCATACAGTAGACTGGTTACCAAGTGACTGGGCTTGTGCTCCTAGGTTTGCTATCGGCAGTACCTGAGTAGGTACTGATTGATACACATTCGGCTGAGGAACAACACCTGGAGTCACAGTTGCATGCAGCACAACACCATTCGTCAGAGGGATGGCAAAACTAACCGAACCTTCACCTGGATGCAGTCGATTAGCTTTCAGTTCTCTCGCTTGCTGAATCTCATTATGCACCATTGGCTTGACAATGTCAGCCAATTGTTTGGAAACCTGGTACATAATGTCGTGGATGCCCAAGTCAATCTGCTGTCTAATGAATGACGTGGTCAGAAAAGTTGGACCCTCAGATTGACTAGGTTCACTCACAACTTGGGTTGATGGAGGAAGTGGAGGGATATCAATCGATGTAGGCATACCCAAGGAAGATGGTGGCTCGTTGTTCCTTCTAGAAGGATTCTATTTAGGATGTGGACTGGACTCGTGGTTCATTTTCTTACCAGACCTTAAGCGCATACACCAAGTGTGATCCTGGCCTAGAGAATCAAACTTCGCTATGAGATCACCTATGGTCCCATTGGGCGTGCCAAATTTGTTTCCCTCCAAAGTGTTTGCCGTTTTATCGGCTGACGAAATCGGATGACAAATTAATTATTTAACTAAGCGATTTGGGCCGAAAGCGGAACTCTAACTTCTAGCAATGGGTTTCCCAACTACTCTAGAAAGCGTTAGGTTGGTGATTGAGTAAACTAAGTGGTAAGAAACATAAATACAGCTAGAGTGCAATAAAGGCGATAAAGATAAAATGAAGATATGTAAAAATCAGTTTTTTGATTGATTGTGTTGTTCTATTATGTACAAGTGATTTTACATTTATAGTACAAAAAAAATAAATGTGACCCCCTATGTTAGCCATCGAACTACCCACGAAATCCACTAGCCAACTATGAGGAGGTGGTGCTGATTTTTTCGCCTGGACCTCTAGCACGATCAACTGCACTTCCTTCAGGCTGTTGCTGGTTGCTACCTTTTCTAGAAGGTCCCTTGACTTGGTCTTCGAGGCGTCCGAGTATGTGTGGGTCTCAACCGTTCCTCGGAATTATGACTCGGTCAAACTACTGTAATAGCCGATAATGCTTTTCTAGCCGAGGGTAGGGACTAACGGATTCAGCTATGATTCTGCTGAGTTACCGATTTAGAATCCTTTTTCACCTTCGACTATCACTTGATTCGGTTAAACACTTTTGAGTGTTAACATATACTTATACTAATTACTCGACACATGTGTTGCGCGTATAAACTGGCACAAAATTTTTTAGTTTAGTTGCACCTTTTTTCGATTACGCTAGATGCTAGGCGTACAGTGTAGTGCCATCGAATCGTGGATATTTAGTCTTTTTCACTCAAATTTGGTTCAATTGCACACTTTTTCCCATGAAAGTACCTAAATTAATACAAAACACAAATTAGTGCAATAACCATAAACAATAAACATAAATGGCAGTAACACGCACATACAAAAACAAATTATTAAATATCATAAAATCATAGGGACATAAGTAATAATTATTTTGCAAGAGAACATGAAAACCATCGGACATGCTTGGGTTATAAAAAGTTTATTGAAAATATTTAACTCTTCGGAACGATAGGAATTCATTGATTTCTACCCATTCTCTTAAATTTAACGTTCAGAGCCTATATATTATATATTTGAAGGAGATCAAAAGTACTTATTTTTATAAGCTTAAATTAAATTATCAAAGCTACTCAAAGATATATTTAAGAGATTATTTTAGACCTACTCCAAATATAAGGAACCATTCGATTTTTGATCGATTCTTAAACTGATTTCAAAGTAATTTCTCTTTTAAATAAGTTTAAAAATTCAATTCAACTAAAAATATAAAACTGTTAACTCCTGAATAATAATTGTGCTAAATAAATTGGAATTAATACTTAGCTACCAGTAAAACAAATGTTAAGCAATAGTTAAAGGACCAAAAAGAACAAAACAGGAAAAGAAAGAGGGCCAACAAAAACACAGAACACTAGACCCAAACCAAACGAAGTCAGTTATATATAATACCCGGTAATTAATTCGGGTTTCACCCAATTTCCCATAAATCCACTTTCAATTGCTTATTTATCAAAACCCTAGCCAAAATCCTCAACAAATCTCTCAAATCAGCCACAAAAAATGGAAAATTCTCGTCCCTGCGACAATTGTCACAAGAAAACCATCGAAACCCATACAGTAACAGGTAAATTATATTGCAATTCATGTGGAATTTTTCAAGATTATGTTAATTTCGAGCCACAAATCGGTGGTATAACCGGCCCAGCCGGTACCGGAACTATCTATAATTACAAAGAAACAAAAATTTACGAACCGAATAAGTTGATTGATGTTTTCATGTTACAATTAGAATTCTCTGCCGCGAAATCTAGTGTAGTTTACAAATGATTCAGAAAATTACGGATAACGAATATGGGAAAGGTAATTGGTTTGTGCATATGTAGTAATGAGAAAAGATATGAAGCCTTTGAGTATTGTTAGGGTTGCTAATTTGGTCAAGTGTGATATTTATGAATTAAGTCGAATGGTTTATCGCGTAGTCGATTTTTTTAGATATTAAGTTGCCTGAGCTTAATGCTGTCGGTTCGTTCGAGCATTATATTCGAAATGCCCCGAGTTTTAGTGCGGTTAATGAGGATATGATTAAGACTATGTTGAAACAAGGGGTTTTTTTGGTGCAGTGTTTGGTGAAATGGTACGTGACATGGGACAGAGACCATTGCCTGTGGTGTCGGCGGTGTTGGTGTTTGTTGCGGAGTTGAATGGAATTGACGTGAAGATTGAGGATGTCGCGAGTGAGTTACAAGTGGCGGTTGTTACTTGTAAATTGAGGTATGAGGAGCTTTTGGAGAAGCTTGTTAAGGTTGCTCGAGCGTTGCCTTGGGGTGAGGATGTTACGGTTAAGAATATTATGAAGCACACGTCGTTTGTTGTTCAATACATGGAGTTGATGTCGATGTCGATGTCGATGTCGATGTCGATGTCGTTGAAGAATGATAAAAAGGAAGAGTTTCGAGGATGTTGGATTTGATTTGGATTACTTGATCGACGATTGTTTGAGCAACGAAAACGATTATGCTCTCGATGTTATTGACGCCGAAAATGAGTCACTATTTTCGTGCATTGAGTTTGAGTAGCGAAAGTACGAATAGATTCCAGATATCGCAAGAGTGTTTGGCGATGGTATATTCAAAGATTAAGAATGATATGTATGAACACGAGTCTACAGATAGCAGAAATAATAACATTAGGAAAAGGAAGAGAAGAAATGGCATAATTTCTTACACAGATTGGTGGAAGGGCGAATCGGAAATGAGCAAAAAGCTTTTAGTGAAGGAAATAGTGGAGAAAGATGTGGGGTTGAGTGCTATGCCTCCGTCTTTTGATAGAGGTTGCTTGGCGTATGAAAGGAGAAAAGAGAAGATAAAGGCAGCAAAGTTTCGAATCCATAAGACAATGTATCCTTCGGATGCCGGTTCGATTGATAAGATTAAATTAGGCTCGGTTGAACATGTAAATGCTGGAAAGAAAAGGAGAAGGAAAATGAAAGTTGATGTTGATTGGGAAAATTTTATTATTGAAAATATTCTCCTTCATCAAATGGAAGAAGTGGAGATAGAGAAGGGGTATTACAAAGCCCTGTTGGACTTGCATGTTTTCAACTATTGAAGATCTTACCGGTCAGCTCAGTCCTATATGTCAATTTATGTATAAAAGAAAGCTGTTACAGAGAGTATTTTGACGTTTCTTTGACATTCTTCGAGAGAATAGGAGGTATTTTTGTTAATGTTTTCAATCTGTAGATTTGCGTGAGTTCGATGTTTTTGCTATAATGAGTGAGAAATATACTGGTGGAATATAAACAAGCATGTTCTGCTTCTTCGGGTACTATCTTGAGCTATTGCTGTATTTATATTTTCTGTATATGTTCTGCCTTTAATTACTCTGGCCTTCTTATTTCCTTTCTGGGATGAGAAGTTCCGTTTCTCCTAGTACATTTTCATTTTGATTCACAGGGTAATTTTTTTTTTTTTTATTTGCATGTTTTTCACTCTTTCAAACTATCTTGATCTTAGGCCTCAGAAATGTGGGACGGATAAATTATATTTCTAGAATAATGAGGATTCTTTGTCTTAGAACCCAGTCTATCATGATTTCCTTTATTAGAGATTCTTTTTTACGTTTCTTTTGATGGATTCTTCGAGAGAATAGGAGGTACTTTTGTTAATGTTTTCAATCTGTAGATTTGTGCGAGTTCCATAAATTTGCTATAATGAGTGAGAAATATACTGGTGGAATATAAACAACATGTTCTGTTTCTTTGGGTCCTATCTTGAGTTATTACTCTCTTAACTGCATCATGTCATCGGTGCTGTATATTGTCTTTGTATTCTCTGTATATGTTCTGCCTTTAATAACAATGGTGATTCAAGGGGCCATAGATGGTAAATGATGATTCAAGCTGTTACAGAGAGTATTTTGACGTTTCTTTGACATTCTTCGAAAAATAGGAGGTATTTTTGTTAATGTTTTCAATCTGTAAATTTTCGTGAGTTCCATATTTTTTGACACAGTTTTCCCTAACAGAAAGTTACCTGATTTTGTTGAGATGGAAAAAAATGACTGAAGGTCTGGTTGGTAACATTTTGCATATGATGAGCCCTTTAGACTCCCTTTTGTATCCGCTCAATCACTTTTCATGAATTAGTGCCTTAACACGCGTCGCCAATCTCCATGAGCTTTTATCAGCACAATTATTCGATGTACTAGAGGTCATGAATCTTATGCTAAGACTCTGTACCATTAGTCACTGAGTATTATGCTACCTGTAGGGTCTAGATCAAGAAGATAGACCTGAGATGGTGATCTTCTCCCAGTATGTTTTTGGCAATTTCCTGGTCTTGGGTGGTTCAAGAAGTTGCTGTGATCGAACTCTGTCAAGGTGATTTTTTGTATCTCTGAAGGGTTCAAGCGATGTGCATTATATGTACAATATGTAATACTAAACATATTTATAGCTGTTTAAATGATACTTTAAGCGCTATTTTGTATAGAGTTTCAAGGATGTGGCTCAGAGATGGATTAGTTGTATGTTGGTTGTATATATTGATGTTTTGGTCCATAGGACTACATGCTGAAATACTTGTCCTTTGTTCCATGGCATGCTGCTTTTGCATATTGCAGACTAGGCCTTTTCTTGAATCTTACCTTTTTCTACCTATTTCTTCTCTTGTGCCTTTTTTATTAAGCTCTTATATCTCTTCCCATCTTGTTTCCTGAAGTCAAAACGAATCTCACTATATTTTCTGGACAAGAACACTATGAGTGGATGTGTAAGCCTGTAACAGGGTAAAACTTACCACTCAAATGTTTATACTTTCTGAGATATCATTTTTATGTTTTATTATTTTACTGGTGAAGATAAATGCTGCTTACTTCTGCTACCCAGCTATTAATCCTAGCTTGTCTATGTTACCATTGTCAAAAAAAATTAATCCTAGCTTGTCTGTAAAAGTTTGCTCGAGTCCATACTGTTGCATGTTCTTGGGAAGCCTCATCGATGGAGAGGGTAAGAAGGGAAAAGTGAATTGTGAAAAGGGACATGAGCTTAGCTTGCCAGTTGTGATTTAGTTAATTATTTGTGCCGCAACCCCCAAGTCTTTGCTCTGACAATGAGCTTGGCTTGCCAGTTGTGATTTAGTTAATTCCTTAGTACCGCAGCTGAAAAGGCTTTGCAACATCCTATTGTTTTGGAAATAAATAGTTATGGAGTTAGTGAATACGCACATTTATGTAGATCGGTACAGGTAAAGGTAGCTAGGCTAAATGAGATACCCCTTTCTTGCTTAACATGCACCATAGCTGTCCATAATGCATTAACAGTTTCCTCTCCTTCAACCAGTGGTAGATAGAACTACAGTCACATTTGTGTACTTGAATGATGTTGATGTTGATGTTTATGAAGGCGGGGATCTGTATAAGGTGTGCTCTATATCCATTTGGACAACCTTAAAACTCATTTATTTGATCAGCAAAATTATTGATGCCAATTTTGTGAAGCTGAGTCCCATCATTATTGAAAGGGTAAATGAATCTTACATTCTCTTTTTTTCTTTTGCTCTTTATCATTGGTTCTAGTGTTTTTCATTTCATTTAAAGTTTTTTAGCTGATTGATATTGAATTATTCTTTACAGAGTAAGCCAGGTGACACCTACTGTAGCAGAAATTTGGCATAGCAGAGCACTAGTACCTAGGGATGGCAATGGGGCAGGGCGGGTTAAGTCTTCCCCTGCTAAGGTTTTGCCCTGCCCTGCCCCGTTTAAGTCATTGCCCCATTTAAATCCCGTCCTACCCTGCCCCGTTTAATTCCCCATTCACATGTTCTTCATTTTTGTTATCAAAATTAAATATTTTTTTATCTAATCGTTTTAACATCATCTTCAACTTCTTTCTTAATTTTAATTTTTGCAATTTTCTAATTTATTAGTTTTATTTTTAATGTTAATTCATTTTGATCTTGTAACTGTTCTAACATGGATTACTTTATAATAAAACTCTTTTGTATTTATTTTAGCTCAAATAGATTACTTCATTGTAAGACATTATGTACTAAGACAAAGATCGAAGAAATGTTTGAATTCTAACAAACTTAGAAGATGGACTGTTGCAAGGAAATTAAGCATTCAGATATTAATCAAATTATATGCTTATAAATTTAAAAGATAAGAAGCACTAAAGTAATTGCTGAACCAGAGAACATTTTTTTTTTTGCAGATTCCAACTTTTAGCTAGCTTTGTAACTGAAACTGCACGAAATGTTACAAGTGACCCAAAGCTTTGATATGCCCTACCACCTGCCCTGCCCCATTTGATGTTTTGGAAGTAAAAGCTTTGACCCGCCCTGCCCTGCCCCAACCCAACCCAACCCAATTGCCATCCCTGCTAGTACCTATTTGTTAACGCAATTTGTTTTATTAGATTTAGATGTGGGCAGCGTTTACTAGAATAAGACAACAATTTTTCCCTGAAGTGAAGGATCAGATTCCTTCCGTGGAAATAATGATAAAGTGAGGCTAAGATAATGTTGTCTATCTATCATATTTTTATTGGATGAGAGAGTTTGGTTTATTGATTTCTATAGGATGAGAGTTCATTTATGATGAGAAATGTTGGTTTCTTCATTTGATGTTAGCTGTAGTATGATTACTTATGTTAATTTAATTATTAGCTGCAGTATGATTACGTTAGTTATCACGGTGCTTGAAGCATCTACCGTGATCAATACCAATTACTCAATCCGTTCCAATTTATGTGACACTCTTTCCTTTTTAGTGTCCTACAAAGAATGACACATTTCTATATTTAGTAACAATTTAACTTTAAACTTTCCATTTTACCCTTAATGAGATGATTTATAGCCATACAAAATATCTATGGTTTGTTTTAGACCACAAGTTTCAAAAGTTTTTCTTCCCTTCTTAAACTGTGCCGAGTCAAACACCTTCACATAAATTGGGAGGAGTAACTTTGTAGTATGCGTACCTTATGCTGAAACACTAGATCATGTCTATTTATATGTAGAATTCCTCTTACTTTCTGTAACTTTGTAATTTTCAGTTCACAGATGGGGCAGAAATGAGGTGTTGCTTAAACAAAAATGTAACACACAATGCATCTTTCACCATTCCTTTCATGAAAATGCATCTAACAACAAATTCATATTTGGCTCAACATGGAGTTGATCGATCATCAAACAGGTTCAAGCGTAGGAAGAAAGCAAACACTATAGAAAAACATATAAATCTGAAGATACTTTCTCCCATTACTGCCCAGCTGCAAAAGCCTCAACGGGGAAAGTTTTCGTGATGCCAGCGAGACTCTTAAAGTGAATCTTGCCCGTAGCAGGATCCACTGTGATATCCCCGACCGGAGGCCATAGCATCAGCTCCTTAGCCTTCACTCCTTTAAGCTTCTTAATCCTCTTCTTCTCGACGTATCCAGTTACTTCCGTACCATAACTTACCAGCTTACTAATCATTTTAAAGTTATGTTCGACTTTTTTTGTTTGCAGGATCCACATGTAGCCTGTGGTCTTCGCGAACCCGACTTCGATCACGTCAGCAAGAGGGAGAAGCCCTGCTGGGAGTTCATATTCTTCAAGAAGGGAAAGGGCCATTTTTAGCCCTTCCTCGTGACCCTTCTTGACAATTGCTCCTTCCTTTTCTGCCATGGCTGCCTCTTTGTTCTTGTTGTTTGCTTATGTGTTTGAGGGGAAGTGAATTTATAGTGTTATTTGCATGTAAAGAGACAACTTAATGGAGAAAACAAAGAAGTGAACATTGTATTGGTCACCAAAGCTACTGATTTTACTTTGTATCAGTCTTCATTTTTGTCAGTGTCTCCTTATTACCAGTTTTTTTCTTGATTGTTCCAAGAATAAGATGCCAATTCCATTTCAATTTATACAGGCTTGTCCATGGATTTATGCATATTTAAACTATGAAAATCAAGGTTCCTTGGATTAAAAAAAGTAGACTCAACTAAATATTGATGTTATGTTGACTAATAAAATTTAGTTTGAGGGGGAAATGTTAAAAAGGCGATAACTCAAGTTTGTGATGGTGCAAAAAAGGATAGTCTGGTGCACAAATTATTTTGTGTTCTCACAGGGTCCGGAGAAAGGTTGCACCACAAGATGTGTGATGCAACCAGTTCGAACTTGTGACATATAAGTTGTACGGAGATAATTTTACAGTTTGTGATGGCAATATTACCAAAATATTTGCCGCGTATTAAACGTAATATGAAATCACATCCACGTAATATGCAATCACATCCTGAAATTATCTCTGACAGTTCATATAATAACTTCTTTAAAATAACATTTCTTATGTTAAACACTAAAATTGTAAATTATAGTAGCTGCAACGAATTGGCTCTACGTGAAGGTCTACACTCGATTGTCCTTTGAACCTAAATAGAATCTGAGACTGAAGATCTACTCTAAAATCATTTCACTCAAGTTTTACTCAATTTTGTAAGTAAAAATAAAAATGAAATAAACAGATAGACAATTTTTTTCTTAATCCAATTGTAACATGACTTAAAATTCCTACAATTTTGTACAGGATGGAGCCTGTTCCATCCTCAGTAGATGCAGGGAGATACTCTATTATCTCCTCTGTTTCGTATTTTGTTGATATTAAAAGAAAAAAACTTCCATAAAAAATTATCCAGTTGTAACGAAAAATAGACTGAGAAGTAGTTTTGAATTATACGTGTTAGATTGTGATTTTCTATTTAAGATGTTTAACCCATGCACCGGGTTTGATCTGGTGTTACGACCTGGTGCTCTCTTCTGAAGAACCAAAAGCTCTTGCATTACGTTTGTGAAAAAAATAT
Organism: Anisodus tanguticus; assembly: GCA_034509755.1. NCBI lineage: Eukaryota > Viridiplantae > Streptophyta > Magnoliopsida > Solanales > Solanaceae > Anisodus > Anisodus tanguticus. The sequence goes on from CM067544.1 coordinate 19,188,795, forward strand.
ATTAGTCACCCTTAATTTGTACTCTTTGTTTCAAACAATAAATCTTTTTCTTCTTGTTGAGTTTATTTAGAAAAGAAATTGAACTTGAGTGGTTAAGCTAAAATCTTTTCATGGGAGAAAAAAAAAATGAGTGAAAATAGGAGGAACTTTTGTATTATATTTTCATTAAATAATAAAGAATTATTAAAGTAAAATAAAGTAACTTGTAACCACAGAAAGACCAAAAGAACATGATAACCTCACAACAATAACTGAAAATGCAAAATATAAATCACTCTCAATTACAGATTTCACTCAATTTCCTCTGATATGTTTTTGCAACATACAAAAAGAAAGAATAAAACAAGAAAATAAAAAATGACAAAATCAGGTGAAATTATTCTAATTGCCAGTGCTGTTTGTTTGTTTTCACTCTTTGGGGTAATTCAGGCTGAGGCAGAAGCTCCGACTCAGACTCAAGCTCAGTTCCGTGTGGAAGGAAAAGTATATTGTGATTCTTGTCGTGCTCTATTCGAAAACAGACTCAGCAAGCCCATATCAGGTATATATTGAGTTTAAATTATATACATTATGTTTATGCTCTGAGGTGATGGGTTGAGATGAGATGTATGTATACCAAAGTTTGATGAGTATATATGCTTTAACCTATATTAGCCGAATTCTTTAAAAATGACATCGTGTTTATGTCATTTCCTTAAAAATCAACATTTTTAGAGAATCCGACACAAATACAATGATATTCTTAAAAAATCTAAATAGCATAGACTTTAGGTAAGAGCCATAGGCTCGAATTGCATCCTATTACCTTAATGTGACAAAAACACAAAACATAAAGTAAGTCGTGATATTGCAATTAAGTCTTTTTGTCCATTATCAAAAATATAATTCCGTAGTAGATTTCATATAATTTCTAAAGATTAAAGGTGTTACTCCACATTTATTATTTATTTTATATATGCTATATATGCACTCCCCTCATCATGTACAAGCCTAACTTCTTCTTTTTGGGATAAACATGTGAAATTTTCTGTTAGATAATAAGTGGCAGTGATTTTGAACACAGGATCGGCCGGATGCAATGTAGCAAGTGTTGGAAATTTGCCTTTGGCGGGAGTTGCGTCCGACCAATTTTAACGGCTTAAACACTAGTATTATGCATGTTGGAGAATCCGGTTCTTCACACGTGCATGATCTACTAAGTACGTAGATAACCGTAGGGCCAAGGATCGTCAAATTTCATTGAGAAATGAAAGAGATATTGGTCCACGAAGTGAGGTGTTTGAAGCATGGAAAAGTGTGGTATGGGATCAATTCTCACTCATCGGTGGAGGAAGAAAGAATTTTTTTGTTTATAAGACTCAAAGTTGGCTTGGGGTTTGGACCCCAAGGGGTATCCCATGTGTTTAAAGGAGGGAGGACCTAAATGTGCTTCGGTTCGAGGAAAGCCCACACGCGCGCCGCCGCCCGTCCGGTCCGGTTCCGGGTTCACGGGGCGTGGGCTGTGCTTCTTCTGATATTATCTTTTTGGACCAGAATTCTTTCATATGTACAGTTTGGTCCCTGAAGTTTCAAGAAAATCAGAATTGGGCACTGAGCAGAAACGTCCACCAGCACTCAATGCAGCCATTTATTTTGGCTGAATTACTCTTACTAAATGGTCAATCCGTTGCACATCTTCACCATTTATTTTGGAGGAATTATTACCTCCATAATTGTCATTACTTGGCCAGTAATGGCACTTATGGAGGCAGTTCATCAGCCCCTCCTTCAACTATATAAAGGACCCCTTGTCACCATTGTTGAGGTACACGAAAATACATAAACAGAAACAGATTTCAGTCTTCCTACAACTTCCAGCATCATTTCATTACTCAAAATTCTTCACGGTAGCACTTGAGTTTCCTTTGCTCAATTGTTCCATTGCTGTTTTATCTTGGGAGACAATTGTCCAGGACGTATAAAGGATACATACGGGGCAATATTGTCTTAAAGACAGAGTGCAAACACTCGACTCGATACACAAAAACAGTTCCAGTTTCTTGTTCAACATTATTGTAATTTCAGTTTGTTGTTGAATTGTAATTTCAGTTCTTGTATAACTTAGCAGTTACTTGTAATTTCCGTTTCCTACACCTTTGTAATCCAACAGCAAGTCACAAATTCATTCCAACACAATAACTTTAGCTCAAATAATGTATTATATTTAGAAAAGAACAAATTTCGAACCTAATAAATTGAATGAGTAGTGGTAATTCAAACTCGAACTCATACATTTAAATCTTTGATCCGCCTATGACAAAACCTCTGCCCTGCTCTGCTACTATTTGAATTTGTTACCGTCTTATTCAAAAGTTTAAACTATTAGAGAGATAGTATTTTCGTTCATTTACTTAATTCCATATTGTATTTACGTGCATGTATGCATGCAGATGCCGAGGTGCGGTTACAGTGCAGGAACCAAACAGACGACACTGTCACCCTGACGATCGAGGGCAAAACGGATGAGCGCGGGGTATACAACCTCCCCGTGGAACACGACCACGAGGACGAGATCTGCGAGATGATACTCATAAAGAGTAGCATGGATGATTGTACTGACATCCCAAATGAAGGCTATGCAAAAGAATCAGCAAGAATGGCATGTCGGAGACTACTCGCCATGCGAATCCTCTATTCTTCTTGAAGAAAGAAGCCTCCCCGGAATGCGATGAAGTCTTTAAGGAACTTGAATTATTGCCTGAAGAAATTAATAAATCTTAATTAATTTAACTTGTAGTTCAAGAAACAAGCTGGATCTCAGCTCCGGCTATCTGAACTGAGTCTAACTTATATACATCAATAGTATAAAGAAAGTTTTACACTACCAGTAGGTCAACCATAAGATAGGTAGGATATAAGTTATGTGCACATGCAGTGCAATGAATTTTTATATTATTAGTGTAATTCGACCTGTTATTCAGGTTACTTACCGTTTTAATTGTAGGTTACCAAAACATTTATTAATAAAGTTACATACATTTACAGTGATCTGATTTTGTAAAGTTTTTTTAACACCATTAATGCATAGAAGATAAAACTCTTACAAGTAACCCTCTGTAAAAATTGAAATTTCTAATCTTGAAAATAAGGCATGTTATCTGGTACAAGCCTGTAACTTATCAAAAATTACCCTGTAAAAATTATTTACATAATCAAGGAATGTAATTAGTTAAACTCATTTGAATTAATAAGTTCATCATGTTATAAATTGATATTATTAGTAGTGTTACATAGGCATTTCTCCTAGGACTTGCATATATGCACGCCCTAAAATAAAAGAAAAATATTTAGTGTCAATTTGGATCCAGAGTTATCTGCGAGAGGCCTTATAAACATTGTATATTGAGAGATTTAATTTGTAGCCAGATTTTGTGTTGAAGTCCTCGATTTATATATTATAAACGCAAATGCAATAATAATGAAATGTTTTGTGTGTTAACTTCCTTCTTAAATACTGTAATATTAGAATTCCACACAAAATACAGTATGTGGAATATAATTGTAGTGGATTCTGCTCTACGTCTTAATTTGGATGATATTATGCCCGATATATGTATGTATTGTTAAGTTTGTGGGCTTGATCGACTGTGAAGGTTGCAGGGGAAGGCAGCTCCCTGTGATGGACGAAGCAAGGGGCCGCAGCCACGGCGAATTTTCGAAAAGAAGTCCGTTTCCTATTTAGAAAATAACTTGGAGGACACCTGACTTCTGTTAGGTAGATTTTAGTACTGTTTTAGAGTATGTTTTAGGGAGTCTTTTGTTTGTCTTTTAGTTGTTTTGTGCAGTATTATGCGTGTGTTTTGTGTTTTTAGGTTTTAAGCGATTCAGAAAGGAAATAGGTGGTTATTGAGGATAAAAATGTATACTTGGCCACAAGAAATAAGTCAAAGAAGCCCTGGGAAGCTCGGAAAGCAATTTAAACGAATTTCGGACGAAGAAGGCTGAAGAGTCGCGACGCAACAAGCTGAAGAGCCGCGGCGCCCAACACTAGTGCCGCGGCGCCCCTCTGGCAGTGAGCACACGATCTTCAAAAGTGAATTAGAGTCGTGGCGCCTCTTTGAAGAGCCGCGGCGCCGACGACGTCAGGGAAGCGAGAAACCTAAATTTAACAAGGGCAAAAAAGTCCATTTTGGGGGGTTTTCGTGATATATATTGGGGGAAACGTTTTTATGAGGAAAAACAATATTTTGAGGACACTTTGGAGGCAAGGAACAAGAGAATAAGAAGCCATTAGAGACATATATTGTTCAAATTCTTTTCCTTTTCTTTACTTGAATTCAGTTCATGTTGGATATTAAGTTAATTAGTTCTTAGCATGACTATGAGCTAATTACTTCTATTAGGGTTTTCCGTTGAATCACTTGAAACTCTATTATGATTTAGTGCATTGCCAATGTTCTTCTTCATCTATTAAGATCTCTTCAACTTGTGTTTATTGAATGAGAATTAATTGGCCATTAGTTTTCATTACCTATATGATTTCAAATCGCGATCTGAAAAGGGAGATTTGAATATGCTATAGTTGATTAGACGTAAGTTTAATCTTGAACGAGAGTATCACGACTGCTTGTGTAGCTTTTTAGGTTATTGATCTTAATCCTCCCATGTGATCGAATTTATCATAGAAATATAGAAAATTCTCATTTAGGTTGAGTTTTTATATGTCCTAACCGGAATATAGAACATCTCAGTTAACTTGCTATCTTAACAAGAAGAAGCATTGCTAGTCTTGCATTAATGAATGATAGAGTGGATTGTTGATGAGATTGGAAACCCTAATTTCTTTCATTACTGAATTAAACTTCGTGTGCTTTCATTACTACTTCATTTCTGCAATTTACTTTAGTTTGTTAATTCTGTAGTTTAGAAATCATCACCTATATTCGTTAGCCAAATAGAAACCAAAGATTAGTTAATTGGTACTTGATAAATCAGTCTCTGTGGACAATACTCGGTCTTACCGAAATTTATTACAAATTGCGATACGTACACTTGCGTAGCATCTAGAAATACTGCAACAACTTCTACTGGGTATAGTTTTTTGCAGCCTATATATACATAGTTTTTTTGTATAATTATGTTTCCTGTAAAACATTTTTCATTGAGATTAATAAATATTTGATGACGATCGTGATTTTCTTCCCCTCAGAGTTTCCATGTTAAAATTATGTTTTTTTTAATCATTACTTTAATTCTTGTTGTCTCTTTTTAAAAACAAAAAAAAGTAGTCTCTTTCAGTTAGTAATGTGTGCAAAGGGAATAAACCAAAGAGAAAAAGATTGGAAAATGAGTAAGGGTTTGGTATAGGAGTCAACATTAAAAATAACTCATATATATAGTGGTAGCTAATGCCTTTTCGTTTCCATCACAATCACTAATAAAAGTCAATTATTATTATTATTATTACTACTATTATTTTTGTTTCTTGTACCAAGTTCTTTGCCCTTGTCTTTGTAGTTGGAGCTACCTGGAACTAACTCAGTGTGTTTGTCTTCTCATAAGGAATATTTCAAGTTCTATGTTCCCCATTAATCCAAAGTTAATTTGCTCGTGATGGAGTAGGTAAACAAATTGAGAATTCAATTTTGAAATCAAACCACATACTTATATAGTCACCAAAGCCTTTATAATTATGTCATCACAAAAAAAAATGGATTTTCTACTCTACATAACAAGTTAAAAGTTTCCTTAATCTAAATGTGTGGTCAATGAAAGTCGTTCTACGATCGAAGTTCAAATTACAGAACAAACATAATTAAAGCGTTTAATAATTTCTTCTTATTTGTCTTAATTTTAGTAGGCAAGAGTTTTTGATAAATGCCTGTGGTGGTGGGATGTAACGGATGCCATGACATTGTCATTAGTCTATTCGTCTCAATTTATATGATGATGTTTGGCTGACAAAGAGTTTAATAAAAAAAGAAAGACTTGTGGAATATTTGGCCTAAATAAGTCGTATGTTTGTATATTATAAATCATCTTATTAACGATAAAATGAAAAGTTTAGAATTAATTATTTCTGAATAATGGAAGTATAAAATTCTTTCTGGCACAAATAGTTTTATAAAATCACTAAAGTAGTAGTTTTTCTGGCTCGAGATTCAAATACTCAACTATCATTTTCCCATTTAGCAATGGCATAAATTTATGTATTAAAAATGAAAAGGAAGAATAATTGAATATTTTCATGACCCCATTTATTAGCTGCCACGTCTAGTAAGGCGTGATCACAACATGGAGAAATTATTTTGTCCAAGTTGACTTCTCTTTGTTAGAATATGATGTAAATCATATTATTATTATGCATTGATGTAGTATCATTTTATATATGATAGGTAGTAAAATATTAATTAGAAATATTATGTTAATTAGGTAGAAGATTATTAGGAATTGATTAGGAAGATTAGACATGATTGACTCTTCCTAATTACATGTATATGGTGTGTATATTGTGCCCTTTAAGAATGAATACATTGACGGAAATACTTTCAAAGTCTCACATGGTATCAAAAGTTTAAGGAAAGATCCAAAATTAGTTTATTTTCTTCCAAATTTTTTGTCATCTTCCTCCCTAGAACCCTAGTTGGCCGAAAATTTCTTCATTTTTTCTCTCTCTTACTCCATTATTGATTATCCTTCATCACAACCAATTATGTCTGGAACCAAATCATCCTTTCACCCTGCTCTTGATGTCTCAAACATCAAAACACATGTTTCCATCAAACTAGAAATGAAAACCGTTCATTATGCGACTTGGGCGGAATTATTCAAAATATGTTGTCGTGCTCACAAAGTTCTCCATCATATAATTCCTCCAAAAGATGGTAAAGGGAAAGACATAACAAATGATGCAGACAAGGAATTGTGGGATACACTTGATGCCACAGTCCTTGGTTGGATTTATGCAACAATCTCCACTAACTTGTTGCATACGATAATGGAACCGAATTCAACAGCCATAGCAGCATGGGAACACTTGCGAGATATTTTTCAAGATAACCAAAACTCTTGCGCTGTTACATTGGAACAGGAGTTCTCAACCATTGACATGGCGGACTTCCCTAATGTTTCTACATTTAATCAACGACTCAAAGTGTTGGCCGATCGATTAAGAAACGTTGGTTCACCGGTTACTAATAATCGGTTAGTCTTACAATTGGTCGACGGTCTCACCGACGCGTATAACGGCGTGGGAACTCTAATCCATCAAAGTAATCCTCTACCACAATTTTATCAAGCAAGGTCCATGCTTGTACTTGAAGAGTCAGGCTTGGTGAAAAAGGCCTCAACTACTTCAAATTCCGCCATGGTTGCCACTCCTTCAAATGATGGTAATTTTTTTTACCCTTCTCAACAAAATAAAGGGACAAAAAGGACGTCATAACAATAAAAATAAGGGTGGAAATCGTAGAATTAACAAAGGTGAAGGCCACCGAAATTTCGGTGGAGGCGGTAATGGCGACAACACCAACTCCGGTGGTGGACAGTGGCAGCAGCACGACGGCAGGGGTGGCGGACAGTAGTAGCAGCCCGTCGGTAGGGGTGGCGGACAGTGGCAGCAGCCCAACGGTTGGCAGTGGCCTTGGGCTATACCACCCAGCCCAGCCCCAACAGGAAATTGGGCCAGGCAGCCCCAAAGGCCCACTGGCCAGCCATAGCAAAACAATGGCTACTTTGCACCAATTTGGCAGCGGCAGCAGCAGCAACAAGCCCAGCAGGCCCATTTCGTTGGGTCTGTTAACACATGCAGTAGCAGTGGGCCTCAGCCGACCCAGTGGCATGAGGCCCATTCAACATGGGCCCACCCCACGGAAATTGAGTCCGCCATGCACACTCTTGGACTTAATCCACCGGATTCAAATTGGTATATGGACTCTGGAGCGACGTCCAATATGACGTCCTCCCAAGGTAATCTCTCGTCCTATTTTAATTTGAGCAATGATAATGGAATAATTGTCGAAATGGCCATTCAATTCCAATAAAAGGTTATGGTTCTAGCAAATTGTCACCACCAACCCCCCCCCTAATTTTAAAGAATGTCCTTCATGCTCCCAAATTAATCAAAAAACTTGGTTTCTATTAGAAAGTTTACAACTGATAATTGAGTATCTGTCCGGTTTGACCCCTTTGGCTTTTCGGTGCATGATTTTCAAACGAGGAAGCTTCTCATGAGACGTGATAGCACGGGGGAGCTCTATCCAATAAATTCGTCAATACAACAATCCAAGTTTCCTTCTGTTTTTGCAGCCTTGGCACCATCTTTATGGCACCAACGCTTGGAACATCCGGGAGAGGCTGTTTTGGCTTCTCTTAAATAAAATAATTTATTTCTTGTACCCAAACACAGACTCTAAATAAGTGTCATTCTTGCACACTTGGTAAACATGTTAAGTTGCCATTTATTTTCTCTACTTCATGCACTCTTTTGCCATTTGATATTTTACATTGTGATATTTAGACATCACATGTTTTGAGTTCTTCTGGTCATAGATAGTATTTGCTTATACTTGATGACTACTCTAATTATTTGTGGACTTTCCCTCTGTCGAAAAAATCACAAATGTTTTCCACTTTTCTCACTTTTAGAGCATTCATCCGAACTCAATTTGAACGTGATATCAAAAATATTCAATGTGACAATGGGGGGAGTTTGACAATAAATAATTTTGGAATTTTTTCAAAACAAATGGTCTTCAGTTTCGTCTGTCTTGTCTGCATACTTCATCACAAAATGGTAAGGCGGAACGCAAAATTAGAACCATTAACAATATTGTTAGAACATCTCTTTATCATGTTTCACTTCCCCCTGTATTTTGGCATCATGCACTCCAAACGTTCACTTACATGTTGAATGTCCTTCCTCATAAAAACCTATCATACCAAGCTCTCCTAAAAATGTTTTACTTACGAGAGCCTACTTATCATCACTTAAGAGTGTTTGGTTGTCTTTGCTACCCCCTCTTTCCATCCACCACAATCACAAAACTCCAAGCCCGGTCTACTCCATGTGTTTTCTTGGGATATCCTACTCATCATCGCGGTTACCAATGTCACGACATTTCTTCCAAAAGAATCTTTATAAGTCGTCATGTAATCTTTGATGAAACAATTTTTCATTTGCTAAGATACATGCCATCAGGACTCATAACTATGATTTTTTGGATGATGATAAGCTTTCGTATCTAACACATTTTTTTCACAGCTCGATACCTGTTGTTAGTGTTGAACACCGTAATTCAGGCCCATTGGGCCAACGATCGATGGCCCAACTGACTGACATTTCAATACAACGGCTTGGGCCTTCGGTTCCGAGGCCCAGTCCCACTACCGCATAATCTGCCCGGTCCAACAGATTGGGCCAATCCACCACTACGGGCCCAATTCCAGCTCCAGCAATGCAGCCCACTGGGCCCACGGTTTCTCACTCCTCGATTAGTGGCGTCCAGTCCACTGGCCCAACAAACCGTCTGGTCACCCGTAGTCAACATGGATTTGTCAAACCCAATGCCAAATATAGTCTTCAGACCCAGGTCTCGAAATCACCTTTGCCTCGTAATCCAGTGTCTGCTCTAAAAGACCCGAATTGGAAAATGGCCATGGATGATGAATATCATGCTCTAATTACAAATAGGACATGGGATTTAGTACCTCGTCCATCTAATGCTAATATAATTCGATCTATGTGGATTTTCAGTCATAAAGAAAAATCGATGGAACTTTTGAAGCGGCATAAAGCCCGTCTTGTAGGTGATGGGAAGACACAACAGGTTGGTGTAGATTACAGGGAAATATTCAGTCCAGTGGTCAAACCTGCAACTATCAGAATAATTCTCAGCTTGTTTCTCTCAAAAGGATGGCCACTTCATCAATTGGATGTCAAAAATATCTTCATCAATGAACACCTTAATGAGACAGTATACATGCACCAACCGTTGGGATACATGGATCCTAAATATCCCAACCATGTGTGTTTGCTCAACAAATCATTATATGGCCTCAAGTAGGCCCCCAGGGCTTGGTATAAACGATTTGCAGATTTTGTGTCACACATGGGTTTTTCGCCCAACCGTTCAGATAATTCCCTGTTTATCTATCGTCAGGATAATCATACTACTTATCTTCTTCTATATGTGGATGATATTATTCTAACAGCATCTTCAGACTCTCTTCGCGAGAATATCATGTCACAGTTTAGTTCTGAATTCGCTATGAAAGATCTTGGCCCACTACATTACTTTTTAGGAATTGTTGTGACACGACATACAAGTGGATTATTTCTCTCCCAGAAGAAGTATGCATCAGAAGTCGTGGAACGAGCTGGGATGTCTTTATGCAAACCTTCGGCAACTCCGGTTGACACAAAATCAAAATTGAGTGTCATCTCTAGCAAACCTTTTGTTGATCCGACGTTATACCGCAGCCTAGCAGGAGCTTTACAGTATCTCATATTCACTAGGACAGATATTACCTATGCAGTGCAACAAGTGTGTCTATTCATGCATAATCCAATGGAGGAACATATGCATGCTCTGAAACACATTGTGCGATATATTCAGGGCACTCTGGAGTATGGATTACTTCTATACCCGTCCTTTGTTTCCAAACTTGTTACTTAGACTTATGCAGATTGGGCAGGATATCCGGATTCAAGATGATCCACCTCCGGGGAATCTCATCCACCATCAACGCACTAAACATATTGAGTTAGATATTCATTTTGTACGCGAGAAGGTGGCTCGTGGACAAGTTCGGGTGCTACATGTCCCAACACGTCATCAAATCGCAGATATCTTCACAAAAGGACTTCCGCTGATATTATTTGAAGATTTTAGGGACAGTCCCAGCATTCACCGCCCTCCAGCTTCGGCTGCGGGGGAGTGTTAGAATATGATGTAAACCATATTACTATTATTATGTATTAATGTAGTATCATTTTATATATGGTAGGTAGTAAAATGTTAATTAGGAATATTATGTTAATTAGGTAGAAGATTATTAGGGATTGATTAGGAAGATTAGGCATGATTGACTCTTCCTAATTACATGTATATGGTGTATATATTGTGTACTTTAAGGATGAATACATTGAGGAAAATACTTTCAAAGTCTTACACTCTTTTGTTTTTAAAAAATTCAATTTAAAGGTAATTTGATAGAATAAATTTAGTATTTTATAAATATAATAATATATACATGTTATACATTGAAGGAACCAGTGAAAGACCACATACATGTAAAAAAAAAAAAGATAACCCACAAAGAAATAATTGAATTATAGAGTAAGGCGCCGATTTATTCATTCGTTTGAATTATTTTATTATTACGTTAGGAAGGAAGAGCGAAAGTTTGTGGAGACTCTTATATCCCGATATTACTAAATTATAAATTTTACTAATATGATGAAAATTGGACTTACGGCTTATTAAATATGGAATTTACTATAGTAACGTGAGAATTGAACTTACCATTCTTACATGTATGAGTGTCACCAGGCTATAAATTTGGTGGCATCGAATTGATTACCCACTTGAGTTCATTTTTTATTTTACTTTTTAGTTCCTTTTGTATGTCTCTTCTTCTATGTATATAAATATTTTTTTTATCTTTTCACATGCCGTTTAGTATCGTATTGGCCCCAGCACTTTTGAGGATAATCTGTGTTTTACCAAAGACGACCCTATTTATGGTGTCAAACTCGAGACAAAAGCGAATTCAGAATTTGAACATTTATGAGTTCAAACTTGAAATTTAACCACAATTTTTTTAATTTATTAAATTCGAAATCTATTATTTTTACTAATTTAGTGAATTTTAAATACATATATAAAATTTAAGCAAAATTACTAAATTTGGATAAAGTCATAACTTATTCTCTAAGTTTGGCTCTGACACAAAATCTTTAATTAAGAATAAAAAAGTACTTACTGTCCACCACAGGTATCAATTATTACGTTTAGAAGCGAAAAAGGAACATACATTGTGCATTTTGATAAAGCTTTTTTATCCACTTGAAGTGAAGTGTTCTTTTGTGGAAGTATGAGTTATACATTTTGATTTTTGTTGTTATGTAAAAAGTAAAATAAAATACAAAAAATAGAGGTGTCCAAATGCATGTAATCAAATAGCTGGATATTCTCAAAGGAGAAAATAATAAATTTTAAGATTAAATTATTTGGTTGAGTTTTTATTTTTTGATAAATATAAGGGAGGTTGGAGAATAGAACAAGGTGAAGATCATTAATATTGTCATTATTTTAATTCAAGTTCATTCTCAATTTGAAATATTAGTTACTAAATGTACCTTGTCGAAACACTTCTCCTATTCCTTAATTTTTGGAAATTTCTAACCAATTTATAGACAGAACATTAGTACAAATAAAAGTTTCACCACATTCCATAAATAAAAAGTCTGACCACATAAGCTATTGGAAGCTTCTAATGCTCCTTCTATTTAATTTTTTTATTTAACTCTTAATGAAATGCTTTTATGGTCGCATTCTCGAAAACATTGACCGTTTCTCTTGCTTTGCTTGTGATTATGTTTTGTCTTGAGCCGAGGGTCTTTCGGAAATAACCTCTCTATTTACCAAGGTCGAGGTAAGGTCTGCGTACACTCTACCCTCCCCAGACCCACGTTGTGGACTTCACTGAGTATGTTGTTGTTGTCGTCTCGAAAACATTGATGAAGCCAAGAATTTTATTAAGAATGTTCGAAATTGTGTGTGTGTTTGATATGCAATATAATTTTCTATGTACACAGTATAATTTTCCGAAAAAGAATGTTCAATTGACCGTTTTCAGTCTATGTGGCTCAACCAATGGTCACATGAATCACTTGACATGTTTAACTAAGTTCATAAATTATTATTTTTAAAAGTCTTTCTTAAACTCTAAGTTTGAGAAAATTACTCGTTATGCGATCTCTCCTCCCCTAACTATAGATCTCATGTAGAACTTTGAGAATGGAGAACTTTTCGGTAGGGAGCGATTTACTCCTCTTAGTAGGTTTACTTGACGCAAATTTAAATTAATCCAGCCAGTGAATTTCAGATACCAAATAATCAAACCAAGAAATTAAACTTATATAGGAGATATGGATATATTTCATTAAACATTAGTATAAGATTCTTGAGAAAAAAAATTGAAAACTATGTTTTCTTACTTCAATTAGAAGATCTGAAAAATAACTAGACTGTTAAGAGTCCACATCGGAAATGGAATGGAAAACATGAATTCCTTATATGGACTTGGATAATCCTCACCCTACAAGCTAGCTTTTGGGGTTGAGTTAGACCCAAGATTCATTTTTTACATGGTATCAGAGCCAAATTTATTCCAATTCTTTGTTCATCAATGTTGGGCCCCCAAATTATATTGTCCACGCTCCAGTTAACGAGGTATAGGCGTGCGAGGGAGTGTTAAGAGTTCCACATCGAAAATGGAATGGGAACATGAATTCCTTATATGGACTTGGACAATCCCCACCTTACAAGCTAGCTTTTGGGGTTAAGTTAGACCCAAGATTCATTCTTTACGTAGACAAAATTCAATATTCTGTTATTCTATCCTATCTCTAAATTAACACATCCATGCAAATAATCTAATAATGTTATATTCCAAATGATTAATTATATATGCCCTTTTTACTGGTCCACTATTTAGTGGAAATTTTTTTAGAAACTGAAATGAATCAGAATATATGGTATCATCAATCATCTCTCCCACCCCTAGCCACCAAAAATAGGTAAAAGAAAAGGATAGAAAAAGGTTAATAGTATTTTGGTCCCTCGGTTGTTGATAGATTTTTACTAGGCATAATATATAGATAGACATTTTAACTTGATTTTAACTAACAACTAAACACTTCAACTTTGAGAATGTACATCTAGACATCTCAACTCACACTCACTATGTCTCATGGACACCTGATGTGGCACATAAATTTTATAGGTGTCTAAACGATCATTTTGTAAATTTGGAGTGTTCAACCGACATAGTGGGGTCGAGTTGAGGTGTATAGATGATCATTTTGTAAGTTGGAATGTTCAACTGACAGTAAAGACCAAGTTTAAGTGTCTCTATGTATTGTGCTTTCTGATTTTAGTTCCTACTTTCTATGATATCCCGTTAAGTTTATTTAATCTTCAATTAATTGACTCATGCACTTTTGATCACTTCGTTAGTGAATATATTCACAAATTTACCATAGGTAAAGTTATTTCTGTGTGACATATAGGTCACATGTTTGGGTCGTGGAATAACTCATTGATGTTTATATCAAGGTAGATTGCCTATATCACATCCCTTGGAGTGTGGTTCTTTCTCGGACCTTACGTGAACGCGGGATGATTCGTGCACCGGGCTATCCCTCATTACTCATATGTTACATTAAATTTGAATTGCTACTTCACATATATTTTACGGTAATATAATTTTATAAATAGTCAAATATAAATATTTTCTATACGAAGGGGCTAAAAAATACATTTTAATTAATTGAAAATTAAATATTTTAATCATATATCACACGGATCAAAAGTAAAGTTTACCAATAAGTAAAGCACTAAAAGTGTTATTAGATTATGCCAAAAGAAAAGGATAAAATAGCAATAGTTGACCCTGTAGACAATTGAAAGGTCTCAAAATGGTGATTTAATGCAGCTTTTTGGATGCTCTTGGCATAATTTTTTTAAATTTATTATATATAGTCTCATCAATTTACAGTACAAAAGGAAAAATGCATTTGAGAGACAACTATCTTGCTTAGTTAGTGCAAGCTAGAAGTGCATTATTTTATATTCTATGCTTGAAAAAAAGTAGGCATATTTGTGGGGACAATTATTCCATCAACCTTGCCCGAAGTAGTCTTTTGATTATCTTAACATGTATCTCAAAAAAAAAAAAAAAAAAAAAAAAAAAAAGAGGCACCATCTTTCTTGTAGAATTTACTTCAAAAAATCGTTAATTTTCTACGGATGTAAATACATCGAAAAATTTTCCAACGAGCCAAATTCAGGGGAGATGTGTTGGTCAGAAACAATTCTAATCGATTTTTCGTTCCAGATTATCGAAGTTTTCGGACGAAACCGTCTGTAGAAAATCCATAGATTTCTAGTAGTGAGGGGAGGATATAATCTTTTTATGAAAAAATTCATGATAATATAAACAATAATCTATTTGTTAATAGGCTTTTCAACTAATATAATCATAACAATGTCTAAGTAGGGAGTCCAAGTATGATCCAAGGAAGAATCACTCATGGATTTCACTAGCTAGCTTAGTCTATTTATTTAATCCCTCATGGGTCATGATTTTATTTCCTTTTTTTCTTTAATTGTATTCTATCACTAGCTTCGCAACATATATTCTAATGACATATTTGAATGTAATTTAATGAGGATACGTATTTCGACTATCGCTTTAGCACATGATGAATAATTTAATTAAGAGGGTTGTGCATTTAATCTATTCCAAATAATCATAAAGGGTAATATTCTAAGGAACTAATGAGAATCTTTCGCATAATATGTGCGAGTTATACACACTATAAAAGATAAAATTAGGGACGAACAAACTTTATTACTAAACAGTAAAAATATTATTAGCTATGAGTTTTTTGACGATAGACTTAACTAATTCATTTTTTTTTCTTTTATATGCTAGGGATACTAGTGAGTCTTCCACGCAACATGTGTGGGTTAACCACTGTTGAAAAAAGCGGGAATCAATGACAGACAAATATCATCGTTAAATAACAAAAATATTTCATTAATCATATTTAATGATGAATTATAAAAAAAACAATTAACTATGAATTGTTTTCGACAAATCTGTAGCTAATTCGTGTTTTTATTTTGTAGTAAATTATTTCTTCACTGTTCCCTTCTCCTCTTCTTTCCCCTATGTAATATCTTTTTTTACTAAAAAGAATATACACTATATTATTTTAAATGAAAAACAAAAAGAAGCAAAAAATGAACTACTTTATTATGGTTTTCAACATCATACCGACAGAAGAGGGGGAACTAGAGCTTGAAAACAAGTAAATTGATAGCTGCTTTTTTATTTTTAAATTATCTTTTTCCCAAACAAAATCATTTCTAAAGATATTGTTATTTAATTTATTGTACTTTTATCACACCACCATCACTTCAATTTCATTCAATACCAACTGAAATATAGAAAATTCCAAGAAAATTAAAAGAAGAAATAGCACTGATTATTGCAAATTTTTCCAATAGATAAACCATATAATACGAAATTCAAAGCGATTACACAACTTTTTAGCATATTATTGTGTTTCTTTCTATGCGTATATATAAAGAAAATTAAAAGAGCGAAAAAGAAATATAAACAAAGGTTCAACATGGAGCTAATAACTTCTTTTTAGAACCCTATAATGGAAGAAATATATTGTTGAAATGAATATTAAATATTTAATTTTATTCTCAGATATATACATTTTTGAAGCATTCATACCTTTGCAGGTAGCAGAATTCTTTGTATTTGCCCTTGATCCTAACGTAGCTCCAACATAAAGTATAACGGAAGATAATTTTAATTCATAATCAAAAGTAGAAAGGTAAATTTAATTAAATTTTTCTCCAAAGTATTTGACACTGAAATCGACCTACTCCATGTTGATATAAGTATAATGAAACATAAAATTAAAATATTTAGTTCAGTAGAAAGGTAAAATAAACCGCATTCATCATGATTCAGAGATGCTTTCTAGATGAGGTCTCCAGACTCCAACTCTTCCTCTTCTTTTATTTCTTTGTGTTGACACCTTCTCCGACAAAATCTGGCTCAGTAGGTTAGCACTGTACTCATTTTCATGTCCTTCTGACGTAGAAACTTGCCTCATCTTCTTCTTGTTCCTCGTGGATGATGATGATGAAGGCAGTATTGGCATGAGGAAATAAATGTTGCCCCGTTTGAGCTCAGCATCAGGAGGGACTATAACAATTTTGGGACTACAAATTTCTTCATTTGATGATGTTGGTTTTTTTAATATGTGTTTTGGATGAAGTTTCATAATTTCTGAGGCTTTTACATGAGAATCACTTATTTCTTCAACTTTACCATTAGAATGAACTATTCTAATTACATCAAGTGCACCACATGGAAGAATACAAGCTATGCAACATCTAATTGCATTTCTCATGATGGATTTAATTTCTTGTTTCTCTAATTTTCTTTCTTTTTATTGAGAAAGAGAGAGAAGAAGGAAGGGAAAATGAGTCTCTTTATCAATGAATTGTAAGTGTAATTTTCTCTTTTTCTTTTTCTTTCTTTCTCCTTTTTGGGTAAAAATGATGATTTTATTATGTGTTTTTGGGGTTTACCTTTTTCCTTCTCTTTTTGTGGATGCCTCTTCTGTTTCTAATTTGAGTTAGTAGTTTATTGATAGTGCAAGAAAAGTTTTACTTATAAGTGTAGTTTAATTTATTATAGTTACTTTTCATTTTGTTTCACACTATTTTCTTATAATTAGTTCATTCTAAAAGAACGATAAATATATTTTGATAATTAGTTTGAAACTTTCAATTTTACTCTTATTGAGAAGCTTTATATAACAACCACGAAAAAAAGAGAAGTTTTTTTTTATAGCTACAAAATTATTATGAAAAGTTTAAGATCATCAATTTCAAAAGTCTTATGCTAGCACAAATGTCATTATAGCATACTTGAGAGCACACATTTGAAAGTTTTCATTTTTTTATTAAACTTTATGTCAAGTCAAGCATTACCAAACAAGCTGAAGTATATTTTTATCAAGGTACTAAGTATATGCTTATTATAGAAATTAGAGATAAGGGCCAAAAACACACATCAAGTATTACTTCTTTTTGAGCTTTCTACCTGAACTATCATGTGTGAGAGTTTCCTACCTAAACTATTGTCAACTAGTTAGCAAAACACACCTAAACTATCATTTGTTCACTTTTCTCACCTCAACTATCAGGTAGGAAACGTGAACAAATAATAATTTAGATAATAAACTCTTACACCTAATAGTTCAAGTAAAAAATTTTAAAAAATGATACTTAGAGGTGTGTTTTTAGTTTTTACCCTTATCTCATTTTTTTTTAAGTATGAAAATTTGGGACCTGGGGCCATATGCCTTACTGGTGATGACACATGTTTATCCATGATTAGAATTTCCAAGTCATCTCAAAAGTGGGGTCTACCGTTGCTGAAATGACGGGTGTCTCCACCAAAATTTGACACTTGTCAACAGCGGGATGGTTGAATTCTCCTGGTTGGAGTAGGTGAACAGGCTAATTACACTATAGGCCCCTATGGTCCTTGTTCAAGAAATAGCCAAAGAGAAAGGGAAATGAATGGGAAAAGGTTTTGGGTTAAAGCCTATAAGCCCATTAGCAATTAAATACAACGCTAATTTTTTTTTAGTTCATTTAGAAAAGAATGATAGTAATTTAGAAATAAATTAATTTAATTTTTCTCAGTTTACCCTTTGAGGTGCGGCCCTTTCCTAGACGATGTTAACGCGAGTGAGATGTTTTGTGCATCAGGCTGCCTCATTTTATCCTTAACTAGAATCTTTTATAGTCATATAAATATTATGAAATATTTAAGATCATAAATTTCAAAAGTCTTATAATCGCACAATTGTTATAACATGTTTATGACCATATTTTTTTTAAAAAAAAATATTTCTTTATTAAACTCTATATCTATTCGAATTTTGTCACATATATTGAAACAAAAGGAGTCCATCGTTTTTTAGTAGTTACTTTCTTCCACTTAAGAATTTAAATAGAAGAGATAGTAAACTTCTTATGATACGATCTTGCGTCGAGAATTATGTACGTCCAGATCGAGAGGAGACTACTCGAAAAAACTAGAACTTTATACAGACTTTCCATCAGAGGTCTGTCAAAATTGTATTCGTAGCAACTATTTTCTGTGGTCTTTTCATCATACATCCCAACACGAAAAATTCTGATTTTTCATAAAATTGGAAGTAGAAAGAAAAATGAGTCCCTTTTTTTGTGGGGGGGGGGGGGGGGGGGGGGTGAAAGGAAATAGTACATATAGAGATCTTCTTTTGAGACTAGTTTCTATCTTTCAATATCTCCAAGCAAAGTCAGGTGGGATGTGGTTTTCATGGGAAAGTGAGGTGTTAGATGGGCCCTTTTACTTATCTGAAGAGTCAAGTATAATAGATTAATTATAGTGCTTAGAGTAATGTGAAATATATATTTGCTTGTCCTATTTCCCAAATATATATATATTATTAACTAAAATGTCTTTCCAACAAAACCATGTGCTTCTTTCCTATCATTTACCAAAAAAGTTCCAATATTCAAGAAAAAAAATATACTCCACTATATACCATATCTCAACACAGATATTCAAGATTTTCCCTTTGAATTATAAGATTTTTCAGATCCAATCCTAAGTTTTTCAACAGTATATACTAAGCATTTGGACATAGATTTGGTTGACAGTAGAAAAATGAGTTTTTAAAATTACAAACTGATATTTGGAAGTTGAAGTTGTGTCTCAATATGCATTTGACTTGAACAAAAATGTTTTATGTTTCACTCGAGAAACTGGTCAAAACTACACTTATCTTAAAAAAACTAATCAAAAGCTAACAATGTGTTGAATTAAAAAAATAAATTAAAAAAAAAGGAAAAAGGAACTTATGTCCAAAGGGTTTTATAATATACTCAAATTCAACATAATGGAGCAAAAGAAAATGGTTCATTATGATTTATATATCCAATGAAAAAGGAATTTAATTAAAAGATTCATTGATGTGCATTAGAATTGTACAAATCCATTATTTTTGCTTTGTTAATCTGGCTTTGTCCCCATCCCAAGTTGTGGCCCATTCATTAAATGGTTCAGATATGGATATTAGTGGGTTACATGTGAGAGAATGGAGATTAGGGTCCATTGTGGGGTGGGGTGGGCGGGCGTGGGGTAGGTCGAGGGGCCCCCTAATCTTGTTAAGATACGAAATTGAAATATCATGATAAAATCCAAGATTGATTAATTAGATTTATAGTAGATTTAAGTGACTAATCAGGATAGTATTAATTAGAAGTCATTTTTGAAGTAATGCCTTATTTCATTTGTACTTTACTTTTTACTGTTTTAGTCTATTCAAAAGAGAATGTCATAATTTTTTTTATTTAAAAATAATTAACTTTAAATTTATTATTTTATTTTTAATGAGATAATTTATAGCTACATAAATATCTATAATTTGCTTTAGATCACAATTTCAAAAATCTTTAGTTCTTTCTTAGCTTTTGTATCCAATCAAACATAACTACATAAATATATTGAATTTTGAGGGTGGGGTGAGATCCTAGTCTAGTGAAGATATGAATTGAAACATCATGATTAAATCCATGATTGATTAGTAGGTTTGTGGTTGATTTAAGTGACTAATTAAGACATTATTAGAAGTCATTTTTGAAATAATCCCTCAATCCAAATTTACCTATTGTAATTTTCTTTTTAGTTTATTCCGAAAAAAATATCATATTTCTTTATTTGATAATAATTTATTCTTTCTTTCTACTTAAATTATGTGTCTAATCAAACATCATCACGTAAATTCAGATGGAGAAGTAATAAAAAGCAGGGAATCTTTACATAAATAGTTGATCGAATTTACTTTTGGTAATTGGTATACATATATTAGACAATCAATTATACGAAAATTAATATATTGAATTTGAGATGAATCATGAGCGGTCTGATATTTTTCAATAATTGGGCACTAGTGATAGGACTGTCCTATACCATAACATATTTTTTGGCCAATCATCACCTTGCAGAAGTAGCCATAAAAAGGGAATTTTACTATCTTCTGACATTTTTATCAACTTCACTTTACATACTTTTGCTCAGGTTCTTATATATTTTCACCAGAAAATTCTCTTTGTTTCTCCCAACTAGTATTTTCTCTGTACCAAGATATTTATCACATCACAATTTTAAAGAGTCAAACTATGTAAATTTTGATTAATAATTTGAATTATATTATTTTATTATATTAATATAAAAATAATTGAAATTTATAATACTTTTTATTTTCGAATATTTAAATTTAAATTTAAATTTTAAAATATTAAATTAATATAATCTAATTTAATTTTAAAATTTTATAATTAAAAAAATATATATAATAAATATTTTGGGACGGGGGAGTGGTATTCTACTTTTCTCCTCCTTTATAGTACAACTATTATAATAGACATAATAACTAATTACTTATCCCACCCTATAAGAAGACAATTTTTAGCCTATACTTTTTAGTTAAAATTGAATATTACTAAATTTAGTACTACATATTTAGAGGGGTGAAAAAAAATAGTGCTCAAAAGATGTCTATCAAATATGGCAAGATTGATTGACTAAATGGTTGTCAGTCAGCATCCTAATCGATGAGCTTGTACCGTCATAATTTACATGCTTTTATCCAGCAAGAAAGGACTCGACCTTTGACTCTACAAAAACTATTCTCTTCTTATCAAATATTTAAAATTCATTAATAGAGAATATATAACTATTGGATTCAACTTGAGCTGACCAGTGGACCGGATTCGGGATTGGTGAGCCGGAATTGGCGGGGTTGGATCGGGGGCGGAACGAGTGAAGGGGGTGGGGTCGGGGTTGGCGGGGCTGGCGGGATCGGGTTCGGCAGGATTTGCCAAAGTCCCGTCCCGATCCCTATCCCGATCCCGTCGGGATCGGGTCGGGGCGGGATCGGGTCGGAGCGGGATCCGAGCGGTTTTTCCTTCTTTTTTTTTTAATAACATATGTATAAAAAAACTCAATAATTAAACAAAACAAGATAGTGTAATAAAAACATCTCAATATTGTTTTTGTGTCTCTTATATTATTTAATAGACATATGAACTTTTTGTAATACGAATACAATTGTCGAAATTGCAACTTTGTGGTGTTGTCCAAAAGTTGCAAATTACATAATAAAATTGCAATTAAAAAAATTTCATTCTTAAAAAAACCTATTCTAGTTTCTTGATAACTTCCTGTGGTTCTTCGGTTGGAATTGGTATTTGTTGGTCAAATTGATCCACGTAGCTTCCACCACCTTCGTATAAGATTTTGTTGTAGTATTCGTCTTCTTCTTCGTTGATCTCCGGTTGACCGCACCTTCTCCGCTCCGCTCGTATTCAATCTCTGAATAATACTACAATCTCCAAGTTGTCTCCGACTAATGAGTGTCTGTGGTCTCCTATTTGATATCTGCCGGCAGAAATGCGCTTTCAGACGCAGTTGATGACGCTTGAAAGTTCAAAATATCTCGGGCCATCATTGAAAGTGTCGGAAAGGTCTTCTCATTCCCCCTCCAATATTTCAGCAAGTCTTCACGTCATTCTTCATTGAGAACTTCTTGGTACGGTACAGAACCCTGCAAAACAAAAATATCAAACTCGCTAATTTGGTTAGTAGCGGTACGACCGCACATTCTATTTATGAGGCTTTCAATACTAGCCGTAGAAACAGCATGCCTTTTGTGAGGTTGTGTTGAAGAAGAAAAAGATGGTATGGAAATCGGTAGGTTACTAGCATTTTCTTGTTGGTAAAAATCTATATACTTTTTTGCATTAGTCTTCTACTCTAGACAACACTTCTTTTTTAGTTTGTTCAATAGGTGGTGGGTGATTTGGATTTTTGGGACTTGGAGGTGGTAGTACTTCTATACAATCGTAAATAGTTTCAATAAGTGATTTAGTACCGTCTATTTTAATAGTCAGATTTAATACAACACCAATAATATAAATAGTGGGAATAGGAATAAAATATTTTTTAATTTTGATAAATATTTTTTAATAGCTGTCATGTAAGCTGATTTTTCCATATATTCAGTAAGTAATAAAAATATTAGAGCTATATAAAACAACATAGTTGAAATAGTAGGATAATATATACCGGAAAATTCTTTTGTTGCTTGAAAAAATTTCTCTAAAAATACAATAAGTTCGGAAATTTTTATCCAATCGCTATCTACAACCATATAAGCTGAATTTTGATTATGAGAGTTAAAAATAAAGTTATAGGTTTTCTATAGTCATAAGCAACAAGTAGTTGCTCGTATAAAGAATTCCACCTAGTGGATACTTCTTCTGGATTTTTCTATAAGGTAGTTGGCAATCGTGACAAGTTTTTTATATTCTTTTCTTCGTTGTATTCTATTATTTTTAAAAATAAAGTTTATAGCAATTTGTATTTTACTAAGAATGTCTTCAAAAAGTAATAGACCATCCTTTACAATTAAGTTATATATATGGCACACGCATTTTATATGAAAATGATCTGGAAAAGATGGAGTTAAAATTTTTAAAATTGTAATAGCGTAATTGTTAGAAGAAGTGTTATCTAATGTAATAGTCATAATTTTATCGGTTACTCCGTAATAATTGCACACTTGATAAATATTTTCTGCAATAAAATTACCAGTGTGCCTATCATCTATATATCTATACGCTAAGATACATTTTTGCATAGACCATTTATAATCTATCCAATGACAAGTTACCGTTAAATAATCATGGTCGTTAGTACTACGGCCTATATCAGAAGTGATAGCCACTTTGCCATTAAAATGATATAATGAATAACGTAAATACTGTTCATATTCATGTGCAAATTTAAATACATCTCTCTTAACAGTTGATCTAGGAAAATCGTTAAAAGCAGGATTATACAAATCTCTAATGTAATGAATAAAATCGGGAGATGAAGGAAATGAAAAAGGCAAACCCTCCACAACAACTAATTTTGCTATTGCTTCCCTATCTCTATGTTTATTGTATTTAGGGCCTACAATTCCCCTAGTCATAGGGTTAATTTGACTCTGTACTTAGTCCGGGACAGTATCAGTATGTGAACCTTGTCCCGATGGAGCGGGTGTTTGTGCATCCGATTTTGAAGCCTCGTATTGGGCATACCTAGCTGGATGAGCCCTTACTACGTGTCTCATTAAACCCCCCCATCCCACCGTGACCTTTTTCAGTTTTAAATTTTAAAACATCTTTACAAATTTTACATCTAGCTACTTGATTCTCTACGTCCCTATCAAAAAATATCCATGCACATGATTTTAATGATCGTTTTACTGGACCTCGTCTCATACTAGGGGGAATATGAGGCATTTCAGTTGAAGGTGCACTAGTGGGTGTGTTGTCATCAACATTAGTGGGTGTATCATCTAGATTATCGTCTAAATTAAAGTCTTCTTGAGTTCCAGAAAATAACTCCTCATCTAAATCTAATGGTATTGTAGGAAAATGTTCAATATCAACAAAATCACCCTGTGTAGGAATAGGATGACTAGAAGAAGTACCCTTGCTCTTGTTGCCCCTACTAGAAGAAGTCTGACCCCTACCCGTAAGCATATGTTTAAATCCTTCAATTATAAATTTATAATTATACTAATAAATAATTAAAGTAAATGAAATTAAGTGCGCTAAATAAAATAAACAGACAATAATAATTTAATGAAGGAATGAATGTACCAAACGCCGACGTAACGTCGACATATAATCGAGAGGTTGAAATTGAAATTTTGCTCGATGGAAGATCCTCAAGCTAGTTGCCAACTTCACTCCCAATTTCCCAAATGAATAAATAAAATTGAATATTTAGTAGACAATGTAAACTTGTAGAGAGATATATTGAGAGATTGTAGGAAGATTTGTGAGAAAGATGAAGAGAAAATGAGGTATTTATAGTTGAAAATTGGGTTAAAGTGTAAATATAATAACTTATGGGTTAAAAATAAATATTAAGGGGGTAGGGGTTGGGGGAGGGGGGGGAGGGGGGGGAGGCCAAAAATGACCATTGCACAACGGCCAAAATGTAAAATGATCGTTGGTGCAACGGTTATTTTTGCAAAAGGTGGGATTTCGGGCGGGATCGGGTCGGGACAGGGGCGGGATCGGGCAGGGACAAGCGGGACTAGGTCGGGCGGGGCGGGGCGGGACGAGACATTGTCCCGTCCTGGTTCGAGTCCCGATACCGCAAAAAAAAATTAACTACTCGGGTTCGGGGCGGGACCGGGACCGGGCCGCCCCGGCCCACTGGCCAGCACTAGATTCAAACGACACAATATATTAGATACCTTCCCTAAATTCGTTGCGACCCCTTATAGTTTTTAATGGTCGGCCAATTTTTGATGACCTTATTATTGAAAAACTTTTGACCCTTACATTTCTCTGCGGACTTATCTAATTTATAAATACCTATCAACAATAACAATAACATATTTTTCTCAATAGGTGAATTAATTCAAGAATTATCGTACAAGGCTTTCCTTGACCACGTACTTAATAGTGTAAAAATTGTCAAAATTTTGATGAGAAGGTACAACTATCTAACAAATGGTACAACACGAGGCAATGTTTTTCTATGTTTTGTGTACAAAAAGTTGTTTTGATAATTGTGAAGACTTGTAATTGGAGAAAGGGCTAAATATTTGCTATATCCTCCTCGTGCTTATGAAATCCACAGGATATCAAACTAAAGCATGTATGTACATTTCTAGTATAATAAAAAAAATAAAAAGTAACAAACACAACCAAATGCACATACATGTGGCCGTTATCATATTGAGGCAATTAATAGCTTAATAATACAAAAATAGCTTTATTTTTTTCCTTTAGGAAATGAAATATCTTAATATTCACAGCTGATTTCTTTTAAATAATTTGACTTGAGATTTTGTTTATATGTCCTTTCTAATTATCGATAAAAGTTGGTTAGCAGAAAAATATTGGAAGTAAGATAGAGTTACATAAGGTTGTTTACAACTATATCATGTGGATAAGAAAAAAACTAAAAAACGCATCCCTTATTGGTCATAATATATCCGAGTGAAATTCAGGATACTCTTTACCTTTAATTATAGATCTAGGGTTCGAGTCCTAGATATGAAGAAACTACCGATTACATTAAGATTATTTTTTATAACCGTGATGTCCGGGTTAGTTTGCGCGCACCTCAACTAATTTCACGGGATACCTGTCAGCTTCCACCGGTAACAGATACCAGGTAAACTCTGTCCACCAAGGCTAGCGCAGATGGAAAGAAATCACATAGTATTTTTATCTCCGCTAGAATTTGAACCTGAAACCTCATGATTCTCAACCCACTTCATTGACCATTAGAACACACCCGATTACATCAAGATTTCATGTAGTTACATCAAGATTTTGGAATTCATGAAAATATGACAAATACCTTTGGTTGCTTAAAACAAGTAACAATCTATGTCTTATTCTAGAACCTCCACCCCCACAAAGACTAATTACACAGAGAAAAGTGCAATGAGGCTCAATCTCCAGCCAAATTAATCTCTCAAATTTGTGATGAATTACCTTAAATATACTTCAATCTCCAAACAAATCATCTTGTCATAACCAACTGAGAGTGAGAATTGACAACCTAGGTTGCTCAAACTTTTTAAAGAATTTGCCAAACAAGTGTTGAATTTTCAAAAAATACATAACTTTGAAAGAATCTGACACACAACTAAATCAAACAACATAGAACTTAACGGCCTATAAGGCAAGTACTTAGGAGATCTCACTCTAATGCAATTGGACCCTTTTGATAATATGCATAAATAGTCAGATCTCAAATACTAGCCTCCTACCTAGGCTGTTCTTTATCTATATGTGAACAAAGTATATAACTATATATCAAGCTAATCAAGTTTCTTTTATCTGTCACTCAACTCATTTTTCGTTTAATATGAACGAGTCGGATATTTTATCCATTTTTGTCTAACCTGCTTTCAACCCTTTATATCCGATCCAACCTGTTCATTTGCCAACACTGCATGAGGCTATCTCTTAGGTTGCACTTGATGAATAAGAAGGCAAAGATCGAGAGAGCATGGTGTTTGAAAACAGGTCACGGTATACACGGTCAAAACCGTGTATATGGTGTGTATATTTTGTATATTCCTTACCATAATTATTAGAGTTCTTGTACATGTATAATTATGGTAGTAGTCTTATATTAGGAAAAAATAGATTTAATTTCCATAATTAGATATTGTATATCATTAATGAAAAAGAATAATCCCTTGATTATTTTCATTAATGAAAAGATATATTTACATGATATACAATATCTAATTATGGAAATTAAATCTACATTTTCCTAATACAAGACTACTACCTTTTCCTAATACAAGACTACTACCGTAATTATACATGTACAAGAACTCTAATAATTATGGTAAGGAATATACAAAATATACACACCATATACACGATTTTTACCATGTATACCGTGACCTGCTTTCATACCCCCGCATTTATAGCAAGCGGTTGTCGTACGCTGAGACTGTCCCTAAAATCTTCAAACAGAACTAAGGGAAGACTCTTAGTAAAGATGTCAGCAATTTGGTACCGTGAAGGGACATGCAAGACATGTACTTGTCCACGAGCTACCTTTTTGCGAACAAAGTGAATATTCATCTCGATATATTAGTGCACTGATATTGGACTAGATTCCCGGAGAGATAGATTGCACTAACATTATCACAGTAGACCAATGTAGCTTTCTGAATAGGAAAGTGAAGCTCTAATAGGAGATTACGCAGTCAACAAGACTCAAACACCACATTGGCTACCCCTCGACACTAGTCCTCCGCACTGAATCGCGATAAAGTAGCCTAGTGTTTAGCTGACCAAGAGACCAGGTTATCATCAAGAAACATACAATAACCAGATGTCGAACGTTCGGTATCTAGACATCCACCCCAATCAGCATCTGTATAAGACACGAGAGTAGATACAGAGGATGGATATAAGTGAAAACTATAATCAAGAGTGCCCTGAATGTAACGCACAATGCGTTTGAGAGCATGCATATGCTCGTCCCTCGGATCATGCATAAATAAATACACATGTTACACTGCATAAGTAATATTGGGTCTCGTGAATGTAAGATACTGAAGAGCCCCTGCAAGACTATGATAGTGGGAAAGATCCTCATAAGGTGTGCTAGAATTAGCACTCACCTTCAGTTTTGTGTCAACCGGAGTAGGAGAAGACTTACATGATGACATGTCAGCCTGTTAAATAATCTCAGTTGCATACTTTCTCTGGGATAGAAAAAGACCACATACATGACGAGTGACAACTATACCCAAAAAATAACTCAAGGCCCCCAAGTCTTTCATAGCAAATTCAGAAATGAGAAGAGACATGATAAACTTACGCAGTTTATACGAAAAGGCAATCAATATAATATCATCCACGTATAATATAATGTATGCCATAGAAATACCACGACGATAGATGAATAGAGAATGATCAAAACTGCTATGAGAAAACCGAATAGTAGACACATAATTTGCAAACATTTTATACCAAGCCCGATGGGCATGTTTTAGCACATACAAGGACTTCTTCACCAAACAGACATGATTAGGATGATCGGGGTCCCTGAAATCTAAGGGCAGATGCATATAAACTGTTTCCTTGAGTTCACCGTGTAAGAAAGTATTTTCACATCCAACTGATGAATGTGCCATGCTTTTCGGAGACCCAGACTGAGAACAGTGCGAATGGTTGCCGGTTTGACCACCGGACTAAATGTTTCTCCACAATCCACGCCAATTTGTTGAGTTTTGCCATCACCTACAAGACGGGTCTTATGCCTCTCAAAACAACTATCTGATTTTTCCTTATGAGTACAAATCCACGTAGAACGAATAACATTGACACTAGGCAGATGGGGCACCAACTCCCACGTCTTATTTTTAATAAGAGCATTATATTCATTATCCATGTCCATTTTCCAATATGGGTCATGAAGGGCAGATACTGGGTTACGTGGTAGGGGTGATTTAGTGATAATGAAATTGAGATTAAAATATCATTTTGGTTTAAAAATACCACATTGGCTACGATTAACAAGCCCTTGACTCGGAATAGACGTTGGCCTGACCTGGGTCGGTGTATGAATGTCGGAACTGGCTCAGTTTGGGAGGTGTGGACTCAGGTCGGGTAGTGGGCCAGCAGGAAGTGGGCCTATTGGCCGAGACACTGGATCGGGAGGAGGCATGGATGGGCTTGTTGGCCGAGAAACTGGACCAACAATAACAACATACCCAGTGAAATCCCACAACGTGGGGTCTGGGAAGGGTAGAATGTACGCAGACCTTACCTCTACTTTGGTAGGTAGAGCAGTTGTTTCTGAGAGACCCTCGGCTGAGGAAAAGCAAAGCAAAAAATAGTCAAACCTAGTTAAAAAATTAAAGCATTAAGAAAATGTTGAGAAACTGGACCGAGAGGGTTATTATATGGGCTAGTAGGCAGTGGGCCTGCGGCCTAGAAACAGAATCTGGACCCTAGACAATTGGGTCAGCATGCGGTGGGCCTACTCGCGGTAAGTGGTCACGGGTCTGCTGGTCCAGATCCTGATGCGGGGATCAGACTAAACAGTAGACCACATATGGTGAGAGCTCATCATCCAAAAAATTATAAGAATTAGACACTGAATTATACAATTTAGCAAATGAAAATTGGGTTTCATCAAAAATAACATGGCGACTAATTATAATTTTATTAGAGGATAAATCAAAACATTTGTAACCATGATAATTAGACGGATAACCCAAAAACACACAAACACCCTCAAATGAGAATACGAAGGATCTTTATGATAAAGAATTTTTAATGGAGATTGGTATGCTAATCCTTTGCTAGGGAGTATGTTAAGGTAAGTAGTCATTTATAACGCATGGTGCCAAAAGGAAGATGGCAATGAAGCATGGGCTAGTAAAGTTCGAATATTATTAATGGTACAAAAAAAAATTCCGACTTTCCCATTTTGTGAGGACGCATGAGGACAAGAAAACCGAAAAGATATGCCATTAGCGTTACAAAATTCCTGAAACAACCCATTATTAAATTCCTTCCATTATCACATTGAATGTTTTTAATTTTTCATTCAAATTGGGTACAGATGAATGCTTTAAACGATAACAATGTGGAAAAAAATTTGAGACTCTTTAGATAATGAAAAAGTCCATAAAAATTAGAATAATCATCCAAAAATAACACATAATAACGATGGCCCAAAGAACTCAAAACGGGAGATGTCCACAAATCACTATGAATAATATCAAATGGTATCAAAGTATTAGAATTAGAGGCTACAAACAGTAATCTAACATGTTTCCCAAGCGGACAAGAAGAACAAACATTAATACTACGCGTACTATTACAATCAATAAAATTATTATTTTTAAGAGAGGAAAGAGCGGACGCTCTCGGATGACCAAAACGCGCATGCCGCAAGGAATGTGCTAAAGTGGCAAACGTTGACGGTGTGGTTTGATTAGTGGTAGTGGTGGTGGTGGTAGTGATAGGATAGAGCTCTCCCCGACTATTATATCTCATTAGAGGTATCCCCGTCGTGAAATCCTTCAGATAAAATCCAAAAAGGTCAAAGTCAACAGAAACCCAATTATCAGTTGTAAATTTTCGAACAGACACCAAATTTTTAATTAAGTGAGGAGCATGAAGGACATTTTTCAAGGCTAAAGGTGGATTCGGGGGAGATAAATTTGTGTGACCATAACCACGAATTGGATTTGAATTACCATTACCATCAATTATGCCACGATTTTTTCTCAAATTGAAATAAGACGAGAGATTACCTAGTGCGGACGACATATGAGAGGTAGCATCGGTGTCCATGTACCAATTTGCATCTGGGGATTTAATCAAAGTGTATGCATCGCTACCTCGATATCCATGTGGGTCGGGACTACTGGGCCCGTAACAGCGAAGGCCTGCTGAGGCCGAGACCTAAGTAGGCCAGCCTACTGCTATGGCCCAGTTGGTTGCTGCATGTTTGGCCAGTGGGCCTCTGGTGTCCTGCGACCCAAGTTGATGAGGGAACTGGGCAGGGGGCCGACATGGGACACAGCCCGTTGGCCCAAGGCATGGCCCAGGGGCTCTACCCAGCGGCCCAATCCTGCCAATGATTCAGTGGCCCGGTCCCCTGCTGACCGTCACTGCCGTCGATCCATTCGCCACGCCGCTACTGCCGCCGCGGCCACCATCCTTGCCACCGCCACGTCTACCACTGTGATTTTTCCCACGGTTTTGACCCTTTTTGCCACACCATAATTCTCATAGTATGATTGAGAGTCATTAGTTTCACGGGACGTGGCCACCATCATGGTAGAATTTACTCTGTTAGCCATCTTTTTAGCCAATCATGTTTCTTCTAAGGTGAGCATGGAACATGCCTGGTAGAATGGTGGGAGGGGATTGCTTTGACGAAGAAAAGTGTCAACGCCATTATATGCCTCGGAGAGGCCTGCAACAATTTGAAGAGCGAGACGATCATTAGTGACGAGCGCCCCAACGTTCTTGAGTTGATCCAAAAATTCTTTGAGTCGTTGACAATAGGCTGAGACGTTCGGAAAGTCCTCCATATTAATGTGCGAGAATTTCTGCTTGAGGGTCACGACACGAGAATTTTTGTTTTCTTGGAATATATCACACAACCTGTTCCAAGCTTCCATAGCCATGGCATTAGGTTCGATAATAGTCTGTAGGAGATCCGTAGAGATGGTGGAATAAATCCATTGGAGCACCGTAGCATCAAGAGTTGCCACAACTCTATTTCATCATCGGTGGTAGGCACCTTCTCCTTGCCTTTCTCCGGTGTGATGATGTGATGGAGAACCCTATTAGACCTTGCGTGAATTTTAAATAATTCTGTCCACGTCACGTATTGGACGTTTTTCATCTCAAGAACGATAGGGATGTTGTTCTTGATATTGGAGACTGCAAGGGCAGAATAAAATGTGTTCTTTGTAGTAGACATAATGAAACACCGAGAGGAGAATTAGGGATTGGAAAAAAATTTTGGAAGGGATGGTCGGCCGAGGCGTGGAATCCGAGAGGGCGGCGGAAGAGAGAGTTTTTGGAGAAGGAAAAATTTGCCCTAGACTTCTGATAGAATAATTCCTTGATTATTTTCATTAATGAAACTGTATACATACATGATATACAATATCTAATTATGGAAATTAAATCTATCTTTTCTAATACAAGACTACTACATTTTCCTAATACAATACTCATAATTATACATGTACAAGAACTCTAATAATTATGGTAAGAAATATATAAAATACACACACCATATACACGGTTTTGACCGTGTATACCGTGACCTGCTTTCAGTGTTTATATCTGAGCACTCCATCTTGTTATTGTTATTATGGTGAATAATTTACTCCTTAATATTATTGTCTTCTGTTCTGCTCAACCCCAATTGCAAATCAGGTAACCAGTTTTTCTCTTTAATGAACCTCTTCTCTTGTTTCATTTGCGCATCAAAATTAATACACAAGGAATTAAAGCAGTGATAAATGTAAATGAATTGTTGCTTAATTTTGGATTTTAGTCCTTATTAAGACTCATACTTAGCAAATTAACCTTCATGTTAATACAAAAATAAAAGGTGTTTTTTCATGACTACCCTGGTGGAATAAAATATTTACCCGCCTATACCCATCACAAGTTCGTCCCTTAAAGAAATATATTATTGCATCAGTTATGTAGGGTATACACAACTCACACTTTGTATACCATTGGTATACAACAATAGAAATAGTTGATATCATACTGTCGTATACCATTAAGTATCACTGATTTATTTTGAATGCTCATATTCTTTCACATAGTATCCGAGCCAAACTTTAATAAATTTATTTTCCAACTTATTCAAAATATTCTGTCCAGCAGGTAAATCCTAAAAATGAGTTACATGTGTGAGAGGGTCTAGAGATAACAACAATAATATACTAGGTGTATTTTTACAAGTTGGATCTGCGGAGGGTAGAGTGTACGCGTCATTACCCCTAACTTGGGAGGTAGAGAGGTTTTTTCCTAAAAAGAGAGTCTAGAGAATAGTCAAAATATTATGATGAGTCCCTCCATCGAATGCTCACGTCTCTCCACAAAAACCAATAGGATTTAAGTAGACCAACTGTTCTAAGCTAGACAACATAGCTATATTTATTAAGGGGAATTAATTTAAATAGCCGTCGACCAAAAAATAGCCGGTAGATAAATAATATATATAATCAGTGTAAAATATATGTATATTGACTAGCTACTGTAAATATTTTTAGTCGAGCGGCCAATGTGTGGCTTCCCCTAGTATTAAATCAAAATTAGTGCAAAATATTGAAAATGCTTACCTCAAATCTAAGAGGACTCTGAAATCTTGGCTCAAGGCTGTTATATTTGCTACTTCATTTTGGTACTTGCACAAAATTGCTTGCCCCAAAGGATGTTGGTCCAGTATGATGAGTTTGATGAAACAAAGATTGAGAATTCAATTTAGTTTCATTGAATTCAAATGGAGGCCACCTTCTCTCTTCAAGAAAATGCCTTTGCCTAACAGGACAAATTTCATGATTTTAACAAGATTTTCATTCTGAACAAATTGTTAGTTCCTTGATTTGAAGACCATTCCAAGTATATGTATGTGAGCACATTGAATATAAGGAGGATAGTCATGTGAACAAAATATGTCCTACTCATATTTATGTGGATTAATAACCTGCTCATTTATTAACTTATCTCATATCGATCCTCTCAATTTAGCCCATTTAATAGTTGGATTAATTTGTGCTAAATACATAGCCCAAATTGACGCATGAGAAACCTTATCAAAAAAAATTATAAAAGACTTTTTTTCTATATGTTATATATAGTCGTAATAAAGAAAAAAATTATACTCCATTAGATTAAAAAAAATATAAGAAAACAAATAAAGAACTTAGAATTGAGTAGATTGGGCTTAACACATTGTTTAACTCGTCTTGACCCAGCATATCGCAACCTAAATAACCTTTGGGCAGGTTAATAAATGGTCTGACCATTTATTAATTTAACCCGTTTTGATGACACACTCAAATTTAGCTCAATTCGCCCATTTGACACCCATAGTTTTAAACATGTCATGACGTTTCTGCGGCTATAAAATAAAGTTACTAAGGTAAAAAAAAAGTTTAAAATTAAATTGTTTGCAAATATAAAAAGATGTGATTTTTTTTAACCAAAAAAAGGGTAGTGTCATATAAAACAGAAAGAATATTGATTAACTAGGTCACCTGGAGAATTTGTCCGTTGTCTCATGTCGAGTTCTAGCAAATGAATTTTGGAGATGGTGGTTAACGTTTTCATCGTCATTAAAATTCCTTGCTAATACAATTGCACCATTCTTCATTTTGAAGTCTTGAAGAGGGTTAAATAATCTTTGGCTTAGATTTCCATAAAGATAACTTCTTCTAGCTTGCATTGCTCTATGACCATGGCCTAGTACTGTAAAAATGAAGCACCACGAATTAGAGCGTACACAAACACACATAATTTATAGGCGTATATATAAAGTCTTGAATCACTTAAAGAAAACATGAATTTTCGACGAACATTTCTAACGAGATCAGTCAAAAATCTGTCAGATGAGCCAAATTCCTATGGATTTTCGATCTAATGTTCGTCAAATATTCCCGTTTTAATAGTGAATGCCTTAGGACACCCTATCTTTAGAGATAAAGAAGGGCGTGAACTTTTTGTTCGTCGTATGCCTACCTTTTTTGAAATATTCCCGGTCGTTTTGGTATACGTTAAGGGAATATTCTAACGTAATGGTAAAGACCAAAGGGGTTGCAAAATTTATTTTATGGTTCAAATTCCAACTATGGCATCCTAGTAATTTCTTTTAAATTTTGTTGTATAAATTTTTGGCTCCACCACTAATTAAGTTTACTTCCTATCTTCATAATCAAATGATGTTAAGGATAAATAGTTATCTACACTTCATATTTACGTTAAATCAAGTAATTTAACCTTAGCAACTAAAAATTAAAGTAAGAGTAATACGTACTTACTTAACATTGACTAAGAAATAAAGGCGTGTATGACATTAAGATACTTGTGCATTTATTGAATCTCCTTAATCATATAAATTTCTGGCTCTAACAGAGATAAATTTACTTCAATATTGGGTACCTTACAAAAAACATGCATAAGTAGTTCAGTAGATGGAAAAACTTGCACTTCTTTGAAGATTTTACCTTGTCCAAATTCTCCAAGTTTCTTGCTTCGATACATCTGGATTAAGTAGAAGGTTAGTGAGAAGCAGTGGCATAGCTACATAAATTGAAGAATAGTAGATTGAACATCCTTCATCAAAAAATTATAGTGTATATATAAAATATTGTATATATATAAATCAAAAAATATTTTTTATAAGTAAATATTAAATTTTGAATATCCTCAGTGAAATTCCTTGACGTTCGTCAAGGGTGAGAAGCAAATGAACTTGAACATCAACCTTAAAGAAATTAAACATTTAAAGATAG
Organism: Anisodus tanguticus; assembly: GCA_034509755.1. NCBI lineage: Eukaryota > Viridiplantae > Streptophyta > Magnoliopsida > Solanales > Solanaceae > Anisodus > Anisodus tanguticus. The sequence continues at coordinate 19,224,268 of CM067544.1, forward strand.
TTGTCAAAAAATCGAACCTGGAGGTGACTTTTGACATGGGCAATGCTGAGTCCTCGCACATTCATAATCTGAAGAACCAATTTTGGAGTAGCTCCTGAAAAAACAAAATAATGAATTTAACACAAAACAGCTAAATGAATGTTTAAACAAGAGAAAAAAGGTTATGACTTATACAATATCGTTTGACATCAATGGGTTGAGATAACCATTAAACTTGATTTTTCTATCCATTTTTAAAATTAGTTCTTATATATAACTATATAATATCAAGCACACCTATAATAAAAAAAAACAATTTTTACGTGTGCTTGGCCCATCAAAAAATAAATTCCAAGCATGATCAGGGGCGTGTTGTGCCCTATTCATACAAATGTTCCCTTTTAGGCCACTATTTAGATTTTGTCCCTATTATTAAAAGTTGAGTAAATATAACTCTTAAAACATTACCCTTCCAAATAATATTAGACTCCAGTAAATTTGGTGGATGACTCGTGGCCATTAGACCAGAGCGTGATTAACAACCTCTTTGCCCTTCGGGTAATGGTGCCATAGAGGATCGTTCTCAGCCTCGTCAAGGGTGATGGGATGGTCTAATGGTTGTCTGACAGACAATTCAAACTTTTTTTAAAAAAAGACTCCGGTCTAATATTTGTTCATATGTTTCTCAATTTTACAGATAAAAAATTAGACTATCGTATAATGTTTGAATAACTTGCAAATCTAGACTATCATCTTAACATTCTCAAACAACTTTCAGTTTGCTCAAAAGAGATATATAAACCGTGTCTAAAAGGTTCATAAGTTATAAGAAAAATAAAATGAGAGTGATTTACCAAACAACTATCCAAAAAGGGACAACGGAGTGAAAACTTCTCGTGTGTTGCAAATGTAATTAAGTAAATAAAATTACTAGCTCTCTCTAATTGTTTAAACTTTTATGAGATGACACACACTCTTAACACTAAAAACTTGAAAAAAATGAGTCGGATAACCTGAGACAACATGTTAAAAAGACATTAATAGTATACTTTTTTTTTATATTATCACCGTATATAATTTAAATTTGTTTACAAAATACAAATATATATATATATACCTGTATTTTAAAGTAGTATGTGAACTTACTTTCTTGACCACCAAGTCTTTCAATGGCACGAATAAAAGAGAGATGAAATTCAGGAGTCCATCGAAGCCTTGGCAATTTTGATCTTACATATTGCCTTACTCTGCTCTTCTTCTTATTAATCTCATTTCCAATATCTCCACAGCTACTATTATTTCCATCTGTTGTTTTTTCACTTTCCATACTTATAACCATGGCTTTATTTGGTCCCGTGCGAGCTATGCCACCGCACAGGGCACCCCGAAAAACGAAAAAAATTAGAGGCCCCTTTTTTTCAATTTTTATTAAGCAGTATTAGCCAGAATTTACTGTAAATGCCCATAATTTGTAGATCTTCGCAGGTCTTAGCCCAATCTAATTATTGAAATCGTATATTTACTTATATTAAGGGCCCACTTTTACGACTTAGAACAGGACCCCCAAAATATTTGAGACGGATCTGCTTATAACCTCAATGGCTTCATCAGCAACTTCTTCATTCAGATCAATGAACTCATCACTTTTTGTTATTATTGCTTCTTCATGGTCATGTTCCATTTATTTTTCAGCCATAATGTCTATCTTTTAGCCTTTAGATAAACAATAATTCAAACAGCTTCTTGACGCAAGAGCAGCCCTGGATTTAAAAAAACATGAATTAATAAGTTGATAGAGATTGAAAAACAAATCGAAATAGTTGAATTAATACTAAGCAAAAACTCTATAAATTAATATTGTTGGACCATGATATTTTATTATTTTATAGAGATATTAACTAATCGATAAATTAATATTTATTAATTTAAAGAGAGTTTTGTAATTTATTGAAGTTAAATTTCGATTACATCAAAAAACATTGAATTACATAGATTCATTGTACATAATATTAATGAAAACTAATAAATAATTTTCATTGTTTCTTAATAATTAAGTATTATTCATTGTATTTTTACTAAAAACATTCAATGTATGATGGTGACAGAAAATACTATATAAATAAGATAGAAATTTTTTTGAAACCACACCCAACATTGGCTCCTTATCTAAAAGGTGTCACGAAATCAACAATGACGGATCAAATACGCAGAGAATTATGTGAGTACAAGAGAGATCATTCGACATGCACTCAAAAAGATTTGCAGTAGTGACTTGAAGAAAAATTTCATTTGAAAGTTAGTCAAGGTACAATCTCAAACATACTCAAACGACCAGATGAGTATCTTTCAGCCAACCTAGAAAGAGGAAGGGATATCAAGCGGCACAAACCAGCAAAATTGTCTTAGTTATGTTTGTGTAAGTTTATATAATTATTAATTTATGATATTAATGGGAACCTATATTTTCATAGGGTTTAAAAAAAAAATATTATCTTATCGAAATTTGTTAATTTATCAACTGGCCCAAGTCGGGACCGGAGAAAAATATTATCTTAGAGAATTTATTAATTTACTGAGTATCAATTTATAGAGATTTTACTATACTACTACGTCTCATCAAGACTTATCCAAGATTTAAGTTCTCTAAGCTCAACAGTAAAAATTTACCTGCATCCAGTGTTTACATGATAACATAACATGTATCTTCTGCATACTGTTTTATTACATTATTATGACTAATTAATATGTGTTACACTCATTTATTACTTAACCATGATAAAGTACATTGGTTAATTTGATGTAAACACTGAATGCAGATAAGTTGGTTCTTACTTCTTAGCATTGAACCTTTTATATTTTTAAAATTATGAGTTCAAACCTACTATTTATTACTTCCTCTGTCTCATTTTAAGTGTTTTAGTTTGATTTGATACAGAGTTTAAGAAATAAAGAAAGACTTTTAAATCTTTTGGTCATAAATTAAAGATGTGTGTAGTCCTTTAAATTTTGTGCTATTAAACTTGTCATGTATGATGTTGGAATTAGAAAACTTACTAAATATAGAAAGAGACACATTTTTTGGAACAGACCAAAAAGGGAAGTAAGACACTTAAATTGGGATAGAAGGAGTACATTCTAGTGGAATTTTAAGCATAAAGTTGGGCTTTGCATCAAAATTACCGAGTTCAGATGAACCCAGTGCAGCTATAATATTGCATCCATCTTTGACCCTTCAATTCCAAACAAGTTGAGATCGACTATATGAATTCCCATTGATGTTATTATTTCATTTGAACTCGTGATTTCAAGCTAATATTATATTACATAAATACAAATAAAATGTACTAGAAATTCTCTATATTTTTTAAACTTACAAGTCAAAATAAGAGAATATTCATGGTCAATGAGCATTCAACTACCATGGAAAACCAATAATATATATTTTCTATCGCAGGAAATTTACATTTCTCTTGTGAATTTATATACTCAAATTTTAAAATATCTAGCAAATATAATTTACATATATCTAAAGGTTCCATAAAATTCAATTTTTATAGTCAAAAGTATTTGAAAATTTCTGGAAAAAATCACATTCAAGGTAAAACTTATTAACCTCTCTCAACTTAATAGTGGTATTTAAAGTAGGGAGTAGTTTATAATGGTATAAGATATCCATAGTAATGCCTAATCCTGGTTAACCCTAACTTCTTTTGCAAGCATACTATTTGTTTCCTCATATAATACGCTGGAAAAACGAGAATCTTTTAAGGTAAAAGATAAATAACTTAAGTAAAAAAGGATCCAACAAAAATCTTATCTATGGATCACCGGAAAAAAGACCAGAATTTTAAATCTTATTGGTCGATCATAGAGAAAAAGGACAAGAATTTAATGAGTAGCTAGATTTAAAACTCTGTCTCAATTTATATGATACTTTTCGCTTTTCAAGAGTCAGCTTGACCAAACTTTATAGCTAAATGGGATTAGATTAACTCAATATTTTAAGATTAAAATGTATATTTTGAAAACTAGATGAAAAGTATTATAAGTTGCAACTTTCCTCATATCAATTTAGTGAAAAAATACATCTTAAAATATTAGTCAAAGTTATGCAGATTGAATCTCAAAAAGTGAAAAGTATCACATAAATTGGGACGGAGGTATTAGTGAATATTAGAATATATTCACCATATATTTTGTAATTATTAGTGTTGTATAATTATGGTAGATATAGGATCCTTATTGTATTATGATTTCACATTGTACACACTATATATATTTGTATTAATGAGTAAGACTACCCAAGGGAGATTAATACAATCTTACATGGTATCAAGATCCAAACCCTAAAAACACCTAACAATTTCTTAATCTCTTTTATCGGTCCAGCCCCCTCTACCTCCCTCAGCCGGCGACCCCACCCACATCCAAGACTCATATTTTTTTTCTCTCATTTTCTCGTTCTCCCATTTGTGTTTCCATGTCTACTCCCACCTCCTCTAAGGTTTTCACCTCCTCCTCCACAGTCGTCATAGACAACCTCCCTGCTCCATTATCCACTTCTTCTTTCCATCCGGCGTTCACCGTCACGAACATCAAGAATTTCCTTTCCATTAATTCTTGATCAAGAAAATGGTCAATATTCGTCATGGGTTGAACTCTTTCATATTCACGCATGTGCGTATAACATGCTTGACCTTATTGACGACTCTATCCCTCGCCCTCTAGACGTTGCTAACTCGACATGGCGTTGTCTTGACGCTATGGTCAAACAGTAGATTTATGGAACCATTTCTAAAGACTTGCTTCACACGATCATGAAAACAGGTGCCTCGGCTCGTGAGTTATAGGTACGTTTGGAGGAAATATTTAAGGATAACTAACATACTCGTGCCGTGTATTTGGAGGAACAATTCAACAATACACGTCTCGAGAATTTTGTCAACATGTCCGAGTATTGTAAACAATTGAAATTAGTTGCGGACCAATTATCCAACATGGGGAAACCCATTTCCGAAACCAAGATGGCCCTACAACTTGTTGTTGGCTTACCGAAAGGTGAATACGATACTTCTTGCGACTATGATTCAACAAGGCGACTCACTACCGAGTTTCAACAGGGCATGTTCATAATTACTTTTGGAGGAAATCCGACGTGTCAAACAGGATGAACACAACCAAAAGGCGTCAGCGGTTGCAAATTCGGCGACAAACGCCGACCCCACCACCCAACCGCCACCTCCGGACAACCAACAACCGAGGGACAGCCGTGGTGGTAGTAGAGGCGACGAGCCGCGGTAACGGTAAAGGAGGAAATGGCCAGCAGCAGTTCCAGGCCCCGCCCTAAAAACACCTAACAATACGTATAAATAATTTATCTAAAACTTAGTAATCTGCCTTTTCTAATATTTAGATCCCATAATTAACTCAATATCTTGGATCTGGTTTTGCCCATCATACCCCTTCATAGTGAGTTTTCTCTTATTTACAAGAGTTAAGAACTCCAAATCTCTTTTTTCCCTTAAACATATTTGATAGCTTCTCTATCATGAGAGCCCAAATTCTCTAAGGTAGGTCGGCATAATTCCAAAAGAGTCAAGATTTTCTATGAACACCAAGAAGTGTGGACCCTGGTATCTACTCCAAATAGGATTTTTATGTAACAGATGAGAAGTTTTATTTTTTATTTTTTCACCCGGTGTTTGGTATCTGCATTGAAGCTCGATTATATCTAGATTCGTGCCGCATATAATCCATTTAAGGAAAATGCTAACTACCAAGGATTTTTTCATATCCAGGGATCGAACACGAGATCTCTAATTAAGAGAGAAACAATCTCATCCACTATATCACATCCTTTATTTGTAAAGATGAGAAGTTGGTTGAATTTGTGTACCCATACTCCCATAGATAGGTGATATAATTCCTCATCCTTGAGAGTCTATTATATAGGCTTCGTTGTGCGTTGATTTGATAATAGTAATTGTGAGATCTATCCATATTATAGAGATTAAGATCTAGCTAGGTGTTAACCCATAGAAAGTATATAATTAAGTAATTAAAAATATATATTTTCTAAAAAAATAATATTTTAAGATTAAATTATCACACAATTCAACATATATCAAGACAGGTAAGAGATTCAATTGGTTCAAATCTCATTGCCAACAAAAAAGAAAAAAATATTTTATAATGATTGTCCCATGAAAAAGAATTCGGACCAAATGTGAGCAAGAAATCGCTCGGGTATCCCCATGCAGGACTAGTACTTTTTGTCCTCGTTTTTATATAGTGGCGAAAATAGGCACATTTAGGTTTACGGGCAAGGCAAAAGACACACGCGCCCTTGTAATAAAAGTCTTCATATTACAAACTTAAGAACAAGCTACAATACGATTCAATAGAAAAATCATGATGATCTAATATGGTCTACGAGTAATCCAATAGAACAGTTAAGCTGAATATAACATGAACTCGTACCGATTTGTCATGACATGCATGCTATCATTTTGAAATGTAGCTTATTTTCTTTTTCGCTTGTAGCTTTGAAATCACGATGATTCGATATATGAATATATATATATATATCATTTTTTCATGACATGCATGCTATTAAATTGAATATACCATCTAGTCATACGGATTTATCATGAAGTCAAATTAATTATGCATACTTGAAACACATTTGTCATCGAGCACATTTTTTGTACCATTAGTAATCATGGAAAGTAGCCCCCAGGGGCACGGGCGAGTTGGTAAATGGCAAGGTGATTGGTGTACAACTACTCCGACGTCGCGGGTTCGAATCCGTGTGGTGACGGTATTTGCTAAAATATTGCAAGGGTTGTTGTTGGGTTCGTGTCCCGTTAGTCCTCTCCCTTGCAGGGCTGCCACTCGCGCATATCCCTCGATTTACATCCCACCTGGCCAAGGGACCTCTGCTACATGTGGGGGGTTTCGCCTTCGGACTTTCCCCTTCACAAAGTAATCATGGAAAGTAGGAAACTTTGAATACTTATCTCGAACATTTAATCTCCCACCAAAACTTGGACTAATTCACATTTCTAAAACTGTAAAACTCCTATGTTCCTAGCTACCGTTATCACGTTGTCTTGAATTATACATTTCGCATTTTAATTTGTTTGTTGCACATAATTAAGCAACCATTGAAGAGGGAATTTAAGAATTTCTTGGGAATGCAAGTAGTGGGGGTCTAACAATTGGTGGATTTTTGTGATAGTTGCAATAAAACAAGTTATAATTACAAAAAAAAACCAGAGTTGTGGTGGGATAGATAAGATCTCTTCACCCTTAATTAGAGGTCTCAAGTTCAAATTCTGAAAATAAAACAAAAATCTGGTAGGGAGTGTTTCCCATTTAACATACCTTATGTGACGTGCATCCAAATGTACTAGTTGTTGGATATGTAAAGCAGTACGGAAGTAAATAAATATTACAAGTGTTCGAAAGGATAAACAAACGAGCCAATGTTCAGAACTGTCGCAAGCTTGTTGAGTCTTGAATCTTGATAACTTGAAATCAAGAAACACTAAATCTGGATTGTTACATCTGTAGCTGAGTCGAGATATGTCTCTATGTCTTTAAGACAAGATTGCCCCGTATATATGCTTTTACGTTAACTGGCAATAGTCTCCCAAGATAAAACATTAACTAATCAACACTACAAAGCAAATAGGTTGATTCTGTGTCTATATGTTGTAGTCTTCACAATTGTGCCAAAAAACACCAATATATAGCATAAGAGATGGACTCCTCAACTGCCAAGTAATGGTTGTTTATGGCCATTAGTGAGGGAGTTAATCAACAGGTAATGGCTGATGATTAATATGCAACGTTCCAAAAAAAAAAAACAACCCGTTCCCAATTTTATCTTTCCAGAAACTCTAGAGATCAAACTGTAAATATTAAACAATTTGGGGGTCTATCAGAAGAAGCCCAAGACCCGTGACCCTAGCCCGGACCGGACGGGCGGCGGCGGTGCGCGTGTGGGCTTAGCCTTGAACCTAAGCACATCTAGGTCCTCCCTCCTTCAAACACATGGGTTACCCCGGGGTCCCAAACCCTTAGCCAATTTTGAGACTTATAAAGAGAACAATTCTTCATTTTCCCACCGATGTGGTAGATTTGTCCCACACCATATTTCCATGCCTCAAACACCTTACTTCGTGGACAAATATCTCTATGAAATTTGACGATCCTTTGCCCTACGGTCATCTACTCACTTAATATATTTTGCACGTATGAAGAGACAAAGCCTCCAACACACGGAACCTTAGTGTTTAAGTCATTAAATACGGTGGAATCACCTCCCCACCAAAGGCAAATTTCCAACACTAGTCAGCACTCAAAGTGAATATCAAACACCGGAGGAAAGCAAAAGCAAAATGATTACTAAAAATGACAAGAATGGTCAATTATGTTTGAGGTAAGTTCAAAATAGTTCCTCAAATATATTCCTAAATAATTTTGGTCCTTCATATTTTTCAAAATAAGTACTATGAGTTAGAATTAATTAGAATTACTATGAAAATAAACATTTGGATTATTTTAATATTTTGAGGTTGACAGGAGTTGTGTGCAAGAATAAGAAAAATCTAAAGAGTACTTTACTAGGTCAAAATATTGATTTTTTTGTCTTCACGTATGCATGAAGAGTTGACATTCTATTATTTTCAAGTCATAAATAAGAATATTTTTAATCATATCTTTTATTTTATCTCTAAAGAATAAATACTACGAGTTTTCGTGCATGATGATTGATGAAGACATATGACCTAGAATTTAGTGGCCAATTAAATAACATTAAATTTATTTTCAAAATTGGTATTGGTCATATTGTTAATATTTACTATGTGACTATACTAATTCTATTTTTATGTATTGTTGCTACTTATTCATAACCCATATTTCCTTTATTTCTGGTTCGGCTTCCTTTTCTTCTTGTTCTCCTTTCTCTTTTAATTTTCAACTCTAAGGTGGCTGTAAATTTTCTTATTTAAATTATGAGTTTATTAGTTAATTACCAGAATTGCTAATACCTACATTAGCCATAAACCTTATTTAGAAATATTGTTTCCTCCCTATCTAATGTCTCTATCAACTAAATTGTTTTCCTTTATCGGAGTGAGGCTAACCTACGTACTCCTCTTACCAGATCCAAGAGAGTCGATGCCAGATTGCCCGACTCACTACTCGTTCCTTCTCGACTCAATAGAGATTTCTACCTCTCTCTCGAGAACAACAATTGACCTTCGACAATAGATAGATAAAATGAGCTACAACGAATATAGTAAAATCAATTCTTATTCCACACTTCCTCTTATCAACTTGAAAATGTTAAAGAATACACGTGAGTATATCACGTGATAGGTCACGGAATTGTACATATTAGTTTAGGTAATATTTGGTTGTAATTAGTATTGTACACTTACCATAATTGTATAGTTAGTGTCCAAGTAGAATAAGGTTTTAGGAGTAGAATAGGAATAGAATTTTCTATTATGGAAAGATGTAAATTGTATATATACTCTTTCAATTAATGAAAATAATCAAGAGATTATTTCTTTCATGGTATCAGAAGTCTAGGTTAATTTTTTTTCTCCCAAAAAATTTCCGTCCAAACTGTTCGGTTTCCGTGCGCAGAAATTATTTTTCTCTTCCAAAATCTTTCTTCCAAATCCCTACATCACGTCTTGCGTTGCTATTATGACTAAGAACACGTTTCACTCTGACCTTGATGTTTCTAATATCAAGAATCACATCCCTATCGTTCTTGAAATAGAAAACGTCCAATATGCGACGAGAGTCGAACTGTTCAAAGTTCATGCACGCTCGCATCAAGTTCTCCATCACATTATCCCCGCAACTCCTATAGATACAGAGGTGCCAAAACCCGAGGATGGTCCTATGTTATGGACCACACTTGATGCTACTGTTTTTCAGTGGATATATTCCACTATTTTTATCGACCTGTTGCAAACGATTATCGAACCAGATACTACGGCAATGGCGGCTTGGAATAGAATACGTTATATATTCCAGGATAATCAAAATTCTCGTGTTGTTACCTTGGAGCAGGAATTCTCCCACGTCAAAATGGAAGATTTCCCTAACGTTTCAGCATATTGCAAAAGGTTGAAGGAATTGGCGGACCAACTCCGCAACAGTGGTGCGCCAGTTACCAACGACCGTTTTGTCTTTCAGATGGTTGCAGGCCTTTCTGAGGCATTTATTGGTGTTGGCACGCTTCTTCGTCAAAGCAACCCTCTTCCGTAATTTTATTAGGCTCGTTCTAAGCTTACACTCGAAGAAGCCGACTTAGACAAAAAGGAGGCTACCAGTGCTAGTCTCGTAGTCATGATGACCGAGTCCAATTTTCCTCCTTCTGATTCCAACAACTCGGGCCAAAACCGCAACAACGGTGGCAGCAAAAAGGGTCAAAATCAGGAAAAATAATGGCAAGAATCGTGGCGGCAACACGGGTGGCAGTCGGAACAGTGGTGGTGGTGGTGGAGGCCCTCGGGGAAGTCAACAGTAATAGCAGCAGCAATTTTGGGCCCAACAGTGTGCCCCTATGCAGTGGAATTGGGCCAGCAAATATGGGCCAAACAGTGGCGAATTTCTAGGATATTACCCGGGAAATTGGGCCCCTATTTCTCAACAGCCCAGGCCCAGTTTCTCGAGTCCAATCTCGGGTTTCAGACTAGGTTATGGGTCAGGGCAGCATGCCAGTGGGCTTGGGCCTCGGCCTCCGCATGCCCATCATGAAGCGGGCCTCACATAAATTGACATTGAAGCCGCAATGCACACACTTGGATTAAATTCACCATACCGAATTGGTACATGGACACCGAACCACGACCCACATGACATCCGATCAAGGTACTCTATCGTCTTATTTCTATTTGAGCAACCCTCGTGGCATAATTGTTGGTAATGGTAATTAAATTCTAATTTGTGGTTATGGTCATAAAACGTTGTCTCCCCCTCATCCACCCCTTATCTTGAAAAATACTATTCATGCCCCTAAATTGATTAAAAATTTGGTGTTTGTCCATAAATTCACCACTGATAATTTTGTTTCTGTTGAATTTGATCCGTTTGAGTTTTATGTGAAGGATTTCAAGACGGGGAGTCATCTCATGAGGTGTGATAGTTGGGAAGATAGTTATCCTATCACGCCAACATCCGGTTTCTCGAATCACGCATTGCCATCAACGTTTGCAGCTCTGGCTCCTTCCTTGTGGCATGCCTCGTCTAGGTCATCCAGGGTCGTCTTTTTTGTCTTCCTTAAAAATAATTTTATTTCTTGTAAGGGTACACGTAGTACTCCGAATTGTTAATCTTGTTCTTTAGGAAAAATTGTTAGATTGCCATTTGTCGCCTCTAATTCTCATACTTTAATGTCATTTGATATTATTCATAGTGATTTATGGACATCCCCCGTTCTTAGTTCTTTGGATCATCATTATTATGTTCTTTTTTTAGATGACTATTCTAATTTTTATGGACTTTTACGATCACGAAAAAATCTCAAGTTTTTTCCATTTTCTTAAATTTTAGAGCATTCATTAGAACCCAATTCGAACGAGAAATGAAAAATATTCAATGTGATAATGGCAAAGAATATGATAATGGAGTATTTCGGGAGTTTTGTGCTAATAATGGAATCAATTTTTATTTTTCTTTCCCACATACGTCGTCACAAAATGGGAAAGCCGAACGCAAAATTCGTACAATTAATAACATTGTCCGAACTTTATTGATTCATGCTTCCGTACCTCCTCTTTTTGGCATCATGCGCTACAAATGGCTACATATCTTCTTAACATTCTTCCTTCCAAAGGTTTGACAAATGGCTACATATCTTCGAAATCATGTTAGTTGCGTAATCTTCTTTTAGAGCTTCATTGTCCTATTCAGAAGGCTACCTTGGTGTATTGTGATAATGTTAGTGTCATCTACGTTTCTGGTAATCCGGTTAAGCACCAGTGCACTAAACATATCGAGATGGACATTCACTTTGTTCGCGAAAAGGTAGCTCGTGGACAAGTACGCGTCTGACATGTCCCTTCCATGTATCAAATTGTTGACATCTTCACCAAAGGTCCTCCCTCGGTCCTTTTTGAAGATTTTAGGGACAGTCTCAGCGTACGAAGACCGTCCGCTATGACTGTGGGGGTGTGTTAAAGTATACACGTGATATACACTTAGTGTATAAGTGTATATCACGTGATAGGTCACGGAATTGTACATATTAGTTTAGGTAATATTTAGTTGTAATTAGTATTGTACACTTATCATAATTGTATAGTTAGTGTCCAAGTAGAATAAGATTTTAGGAGTAGAATATGAATATGATTTTCCTATTATGGAAAGATGTAAATTGTATATATATTCTTTCAATTAATGAAAATAATCAAGGAATTATTTCTTTCAGAAAACATATCTAAATCATGAATTTTTCAGAGCGGAAAGAATTTTTTTATATTAAGCATCAAAAGAAACTAGTAGATGAAAAGTTATTATCCTGAAGATGAGATTAGTAAATGAGAATTTGTTGAAATTTTATCTTTTGGCGTACAATCATCTTTTAATCCATAAATGTATTTATCTAATGTAGAGGCCTATCAAATGCAAAATTAAGAGTTAGAAAAACCACCCATTTTCCTTCTTTCTTCGTGGTGTGGTCCTCTCAATTTCCCATTATCTGGATGAAAATAACAGTACATTTTTAGTCAACATATACCGACCTATCTAATATTCCACTATAGTAGGTGATAAAAATGATAAACTAGCTGGAGTTAAAGCAATTGACAACTATGATTAAATCTCACCGCCACAATTATCAACAAATAATTTTTACGTGTTTGACCCATGGAGACTCACATGTAAGGGGCATATTGAATATATGATTAAATAAATTAAAATATGTTGGAAATTTATCTTTGATGGGGAGGTTCCGTCCACCCATGTTTAATGACTTAAACACTAGGGTTCCGCATGTTGGAGGTTTTGTCTCTTCACACGTGCATAATCTACTAAGTGAGTAGATGACCGTAAGGCCAAAGATCGTCAAATTTCGTTAAGAAATGAAAGAGATATTGGTCCACGAAGTAAGGTGTTTGAGTCTTTGAGACATGGAAATATGGTATGGGACAAATCTACCACATCGGTGGGAAAACGAAGAATTGTTCTCTTTATAAGTCTCAAAATTGGCTAAGGGTTTGGGACCCCAAGAGGTAACTCATGTGTTTGAAGGAGGGAGGACCTAGATGTGCTTGGGTTCGAGGCTAAGTCCACACGCGCGCCGCCCGTCCGGTCCGGTCCGGGCTTGGGCTTCTGATATTATCTTTTTGGACCCCAAATTATTTAGTACTTACAGTTTGGTCCCTAGAGTTTCAAGAAGATCACATCTCCTCCTCCTAAACACTATATAACCTTCTGAAAAATATTTGAGGAAGATGATATAGAGAAGAGAGTGGACGAAAATTTGTCCAAAAACTGAGCAACAGAAACTCTTCCTTCCTTTTTCCTCTAAATCATCAAGTCGTTTCGTGTTCGTTTTCTTCATCAGAATCAACCTATTTGCTTTGTAGTGTTGATTAGTTGTTGTTTTATCTTGGGAGACTATTACCCGCTAACGTAAAAACATATATACGGGACAATCTTATCTTAAAGAGAGAGAGTCATCTCTCGACTCAGCCACAGTTGTAACAATCCAGATTTAGTGTTTCTTGATTTCAGGTTATCAAGATTCAAGACTCAACCAGCTTGTGGCAATTATAATATTGATTTGTTTGTTTATCCTTTAGAACACTTGTAATATTTATTTACTTCCCGTACTGCTTTACATATCCAACAAAATATACTCTCTCTAACAACTTAAACTTTTTAGATAAGATGGTCACGCTTTGCAATATAATATTCAAAACCAGACTCGGCTAGTTCTTGTTTCACCTGTTGTTGCCTTGTTGAGCCTTCATATTATCTTGTTCACGTTTTAACTAATGTCAAGCTTAGACGTGCAAAGGGATTTAATTTGTTAGTAGTCTCACATCGATAAATAGGATGATAATTTATCTCCTTGTATGGTACTGGTAAATCTCATAACTTTGGAATATATCAATTCCCCCTTGGGCTATTGAAATGTGCAAGAAATCCCCCAATGCAAATATTATATAAAAAAGACTATTATAGTAATTTACTAGTGTTTGAAGCAAATACCTTTAACTTAATTATTTTTCTATATATTAATTCATTACACACATAAAAGGAGTACTTCATTGGAGAAGTATCAACTATAAAGTATTAGAAATAGTAATTTTTAAACTTTAAAGAACATTGTAGTTCAATAATTTAATAGTTCATAGACATTAATTATAAAGTCTTTATATTATGAATTCCAGTGAAAAAACATAGTGGAAAAAAGACATGTGAGTGGCATAAATGGTAGTTAAAGATACTTAAATAGCATAAAATAATTTCCCTGACTAGGCTAACCAATAATAGCTTATTAAATTAACAATTAGGGAAAAAATAAATTAAAGTTCATTCATTGCAAAATAGAAGCAAACCAGACCCCTACACCTCGCAAATCAGAACATTTTACCTGCTTTAGAACTACTTCTTTTTTCAAAAAGGTCTATCATGACTTATTTGCTTTTGATACCAGCATTTTCATATTGCTTTAAATTTCTTGTACGGGGCTGGCTGACCATTTTTCTTGCTTTGCTTGTGCTTGTGCTTTGTCTTGAGCCGAGGGTCTCTCGGAAACAACCGCTCTACCTACCAAGATAGATGTAAGATCTGCGTACACTTTACCCTCCCCAGACCCCACGTTGTGGGATTTCACTAAGTATGTTGTTGTTGTTATATAATAAATCAATATGATTATCATCAACAAAAAATTAACAATCTGATTATCAATATTCTTCTTGTGGCTATTGATTCTAAAATATTTTTGAGCTTCTTTTCTTTTCTGGTGCATTTATCATACTCATGATTTAGGGGCAGAGCTAAAATCGACGGAAGGGCAATTAGTTGAATACCACTCGCCAAATTGTTATACTATTAATATAAATCAAATATTACTTTTTGTAGAAAAATATTAAATCTCAAATACATCAAAATATGTGCTTTGCCACAACAGTTTTAACCTAAAATATAACATGTAATTAGATTTTTCTAATATTAATACTTACGAATCCTGCCACAATGAAAGATAATTAAAAAGGAAAGCAATTGGACACTTTGAAATAATTTTCAGGTCATACTGAAGAAAATTTTGTAGTCAGGTTTTTTTATAGCTTTGCCTGTTCATCGGTCTGATTAGATCGCATTTGAGAATTGTCTGATTTATATTTGATTTTCGGATTTTAAAAATGTAATCTGAATTCCAACCAAAGACGCAGTTGAGTTCGATCTTTTTCGTTGTTGGGCTCGGTTTAGTATGTGGGCCGGCCCATTGGTCTTTTACGACCATGATTTATTGGGCTTCTTAATTAGCAAAAAGATAGCCCACCAGATCAACATTGAACATAATAGTTGTTGTTCATAACAAAACCAATCTCTAGCACACCATATTATTAACATAATAGATAGTTCCATCATATTAGGAGGCAGAGAAGGCAAAAAATAAAATAGTCTACAATCAATTTCCATTCATGAACAAAGTACTTAAAATGATTAAAAGTTCCATGACAATCCCATTTAGTTCTTAATCTGCTACCCCTTTTATGTTACATAAATACACACTAAAAAAATATTTAGATGTTTATCAAGAAAGTCTCACTTTATAACTAAACATGCAAATACATTAGCTAGATAAATATATATATTAGGTGGATCATTGTAAAAATCCCTATAGTTGTGTTCTTCCTCTTTTGAAAAATATTGGGCTAGTATCATTAATATCTTCCCGCTCCCATATATTGGCGGATGCAAACATCTGAGTTCATATGAATTCAGTAATTTTAATTCGAGCATATATTGAGAAAAATTATAAAAATGTCATTCGGCCATTCAATTTTAAAAATATGTACACAATGTATAGGTAGTGTATACTTTATACTAAACTTACATATACTATACATATTTATACATAATATATACCAACCGAAGTGTATAGGTAGTGTATACTCCGGCCATGTTGGTAAACTAGTTGGCGAAAAGGTAAATTATTTACGTAAGTTTTCCATAAATTTAAGTATAAAAATTCACTAAGATTGAAATGAATAGTCGATCTGAACCCATAGTTTTAAAAATACAACATATTTAATATTAAAATTTTTAAGATGAACCTATAAAATTTAAATCTTGAATTTGCCTATTTCCGTAGGCATTGCATACTCACCTTTAAATGCATTATCAAATGGTCGAAATGATATTGGAATCGTTAATTGTTACTCCTACTATATTTTGTCATGTATGAATCATGATGTCCGCTTGAGCAGCTTAATTGGTTATCAAGTGGGATATTTGGAAAATGTATGAATCATGATGTTTTGTGTAATTTCGTGGTTCCCTTTTGGTCCTTTGGTAGATGCTTATTAAATACTCCCATGTTGCTGTCTTGCATTAATTGTAAAGATTGAAAAAGTGAACATCTAGACACATACTCGTGTTAGCATTAATTGTAATTGGCATTAACAGGTAGGAGTAGTAGATGTTAGCATGACTTATAAATATAGGTCTAACCTACTCTTATTTATTCCATTAACTTATTTACTACTATATCATTCGCGTATGAAGTACACGCATTACATTTCCTTGACAATTTCGATACCTTGTGTTAAACAAGCACAATTGTGTAATAGTCGGGTGCTCAATTGGTCTTGGACTTAGGTTAAACGTCTAGATGAAAATTCAAACAAGTTTAAGAGACTGTAATATTAGTTACAGGAACATAAGAACACAATTATCTAAGATGAGATGTGGTGGGAATAGAGGTCGTCAAATTGAATTTGTTTCGAATTATTTGATGTTTTATGAATATTAAAAAAAGACATTTGCTATTTATCTTTTCAAATTTATCCTTACAATTCTAGTTATTGGAGTATCGGTGTCAATTGGAAAAGGTGCACAAGATGAGGGCAAGTTACTGTTAAAATCAGGAGGGGACGAAAATTTAGAGAGAAGAAGAATAATTGGAGAATTTTTTCTTGTTATTCATTTATCACAATGACTTCCTTATATATAGGTAAGTTCTTCTTTCCCTAGTCTAATAAGAAACTCTATTATAATAAAATTACCATAATTACAATTCACCAAAAATAAACTACTAGACTTAGAATAGGATTCTACCATAAACCTATTAGGCTTAGACTAGATTTTTCAATTCGGGTCCGGGCACGGTCCATCAATACCCCCTCAAGTTGGAGCATGGGATCTCGAATGCCCAACTTGCCAAGTAAATATTTATGTTGTGATTTTCCCAAATACTTTGTAAACACATCGGTCAATTGCTCGTTGGTTGAAACATAGCTCGAAGTATTATACCAGATTGGAGTGTGTCCCGACATAATGACAGTCAACTTCAACATGTTTAGTCCGTTCGTGAAACATCGAATTTCGTGCAATATATAACGCCGTTTGACTATCACAATATATTTTCACCAAAGATTTATGTTCAATGCCCAAGCTATGTAGGATTCCCTCCCCATTTTAATTTACATACCGTCATTGCCATTGAAAGATATTCCGCCTCTGCTGATGAGCGAGATACAATGTGCTACTTCTTGGTTTTCCATGACACGTGTGAATTCCTGAGGGAGATAAACCACTCTTAAGCGATTTTCGGGTCAACGAACATCCAGCCCAGTCCGAATCACACCACCCATACAACCGGAGATCACAATCCTTCCTTAACACAATGCCTTGGTCAGGGTTCTTCTTCAAATATCTTACTACTCGGAAAATGGCTCTTCAATGCGCTTCCTTCGGTTGGTTTCTTATCCAGCGGTAATATTCCCAATGTCTATGTGATATTGTTCTTTAATGCTTGGATTTATTTTTGCATGGCTTTTCTCTAACATTTCTTTTTATGGCCTCCGAGAAGGATTTTGATTCAATTTATGTAGTAATTGTTGCAAGGAAGTTTTGGTGTTGCGAGAAAAAAATTATCATAGGATATATAGTGAGCTAAGGGATAAGGCGCACCTGAGGGTTGTTGAGGATCAGGCGAACTCGTTGATGGACTTTCTTTCCAAAATGTTTCAGTATTGTAGTCACGTAATCGAACCGAGTCATGCATCTGACGTTTACCTCGACCCAATTATTCCTCTGGTGGCTGTTTATTGGCCTAAGCACCTTCCGTATGTACTTCTTCTACTTTTTCATTAGTCGGGTAGCATCTGTTCGGTCTAATTCTGGTTGATCCGTAGGTTCGGTATCCGGTGTCCAAATTTCCTATATTCGAGCTTTGTTTGCACCTACATTATCTGTCTGTTCTTCTCCAAAAAATGTGTTGATTCCTTTTTTCTTTTGTTTCGTCCGAGTTCACTTCTATGTTGTCGATTACCTATTCCTACGACAAAAGGGAACTTAGTCTCTTAGAAGTCCACATCTCTTTAGACTAAATATTCATCGTTTTCTAAGTCATACAATCTCCAATCTTTCTTTCCGTAGGGGTATCCCAAGCAGACACACCTACGACTCCGACTCTCAAACTTGTCTCTTGTTCTCCCCTTTGTGTGTGCATAACATAGTGACCCTACCACCCTTAAGTGATCACAATGAGGCGCCTCCCTATATAAAATTTCATAGGGGGGTTTCCCATTCAAAATCGAAGATGGTGTTCTATTGATCAAGTATCCCGCAATCAAAATACATTCTCCCCATAATCTGATCGGAAGATGACCCTGAATGTGATGGTGTTTTCTTTCAACTCTTTCATTATGTTGTGGTGTCCCTGTGCAAGAAGTTTGAAAAAGAATTCCATGTTCGAAGAAGTAAAGTCTTCATGCACGTGAACTCAGTTATTACTTCTAACAATATTCACCTTCTTACCAAACTGTTTATCCGCTAGTGCGAATAAATTTTTCAAGGTTTGGGACACTTTTTTCTTATCAACTAAAAGAGAAATTCATACAGCTCACGACCGATCATCCACAACAGTAAAGAAATATGAAGCACCATAAAAAGAAGGTGTTCTATATGGCCCCCATAAATCACAATGAATCATATTAAAAATATAGGAAGCTATATTATCATTTAAATGAAAAATACTTCTTATTTATTTTTCCCTTTGTCATACATCACATTCTTTATCTAAACTAACACTACTTTCTTTTAAACCTAATGTCGTAATAGACTTTGTCACTTGTTTAGAAGGATGACCTAACCGTTTGTGCCAAAGATCGAACCAATCAACTGCCTCCACATTCATAGCTCGTATCCGAGGCACATTCCAAAAATAGTAAAGTCCACCTCGTCGCTCACCCGTTCCAAACAGCTTCCTCCTGGTGAGTTCCTATATAACACATATAGTTTTGTTATAATTTACATCATAATTTAAATGATCAACAAGTTGTGATACATAAATTAAATTGCAAGTTAAGTCCGAAATATAGAGGACATCCTTTAACCAAATTCTATTATTTAGCCTGGTCGTTTCTTTTCTCGTGGCCACCGAACTACTTTCACCCGGAAGCCCAATCGGACACTCAGGAATGTCCCGCTGATCGCTCAATTTCTCCGGATTACATGTCACGTGATTGGTAGCTCCGGAGTTAATAATTTAGGATGAGTTTTCGGTCTTACCATCCATGTTCCCATTCAAATTTATTCCTTGTGAATTTAACACGTGAATCACCATTTTTCGAATCTCCTTGCTCATATTGTGAGGTCATATCCCGCATGTGTTCATCTGTTCTATCTCTATCGTCTGTGTATTCTTGAAACAACGACGTTAGTCTAGTAGTTGCCTCTTCCACGATCGGATCCTGAGCCTCCCTTATGTTGTTGTTGTTCTCGTCTTCCTCTTCCTCAGGATTTTTCATCTCCTTTTTTATTTTTTGGCCATTATTCTGGATACCCAATAAGTTGAAAATATCTTTCCACGACGTGTCAGAATCTTTTCAATATGGTCAGAATGCACATCGTTTTTTCCTTTATCTTGGTTATGGTAAGGATTTCTCTCTTGTATGGCAAATGCCGTGATTTCACTTCGTTCATTCGTTTTTCGTGTGAGTCCTCTCACACGCTCTTTTTTCACTAGCTTCGAATAGACTTTGTTTAATGATGACAACGATTCCTGGGCCAGTATGTTCGATCTTACCGTTTCATACATTGGCTCATCCAATCCCATGAGGAAAAATGCAATTTTTCTTCTTCTCTTTTGGTTTTCAAGATCACCCCAGATTGCACGTGCACTTTCCGCACTTGCAAGTCGAAATCTGTTCGTAGTTTGCCAATTCTTCCCACAACTTAGTTAGTTTTCCATAGTAATCCACTATGGTCCTTCCCTTCTACTTGCACTCCACAAGTTCTGCCTTCAGTTATTGCATATGAGGGCAACTGATAGCAGCGAACATCTCCCGGATGCTCATCCATAATTCTTCCGCTTCCTCTTTATGCGAAATCCGTCGAGCGAAGCGTCAGTTCGATGGTGTTGTGAATCTACGACATCCAATAAAGAGTGTCCACCAATCTTCTAAGTCCGGTAACTCTTAATCTGGCTTATTGATCGTACTATCAACGAAGTCTAATTTCTTCCATGGATCTAGCTCATTCTTCGTAATTCTCTCCCTTCAATTGAACTTGTGTCACCACATTTTAGGGATTATCATTTGACGTAATGTCATAAGGGGAGATTATCTTTCTTCACCGGCGATTCCTTTATCTTTATCATTGATTTCTCCGTCACCCGTCATTATTTAGGATTTTTGTGTTCTTTTAACGAGACTCTGATATCATGTTAAATCAAGAGGTGACAAAAATTTAAAGAGAAAAAGAATAATGAGAGAATTTTTTCTTGCTTTTCATTAATCACAATAACCTCCTTATATAGATGTAAGTTCTTCCTTTACCTGGTCTAACAAGAGAACCCTATTATAATAAAACTACCATAATTATAATTCACCAAAAATAAAATATTAGACTTAGAATATGATTCTACCATAAATCTATTAGGCTTAGATTAGGTTTTCCAATTCGTGTCCGAGCACGATCCATCAATAAAATCTAATACGAGTTTAAATTATATACATTATCAGTATAAGAATTTTTTTACATCATTAAGTCATATTTTCATGTTGTAGCAAGTAATTTACTTTATTTTTAAGATTATAATTTCACATCTTAAGAAAACTTATCTATAAATATTTTTTGAATGATGATAATATACTATTTTTCTTATAATAACTAATTGATTTTCTATACATATATCTTAAACTCTACTCATCCAATAATTGGTTATTGGGACCAACACAGCAATTTCCTATGATTTGTTTGGACTTTGGAGCATTATTGTTGCCTTTGTTTTCCCCAATGTGAACTAATTTTATCGACTTTTGTCTTTCACTTTTTAAAATATTTGTTTCGCCGTGGTTTCTTGAATAACCAAAAAATGGGAGGAGGGAGGAAACTAAAAATTTATGTGGATAGTAGTGCTACTTTTCTTTTAAAAAATTATTTATTTATGTAAGGATCTTTTTGACTTTATAATTTTTGCATAAACTATTTCATTTCTTTTGTTTATTACAACATGTTATGCGTGGCAAATTTAAAAGAAATAGTTTCACTTTCTTTTGTCTTTCTCTGGACCCGCAAAATATTTGTGCGGGATAAAAGTATTGAAGTTGAAAAATGATATTTAAAAAGTTGTGTCTGAATACACATTTCACTTGAAAAAATATTAAAGCTTCATGCATGAAAAAAGATTTATCACTTGAAAAATTCATCTTAAAAACAAACAACAAAATATCGGTATGAGTATAACAAAACAATATTTTGGAATTATGCAATAAAAAGAAAAAAAATCATGTCTAAACGGCTGCTTACTAGAGATTTTGTTTGTTTAATGTTAGAAATTTGCCTTTGGCGGGAGTTGCGATCGACCAACTTTAACGGCTTAAACACTAGTGTTACGTATGTTGGAGAATTCGGTTCTTGAGATTTTGTTTGTTTAATGAAAGAGATATTCATTTCATTATTCAATATTCTTCACTACGTAGCTCTTGAGTTTCCTTTGCTCAATTGTTCCATTGTTGTTTTATCTTGGGAGACGAATTGTATAAAGGATACATACGGGGCAATATTGTCTTAAGGACAGAGTGCCACACTCGACTCAAAGAAAAATCAAAGCGAGCTTTCCGTCTTCTTGTTCAACAAATATTGTAATTTCGAGTTTTGTTGTTATATTGTAATTTTCGCTTTTCTAGTTGAATTGTAATTTCAATTCTTACTATGTTGTTTCATGTCGACATTTTGGCCAATCGGCATTTTGGCCAATGAAGGCTCCAAGCTAGCCACCATCAAAGGATGGAGTGCCGCGATTGAGATTTTGTTTGTTTAACCTATGTTGTAGTCAGCGTTTTGGCCAATGAAGGTTCCAAGCTAGTCACCATCAAAGGGTGGAGTGCCGCGGATGAGGCTGCTCCGTCTTTAATTAGAGGTCTCAGATTTGAGTCATGAATATAAAAAAATCTTTGGTAGGAAGAACTTTCATGAATGTGCCTTACGCACGCAAATTTTAAAATAATCGAACTTCAATACGGATACCGAACATCAAATAAAAAAAAATCCAAGCTAACCAACTCTTTTATTTATATCCACTTTTCACATGTTTTGTTTAGTTATATGTAATAGCAGATAGGTTAGGCACATCTTTTGCTAAAAACATCACTATTAATAAGTGTAATAATAACTTAGAAAATAAGAATCTATATGATACTACTCCCATGAACAATCCTTTAGTTGTCCAGAAGTCTGAACCAACTAATTGAAGTTACTTTCGAAACCATGCTAACATGTCTCTCGTCCAGCGGAAAAAATATTTTTATATCATATTGACATGAAAATAATTTTAATTGATATATTTTTCATCTAATATATAATTATATACATTTTAATTTTAAAATATTTTGTGTTTTAATTTAATTTAACTACAGAAATGAATTAAATTAACTTTTAGAAAGCAAACCTGACCACCAAAGATGGGGGCAGCGGATGGACTGTTACTAACTTAATATTTCGGATTCGAATTATGAATATGAAAAAAATGATAAAAAGTGCTTTGTTGCGGTAAGAACTTAAATTAATTGGCTCCAATAATAATATCAAACCCAGAATACAATAGAAAGAAAAGCAAACATGATACCGCAAGGATAGCTAAGTTGGTGTAGCAGTAGAGCGCGGGATCGCAAGGTCACGAGTTCGATCCCCTGCATAAAACTTTTTGGTTGAGCCAGTCACACATGGCTTGCCAAGTGTGGTGCGATCCCCTGCATAAACCTTTTTGGTTGATCCTGTCACACATGGCTTGCCAAGTGTGATTAATCGACAGACATGATTTGCAGGCTATTGCGACAGTCCGATTTACCTGTGCCCACTCGCCAAGTGTGGTGCGATCCCCTGCATAAACTTTTTGGTTGAGCCTGTCACACATGGCTTGCCAAGTGTGATTAATCGACAGACATGATTTGCAGGCTATTGCGACAGTCCGGATTTACCTGTGCCCACTCGAGAGTAGCGGTAGCTATTGCGACAGTCCGAATTTACCTGTGCCATTCGAGAGTAGCTGCTGCGGGTCTTCGTCAACAAAAAAGAAAAGCAAACCTGAGAATTAATTTGGCACAGGAGTATTAAAAAACGAATGAAGCACCAATCCATCGTCTTCTTCCCCAAAAATTTCATCCATTCGTTAAAAAAACTCAGATTCAGAGCAACTATAGAAAATCCTTAAAAGTCACAAAATTTGAAAACTGTAGATTCAAACTCACTTATAATAATACTATTTGCTACTTTTTTTAGAAATTTTATTACTGAGACTTCCAATCCATTGCCTTGTTGTTGTTAAGATAAAATTGTAAAAATTTATAGTACAACATTGATTTTCTCGGGGACCGGTGAATACGACAAGTTCCGGAAGACACGTCATCAGCATATGCATACGTGGGTCCCGCCAACCCCATTGAGGAAGAAGTGTAGTGTTCAAGTGTGAATCGAAAAAAATGAAGCTTCGTATTATTAATTTGTAAGTTCATACTTCACTCCAACGCAATAGCCTTTCTGTTATTTTGTTTTTCTTTATATATATATATATATATATATGTCATTATTGAGGAGTATTTGATTCAACAAAATTGCTATTATTACCACAATTTTATGCACCTTTTACTCAGGTATTCAGGTAACTGTTTTAGCTCACCTTTAATTTAGGGTTTTTTTTTTTGGGTTTTTAATCTTCCTAACTACTTGTTCACAATATTTAAAATTTGAATCTTTACAATTTTTTTTTTGGTATAGTTTTGCTTATTTTTGTGTGTTGAAATATTGAATGTTTTGGGGCTTTTTTTTTAAATCTTCCTAGTTACTTGTTCATTGGTTACAGGTGTATTGGTTGGGATTTAGATTAAAGCTACTAATTGCTTAGTGTAAAGTTTTTTTTTTTTTTTTTTGGTTGTTGGGGTTTTAAGGTGAATCAAGAATTCTAATATGATCTTTATGTTCTTAATTTAAAAATTATGTGTTAAAAATGTAGTATTTATTGAAATTTAGTGATTTTATCACACACACACATATATATATATATATATAAGCTCCATTAAAAAAATATAATGGGTTTACTTGAACCCGTTTATCGCTAAAAGGTGGATTGGTTGGGGATTTAGATTTAAGCTTAGTAACTGTTTAGTGTAAAGTTTTGCTTATTTTTTTGATCTTAGAAGCAGAGGCGGAGCCAGGATTTGAAGTTTATGGGTTCCGAATTTTCCATGAAATCCATCACATTTTAGTTATTGGATTCACAATTAAATATTCATACATTTTTAAATGGGTTTCCAAATATAAATACAAGATCTAAGTAGAAGTTACTTGGTTTGTCAGAGGATTACAGGTTCGTGTAGCGTTTTGCTTATTTTTGTTGATGTTAGAGGATTTCTTATTTGTTGAGTTGATATAGATCTTTAGTAGCTGCAATTAGTATTTAATTTGAAGTTTGAATCTTTAAAAAATTTGATTGCAATTCTTTTTATGGGTTTTGAATTTGCTATCGAATTCAAGCTCATTTTAGTTATTGGGTTTGAAATTAAATATTTATACATACAACAACAACAATGTACCCGATGTAATCCCACAATTAAATATTTGTACATATTTAATGGATTTTGTAGTACAAATGCAGGATCTAAGTAAAAGTTATTGGGTTCTTTCGAACCCATATCCAATACTGTAGCTCCGCCTTTGCTTAGAGGATTTCCCAATATAGATCTTTAGCTGCAATTAGTATTTAAAGTTTGAAACCTTACAATTTTTTTGGTAAAGTTTTGCTTATTCGTGTGTGTTGAAATATTGGATGTTTTGGGTTTTTATCTTCGTAACTACTTTTTCATTGCTAACAGGTTGATTGTTGGGGTTAGCTTAAAGCTAATAACTGCTTAGTGTAAAGTTTTGCTTATTTTTGTTGTTCTTTGAAGTTTATGCGCTCTTAATTTGTCATGGAATCCATAGCAGTTTAGTTATTGGACTCGCAACTAGATATTTATACATATTTAATGGATTTTCTAATATAAATACAGGATCTAAGTAAAAGTGAGAAACCGTACTCAATACTGTAGCTCCGCCTCTGCTTAGAGGATTTCCCAGTATCGAACCTTAGCTGCAATTAGTATTTGAGGTTTGAATCTTTACAATTTTGTTTGTAATTCCTTTAGTTATATAGGAGGATGTATTGAACTGATTAAGCTGCAAGCCGGCATCACATGGTTAACTTGATGGGATTATCTTTTTTTCCCCCCTTTATCTCCCACTTCCTTTATATATCTCATGATGGAGGACTAGCTGATTCAACTATAATAGCTATTGTTAGCACAATTGTATGCACCTCTTACACAGGTTCTTTTCCCAATTCGGCAATTTTTTAGCTCACCTTTAACTTAGGGTTTATGTGGTTGATTTTTAGCTTCTTAACTACTTGTTCATCGCTGACAACTTGATTGGTTGGGGTTAGGTTAAAGCTCATAACTGCTTAGTGTAAAGTTTTGCTTAGTTTTGTTAATCTTAGAGAATATCCTATTCGTTGAGCTGATATAGATAATTAATAGCTGCATTTGTATTTAAAGTTTGAATCTTTAATATATTGTTTTTGATTCCTTTTGTTATAGGAGGATGTGTTGAATTGATTAAGCTGCAAAGCCGGAGTGGCAGTTGATAACTTGATGGGATTACTATCTATTTGTCTCAAAGGCGAGGTTGGGAGATCTATAAGGATGATTTGGTTGGCTCTGTTGCTGTTATTATTATCACAAGGGAATGGCAAAGGAGGTGTGGAGGGTTCCGATTACTTGATTGGGCTTGGAAGCTATGATATAACTGGGCCGGCTGCTGATGTGAACATGATGGGATATGCTAACATGGAACAGATTGCATCAGGTGTTCACTTCAGACTGCGAGCTCGTACCTTCATTGTAGCTGAACCTCAGGGGAAGCGTGTTGCTTTTGTGAACCTTGATGCTTGCATGGCCTCGCAAATTGTAACCATCAAAGTTCTTGAGAGATTGAAGGCTAGGTACTCATACCCTCCTTAATGTGGTTTATTTATTTTGAAATGATGGCCTGTTTGGCCAAGCTTCTGGCAAGCCAAAAGTGCTTATTTATTACAAAAAGTGCTTATTTTAGAAAGTTGTGGTGTTTGGCCAAGCTTTTAAAGATAATTGGTTTTGAGTAGTAGAAGTTGTGTTTCAGAAGCTAAAAAATGAAGCTTTTCCCAGAAGCACTTTTGGAACATTGGTCAAGCATAAAGTACTGTTCTAATATAGGCAAAAGTACTTTTCAAATTGATTAGCTGTACAATCTGTTACTTTCCAAAAGTACTTTTTCGACAAGCATTTCTGTCAAAAAGTACTTTTCAAAATAAGCAAACTTTTGAAGCTTGACCAAACATGCTATGAATCTGTCAAGTATGACAAGATGTGTAAACTTCTTGTTATGTTAACTGGATTTAGGTTCATGCTTGATGGTGTAATAAGCCCAATTCCTATGCTGTGTTAACTGCTGCTTTTTCAGGTATGGGAATCTTTACACCGAACAAAATGTTGCTATTAGTGGGATTCACACCCATGCTGGCCCTGGTGGTTATCTACAATACGTCGTATATATCGTAACATCTCTTGGTTTTGTCCGTCAATCATTTGATGCTGTAGTTAATGGGATCGAGCAAAGTATCATACAAGCTCATGAAAACCTCCGACCTGGATCAATATTTGTCAATAAAGGTAAGAGGCTGTTGATTTCTTCTTTATCTTTTGCTTGACAATGAGACAGAGGATTGCAGTTTTCAGTTTTCTTCTATGTCCATGTGTCCTATTAGATCTTTACAATTGTTCATCATCTGACATTTTAATACTTTGTTCATCATCTGACATATGGTCAGATGGTCTTATGTAACGGAATTGCTAATTGCTGCCAAAGAAAATATATTGGGTGAACTTACTGGTTACCTGCTTTAATTAGCACACCAATCTTTAGTCTGTTGCTTTGATTTTATTCTTCTGGACTCGGGTTTATTTATTTACTCCCTCCGTCCCAATTTATGTGAAGGTATTTGACTGAATACGGAGTTTGAGAATGAAAGGAAGACTTTCAAAACTTGTGGTAAAAAATGAGCTATAGATATTTGTGGAGCTATAAACCATTTCATTAAGGGTAAAATAGAAAGTTTAAAGTTAAACTGTTAGTACTAAATATAGAAAAGTGTCAATTCTTTTTGGACTGATAAAAAGGAAAGAGTGTCACATAAATTGGAACGGAGGGAATATCTATTTTTGTTACTAGTACTTAATCAGTTTTTTTTTAGTGGATGGGTTTGTGTGCATTTGAGAGGTGTCTTAGCATCTGCTAGTGTTCTGTTCAAGTTTCACTACAGTAAAAAAGAAAAAAAAACTATATATTCCACAGCAGGAACTTTAACAGATCGTTGGTATTCAATTGACAAGTTCATCTCAGCATTAGGCTAATTAAATTTGGTTGTCATCAACAGGGGAGCTATTGGATGCTGGTGTGAATCGTAGCCCTAGTGCTTATTTGAATAACCCTGCTGGAGAATGTGGTAAATATAAGTACGACGTTGACAAGGAAATGACCCTTTTAAAGTTTGTTGATGATCAATGGGGTCCAGTAGGCAGCTTTAATTGGTTTGCAACTCATGGAACTTCTATGAGTCGGACTAACTCTTTGATTAGTGGGGACAACAAAGGAGCTGCTGCACGGTTTATGGAAGACTGGTTTGATCAGAAAAATACTCAAACATCAAACATTAATATATCTAAAGCGAGCGAACTTCCCCGACGAGTCTCAAACATCATACCAACTGTTCGTGGAAAGCGTAAGTGATTTTCTCCTTTTCCATATTACGTATTATCTCACTAAAGACACTCATTAATCAGATTGTAACTAAATGCAGATCATGAGCTACTAGAACTTGCTGCTTCTTTCCAGTCTTCTCCAGGTAAACCAGTCACAAGGTTAATGAGCGTGGCCAGACGTGTCAGAAGTGCCTTAAGGTTGGCTGATAGGCCGAAATTTGTTTCTGCTTTTTGTCAAACCAACTGTGGTGATGTCAGTCCCAATGTGCTCGGTGCGTTCTGCACAGACACAGGGCTTCCTTGTGACTTCAATCATAGTACATGCGGTGGAAAGAACGAGTTATGTTATGGTCGAGGACCAGGGTATGCATTATAGTCTATTACTTTGGTTTAGGCGAATTTCCATCTTTGTGTAGTACTATTCTATTTGGGTAGGTCGATTCATAACACCATCCTTTGCTTGGTGACAGATACCCGGATGAATTTGAGAGTACGCGCATTATTGGAGAGAGACAATGTAAAAAAGCTGTGGAGCTTTTCGATAAAGCAACAGAGCAAGTAAAGGGCAAGGTTGATTATCGTCACACCTATGTGGACTTCTCCAAACTCGAGGTTACGGTTCCAAAAGAGGATGGTAGTACTGAAACGGTTAAAACCTGTCCTGCTGCAATGGGGTTTGCATTTGCTGCCGGTACAACTGATGGACCTGGAGCTTTTGATTTTAAGCAAGGAGATGACCAGGTATTAAAAAGGGATTATAGTCCCCCAGTTATTGGTAAATTCTGCTTTTGGTCCTTGTGATACACGACTTAACATATTTAACCTTCAATTAATTAAAATTGTGTTTTTGGTCCCTTCATGTAGAAATTATGTTATATTTGAGTATTTGACTATTTATAGTACTATATGACCGTCAAATATAGGGTAACAATACAAACTTAACATAACACATGTGTATTATGTAATGGAACGATTAGTAATTATGGTAAATTTGTGAATATTCACAAGCAAAGGGATGAAAAGTGCACAATTCAATTAATTGACGTGCTTAGTGTGATATCATAAGGAATAAATCAGAATTATCAATAACCGAGGGACCAAAAATGCTATTAAACTTATTAAAAAAGATTTCTCTTGTTTATTTGACCAATATCAATCAGACTGAATGAAGTGATCTTATGTTTGTTCATCTTACTGGAAAAATCTTCAGGGAAATGTTTTTTGGAGGTTGGTGCGAAACTTGCTTAAAACACCAGGTGAAGAACAAAAAAAGTGTCAACATCCCAAGCCCATTTTACTTGATACTGGTGAAATGAAGGTGCCCTATGATTGGGCGGTAAGTAGCTTTCTTGCTCTGTCCCCATACTTGTAAAATATTTCTGCACAGTAGAGGATCTCTAGCAACAAACAATTATATACTCCCTCTGTTCTGTTCCAATTTATGTGACACTCTTTCCTTTTTAGTCAGTTCAAAAAAGAATGTCACATTTCTATATTGAGTTACAATTTAGCTATAAACTTCCCATTTTACCCTTTAATGAGATGATATAGCCACGCAAATATATATGGCTTATTTTGGACCACAAGTTTTAAAAGTTCTCCTTTCATTCTTAAACTCCACACCAAGTCAGACACCTTCACATAAATTGTGGCAGAGGGAGTATTCTTCTGTGTCAAGTTTCTATGTGTAGAATGCTTGTGTACTTGTGATTTCAGGTTAAAAGGAATACTTATCTTTTTTGTCAGGAAGAGTTTCCTATTACGCTGCTAAACGAGTGCCTGATTAAAGAAAATGTTAATTTGGAATCTCAAATGTGTTAAAATACTCTGGCACAATAGAACACATGTTGCTTACTCTATTGTTCTCATTTCAAAATTCGAGGGAAAAAGTAGAAATTTGATTATTATTCTACCACTATACCAATTGACAACTAAGCCTGTACAACTTTAAATCCATAGATTGTGTTATCAAGCTTTACTATTTTTCATCTCACTTTTAACCATATGCACGGGCAGATATAGAGGAGAGAGAGAAATGATGGTACTATCTGTATTTCCTGCTAATGATGAGAATGTTTGGACTCAGTACGGTTGCTAACTGAAGAAAAGAAACATTTTATGAATTGCTGGAAGAGAGAAGCATATGATTTGTCATACTTGGTTTTTTGGCTTCCACACGTAAAAGCCTAATCTAATTGCGTACTAGAAGCCTTCAACACGATTCCCTATTTATAATGTTCAATGATTGATTCCTTTGTTTTTCCTTTTTTGCAGCCTTCAATACTTCCAGTTCAGATTCTAAGAATAGGACAGCTGGTCATTCTAAGTGTACCTGGAGGTATCAATCAAGACTTACGATCTCTTTTATTTCTGGTGATTTCTTATGCAGTGGAAGATTCTGAGATGTCTTCGTCTCACACTTAACATAAATCTTCGTTTTATGCTCACAACAGAATTCACTACCATGGCGGGTAGACGTCTGCGAGATGCTGTGAAGACGGTGCTCACGAGTGGGAGTACCAAGGAGTTCGACAGCAATATTCATGTTGTGATAGCTGGGTTGACTAATACATATTCACAATATATAACCACCTTTGAGGAGTACCAGATACAGAGATATGAGGTCAGTTAATTAGAAAATATAGTGCATCGGTTACAATATAAATGTTTCATTGAATCCTGTATACTGATTGCACATTAGTACGCACGTAAAGCATGTAAACGCTCTTTTCCGTCCAATTTCCAGAATCAAGAAATAGGGTAAGGTTGTAAATACAGTCACTCTATTACAACCTTGATATAGTTCTCCTAAAAGATATGCGTAGTTAAGACCAAATGTTACTGGAGCTTCAGAAATTTTGGGGAGAAGTGGTTGGCATTTAGTGTCTGTAAATAGTGTACGACAGTAAAACCCCACTCAAATGGTATCTATTACAATGACGTTAAGTATAATGAAAATGGATTCTTTTGTGTGGGTGATAGAAAAGTCTATGATTCTCATCTTGAACATAGAGCTAAATTATATGGCACACTCCTATAGCTAGACCTTAATGTTTTACAAATTAAAATCTAGGTTCGCCTTTTTAGTTGCTATCACTCTCTGCTGCTAGCTTATTTTTTCCCCGTCTTATGAGTTATGAGGCACAATCTGTCAATATATCTGGAAAAGCTCTTCTGAGAAGTTAACTAATAACTAGAATATTTGCTTTGTTAGCGACACCCACAATTTGCTTTTCTGCTTTTCTCTGCTGAACTTAGGAGAGAAAATTACAAAAATGATCCCTTATGTTTGAGGGTAGGTTCAAAATAGTCCCTTAAGTATGCATTTAACAGTTTTGATCCTCTTAAGTTTGCGAAAAGTTAATATTTTTAGTCTCCATCAAATATGATGAAAAGAGAAATTAGCGGGGATTCATATATAAAGGTACAATTTTGTAGTTTCCGCTATTTTTGAATTATTTCTAGAGTTTGGTGCAGCTTTTTGAGGTGTAATTTATACTATTTTTGATATCTTTTTTTTTTAAACATTTTTTATTACATAGGAGGTAGGGGAATGAGAAACGGGGAGGAGATAGAAGGTGGGGAATCGAACCCTCACAAGGTGAGAGTTTAGGTAGCCAACCAACTGAGCTACTAAGATTCCCCACTATTTTTGATCTCTTAGTGTCTAGTGCAGTTTTTTGTGTTGCATATTTTAGGTTTTGATAAGACTTTCTTAGTGTTTATGGTTAAAGTTTTTTGCCCAACTATTTCCGTCAAATCCAACAAACATAAATTGTTAAATATTTGATGGAGACTAATATTAAATTGTCAAATTGTTAAAGTTGCTAACTTTTGGCAAACTTAAAAGACAAACTGTTAAGTGCATACTTAAAAGACTATTTGAATCTATCCTCAAACATAAAGGACCGTTTTTGTCATTTTATTGAACTTAGGACATTACGGCCGAAACTTAAGAATCTCTTTTGTCATGTTAATGTCAATTAGTTGTCTCTTGGAACTAGCATTTCAAATGTGCAATAAGTTGTGCTCTACTATTGATCTTAAATAACTTTGTGATTTTTTTAGGGTGCTTCTACACTCTATGGCCCGCATACACTTAGCGCCTACATCCAACAGTTCAAGACGCTAGCGTCTGCTCTTATAACAGGGAAGACCTTGCAAGCGGGCCCTCAACCCCCTGATATGCTAGAAAAGCAGATAAGCTTGTTGGCACCTGTCATAATGGACGCGACCCCACTCGGTTCCAAATTCGGGGATTTAATTACCGATGTTCCTCAAAGTTCCACGTTCAAGAGGGGTGACCTTGTTTCGGTTTCTTTCCATTCATCATGCCCGAGAAATGATCTCATGACTGAGGGTACATTTGCTCTCATCGAGATTCTTCAAGGAAAGGACACTTGGGTTCCCGCTTATGATGATGACGATTTCAGCCTTCGGTTTATATGGTCGAGACCGGCTAAACTCAGCACTCAGAGTAAGGCAACGATCGAGTGGAGAATACCGGAAACAGCTGCTTCAGGTGTATATAGAATCAGACACTTTGGTGCTGCAAAGGCTCTTTTGGGTTCAGTTAAGCATTTTGAAGGTTCATCTAGTGCTTTTGTGGTCGCCTGGAAAGAACCTTAATGAATTTTATACAACAATAGCTACGCCTCAGTCCCGAACTGGTTTTACATTATATATATTTATTGAAATAGATAGTGCAAGGCCACGTTGTTAGTTGTTTTGTTTATAATGAGTGTATTTTAAATGGATTATAACTTGATGAACTATTTATTTACGATAATAAAAATTGTTATTTCTACCGTCTTATTATGATTCTTAAACTTAAATGAATGTATAATGGTCTGGTGACTGCAAGGAAGGAGAAGTGATCAATAATCATGAAGAAATGTATTTCCAGTAGGGCATGTCCAGGGGCGGAGCCACAATAAAAGTTACGGGTAAAAGAAAAAATTAATTGAAAGTTCCAAACCAACCGCTTAAATTTAAAATCCCATTCATCCAACAACAACCTCAAACAAACCAAACAAATTCAAGAAGGTGAGTAGTGGAGAATGGAAATTATCGGTGATGAAGCGTGATGAACTCTGGCCAATTGGTTGTGATTGTACTGGTAAAAGAAAAAATAAAATAGGAAACATGGGTGGAAATATGAGTTCGGCAGAACCTAATAACTTTGATCGAAATCTTATAATTTATGCAGTAACCAATAAGTTATCTTTTTTTTCAAGAACCGATAAACTCAAAATTCTGAATTCGTCTCGAAACGAGAAAATTGTTCAGGTATGCCATGAGGGTGTTGAGCCAATTCCCCTATATGCCGTGATCATTTTGAAATCCTAAATATATAAATGAACATTCTTTTTGGGACAGACAGAGGTGGAAATAGTGTGTGCATTACGGTTCGGTGAATTCAATAACTTTGATCCAGATCCTGTATTTTCTTAAGAAATTCATTAAATATGTACAAATAATTACTTTAGAACCTAATATTATATAAAAGACTAAAATTTTAAACTCACAAACTTCAAATCTTGATTCCGTATCTGAAGACAGATTAATAAAGAAAATATATTTACATAAATTAGTATAGATGGAGCATCTTTTTAACAAATAAATTCAAATCATCTTATTACATTCTTCGATGGTGACTGCAAAATTGTATAATTCTGGAACAAGTACAGTTTGCACTAAAGTGGCAAGCACGCACGGACGGACAAAGACAGGGAGCAGGACATAGTCAAACGTAGGTAAAAGGAAAAAAAGAAAAAATTGGCCCTTTTCTTTTTGAATAATTATTTAGTAAATTAGTATTTCTTTTATAATTCATGAAACCTTTTATTTTACGGTCTAAAAATTCATTTTGAGCAATTTTAAAACTTTATGAAAAAATATGCACCAATGAACCAACGTCTTCTTATGTATGTCATCCAAATTTCTTGATTCACAGTATTGAATATTTGCATTTTATATCTCATGACTCGACCTATGGACAGTGATACTGCACCTTTAGTCACGTGATCGTTTCTTATTCACTTGTACCGGTGTATAGATTTCTCAATTATGATGTACTCGATTAAAATTATTATCTAAATAGCTAAAAAATAAATAAATTTTAGACGACAATCTAATCCTTATCGATCCCAAATAGTATAAGAAAGAAATCTAAAAATTTCACTTAAAAAAGGAGATATTTGCATAAATCTACTCATAAAAGCGCATCATAAACGAGTCACAAAAAATGATGGCTGTAATGTTTCACAGCAAAAACAGAAAAAAACTAAACTATTTTCTTAGAAAGAGTTTTTTTTACTTTTTTCCCTTTCCTCAACCCTCTTTCTCAGGGATGATCACAGAGAGGTTCCTCTTCTGAGATCATCCTGCAACAAAAGGTCACTCAACAAAACAAAAATAATTCAAAAAAAAAATAATATTTCTCTTGGAATTTTAATTCTACAATTCATAAAAATTCCCACATTTTCAAGAATTTCAAGAATCATTCTCCAGCTTAATTCTTTGAAAATTGTTAAACATCAATCAATGAAAATAATCAAGGGGATTATTTCTTTCAAAAATATTTCAAGAATTTGATCCTTCATGGTAAATCTTTTTTCCTTACCCTTAATACCCTTTTGAGTTTTGTTTTCTTTTGTTTAAATAATTTCACAGAGATAAGGTGTGTCTACCCTCTACCCTCCCGGCACCTACTTTGTAGGATTATATGATGATGTTGTTTAAATAATTTAAAAAACAGAATTTCTGTTGGAATTTTAATTGTACAATTCATAAAATTCCCACATTTGCAATTTGCTTCACCATCATTCATGAGCTTAATTCTTTTAAAATTTCAAGAATTTGATTCCTGTCAACTTTCTGGTAAATTTTATCTTTACAGTTTACATCATTTTGATTTTTATTTACATTTTCTATATTATTTTTGAATATTTCAGTTTGATTGCTTGAGAATATGGTTATCTTTTGATCACCTTTTTTGCTTTTCAAAAGAAAAAAGAACCAATTTTTATTAATTCTCTTTATTTATGTGTCTGCATTTTCAGCTAAAAATTGAATATTGGAAATTTTGAGGACTCCGGGTTTATGCAATGATGGCGAAAACAGAGGTAATATAGCCTAAATATTGAAATTTTGAGAAAATAAGAGACCCCGTGGTGCCTAATATATTTGATTTTGTTTGTAATCTTTTTATTTTTTGTGTCTAGTATAGAGTTGTGCAGATAAGCAAATGTGTTTTCGTGTGTTCGAGTGATTTTCGTTGCTCGGAGGAGAGTTATTTCATATCGAAAAAGCTGGCGATTTTGTACAACAGAATCCTGGCTGTTGGCAAGAAATGAGGAGTAGAAGGAACATTTATGGAATCAAGTTGTTGTTTCTCACCATTTTGATTCTTCTTTTGGAGGTTCATGAATGTTGCTCTCTTAATTCTGAAGGTATAGCTACTATCGTCTACATTGTTATTTGGTTATTTTCTAGTTTCTTTCTTTATACTTTTGAATGACTGTGGTGTTCGGACTAGCTTGCATGCGCCTCGACAGTTCCACTCAATATCATGTACAACCAAACCTCTTTATGACAGCGTTGTTTGTTCGGATATTTTTTGGCTGCTATAACAAAAATGTTGTTAAAGAGAACATATAATATAATATAACATAAAAAAAAGATCGGTTCCACAGAAAACATACCTATTATAGTGAAATGTTGTTATAGAGGATGACTGTTATAGAAAGGTCTGACTGTACTTCCAACCAACATATGTATCAGCTACTATATCGATTGAGGCTTTGGCATATGAGACGAAATCACTTATCACTCCATCCCATTTTATGTGGTCAGGTTTTGTTGGGGACGAAGTTTAAACAAGAAAGAGAGATTTTTTTTTTTTTTTTATAATTATGATGTCTGAGCCATCTTGTGTGCACCCGACTAATTCCACGGGGTATCTGTTACCTTCCACCAACACTTGGACAGATAGGAAGAAACCACGTAGTATATTTTCCTCCATTCCATTCGAACCTGAGACCTCATGGTTCTCAACCCACTTCATTGACGACTATGCCACACCCTTGGTACAAGAAAGGACGATAAAAGGTGTTTTGTTCAAAAGGGTTGACAAATATAGAAAATAAGATGGTCTAAAACAAGATATAGACATTTGTGTGACCTTAATTCATCTCATCCAGGGTAAAATGAGAATTATTAAATTGTTTTAAAATATAGAAAGATGTTACTTTTTTTGTGGACAGTCTAAATTGTGACAGAGGAATAGAGTTCTTTTGTGTTGATGGGATATGAACGTTGATCTTTCATGGTTTTCACTCACTTAGGGCTGCGTCTTTTATCTCCGCACCCCACGGGCTGTTCTCTAGTTGCTTTTGTCCATTCAAGTTATTGGCTTATTCATTGTTTTGCTGATTACTGTTGATTTGAGAAGTAGGATTGGCATTGTTGGGATTCAAATTGAATGTGGATTCTGATCCAAATGGAGTTCTTGAAAGCTGGAATGCTGATCACTGTGACCCATGCATGTGGTCCGGTGTCGAGTGTGTGGATGGTAAAGTGCAAATGCTGTAAGTCTCTTCGTATGCATATTCAAGTTTTCTAGTTTAGATTGTTTTGACAATAAACTTTCTCCATTGGCTAGTCTCTATATATTTTAGTCTGTTTAACTAATTATGATAAACTAAGTGAAAGAGACTGAAATCTTTTGTTTCGAATCTTGTGATACTTGTTATGTCGTTAAATTAGTTCTCTTTTCTATTTTTTTTCTCTGTTCAGAAATCTCCATGGATGTTCTTTGGAAGGAACACTGGCTTCACAGCTTGGAAATCTTACTCACTTGAGATCACTGTAAGCTTTAGCTATACTAATATGCTTTTCCTTGAGGCTCTTGCTCGTTAGATCTTAAGTGGTTTGTTACCTGAACCATATGTAGAAGTCTTTGTACTCTTTGTAGACTTCTATCTTCTTCTGTCTAATTTTATGTGATGGTTGATCTGTTAATTAGATGGATACGGTGTCAAATAGTTGCATGATACTTGTTTTTGTATGGTCTTTTCTGGGAGTAGCAGAGGCGGATCCAGAATTTAAATTTTATGGGTTCAATCTTTAAGGTTCTTAGCATCGAACCCATTATATTTTTAAAGTTATGGGTTCATATTTAGTATTTATTGTAATTTTAGTAAATTTGTACACATAAATTTATGCTCCGCAGTACTGGGTTTAGATGAAACCGGTACCGATACATTGGATCTGCCCCGGGAGAGCGACATCTTGTGTTTGATGTTGTGGAAGTAATGCTTTAATATCTTGACTTATTGTTGCTTATGGCTTTTAACCTTTAAATGATTTCATATGATTTGTGTTGTACGGGACCTTACCTGATAACTATATGTGCCTACTATAGCATCATGCATCCTCACTCTAGTAATCTAGATAAAAATGAGTATGACTAATTCAAATGTAACAGTAGTCTGAATAGGTTGTGATATCCAACTCGGGTTACCAATGATGTGTTTCTAAATGAAAGTATGTCTGAATAGGGTATCAAATTCTTGTATTCTGCTTTTACATTGTTCTCTGCATAAGTTGTGTTAGAATCTTAACGGTTGTTCTTCTTGCTGTCTGATTGCTTTCACAGTGTGCTCTCAGGAAACCATTTTTCCGGTGCTATTCCTAAAGAATTTGGAAGACTCGGAATGCTGGAAGTGCTTGACTTGAGGGATAATAATTTGAGTGGAACAATTCCATCAGAAATAGGAGACTTGCAATCACTAAGAATCTTGTGAGCTAATTATTTGTAATTTGTTGCATGCACGATTAAGGATTTTGTTGTGTGTAGGGGTGTCAAATGGGCAGGTTGGTCTGAATTTGAGAGGTCAAAATAGGCTGAGTTAATATGACCCGCCCAAAAGTTACTTGGGCTAAAAAGCGGGTCATAACCCAACCCGCCCAGTTCTTATTAATTTTTAATTACATCGGCTAATTTTGCCACCCCTAGTTGTGTGCATGTGGATCTATACATATGCATACACATTTAAGATGTGAAGTGATTTCAACGTGCTCATCAACTGTGTTTACGTACTTCGTTTCCCAGGTTGATTCATAACAATAACTTTGAAGAGAGTGTTCCTTTGGAAATTGGGAAGCTTCATTTAGTCTCGGAATTGCAATTCGATGAAAATCTCACTTCTGATTTTGCTGCCGGAACTCGCTGTATAAGAAAAATTCGGCATTGGTAGGATTCTTTTAGCTTTAGTTCTCTGTCTTCATATTTGGTTAATTTTTTGCATATCGCATGACGGATAGTCTATCTATTTGGTTGTAATTATTTGCATGCTTTTCTCTGATAATATGATGCATGTTTCCGGCAGCATTTGGCACGGCAGCATGAGACCATTCAAGACGATAAACTCATTTATCGAACCAATAAAAGGGACACTTTTCCGTTACCTAAGTTTCTTCCAACAGTAAGTAACTAAATAGTTTTTAACATCACCTGTTGTCTAATTAAGTTCTATCATTAACAAGCATTTTTCTATTTCATCAGTCCATCCCCTGGAAAGGACTTTGTGGATGACTGTAAAGACTGCTCCGACAACCTTCCATGTAAGTTGAGTAAAAACGTCATATATTTCGAAAGAATTTCAAAGAATTGTTTACTAATAAGAAATCTTCATTGTCTAGCAGGGTCATCCAGACCTCATAT
This sequence comes from Anisodus tanguticus, assembly GCA_034509755.1. Taxonomy (NCBI): domain Eukaryota; kingdom Viridiplantae; phylum Streptophyta; class Magnoliopsida; order Solanales; family Solanaceae; genus Anisodus; species Anisodus tanguticus. Next base: position 19,263,520 of record CM067544.1, read on the forward strand.
CATTCACACTATACAGCACCAAGAGGAGATTGCACGCCGTAAGTTGGTCGAACAATCCAGTAACCTTGCTGCTGCTCCTGCCAATATCAAAGGACCGTTGCTTCCTGTCATTCAAATGCCGAGTAGTAGAAGTAGCGGATCTTTTCGTGCTGTGCCAAATTCAGATGGAACAACACCTCCTATGCACTTACCGTCCCCACCTCCGCACCACGAGTCTCAAGACAAATTAAATCCTGCGGCCGTTAAACAGCCGACTAATAGCCAAGCTCCACCTGCCGGAAAATTTGAAAGTACTTGGAAGTATGTAGTTGGGATTTGCATCGGAGTATTTTTGCTCATTCTTGCTGTATCTGTGTTCTTAATATGCCAAATTAGAGCAGCTAGAACAATTGGCCCTTGGAAGACTGGATTGAGTGGACAGCTGCAAAAAGCATTTGTTACAGGTACTTTGATCAAATTGTGTGAAGACTGATACTGCAAATATTATATTCCCACCCTGAAACTAGTTGAATATTAACAATATTTTTGTCTGGTTGATGTTATTCCATTAGTTGAGAATATGTTTTAGACATGTTAGCACTTTTACTGTAGGTCCTATGCTTTCTAGGAGTAGTTTACACTACTAAAAAAACAGGAATTAACGGCGAAAAATTTCTGTAGCTAAACGGTAAAATCCGTCGCAAATCCTATTTAGCAATGGATTAGAGACGAATTATCAAAACATTCTGTTAGTTACGAGTAATTTAGGGACGGACTAGCGGAGAAGTTCATAGCTAAATCTAGTTTTTCTTTCTTGTAGTATTTAGCCTTTCAGATTTATACGTTTAGAAACCTCAAAAAACTTCTATTACTTTTTATTTGTATTTGCATAATATTGTCATGAGGTAAGTTTAAATAGAGTAGCATGGTCAATGAGGATTCATATAGCAGTCCCGAACTTGTTTGGAACTGAGCCGTACCCGAACTTGTTTGGGACTGAGGCGTAGTTATTGTTGATATATACTTCTACCATGTTTAATTGGAATATGGGAGATACTGATATTTTTCCTCCTTTGGGGAATTGGAGGACAAATATTCTTAGCGTAGTGTTGTTATTTACCCCTTTTCACTATATCTGCTAGGACGAGGAGGTACAAATAGAACTATTTCCTTTATTCCCTTAAGAAGCAAGTTGGCGAGATATCGATAATAACGCTTGAAGGCTGGAATCCTCCAATTTTACTTCATCTAAAATGTCACCGGTCTTTCGTCATCCGTTTTGCTTTCTCTAGCGTATATTCCTACCACAATTTGCTTTTCAACGATAAATAGGAATGTGAAATCCTTCATTTAGTGTGATACTTGTTTTCCATTGTAATTATTTTGCTTGTGGAAACATTGTAGGGGTTCCAAAACTGAATAGATCTGAGCTTGAAACAGCATGTGAGGATTTTAGCAACATTATTACCGGCGGCGATTCATATATAGTATACAAAGGAACACTGTCCAGCGGAGTGGAAATCGCCGTTATTTCAACTACTATAAGTTCTCTAAAAGATTGGTCTATGCACTCGGAAACAACTTTCCGGAAGAAGGTCAATCATTTCTTTGCTTTCACAAATTAACACTTACACTTTTTTTCAATTATAGAACTTATAGATGTTTCTTTTTGTTCTCCCAAATAGATCGATACGTTTTCAAGAGTGAACCACAAGAATTTTGTTAACCTTATTGGATATTGCGAGGAGGATGAACCTTTCACGCGGATGATGGTCTTCGAGTATGCCCCTAACGGATCTCTTTTCGAGCATCTTCATGGTAATTAAACTTTCTATAAATATATACTCCCTCCATCTCAATATGTTTGTCTTAGTTTGGCTGGGCACAAAGTTTAAGGAAGTAAAAAAACTTTTGAATCTTGTGGTATTAAATTAAAGGTATATATAGTATAACGTACCAAAATGCCCTTTAATATCGTGGTCTTAAATATGTCATATAGGATGTTGAAATTAAAGAGTTGCCAAATTAGGAAAGAGACATTCTTTTTTAAACAGACTAAGATGGAAAGTAAGACGAGCAAATTGAAACAGAGGGAGTATATTTTTTTGTTTTATCATTCATGATGGTGTTTTTGATATATCAATGAATAACACGAACTTGCTCAATTTTTTTAACTGTTGCAGTTGAAGAAGCTGATCATCTTGACTGGCCTGCGAGGATGAGAACTGTTATGGGTACGGCATATTGTCTTCAGTTCCTGCACGAATTGAACCCCCCGGTGCCACACTGCAACTTGAATTCAAAGGCCATATATTTGACCGCTGATTATGCTGCTAAGGTCAGATTCTCATGGATATGTATCCCTCAATATATCATCAAGAAACTTTGCTCCCATTTCTCCAGATAAATATTTCACTTTTTTTTTCACAAAATAAATAAATCAATGCAACGTTTGGTTATACATTGGACTGATTTTTGATAAAAGGTTTTGAAGATGAGTTTCAAGTTTTAAAAAGTAATTTTGACTAGTTTTTGAAGTGATTTTTTCCCCACTCACAAGATCTCAACTTTTGTTCAAGTTAAGTGCATGTCCAAACACAACCAAAAATTCTAAATACCATTTTCAACTTTTTTTCAAATACTGTACTACTTTTTATTTTATTTTGAGTTAAGGGTTAAAAACATACTACAAGTATCACTTTTTTTTGGAGTTTTCTACATAAACTATCAGGTGTGAGAGTTTACTACCTAAACTATCACCAAATAATTAGCAAAACACACTTAAACTATCATTTATTCACTTTTCCTACCTGATAGTTGAGGTACGAAAAGTGAAAAAATGATAGTTGAGGTAGGAAAAGTGAACAAATGATAGTTGAGGTGTGTTTTGCTAACTAGTTGGTGATAGTTTAGGTAGAAAACTCTCACACCTGATAGTTCAGGTAGGAAATTAAAAAAAAATAGTGATACTTGAAGTGTGTTTTTGACCGTTATCTCTTTTATTTTTTATGTCCAAATGCCTACTTTATCTACTATAAATGGATTTTGGAACACTTGTAGACCTTGTCGAAGTAAACAAGTCCTTTTTTTTTTGCAGATTACGGAGACCGATTTCTGGTCAGAACTAACAGCGAAGTCGAAGTCCTCTAGCGATGATTTAGAGAACTCCGTGCTGCCGCCGCTTGCTGATCCCGAAACTAATGTCTATAGCTTTGGGATTCTTTTAATAGAAATAATTTCTGGAAAATCGCCTTACTCAGACGAAAAAGAGTCTCTTCTGAAATGGGTAAATCTACATTTTCCCCTTATTTTCATATGTCATCAACTTTATGTTCTTTTCCCTAGGCTTCAATTCTTGTGTTTGGCTAGAGCCAGAGGCGGATCTAGAGCGGGTTCAATGGGTTCATCTAAACCCATTGCTTTCGTCTCGATCCATAAGTACATATGCAAAAGAGCCTTATGCTTGTGTCTGTGTTAATTGCTCATTCTGAATCCACTGACAGGAAATTGTTTGTCTCTGAAAGAAATAATCCCTTGATTATTTTCATTAATTGAAAGAGTATATATAAAATTTACATATTTCCATAATAGGAGAATCCTATTCCTATTCTACTCTTAAAACCTTATTCTACTTGGACACTAACTATACAATTATGGTAAGTCTATAAGACTAATTAATGTAATGCGTATCCTAAACTATTACAACAATATACATACCAAATATACACAACCTCTATGTACATAACCGAGACAACCTATTCGGTAATATACAATAGGTATACACGGTACCTATTGTATATCTAACACACCCCCGCAGTCATAGCGGACGGTTTCCTAACTCTGAGACTGTCCCTAAAATCTTCAAAAAGGACCGAGGGAAGACCCTTTGTAAAGAAGTCTGCAATCTGATACCTGGAAGGGACATGGCAGACACGTACTTGTCCTCGAGCAACCTTTTCGCGAACAAAGTGAATGTCTATCTCGATATGATATGTACAATTTACATATTTCCATAATAGGAGAATCCTATTCCTATTCTACTCCTAAAACCTTATTCTACTTGGACACTAACTATACAATTATGGTAAATCTATAAGACTAATTAATGTAATGTGTATCGTAAACTATTACAACAATATACATACCAAATATACACAACCTCTATGTACATAACCGAGACAACCTATTCGGTAGTATACAATAGGTATACATGGTGCCTATTGTTTATCTAACAGTCTCGAACCATAAGTACATATGAGAAAAACCTATGTTGCTTGGACTCATAGAAAATGCAGTCAGGTACGTATCGGGTCCTCCAAGAAATAGTGGATTTTCGGAGGATCTGACACGGGTGCGGCAACTTATTTGGAGAGTCCGAGCAACATAGCCAAGTTTTTTTTTTTTGTGTTTAGGCTATTTCTGAACCCATTGATAGAAAATTGCGTTCATCTCGAACCATTAATACATATGCGAAACCTATGTTGCTAGGACTATTCAAAATTGCAACCGGGTGCATGTCGGATCCTCCAAAAATAGTGCATTTTTGGGGATCCGACACGGATGCGGCAACAATTTTGGAGAGTCCGACCAATATAACCAGAAACTTTATGCTTGTGTGAGTGTATTAATTAGGCTCATTCTGAACCCACTGACAGGGGAATGCTTCCATCTCGAACCACAAGTACATATGACAAAAAATTATATTGCTCGGACTCTTCAAAAATGCTTCCGGGTGAGTGTCGGATCCTCCAAAAGTAGTGCATATTTGGAGGATCCGTCACGGGTGCGGCAACATTTTTCGAGAGTCCGAGCAGCATAGAAGAAAACTTTATGCTTGTGTTTGTATTAATTAGGCTCATTCTGAACGCACTGAGGAGAACTTGCTTTCATCACGAACCATAAGTACCTAGGCCAAAAACCTATGTTGCTTGGACTCTTCAAAAGTGCAGTCGGATCCTCCAAAAGTAGCACATTTTTGGCAGATCCGACACGGGTGTGGCAACATTTTTGGAGAGTCTGAGAAACATAACAAACATCTCTATGCTTGTGTATGTGTGTCTATAAATTTGGCTCATCTGAGCCCACTAACAATAAATCCTGAACTCGCCTCTAGATAGAGCTGATTCGTCGAACATCCCTCTTTTACAATTCATAAACATCATAACCATTGCTTTGTTTAGGCGGCACAATATCTTCGTCACGACAAGCAGAATATCGCCTCACTGGTGGATCCATCATTGAAGTCTTTCAAGAATAATGAGCTTATAGTTATTTGTGAAGTAATTGAACAATGCCTTCAAGAAGATCCAAGGAAAAGACCAACTATAAAAGAAGCCATTGATAAATTAAGGGAAGCAATTGATGTATCACCTAATGCTGCTGTTCCAAGGCTTTCTCCTCTGTGGTGGGCTGAACTTGAGTTATTATCCAGTGAGGCAGCCTAATTTGCCCGTATACTTTGTAAGTATGAGTACATATGTGTTGCTTTGTTACGTATGAATACGTAAATACACCGTTTCTCTTAAAGCCCCTTGTGTAGTCATATTTAACTGCCTTCTATACATTTATCATCTATATTAGTTTGTTCTTTTATTATTCACGTGATCTGGACAATGATGATTCATATAGCCTACCCCACAACTTGCTTGGGATGAGGCGTAATAGCTGTTGTACATTGGTTTATTCTTTATTATTTGTCTGACCTGGACGATGACGATTCATAGAGCTGACTTCAACTTGTTTGGGATTGAGGCATAATTGTTGTATATTAGTTTATTCTTTTATTATTTTTTCTTTTCCAAGAATGACATTTCTTTATTTTCATTTGTGGGATATTTTGTGGTCTATTGCCATTTTATGATAAAGAATTGTACAAGAAAATTTGAACAGGACATCAGTGTTATATATGTGTCTCCATATTTTATGGTCTATGCCCTTTTATTTACTCTTTCTTTATTTTAGGTTTTTCTCAAACTTTTATTTGGTTTTTTTGGACCAGGATGAAATTTAAAGTACTACTATAACATGATTCTTTTAGCACTTGATGGAGTCAAGAAAATTTGGTTTTGTTTTGACTCTCTCATGACTATACATATTTGGATGGATTTAAGTTATATAAATTGGCAATGTAAAGATTTTTTAACACTATTAATGAATTTTAACCTGTGATAGCGAGTAACTTGTCATTTTTACCACCATTGAATAATGCTTATGAAGAGATTTACCTGTAATTACCTGATAAGTGATTTGGTTGTATAATTTTGTTTTTTCACATGCATAGAACTTAATTGGAAGTTGTTCTCTGCCCCAAGCAACCAAAATAGATGAAAATATGATATGGTTTCAAGTTATAGATGCTGATAACGTAAAGATTTTTGCACTGTTAATATACAAAATTTAAACTCATATTTTATGCTTTTCCATGTGGTTCATTGACATACTGCATGTTCTCTTTTGCACTGACTCCCATAACCATATCAAAGCATAGTACAAGTTGTGTCAAAGATGTTAGATAGTTTGTAATATGTATACATATGAAGTGCGATTGTCCTGCCAGGGAAAGCGAAATGAGTTTAAAGGCTTTAAAATATTAAAAGTCTTATTAAAATTTTCAGGTTTTATTTCAAACTTGAATTAAAATGAACATGTCTGTCTACATCACACCTCTTGAGTGCGACTCTTTTCTGAACACTGCTAATGTTAGATGCTTTGTACACGAGGCTATTCTTATATCTATTCATGAATAATATGTTTATTAGAACTAGAGATGGCAGTGGATCCTGATCCGTTTTACAGGATATGGATCTTCAAAATTTGGATCCGACGGATCCGGATCGGACCCGGATCCATTTCTGATGGATCGGATCTGGATTTGGATCTTGTATTTGAGATCCGTATCCGGTCCAGATCCGACCATTGATTCATTTTTTATTAAATATATTCATAACCTAGAATGTAATTTTATAGGTATTTTCTTAAAATTGCTAAGCACATCCTTGCAAGTTTAATTCACAAAACAAGTTTAATTTATCCCCGCGTTAACTCAAAAACCAAAAAATAAAGAGGTAATTTCGATAATAAAATCAATGTTATATTAGTGAATGACTAACATCTCCATAGACAAGTAGTTAAAATTATATTCACTTCATCTGTGAAGATTCCAAGCACATGCAAGTTCTGTATTGTAGAAATACTAGTCAGCATTTTCCACAACTATTGTCATTGTGTAACATTTTCAATTAATATCTCACAATCAAAACGAGACAACGAACAAAATATCTCATATGAACATTTCAAAATTGAAACACAGTAAACTGTTAGCTAAGTAAAAATCGTTTGTCAGTTCAAAAAAAAATTCTTAGCAAGACAATTTTTTTTACATGTGGATCCAGATCCGATCCGTGGACCCAGTGAATCCGATGGATCCGGATTTGGATCTGATTTTTATGGATCCGACGGATCTGAATTCAGGTATGAAAAACGGATCTGGATCTAGTAGGATCCGGTTCAGATCCGATCCATTGCCATCCCTAATTAAAACACTCACTTTTCTAATTGCTAATAAAAATCTGCAAATATAAATATAGGCTTTGTTTATATCTTGAAGAAAATTATTTTTACTTTTTCAATGTGTATACGATCAATATCTCTTTAAAAAAATTAATTCTTTCACGCCTGAAAGTCATCTCTATTCTGTTTTTCAGATTAGTAGGCAGTTTGTTTTTTCCCCTATTACCACCACGAATTAAAAATGAGTAGCCACGTGAAGAGGAGTTTTCTATTTCTTGTTTCATGATTATACACTTTTCCCATTGTTTTGGATTCTTTCAAGTTGTTCTAATTGATTATGTTAAAAAAATAAAAATGATGCAATATATCAAAACAAGTTTGTAACATGTACACATATAAAGTGCGATTGTCCGGCAAACGGTAAGCGAAATGAGTTTAAAGGCTTTAAAATATTAAAAGTCCTATTAAAATTTTCAGATTTTATCTAAATTTGAATTGAAAATATATCTGTCTACATCACACCTCTTGAGTGTGATCCTTTCCCGATTCCGACTAACACCGAATACTTTGTATATTGAAATATTCTTATATCTGTTTATGAAATAAGATGTTTATTCAGAACGATCACTTTTCTAATTACTAAAAAAAAACTGTAGGTATAAATATATAAAGGCTTTGTTTGTATTCTAAAGAAAATTACTTAATACTTTTTCAATCTGTATACGAATAATATTTCTTTAAAATAATTAATTTTTCACGCTTCAAAATCATTTCGATTTTATTTTTCAGATTAGTAGGCAGTTTGATTTTTTCCCTATTATCATGAAGGAGAAAGACAAAATCCTACAACCACTACGAATTAAAAATGAGTAGCCACGTGAATAGGAGTTTTTTATTTTTTTATATCCAGCTTCTCAGCTTACGCCATATTATTTTTGAAGATTATAATCCCGATCTCTCAGCACTACTACCAATAAATCGCGGGATGTGCCTGAATGATCAGGGTTTGAGAACAGAGCAACTGATATCACCTACAAGGTTCTATCCCAGAAGAGAGCAAATTGCTCCCACCAGGATTCGAACCCACACTGCAGGCCTTAAACTGAATTTTAAGTTCCCCTCCTTTGCTATCTAGCTATACCCGATGGACTTTTTCTTGTTTGATGATTACACCTTTTCCCATTGTTTTGGATTCTTTCAAGTTATTCTTATTGATTATGTTAAAAAAATGATAGCAATATATAAAAACAAGTACTTTTAGGTTAGACTATTATTTATATATTTCTTTTCGACACTTTACCATTAAAAACGTGGTGCAACGAATAAAATTATTTCTTCCTTAACTAGAGTTTCAATTTCGAGTTATGAATATGAAAATAATTCTTAATAGAACGCGCTTCTCCCGCATAAATTTAAATTAATCAGGTTCTAATTCGAATAATGAACCTCAAATATAAAACAAAAACAATACACAATGTATGTCTAAAGAAAATAAAGAACAAAGACAAACAAAAGGAAAGGACTCATACCACCTCCAGTTTTCCATCTTAAAGTTGGGAGAGGACATCATTGCTGACTTTTATATTTTTCGTTTGTCATTCAGCGTCTGTAATTAATTTAGGTGTCCGGCTAGTCAGGCTTCATGAAACATCTACTAAAAAAAGGTAAGACGTAATCTATCAAAAGAGATTTCATTTTCATACTCAAACCTGAAATATTTAGTTAAAGGCTAAAAGTATTTTTCATTATGGGAAATCTCTCTCCATTTGTGATTTTTTTTTTTATTCATATTAGTTATTTACGGGATAAGTGGGGTAAGGGAGATACTAGGCTGAGAATAGGGTCTTGGAACATTATGACTTTAATGGAAAAGTCCATAGAGCTAGTTAAAATTCTTAAGAAGAGGAGGATTAATGAAACCAAATGGGTAGGGCCTAAGGCTAAGGATGTGAACGGGTATAAGTTATGTTTATCGGGTAGGTCGATGTATAGGAATGGGGTAGGCATTTTAGTAGAGACAGCGAGCTAAGGGATCATGTGGTAGAGGTTAGGAGGGTCACTGACAGGATGATGACGACTAAGTTGGTAGTTAGAGGGTTCATTATAAACATTATTAGTGCTTACGCGCCACAGACGGGCTTGGACGAGGAGGAGAATATGCGCTTTTGGGAGGATTTGGACGAGGTGGTGGGTGGTATACCACACACTCAGAATTTATTTATAGGATGAGATTTCAATGGACATATCGGATCACTTTCGGAAGGTTATGACAACGTTCATGGAGGCTTTGGCCTCGGGGACATGAATGGGGGAGGCGTCTCATTTTTGGAGTTCGCTAGAGCTTATGGAATGGTGATAGCCAATTCGAGGTTCCTGAAGAAGGAGGAGCACTTGGTGACTTTCCGTAGTACGGTGGCTAAGACTCAGATATACTTTTTGCTCATTAGGAAGGTTGACAACGGTCTTTGTAAAGACTACAAGGTTATTCGGAGGGAATATCTTACAACCCGACATAAGATTTTGGTGATGGATTTGGAGATTAAGATGTAGAAGAAGGGGAGGGTTGTGGATGACAGGTTAAGAATCAAATGGGGGAGTTTGACCATGGCTAGTGAAAAGGAGATGAGGGAGAGATTGATGGCCAAATGAGCTTGAGGGAGTAGTAGGGATGCGACCGGTATGTGGGATAAGACAACCAGTTGCATTCGAGAGGTAGCTAGAGAAGTGCTTGGGGTCTCGAGGGGTAGCCGTGGTGGACATCGAGGGGACTGGTGGTGGAATGGTAAAGTTCAAGAGAAGGTGGAAGCGAAGAAAGCGGCGTATGCGAAATTGGTAGAAAGAAAGGATGAGGTGGAGAAATATACGAATAGGGAACTGTATAAGATGGCTAGGAAGGAGGCAAAACTTGCAGTTACAGCGGCGAAAATAACGACTTTTGAACGCCTGTATGTGGAATTAGAGGAGAAAGGTGGGGATATGAAGTTGTATAGACTATCCAAGTCGAGGGAGAAGAGGCCATGTGACTTGGATCACGTGAGGTGAATCAAGGACGAGAACGACAAAGTACTGGTGGAGGACGCGCATATTAGGCGGAGGTGGCAGTCTTACTTTCATAAAATCTTAAACGAAAAAGGAGATAGATACATCCAGCTGGGAGATCTGGTAGATATAGACTAACCAGTTTGGATTCATGCCGGAGCGTTCGACCACATAAGCCATTCATCTTATTAGGAGGTCGGTGGAGCAGTATAGGGAGAGGAAGATAGACTTACATATGGTTTTCATCGAGAAGGCATACGATAAAGTTTCTAGGGAGGTTCTATGGAGATGTTTGGAGGTTAGAGGTGTACTTGTGGCGTATACTAGGGCGATCAAGGATATGTATGATGGAGCCAAGACCAGGGTACAGACAGTGGGAGGAGACTCGGAGCACTTTCTAGTGATGATAGGGCTGCACCAGGAATAAGCTTTTATCCCATTCTTATTCGCCTTGGTGATGGATGGACTGACGCGACAAATCCAATTGGAGGGTGTATGTTATTCACACACGACATAGTCCTGATTGATGAGACTCGCAGTGGAGTGAACGTTAAGCTGGAGGTTTGGAGACATACTCTGGAATCTAAGGGTTTAGGCTGAGTAGGACCAAGACAGAATATTTGGAGTGCAAGTTCAGTAACGGAAGCGACCTTGAGCCAGGCGTTGAGGAGAGGGTTGATACCAGTTCATTCCAAAGAAAGGGAGCTTCAAGTACCTCAGGTCTATTATCCAAGGGGATGAAGAGATTGATGATGATGCCACACATCGTATTGGGGCAGGGTGGATGAAATGGAGACTCCCATCAGAAGTCTTAAGTGACAAAAAGGTGCCACCAAAACTTTGGTTAGATCGACTATGTTGTATGGGGTGGGGTGTTGGCCAGTCAAGACTTCGTATATCAAAAAATGAAAGTTACGGAGATGAGATAGATGTGCGGGCATACAAGGAGGGATATGATTAGAAATGATGATATCCGGGACAGAGTGGGAGTGACCTCGGTGGAGGATAAGATGCGGGAAGCGAGATTGAGATGGTTTGGGCATGTGCAGAGGAGAGACATAAATTCCCCAGTGCGGAGGTGTGAGAGGTTGGCTATGTACGGGTTCATGAGGGGTAGATGTAGGCCGAAGAAGTATTGGGGATAGGTGATTAGACGAGATATGACGCAGGTGCAACTCACTGAGGACATGACCTTATATAGGGGGTTGTGGAGGACACAAATTAGGGTAGAAGGGTAGTAGGTAGTCAAGCGTAGTCCTACTTACGCTTGAAAACTGGTAGTTGTAGTGTTATTATTGTAGGCCCGCTTAACCTATCATACTAATAGGTGAAGTATTGCGCTATAGTCCCCTGTAGTTTGATTTCTGCTGCTATGTGTCCTTTAGTGTAGTTTGTTTAGCTTATTTACCTGCGCTAATTATTGCTTACTTTTCCGAAATGCGCTATCATGACTTATTAACTTTTGATACTAGCATTTTCATACTGCTTTAATTTTTTTTTGACCGGATCTGACTGTTTCTCTTGCTTTGTCGTTGCTTTGCTTTTGCTGTTGCTTTTCTTGTGCTTATGCTCTGTCTTGAGCCAAGGTCTCTCGGAAACAACCGCTCTACCTACCAAGGTAGAGGTAAGGTCTGCGTACCCTCTACCCTTCCAAACCCCACGTTGTGGAATTTCAATGGGTATGTTGTTGTTATATATATATATATATATATATATATATAGTATTAAGCTATTGTAATTAGTGATAAAAATAATTTATTTATCTAAAATGCATGTCATGTGTTTATTAGATGGGTTTAAACACCATATAATATGAGTAAGTTCATTTTTATGAGACAATTTGCTGTTTCACATAATTTTTTTTAGAATATTTGTTTGAATTGATATAACGCCGCCAAGGAGTTTTATTTGTTCACACTAAATATCACTATTTCGGTATTTGCAAAATATTTTTAAAATACTATATTAATGTTTTATCAGTATTCAACAAGTTTCATGGAGAGTATTCAAGTCAAACAATGACTTTCATTGATCGAAATTAAATACATTTATTAGTTTTCACTTTTTTTAAACTTTAACGTCAAATACTCTATCTTTTCAACTTTAATAAATATTCTCCAAATAATACCTAAGCGGAATTAAATAATATTTATTATTTTCAAAAGAGTATTTTTTTTAAAAATACTTTATGTTGTATATTCCGTAATATTGGACTCATTTGACCCTTTTAGTACAATCTTTTTTTATATTTCTATTCGTTATAAGACAAAAGGTGATGTTATTACACGGACTTCAACATTTAATTTTTAATTAATTATTCTCTTTAAATTTTACAAAATCCATAGGAAACAAAGTATACTGGTGGGGAAACAAACAAGCGACAAAGACAAATTAAAAGATGATAGAATCACATGAATTTGAGTTCCAAGAATTGTCTTTATAGTTGGAAGCTCGTAACACAACCTTATGTTTCATTTATAATATATTTTTTGATACAATTTTTTTTTTTTTTTTTTTTTTTTTAGTTTCTCATTTGATATCCATATTGGAGCACGACTAATTCAGATTCGCATCGCGTAGAGCCTATTCGGGAGAAGTCCTTCCTACCAAGAATTTATTCATATTCAGTGCTCGAACCCGAGACCTTTGGTTAAGAGAGGAGTATCGCCATCCGTTGCATGATGAGCGTAAAACACAGTATAATTTAAGCGCTTCACTAGTCAAAGATAATATAGTATTTGTGGGTTACAACAATTGCAGAAAACGGGAAGTAAGTAAATATTATAATAGTCAGAAAGGATAAACTACTAACGATTACAACAAACTAGAAATAAGAACGATTACAACCACTTGAAACTTCGCTGAGTTGAGTGATGACACTCTGTCTTTAAGACAAGATTGCCCCGTTATATCCTCTTACGTTATGGGCAATAGTATCCCAAGATAAAACAACAACTTAACAAATGATCAAAGGAAACTCAAGTGTTACCTCTTGAAGAACTTTGAGTAATGAAATGATGCTAGAAAGGAAGAAGAAGATTTCTGAAAATTTCTGCAGTGGTAACAATTGAGCAAAGGCCTCAATTTATAATGTAAGGAGGGTGGCTTCTCAACTAGCCAACTAATGGCTTTTAATAGCCATGTAATGACACTTAGTGATGAGTTACACTTAGCCAAGTAAATGGCCGAATTTATGTGCAAAGTAATGGAGATTCAATGCAACCAATCCAAAAGACAGAAACTTTATGTCTTCCGTTCGCTGGAACCTCTTCCCAATTTTATCTTTTCTTAAACTCCAGGGACCAAACTGTAAATATTAAGTAATTTGTATAAAAAAAAAGATAACATCAGAAGAAGCCCCCGACCCCCGACCTGAGCCAGGACCGGACGGTGCACATGTGGGCTTAGCCTCGAACCCAAGCACACCTAAGTCCTCCCTCATTCAAACACATGGGTTACCCCTTGGGGTCCCAAACCCTTATCCGTTTTTGAGGCTTATAAAATGAACAATTCTTCCTTTCCCCACCGATGAGGGAGATTTGTTCCACACCATATTTTTCATGCCTCAAACACCTTACTTTGTGGATCAATATCTCTTTCATTTTTTAACGAAATTCGACGATCCTTGGCCCTACGGTCATCTACTTACATATTAGATTATTCATGTGTGAAGAACCAAAGTCTCCAACATGCGGAACCCTAGTGTTTAAGTTATTAAAGATGGGTGGACGCAATCCCCGTCAAAGGCAAATTTCCAACAGTATAGATCATCTCCACATGGATTGATATAAATAATTACTCAAACAAAAAACTTGTTTAGTATTATTCAGGTGACCAAAATTTGAATTGGTGTGGTTCTAACCTACGAATAACGACTAAAAAAGTGGTTAAAGAAGATTGATACGAGCAACAATGGTTATTATCAAATAGATGAAGTAAGGGTAATACATAAGACAGGTGCTAGAGAATTATTGAGACCTATCTCTGATCAAGATTCACTTTCTAAAGTTCTATTGATTCTCATGAATTCAATAGTTAATTAGAATATTCTTAGTGTTCAGATTCATCTTCCGATTAAATTTAAACTCTTTGAAATAAACTACCGACGACTCTATGAACATATATGCTAGAACCTATTAATGGTTTGATCTAAAGGAAAAACGTTTTTCGAATATTTTTCCTCTTGGTTTAACCAATAAATTCAAGATGCTCTTTCGGTTAAATAAAATAGTAAGCAATTGTGCAATTCAATTCAAAACTCGATTAACGAATTCAAACAATAAACAAGAGTTAAAATCTACAAATAATACTCAAAACATCATGTCGGTCTAATCCTAATAGAGATTACTCCATAATAGAAGAGGAAAACATAAAAAAAGAATAAGAACTAGAAAATATTATAACTGACGATTGATCTAAACTTTCATATTGAATCAAATTATGATATTTAGTCGTCTGAACTCTTATACGCGCCTCCAATACTCCTAGATCAAAAGCCCCCCTTGAAAAACGTGCTTCTACAGTATTTATACAGTATAGAAAAAGTCTCGGACCAAAATACCCTTAATGGGACATTATGAGATTGCCAAAACAATGATTTTCCATGCTGTGACCCATGTCCTGGCACACGACTTGGCAATGAAAAATGTATGTGCTGTCTTCGACTTTTTCCTCCTGCACACAACGCGCTAATGGCCAACTTCAGTTGAGTTGGTTTATTTGTTGCATGGTGACATTTTTTTTGCTAGCCACCTCGTGTAGCACGTTGTTCCTCACGCCGTGATAGGCCATTTTCTGGTCTTGAGCGTTTTCTTTTTATTTTTCATATGCGTATTCGGTTTTTAGTTTTCATAACTTGGACTTTTATTCAGACTTTGAAGTGTTAGAATCTCTAATTAAGCTTCAAAATTGCTCGTTTACTGAGAATCAAGTTCTACACAATAAAACTCAGGTGTTAAATATAGAATATTAATATTATAGCTCAAACATAATTAAAATATAGTAAATAAAAGACGAAATAAAGCTAGAAACTCGTGCTTGTAGTCACTCATCATTGCACCACATTTTTTGGTGGTGGTTTCTTCAAACTTCACGTACATGATATCTCCTTTAATTTGGCACTTCATCTATGAGGAGATTATCTTCGGTGCTCACTTACATTTGAATATAAAAACAAATTATTATAGGCATTAGAGAGAAGTATAGTAATGTATGCAACTGCAATATATTCTAAAGTATTCTATAAATATTAAAGTATTCTATAAATATCTTATTTTACAAATCTTTTATATTCGCATGTCGTTGATGACACTGTATTAAGGATATTTTACTGATAAAAATATATTTTATAATTCAACAAGCTCTTTTAAATATAAACTAAGTGCAGAAACAAACAAAGAATCAAGTATAGTAGAAAACACAACAAATCAAAATAGAATACGAAGTTTCTTGTTTCTTTCTGAAGAGAAATCAAAATCAGTATATATAGATAGAACGTAATGATTATGTTATATGTAACAACTATAACGTTAATTGTTTTAATGGGCTAAATGGTTATCTATTTCCTCACGTATATCGCGCACACATGAAGGCAAAGTACACCAATTTTGCCTTCAGACAATTATTCTCACATGCGTAAGTCCAATTTCTTTTACTAACTCTTTATAAGTTTTGAGAAAGGATAATTCATTATAAAGGAAAGAAAGCAGAACATTTCCAATTTAATAAATGGAAAATGACCTAAAATACCCTTGAACTATTAGAATTAGTATAAAAATGTCCTTCATTCACCTTTGAGCTTCCAATACCCCTGGTGTTAACCCATTGAGTTTACTTTGCCCTTACTTTTAACAAACCCATTTCATTTATTACATGACAGCCTCTCATTAGATAGCCATATAATTAACTAAAACTAATTAAATCTCAACCCATTTAACCCGATCCACCAACTAAACCCTGACCCGCCCCAAATAATTCCCTAACAAACAAAATTGAAAAACCCTCTAACCCATTTCATTACAAATAAAAAATTTAACTTGCATTAAGTATTTAAATGGAAAAAATCTGATCCTAAATTTTTATTGAACATATTTGTGTTGAAATTTAATTGAATACTGCAATTTTATGAAACCTCTATAAAACTTGAACATTCATTGATTAACATTCACCTTGTAAAAGAATAAATCTTGGATCTAACTCAACTCAAAAAGCTAGCTTGTAGGGTGAGGATTGTCCAAGTCCATATAAGGAGTCCATGTTCTCATTCCATATCCGATGTGGGATTCTTAACACTCCCCTGCACGCCCAGACCTTGTTAACTGGAGCGTGAATAATATAATTTGGAGGCCAAACATCGGTGAATAAAGAATTGGAATGAGCCTAACTCTGATACCATGTAAAGGAATAGATCTTGGGCCTAACTCAACTCCAAAAGCTAGCTTGTAGGGTGAGGATTGTCCAAGTCCATATAAGGAGTCCATGTTCCTATTCCATATCCGATGTGGGACTCTTAACACACCTCAATTTGAAAATTTAATTTCGAGATTTGTTAGCGATTTGAACTTGGTATGTTGAAATTTGGTTCTTAAGATCAAGCGTGATTGAGTATACTTGAAAAAAAAATTCATTAAGGAAGTGAACTAAAGCCGAAGGAGCTTATTGAATCTTGCTTTAAATTTCTAAATATGTAAATTTGGGTGTTTAAATCAATTTGGTAATACTATTTTTAAAGTTGGTAGCATGAATAACCATCGAATTAGGGCTTAGAACCTGAAGAAAGAGAGAAAACTCCATGAAAGTCGTTAATGAAGCTTGAAGCTTCAAGTTAGAAGATGATACAATGATGGTAGAGATTTTCTCAAACAGGTTCGGGTTAAAATACGGGTCATGGATGATTTTCTTTTTAACTTGGGCTAATCAGATCTCACCACATAATAAATATATATTTAATTATTTTATTTTAACATGATCGTTAAAAATAAAGGCAAAGTAGACCCAATAGATTAACAACATGAATATTTGGGGGCTCAAAGGTGGACGACGGACATTTTTATATCAATTCTAATAGTTCAAGGACATTTTAGGCCCTTTTCCATTTAATAAAGGATACTTCCTTTTGAAATACTATTTGCGGACTATTTTTGATAAAATTTTGACTCCGCCACTGTAGATATATAAAGTGACATGGAAAGTAGCATATCTTTTATGTACTTGTGAATGGAACTAATGTTGCTTTGTGACACTTTATCACATGTCATGTTACATAGGATGAGAACAAAACAACGTTACGTTGGCATTCCCCAAAATCATGAATTGTCCAAAAAAAATATAAATAACAACAAATACAAGAGTTTTCTTCTTGTTGCATATGTCGACAAAAAAAAAACTCTATTTAATTCACACCATATATTACAAAAATTCATCCAAATTTTTTTATGAAACCAAAAATGGCAAATTCAAGCTGTACTAATAGCACTGATCGAAATAAAGAAGAAAATTTATACGAGTCATGGATGAACAATCAACAAGAAGAATTAAAAGAGCTTCAAAACGCCGTTGCTCTCGCTCGAAAAAATGAGCGAAACGACGCCGAATTGAATGAGCTGCTGGGGAAAATGGTGAACAACTTCCAGGGCTACGTGAATGGCCGTAGCAGGTTGGCGCGAGTTGATGTGTCACCTTTTTTTGCGCCAACCTGGTGCACCCCTTTGGAGAACTCGGTCCTCTGGATCGGAGGGTGCAGGCCGTCTTCGTTCATACGACTCATTTACGCGCTCTGTGGAATCGAAATTGAGTTTCATCTCAAGGAGTACCTACAGGTAGTAGAAGCAGAGTCAAAATTTTACGTTTATAGGTTTTGAATATTTGTTTTTGCTTGGTGGTTTCTGAATATATCGATCATTTGCACTTATTAGATGAGTTTTTTTCCAAATATAATACATGGTTTTAGCCAAAATTATTGAATTTTGTCAAATTCCTAACTACTAGATAACTTCGCCATTGATAGGTAGGTGGTGTCAAATGATCCGAGGTTGAGTTGAATTTCGATCCGCTAAAATGAGATGAGTTAATAAATTAGACAGATTATTGACCAGCCAAAATGTTACTTTGGCTGAAATACAGTGGGTCAAAATGGACTAAACAATGTCTCAGGCCAACCACTCAATTCTTACTAAATTTTAGTTTAGTTGGTTATGATTTTATAATTTATTTAATTACTTACTTAATAAGTTATTTCTCTTTTTATATGATTTTATATAACATGATCAAATAAAAATAAAAATAAAAATATTTTGACCAGGCTTTTCAAGTTAATTTAGACGGTATAACCTTAAATGGGATGAACTAAACGTGTAAAAAGGGGATTGAATTATTGATAAATGAGCGAGTTATTAATTTGCTTGAATTGGGCAAATTAAAACAAGTTGCACCAGCCATATTTTCATAAGCTGATTTTGTCACTATTATTTATAGGGTATAAAAATCCGCGACTTTGGTCAGCTTTGTGGTAAGCAAATTATCATGATTGATAAGTTGCAGAGACAAATTATTGGAGAAGAAAGGAAGCTTTCTTCAAGGTTGGCTAGCTTGCAAGAAGATGTTGTTGATCAACCGATAGCCAAGGCGGCAAAAAATTGCGACACTCAAGAAGGTAATGTTAAATTGTGTGTGTAAAAAAGAATGTCACATTTTTATATTTAAAAATAATTTAATTTTATGAGATAATTTACAACTACACATTTGTTATATACCACATTGAATATGAGCATTTCCATCATAATTGAGTCACTTGTCCCACATTGTCATTTGTCCCACATAGTCAATTGTCCCACATTGATGTTTTTTAAATAAAGAGTCATTTGTCCCACATTGATGTTTTTTAAATAAAGAGTCATTTGTCCTACATTGGTGTTTGAAAAGAAGTTTGAACTTCCTTATGGCTATAAAAGGAGTTAATGGGTTTGACATGTTGGTCAAGCTCTTGGACTTCCATATATATAGAAAGAAAGAAATAAATATTTTATAAATATTTAAAGAGGGGGACAGGGGACGAAACATTACAACGTTTCGCCATTTCTATTTCTTCAACGGAAATATCCCTTCGTGAATATGTTGCAACGTTTCGGGGCAACCATTGAGTATCCATAAATACTCAGTGATTTGCAGAAACGAAATACATAGAATACAATACAGAAAACAGAAAATAATTTCTGCTTCTGGGATTTCTCCTTCTATGAGTTTTTTTTTAAAAGTCTATATTTAATATTTGCGATTTCTGCTTTTGGATTTCATTAGAGTGTAACTTTCGAATTTATGAGAATATATGTTTTGTATCCCGGAAGGTTAATTTCTAAGTGAACCTTTTATACTTGAGAGGGAGGAATTAATAACTTTAAAGATAACTTCATTTTTTGGTGTGCCCAACCTATTATTAGTTCCATTACCCTATTATACAACAATTTTAAAGGTATTAATTTTCTGCAATGGAGTCAATATTAGTTAAGGCGCAATTGAACGATGGAGACAAACTGGAAAGGTTGAACGGACTTAACTACAAGCGTTGGAGTTTAAAGATTGAGTACCTTTTGACAATTGCAAAGGTATTCTATGTTCTGTTTCAAAGCTGTCCGGAGGAAGTCACTGATCCGGATGCAACCGAGGAACAAAAGACTGAGCAACAGAGAAGGCGAACAAATGGAAAAATTATGATTTCGTTTGCCGCTACATCATTCTGCAGTCGCTGAACAACACATTGTTCAACGTATTTCACATCCACAAAACTGCTGCAGAACTCTGGAATGCTATAAAATGAAGGTATGTAAATGAATATGCTGGTAATAAGTCTTTTTTGGTTAGCAAGTATGTTGAATACAAGATAGTGGATTCTCGACCGGTCATTGATCAGGTTAACGAGTTAAATGATATAGCAACAGAATGTGCTGATGTTGGTGAACTCATTTATGAAACTTTTCAAGTTTCAACCATTATTGGTAAACTTCCGCCTTCGTGGAAAGATTACCAAAAGAAACTGAAACATAAGAAGAAGCCTATCTCTTTGGATGAACTTCTTCAGGGTATTCAAATTGAGACTGAAAGCCTTAAAAGAGATGGTTCAGTTTCTTCGAAGAATGATGGTGTGAATCATGTTTATGATAAAAACCTTCATGGAACTTCTAAGGGAAATTAAGAAACGTCCAAAAAGAGGAAATTCTTTAAGAAAAATGGAAATAAGGATAACATAAACAACAAAAAGGAAGGCAGTTGTTATGTTTGTGGCAAACCTGGCCACTATGCTAGGAATGCCGTCACCGTAAGGGGAATGACAAGAAAAAGGAACAAACCAATGTGATTGATGACAAAGACTTTGTCGCTGTCATGTTTGAATAATACCTTGTCAACAATGGCACTACTGATTGGTGGGTGGACTCAGGTTCTACCTGTCATGTTACCCCAAACAAGTTTGTTCAAGACATATGAAATGGTGAAAGAGGCCAAGGCCATCTACATGAGAAATGCATCATCACAGTTCTTGGCGTAAGCACTGTTGTTCTTCCCCTCACTTCGGAAAATACTTTAACTCTGAGAAATGTGTATCATATCCCCTCTATGAGGAAAAATCTTGTATCGGTCCACAAATTGGACGAAAATGGTTTCAAAGTAGCCTTTGGTTCCCAAAAGGTGACTATCACTAAGAATGAGAAGTTTGTAGGAAAAGGCTAAATGAAAGACAAAATGTACTTGTTGAATGTTGACTCTAATAAGACTGCATCTTTTGCTTACTTTTCTGATGTTTTACTTAATGTTGATGATCATGTTAATTGGCATTATAGACTAGGGCATGTTGGTATAAATGCTATGAATCGCATGATTTCAAATGATTTTATTCCAAAGTCTTCTAAAACTTTTACCACAAAAACTTGTGAATGTTGCTCTCAATCCAAATTGACTAAATCGTCTTTCAAAGGTGTTGTTAGAAAAAATGGTTTACTTGAACCTATTCATACGGATATTTGTGATAATAAAAAGCATATTACTAAAGGTGGTAAAAGATACTTCATAACTTTTATTAATGATTATTCAAAATTCACCTATGTGTATTTGCTTAAAACCAAAGATGAGGCTTTTAATAAGTTTAAAATCTTCAAGGAGAAAGTTGAAAATAAAACCAATTTAAGGATCAAATGTTTGAGATCGGACAGGGGTGGTGAATATCTATCTAACGAGTTATATCATTTTGTTTACAAAATGAAATTGTTAGAGAATTTTCAGCACCTAATACTCCAACACAAAATGAAATGGCCGAAAGAAAAAAATAGATCCTTAATGGAAATGGTTAGTGCCATGCTAATACATTCAAAATTACCAATGAGTTATTGAGGAGAGGCACTATTGAGTTCTTGTTACATTACTAACAAGATTGTAAACAAGAAACATATGAAAACTCCATTTGAGTTGTTTATTGGGCGTAAGCCTAGTATTAAACATCTAAGGGTATGAGGTTGTATTGCATATATTTTCGACGCAACTTTGAAAAGGCCAAAACTTGGTAGTAAAACAATTAAATTTATTTTTATTGGTTATTCTTCTATGAGTAAAGCATATAGATTTCTTAGGATTCATGGTAATAGTGTATTTGAGGTTGCGCATGCTATATTTTATGAACACTTGAATATTCGTGATGCTGATAAAATAGAAAAAAATAATGATTTATTTGGTGAACTTGATATTAATGAACATGCAACCGGAAATGAAATTGTGAATGATGAGAATTTAGAAGAAAGGAAAAATGATGAAATAGTCGAATTAAGGAGAAGTAAGAGACATAGAATTGAAAAGAATGTTGGTCCTGATATGTTGACTTACATGTTAGAAGAGGATCCAAAAAAATTTCAAGCAACTATGTCACAATCAGATTCTGATATGTGGAAAAGAGCCATGGATGATGAAATCAAGTCTATACTTGAAAACCAAACCTGGACTCTTGTTGATTTACCTCCTATAACTAAACCTCTTGGTTGCAAGTGGGTTCTGAAAAAGAAACTCAAAACTGATGGTACTATTGATAAATACAAGGCTAGATTGGTAGCCAAATGCTATATTAAAAAGGAAGAGATTTATTATTTTGAGACATTCTCTCCCGTTTCTAAATTCACATCAATCAGAACCATGTTTGCTATTGCATCTATGTATGGATTATAGGTTCATCAAATGGATGTTAAAACTGCATTCTTAAATGAAGACTTGGATGCGAAAATTGATTTGCATCAACCTGAAGGTTATGTTGTTAAGGGTGAAGTCCCTGTATGGGCTTAAACAAGCACCACGACAATGGTACAAAAAGTTTAAGCAAGAAATTAAAAGGTTCGGATTTAAGAGTAGCAAAGTAGAAAGTTGTGTTTTTACTAAGGTTATCCTTGAGTATAAAGTAGTGTTGACTTTATACGTTGATGACTTGCTTATCTTTGGTTCTGACATAAAATGCGTGAATGAGACCAAAGAATTTTTAAAGCAAGCTTTTGACATAAAGGATTTAGGTCCCGTTGATGTCAGATTGGGAGTCAAAGTGCTCAAGAGAGGAGGAACTTACATTCTAACACAATCTCATTACACTGAGCAACTGTTAAAAGAAATTTAATTACTTTGACTGCAATGATAGTACAAGTCCTATCAATCCAACCGTAATTTGTTCCAAATAAAGGAAAAACTATAAATTAAGAAGAATATGCCAAAATAATCGGTAGTATTATGTATGTGGTGAATCACACAAGACCTGATATTGCGTGTTCTATTGGCATATTGAGTAGATTTACTAGCAATCCAGGAGAAGATCATTGGAAGGAACTAAAACGAGTACTAAGGTATTTGAAGTTAGCAAGGAATTATGGTCTGAATTACAAATGCAGTGCATCTACACTTGAGTGTTTCAGTGATGCAAATTGGGCATCAGATGCAAGTGATTCTAAGTCAACTAGTGGATGGTTATTCACTGTTGGAGGTGGCATAGTTTCTTGGGCTTCAAAAAAGAAAAGTTGTGTTGCTTTATCTTCAATGGAATCTGAATACATAGCCATGTCAATGGCTGGCAAAGAGCTTCTATGGTTTAGAAGATTCCTAAAAACATTTCCTTTTATAAAACCAAAGAAGGGTCCTATAACTTTGTATTGTGACAATCAAGTTGCAATTTACAATGCAAAGAATGAGAGAATATCTGATCATAGTAAACATATTTCTATGAGATATAATCATGTTCGAAGTATGGTTAAGAAGGGGAAGATCACACTTGAATATCTTCCAACAAAGCAAATGCCAGCAGATCCGTTAACAAAACCGTTATCGGGAGATAAGATTAAAAAGGTCATGCGAGGTATGGGGATATTACCGATATAAACAATGTCTTGATTGAAACCAACTCTATTCTAAG
This sequence comes from Anisodus tanguticus, assembly GCA_034509755.1. Classification (NCBI taxonomy): domain Eukaryota; kingdom Viridiplantae; phylum Streptophyta; class Magnoliopsida; order Solanales; family Solanaceae; genus Anisodus; species Anisodus tanguticus. The sequence continues at coordinate 19,287,467 of CM067544.1, forward strand.
GTACAAGTTAAATAATTGACATCTTATTATGAGAGTTAAAAAGGCAATTCAATATTCTTCATTGGCGAGATGGAAACTTGGATACATCTCAAGGTGCATAATTTGGAAATAGTGGGGGTGATACTATTTCGAAAGCTCTATATCTGACCTATGCACTTTTATTTACCACAACAGGTAAATGTTGGACTCTAAGTTTTTAATAGACTTATAGCTATGTGGAATGCGTTGTGGACATTCTTGATGAGTCTACCTATACAAATATGAGAGGTCGCTTCTTAGGGATCATTCGGTAAGATCCTAAAGTAGTTGTGAATCCAGGATTCAGCATAAGACCCATATTCAACGATGCTGTCAAGATTAAAAAGATGCAAGAAATCATACGCAAGGAGAATATGTTCCTTAGTGTTTCATCTTCAACCATAAGTTAAAGGCCTAGTTCACTTCATGGCTATTCGTTGTGTAACACACGTTATATATATTTTTATTACTTTCATTATGCATGTAAATAAGTGGGGGATTGTTATATATCCCACATTGAATATGAGTATTTCTATCATAATTGAGTCACTTGTCCCACATTGTCATTTGTCCCACATTGATATTTTTTAAATAAAGAGTCATTTGTCCCACATTGGTGTTTGAGAAGAAGTTTGAACTTCCTTATGGCTATAAAAAGAGTTAATGAGTTTGACATGTTGGTCAAGCTCTTGGGCTTCCATTCATTATGGAGGAAAACCAATAGTAGCTTTATAAATATTTAAAGAGGGGGACATGGGACGAAACATTACAACGTTTCGACATTTCTGTTTCTTCAACGGAAATATCCCTTCGTGAATATGTTACAATGTTTCGGGGCAACCATTGAGTATCCATAAATACTCAGTGATTTGTAGAAATGAAATATATAGAATACAATACAGAAAACAAAAATTAATTTCTGCTTATGGAATTTCCCCTTCTCTGAGATTTATCCTTTCTTTAAAGTCTATATTTTATATGTGTGATTTCTGCTTCTGGAATTCGTTAGAGTGTAACTTTCGAATTTCTGAGAATATAGATTTTGTATTCTGGAAGGTTAATTTCTAATTGAACATTTTACACCTGAGAAGGAGAAATTAACACCTTTAAAGATAACATCATTTTTCGGTGTGCCTAACCTATTATTAATTCCATTACCCTATTATACAACAACATTTATATAAGATTTGTTTTGGACCATACATTTCAAAAGTCTTGCTTTCCTTCTTAAACTTCATGCCAAGTCAAATATTGTCACATTAATTAGGACGGTGAGGGTAGTATAACTTAGGCAGAATACATAGACTGACACTTAAACTTGACCTTTACTGTCAGTTGAATACTCCAACTTACAAAATAATCATCCAGACAACTCAACTCATCTCCACCGTGTCAGTTAAACACTCCAACTTACAAAATGATTATCTAGAGACCTCCAAAATTTACGTGTCCCGTCTGCTAGCGTCGGGTGTTCACGAGACACAGATGGAGAGGAGTTGAGGTGTCTAGATATGCATTCTCAAAGTTGGAGTCTTAAGTTGTAAGTTGAGGTTAAGGTGTCTATCTATGTATTATATCTTTAACTTTAGTATTATGTTTTAAAAAGTAAAGAAGATTTTAAAATTTTGTGACTTTCAATTCAAAATGTGTGTCCAAAAACGCCCCTTGAGTTTGTAGTTATAAATATGCCACAGAGATGTTGAAACTAGAGAGTTACTAAATATAAAAGTGATATTCTTTTTGAAACAAACTAAAAAAGAAGTAAGATACTCGCTCTGATCCTTTTTACTTATCGTCCTTACTAAATATAGATGGTCCAAATAGTTGTCATTAGAAAAAGATATGGTTAAGTATTAGTTTCCACCTTTACCCTTACTCAATAAATGTGGAGGAAAATTAATATAGTGAAAAAAGAGTAGTTAAATTAAGATCAAAGAATAAATAAGAATAATGTAAAAGGTACACTTTTATTTAATTAATTATATTTTTAACAGGTGAGAACGAAAACGAGCCCTTAAATAAACATGGTCATAACATGGCAAATTTACTGGAAGAAGCTGATGAGTTGAGGATGAATACACTAAAGGAGATATTGGGCATATTGACACCAATTCAAGGTGTTGAATACTTGGCAGCAGCAAAGAGAATAAGGCTATGTTTGCAACAATGGGGCAAGAAGAGGGAGCAAGAGCATAGTAGTAATAATTAATTAGCTAGAGATTAATATGCTATATGGGAATATATAGTGTTTGTTATAATATATTATTTTACTATGCATACCTGAATTTTTGTACATATGCCAAATCTTTGGTTTTTATTTAATCGTGTGTAGTATAGTTATTCTATTTTATGTGAAGGTGTTACGTTTAGGAGTCAGTAATGGATAAATAACCCAAAATCTTTAATAAACTTCTTTGAATGTCCTTCTATAGCTCACTGCTAGCATTTTTTGAACTTTTTTATGGCGTCATCAAAAAGTCGTCAATTTTTCTAGATAATAATACTTGATAGATAGGCTCGTAAATTGAGGTCGAAGAGTGTTGTATCAGTCAAATTTTTGTGGCATATCCCATCGAGAAGGCTATTTGGGAGTCCAAACAGGACCTGCATAACGAATAACCACAACAATTTGACATCTAAATATGATTAACATTTTTTTCAAATAGAGCTAGGGCTCTTTTTGACTTTTTGTGTTAATATTTTGAATATGTCACTAATAAAGTTGATATAATTATTTGTGACTCGTGATGATGGTGGTTGGAAAAATAAATTAAATTTTTTAAACTATAAATAATTCTAGATATATAGTGGAGCTTCTGGAAAATTATGAAGTACTGTCTTCGATATTTATTGTACTTAAGAAATATCTAAATATTCTAAAATCTTATTAGAAAGATAAGATTAACTAGATTTTTCTTATGAATATATTAGAATAATATTTAGAATCATCTAAATAGAAATAGTCATAAAAAATGGAGCGGATAAAATTTAAATTTGATGAATCCATCTATTTACAACCCAATCAAACTAATATGACCATAACTAACGAAACAATGTGTGTGTGAGAGAGAGAGATATGAAAGTATATGTATAAATATCTTTTTTTCTATTTTTATTAGTATCAGTTATAGTAACTAACCAAAATCTTGATGTCTTAATCCAACCATTTGTCTTTAGATTCCAAAAATAACCCATTTTTTAACAACTAACCATGATGAGAATTGTTTAAATTCCATAAAATTTCTCCATACCACTGGATTTCTCCCAACATAAACACCTCCTCTAACCCTGGCCAATTTTCCCTTATGTTCCTTTTCTCATCCTCATTACTCAATATTCAACAAATATTCCCATAAATCCATGCTACAAAAAATTCACTAGACAAAATACACGATGATTCGCTAATAATTTCCATTTCTTCGTGCGCTTGGGATGATTCATCTTTCATCCAAGATGAGCACGAAGAGCGCGAAAACGGAGAAGAAAGGCACAATTTTGTTGCATAAGTATGAGATTGGTAAATTATTAGGCCAAGGTACATTTGCCAAAGTCTATCATGCAAGGAACCTCAAAACCGGGAAAAATGTGGCTGTGAAAGTAATTGACAAAGAAAAAGTCACGAAAATTGGCCTAATTGACCAAATCAAACGTGAAATCTCAGTAATGAGGCTAATTAGGCAGCCAAATGTGGTTGAACTTTATGAAGTAATGGCTAGCAAAACAAAAATTTATTTTGCAATGGAGTATGTTAGAGGTGGTGAATTATTCAATAAGGTTGCTAAAGGGAGGCTTAGGGAATCTGTGGCGCGAAAATACTTCCAACAATTAATCGCGGCCGTTGATTTTTGTCATAGCCGAGGTGTCTATCATCGCGATCCTCCTGGACGAAACCGGAAACCTAAAGGTCTCCGATTTCGGCCTGAGTGCACTTTTCGAGATGAAAAGACAAGAGGGGATATGATGGCGAAAAGGCGGATATTTGGTCATTTTATTTGTCTTGTTAGCTGGTTATCTCCCATTCCATGATTCAAAGTTAATGGAAATGTACAAGAAAATTAGTAAAGGGTAATTCAAATGCCCTGAATATTTCCCTTCTGAAGTGAAAAAACTTCTTTCAAGAATTCTTGATCCAAATCCAATTTCAAGAATTACATTGGCTAAGCTAATGGACAATCATTGGTTCAAGAAAGGATTCAAACAAATTGATAAAACACTGATTTTGGATCAATCGCAGGACGATTCGCCACGTAGTGTGTTTGATATTGTGGATGATTTGGATGCCGAGTGTTCTTCAGGACACAAAGATCAGAGCTCATCAACAATGAAGCCTGCTTGTTTGAATGCTTTCGATATCATTTCTCTTTCTCCTGGTTTTGATCTCTTTAGCTTGTTCGAGAAAGATAAGAGCCATAGATTGGATGCTAGATTTACGACACAAAAGTCCGCATCCACTATCATCTCGAGGCTAGAGGAAGTAGCTTCGATGGAGAGTTTTAAGGTATAGTATCGACATTTTATGATGACCATCTCATTTTAAAACTTAAACAGTTAGGGAGAACACACTTTATTTACTTGACTATTCTTTGACACGTCACCTCATGTCCGTATACGAGCCGACCTAATTCCCTTTTTATTAGACAAGCATGTGAATTCATTTTTATAATAGATGGTGGTTAGACTTGAACTCAGGGCATCATCCTAATCTCATGCTATGTTGAAATTGTGTGATCCATAAGTCAGAAATTTCACTAAGATTGTTCAAGGGTTAATATATATGATACTTAGACCTATACATTCAATATAATTTCGGTGATGAATGTTCAATTGACCACCCTTTAGCCTATGTTCCTTATTATGCAGGTCCATCTCATCTAAAAGTATAATCTGACCACCTTTTGCCTATGTGGCTTCACCTGTGATAAAAAAAAGGACAGCCCGGTGCATAAAGCATCTCACATTAGCATTTCATCTAAAACCTTAATCTATTAGAATGAAAAAAACTTTATTTACTTCATTATGTCTTCAACATGTGAATAAGAAAGACGGGATGGTAAAAATGCAAGGAAGCAAAGAAGGGAGAAAAGAACAACTAGCAATTGATGCAGAGATATTTGAGATTACTCCAGCTTTCCATGTTGTGGAAGTGACAAAAAAATCAGGAGACACTGCAGAATACAGGAAGTTTTGTGATCAAGGCTTAAAGCCTTCATTAAAAGATATAGTTTGGACATGGCAGGGCAATGAGCAACAAAAAGTGGAAAATCAAGAAATTAAACCTTAGGTAAAAATATAAAACAAAAAAAAGTTGTGGGGTAAAGTTTCTCTCTTGTGAAGGAAATTGAGGGTGGCTAATTAACATTGTTTCTATTCTTAACTGGTTGATTCGGAAAATATTAAAGAATGGAGGCTGATTTTATGCTTCATTAGAGTATTAATTGGAACTTAATTAGAATAGATATATATGTCATATATGTACTGTATTGAAAGAATAGAAAGTAAAATGATAATGAAAATTATCCTTTTTAATTTCTTTTTTTATCATCACGTAAGCTTTGGAGCAACGCTAAAATTGTCTACGGGGGACCTATAGGTCATGAGTTCGAGCCGTGGAATCAGTCACTCATGATGTTTGCATTAGATAGGATGCCTACACTACAACCCTCTGATGCGACTCTTCTCCAAATCCTATGTGATTGCAAGATACTTCGTTCATCGAGCTGCCCTTTTTTACCGTGTTCGTGACCATATTGAGTTGTCGATAATCGATGATCTTTTTGACCAATGGGTACTGGTTCTTGATCGTGACCATATTGAGTTGTCGATAATCGATGCACATTCGGAGTGAACTATCTTTCTTCTTCACAAAAGGGACTGGTGCACTCTAGGGGGAAACACTAGGCCTTATAAAGCCCTTTTCCAGAAGATCTTTCAATTATTCTTTTAACTCTCTCAATTCAGTTGGGCCATTCAATACGGAGGAATGGAAATGGATCTTGTACCCAGAATTAATTCTATAGCGAACTCCACTTCCCTATCCGGAGGAAGGCCTGTAAGGTCTTCAAGGAAAACCTCTGAAAAATTACGAACAATAGGGACAATATGTACCTCTGGGACTCTTTTTGGGTATCCATTATACTCGCCAGGTAAGAGTATTCCACTTTGTGACTTCTTAATGACTTTTAAGCCCTAAGATAGGAAATAAGCCGACTCGAAGGTATCACAATTCTACCCTATATAAAATTTTCTGGTTCCCCGGGAAAAGATAATTTTATAACCTTTTGCCGATAATCCAACGTGGCATAACATGCTGACAGCCAATCCATACCCAAAATAATATCAAAGTCTACCATATCAAGTAATAATAAGTTTTCTATTGTACCTCTACCATTTACCTCTAACGAGAAATTTTTAATTACTCGTGAGGCCCAAATTGAGGCCTTCACTAGTGTCATGACCTCAGAGGGTTCACTTAAACAGGAAGGTTCTACATGTAGACTCTTAGCAAAACCCATTGACATATACGAAAATGTAGAGTCGGGATCATATAATACAAGTGCAGGAATACTTGAGACCAACAAAATACCTGTGACTAGACATGTCCAACGGGTCGGGGACCCGCCGGCTCGATCCGACCCGACCCGAAAAATCCAGGGCCAGGGTCGGCTTATAGCTGACCCGCGAGCCACCCGACCCAAAAAAGCGGGGATCCGATCTTATGTAGGGTCGGGCCAGGGTCAGAATATTTTACTCGACCCGAACCCCGACCCATGTTTTTTAAATATAATTTATATTATTTTTCCTTCATTAATATTTATTTTGTACTTATATATATTTTTGCCATTAATATTTAAGTGATATAATGCATGTTTTTATAATATATGTATTGCTCTAATCTACATTGAGCTCGACATAAAATAAGATAAAAATGGTAGCTGATTATTAGTCATTCTGTTAATATCACGTAAGCATAATGTAGGGAGAGAAAGTAGTTGTAAATTGGTGAAACTTTAAATGGTCATAACTCTACGATCGGATGTCCGTTTTACCCGATTATTTTTTTGATTTTGCGTATATTTTCGAGACGGGCCGGACAAATTGCCGAAAAGCGATTTGGCACAACCAATTTTTAGAAAAACGTCCGTTTTCCCAATCAATTTGTGTTTTCTCCCAAATCGATTTCTAATTTTCCTTTTTCTTTAGTATACATCTCACGATACACAATAGATTTCAACGTCGAAATTTCATGATAGTGTAGGTGTGAATGTCAATTTCAGTTTTGAAAATTCAATTTTAAAAGAATCCGCGACCCGACCCGGCCCGGTAAATTATGTCCCCCTTCCGACGGGTCAGGGCCGACCCGTGACCCGTGACCCGTAGGGTCCCCGAATGATCAGGGCGAGGGTCAATTTTTTTTTACAAAATAGGGTCAGGGTCGGGTAAGCAGAAAAAAAAAGCCACCCAACCCGAGCTTTGTACATGTCTACCTGTGACCACGACATTGGATGCCTCCGCTTCATTCCTCTAGGGCAAAATGTAGAGCCAATTAGGATTGTTGGACTGTTGACTTCCCTTGTGGACAACTGTGGTTGCTTCTGACCTCCCATGAGAAGACTGAGTTTGGGTTCTCTTCTTGCAATCCGTGGCATAGTGCTCTGGTTCTCCACAGTTGTAACACTCTTTCGGTGAGAACCAGCATTCTCCGAAATATTTCTTTTGACAAACCTTACAGACCAGTCTGTCACCCCATGTGTTAGGGTTGGTGGCTTGGACGTTGCTACCTTGGTAATTGAACCATTTGTTCCCTTGGGGCTTGTGATGAGACTAGCCTACTAGCTGGCTCGGTTTCGAAGAACCCATATTTCTTCTTGCCACTGGTTTTGATTAAAGGATCCCGATGATCGCAACCTCTTCTATGAATACTCTCTTTTTGCTTTAGCAACACCTTCTATCCTTATTGTCATGTCGACGATCTGAAAGTAAGTTCGATCATGGGCTAATGCCACTACCTTCTCTGCCAATTTCGGGTTTAAACCCTCAACAAATCTTTTGACCTTCTCCCTTTCCGTAGGAATAATGTACGTGTTGTATGCTAACAATCACATGAACTGGGTATCGTATTCTTGCACACTGCGGTCTCCTTGTTTCAATTGTTCAAGCTCACGCCTGAGCGCATCTTTTCGGGTGTTAGGCATGTACTTTTTAATGAATGCGGCTCTGAACTCTCCCCACGTCATCGATGGTGACATCGGGGAACGATTTATTCTATAATTTCTCTACCATACCCCTGCGTCATCCACTAATTGTGCGCCCACCAAATTGACGCCATGCGTCTCTACACATCCCAAGGTAAACAGTAGGTCTTCTACCTCATCGAGACACACTATTGGGTCGGACTTGGAGTCCTTCCCCGTGAAGATAGGTTCCCTTCTCCTCATAAAATTTGCCCATAGTCTATCTAGTACTGACTGAGCTCCTACATTTTCGGCTAGTGGTGCAACCACAACTGGTTCCTGGGCCGGCGAGTTCTGGGTCTGGGCCATCACTGAGACACTAGGTGTAGGCTGAACCATGTGTGGGGCTACCGCTGTCATCAACTCTATGAGTCTATCTAACTTTTGTCCCACCATTTCCTGGGCCGCTTGACTCTCATTTTCTTCAACATTTTCCACGCTATCTTGAGACACTGCTCTTTCAACCGAGGTATATGAGCTTCATGGTGAACCTCTTCTTGAGCCATCGATTCCTGTGCCAGAACTCTTGGGGGTTGACTTTGTCCCCTTGCTCTTCCCCGATTAGTTCTGATCGACCTTCGCACCACCGGTACTTGTGAGTCTACCATTTTCTGTAAAGACAAGCGCGCTCATATTTTAGAAGAAAAGATGTTTATTTTAACTCCCCTAAATTTTTCTTATACTTCATAAGCATGCAACACCACAAGAAAATTTTAAAAAATAACGATATTATTTCTATCTTGGATTCATAATACTTCATTCTGTCATACTTTCAGATGACATAACATTATACTAAATCTTATTAGATAATCCTCTATCACCCATTGTAGATCTCCAACTTAAACTTGCATTTACTACAACACGTGTTAAAGGGCTTAACTGCGTGACTCGCCCATTCCGCAGGTTGGCATTCAACTCCTTGTGAACCTTGTTCCTTGCCTCCCTTTCCCTATCGTCCATTCTTTCCTTCATCTTCCAGACCCTCTTCACGAGACGTAGAAATTTGGGCAATGAGCTTTCTTTACTATCTCCACATAGAATTTTTGCTCTTCTAAACGAGGAGTGGAAATCTCTCGGGATGGAGTTGACTATTATTTATAGTATGACTCCAATCGGATAGTCGAAAAAGGTCGGGTCAAATAAATGACTCTTCCGTCTAGCCCTAAGCAAATTCGTACAACGTGCAATTGTGTCATCCATATACGTGCCAAAATCGTCTCCTGGGTCCATCCTACGATCCATGAACTCCTCATGAGCTCGCATTATCCTTTTCGTTTCTATGAGAACTTCCCTCTTGGTTGGAACTCGTATTGTGACCATATCTACAAAAATAACCGTTAGTTAGTTTATCGTTGCACAATCCCCTTCCATAATCCTTTGCTGGAGTTAGTACGAGAACCAAGTATTTGAAAAGACTCAAGATAGGCACGAGAAGAGTATGAAGGAAGTGAAACTGTTTAGGATGTTATTTCGTTCACTTATTACTAAGATGGCGCGCACACCATCGCAATAAGTAACCGTTCAAACACCAAACTCAAAGAAATTTCCTAGAATCTCCTAACCTGGTTTAGCTCTGATACCAACTTGTCACGCCCCGACTTTTTTCAAGTCTTCCCTTAGGGTGTGATGGCACCTGAGCAACTATCTCTTCCTAGGTGAACCATTAACCTCTTTTCTTCCTGAATTAAACATGTATCTAGGTGCGAAATAATGTAATCATGTACTTTTTTATGAAAACGCGAGCTCTTACTCGCGCAACCACAACTTCTATCTAGACTCAATGGAAAATTTCATATATAGAATAAGAAATTCAAAATTTAAAAGGAAACAATCTCATGTGGGGCATTTCCCGAGATAACGAAACTTGGTTCCTCAAACCTACTTAATCAAGAATGACATTCACCAAATCCGAAGCAATGGATTGGTGGAACAATGAGGCTGCGGGACAATCGTTAGCCCTGTTGCGGAGTTTTCCCTTTATCGCGCTTACCTGAAACATGTTAGATAAAAGAGTCAGCCCTACCATCCGGGGCTGAGTGAGAACCTCGCCTAACAATTCAAAGTAACCTCACAATATTCTATGTACAATCATATTATGAACATAATAAGCATGTCATGAAAACAGATTTCAGCACTCTCAGTGTACAAGCCAATAAATATTCACACCCAAAAATCTCCTCCCAACTCATCATAGGGAATACTTAGTTAACCAGTACACCTGCTTTATCTCATATAACATATTATATATTTGTTGCGGTGCGTGCAATCTGGTCCAATGCATTTCAATTATAGCCCCGAAGACAAGTGTATTTGAATAGCCCCGAAGACAAGTGTATTTGAATAGCCCGAAGGCAAGTGTATTTGAATAGCCCCGAAGGCAAGTGTATTTAAATAGTCCTGAAAGTAAGTGTACCTGAATAGCCACGAAGGCAAAGCACGCAATTGTATATAGCCCCGAAGGCAACTCAATAAGTAATTAGTCCCAAAGGCAACACATGTGTAATGCTATAGTCCCGTAGGTGATGGCAAAACTATTTACATTATATATATATATATATATATATATGTTTATGTATATATATATGTATTGTCATATTTCCAGAAAATTCAAATAATATACCTTTCTTTCAACTTTTCGCTCTTCCCACTTGTAAGGGTTATAACTCCAAATAAGGTATTTCTTACGCCGTGTCGAAGGTAACACGGGGACCTATCACTATCCCAAGTTTCCTCTGAAAATACTTAATGTACTAGTACAAATTCACGAAAGAGACAACCCTATAAAAATTGTCTTGCCGGACTTTTATAAAAAGGGACACAATCTTAAAACAATCATAACATTTTATTCATAAGTAGGATTAATCCCCATAAAGTCTCAAACTGTCGAGAACAGAGAAATCTAGAACTATTATTCAGCACAAACTTTCAGATTGTTGACTGATTTGTACAGTTTTTACGTTATACGTTCTGCCCTTCCGGATTTTGGTCGATCCGAGGCAGAAACTTTAAACAGCGATAACTCTCAAACCGTATGTCGGATCAATCTCAGTAAGGTCTCAAACTGTCAACAACAGAGAAAAATAGAACTATTATTCAGTACAAACTTTCAAATTCATTACCGATTTGTACAGTTTTTACGTTATACGTTCTGCCCTTTTGGATTTTGGTCGATCCGAGGCAGAAAATTTAAACACCGATAACTCTCAAACCGTATGTCGGTTTTGGCCCCGTTTGGACTAAATATGACCGTGAAAAAAAGATGTACAACACTGTAAAATTTCGTCCCATTTTAACAAGGATAACATAGTGAAAACAGTCCGCAATTACATGACTCAAACTTGTTACAAGACAATACTTATATCAATTAATTCATCGCAACTTATATTTCCAAAAACATATTTTTTTAACATGCATACTATGTTTTAACGTTGTAACTCAAAACAAATGATTTTACTAAGAATTTGTGAGTGAGAAAACTCACCTTTATTTCTTCGCAATCTTTTCCGACCTTCTCAAGATCTTTTGCGAAGATTAATTCACAATAAGAGAACGGCCACGATCTACTGATTTCCAAGTTCACAATAGCTAATTTTCAAGTCCACCAATTCGAAACCGCGAACATAAACTCGAACTCCAATTCAACTTTAACAAAACCTTTTTTTTAAAACGAGTATATATTTTTCTTCTCTGCCTCCCCCATTGATCCATGTATGCATAGATATATATATTTGTATTGTGTGTGCCGTGTATGTGTACGTGAGTGTCGTGTGTCTATGTGATTTAGGTCGTGTGTATGTGAGTGTCGTGTGTGTATGTTTTTTTTTTTTTTTTTTGTTTTTGTTTTTGTTTCTTTTTTTATTATTTTTTAAATTTTTTTAGGACTTTGATTTTAATTGGGAGCCCTTTTGTCCAGCTAAATCTGTACTGAATTGATTCCTCTGGCGTCTTCCTCAACTCCTCTCAAGCACTCTTAACAATAAATTTGCCATTATTATTGCTGATCTACTAGGCCCTGTCATTATTAACTTGTTGACTCTCTGGTTTGATTGTTCGTATAATGTACTGAGCAATCTCTTATGTTACCACCATTCTTAGCTTGCTCAAAATCCACTGACCATGATCTATAACGTTCACCACCTCAATTTCTTCTTCCCTGGCATGATCTGGTAATATAAAATACAAAGCACCAAGCTTTGTCCAATTGTCAAACTAAAAGCTAGAATTGCCAGCCTTTATCTGTCACCAAATATTATATTCTACTTCTTATCTGACTTCCACCATCTTCTTCCATATATTTGATGCTCCTTTAGCTTGTCCATTAGTAGGATGAATCTTTTTACAATATTTGTTCACTATATAGACACCCCATAATCAAGGATTAGTTCTTAAATTTCACCAAAGTTTGACAAATAATGCCTTTGATAATTCATAAAGAGATCTAAAGTCCAACCCCTTTTCATTCTTAGAATAACACATTTTATCCCATGCCACTCAATGCTTGCCTTTTACAAATTGACAAAGTATTTAATTACACCCTTTAAAGGGTTCATAGTAGACAGTAGATAGACAGGCATAGTTTGTAATACATGAACAATCAAAATATATCTTCCATCAAAGGACAAAAATCTGTTCTGCCAAGACATGACCCTTCTCATTACTTTTTTCATAAGCTCCTCAAAATAAACACATTCCCTTCTACCATAGAAAACAGGGCAACCAAGGTAAGTAAAAGGAAAGGAACCCTATGTCATTCGTGTCCTTCTCTTGACTCTTGCAATCACTGATATTGGAGTCTTCTCATGCACATAAAAGGAATTTTTGTAGTTGTTGACCATTTGCCCTGATGTTGCTTCATATTTTCTGAGCACTTTCATCATCATTTTTAAAGATTTGGAGCATGCTGAGCAAAAAAGGATGGTATCATCTGAATATGATAGATGATTGATCTGTAGACTCCATTTGAGAAGACCATATCCTTTGAATTCTCTATTCTCACAACTGATTTAAACCTCTTGCAAGAACCTCCGCAACAATAATGAATATGATAAGAGACAAGGGATCACCTTGCTTCAAACTCCTAGTGAAATGAAAAAATTCATGTAATTGTCCATTTGTTAACACAGAATACCACTTGTTTGACACCAGTCTCCAAATATATCAATAATTACTTTAAAGAAATCAAATTTCCTTAAAACCCTGGTTAAAAAGATCCATGATACCCTATCATTGACTTTGGCTATATCTAATTTAACCATTATATTATCAAATTTATTTCTCAGATTTATATCTTTTATTATCTCTTGAGCTAACAATACATTTTTTGCAATACTCCTATTCTTTACAAATCCAGACTGATTATTAAAAAATAATATCTAGAAGAACCTTAACAATTCTTTCAAGCACAACTCTAGAGATTATTGTATTTGCAAAAGTACTCAAGTTGATTGGCCTTAAGTCTGCAAAATTGTTAATTGCCTCCTTCTTTCGAATGAGAATCAGGTTTGTGTGAGTGATGAACCTTGGAAGCTATTGACCATAGAAGAAATCTCTACCCATTCTTGTAGCATCTGCTCTAACTATATTCCAGCAATCCTGAAAGAAATGTCCTGAAAAATTATTTGAACCACTGGTGCTTTCCCCATTGAGATAAAAAATTGCTTCCTTTACTTCTTCATAGCTAGAAAAAGCTATTAATGTTTCATTCTGTTCACCAGTAACCAGGGAAGGAACGTTATCATATCAAAATTTGAGTGCCGGTTCTGTTTGGTAAACTGGTCTTGAAAGAATTGAATTGCCTCATCCCCTTATCTTCTCATTTGTTGTTACCCACTCTCCCTGACTATTTTGAATACCATGCAAAGTAAGTTTCCTTTTTCTCCCTTCTGCATAGGAATGGGAAAATTTAGAGCTTCTTTCTCCATCCTTAAATCACTTCATACTAGACTTCTGTTTTCAATACTCCTCTTCAAGATTCAAATATCGGTTTAGTTCTGCTTGTTCTCTAGTCACCCCTGAAGATTTATTTCCATCCGTCACTCCTTCACCTTAATCGCGTCCTCTAATGTAGAAAGCTGTTGGAAAATATTATCATACGTCTCCTTGCTCCACCTTGCCAAAGCACTCTTTACCTTCTTCATCTTGGCGTGGAACTCTATAAAGGGATTAGCAGCATAATCTAACATCTAGTTTTATTTGACCACCTCCATAAAGTTTTGATGTTTGGTCCATAAATTTAAAAACCTGAAAGGTCTTACAACTATTTCCTTATTGCTATCACAAACAACATGAATATGAGCATGATCTGATCCATTTTTGATGAGATGAGACACTTCACTAGATGGATATAATTGCATAAATTCTTGATTACCAAAAACTCTATCAAGCCTCTTGAAAATACAATCATCTTCAATTCTTTCATTCCACAAAGTGAATCTACTACTAGAGAACTTTAATTCTACAAAATCATTGTTATTTATAAAATGAGCAAAATCAGCAGTTTCCTGATGTAGCACTGGAAGACCCCCCTTGTTTCTCTTCTTCTGAAAGTATAACATTGAAATCACCACCTACTACCCAAGGTAGTTGATAGTTCAATGTAATTATCCCTACAGAATCCCACTAGTCTTGTCTCTCAATTGCAGTACACTTAGCATAAACTGTTGTAACCATTACCTCTTGATGTATAAAAAAATTATTGAGTTTTAGAGTAACTTGCTGAACTTCATCTGCAATCAGTTGATTACTCCAATCTGCTGACCAGAATAACCATATTTTGTCTGAGATATTAACCATAGCATTCTCCAAACCCAAACTTCTTTTATAGCACTCCAGCTCTTGTGATTCTTAAAAAGGCTCCATAAGAGCTATTAAAGTGTAGTGATTCCTCCTATTAAGTTCAATCAACCTCTCAAAAGCATTTTGAGTGTTGACTGATCTTATTTTCCAAGACAATAATTTATCTATCATTCAGAATTAGTGGAAGAGTTCACCTTATTACTCCTTGTTGTCACCTGTAGAGAAAATACTGATTTGTATTTTTCCTTCTTTATTGCACTTCTCAGGCTTAATTTTTGTCTTGGAGTCTGCTTCTTGAGATATACTGATGATATTCGGCTCTATACTCTTATCTTCAGATTTGTCCCTTATCTCTTTTAGTTGTTTATTGTCATTCAGCACTTCTGAAAACTGTCACTTGAACTGCAAATTGGAGTTGGGAGTTATTGTCATTTGAGGATATATAATCTGCAGAGGTATCTCATGCATCAATCTATCTCCATCTGACCCTTCTTATGAATTCTTTAATTTCTGATCTATTTCAGGCCCTCATTCATTTGCCACTTTTCTTCCTCAGACTTTTTGCCGTTTTCTGTTGTTAACTCAGACCATTGGTCCTTATCATTTATTTTTTTTCAAAGGAAATCTCAACCCAATCCTTGATGGATTTTGTCTTCTCATTTACCCCATGCATCTTCCACTTTGTAATTGAAGGGTTCCAAACCTCGCTTCGTCGCTCAGTCCCTTGCTTCTTTCCTCCTCTTTTTCCTTTCCGGTGTTCATGCTTCAGACGATCTGGCTAATTCTATATACAACTAGAACATTTTCTTCTATTATATAGAAAGGCATAAGGGCGAAGGCCTATTTAGCGCCTTTCCAAAGGTAAGCGGTTAGGTTGACTTTGGAAAGGCTACTAAGGACCGTGTGAAGAATGAAAAACGTCCGATAAAGCCCACGGGATAAGGTTTGCAGATATGATCATGAATCGAACCAGATCGAAACATTCAGCTGTCGATGGACAAAGCCGGAACGTCGACCGCAAATGAAGGATGGCCGTGCCCCGGTCCCCGTGGTTAGGGTATTCCCTATTATGAGCCTACTCGCATCGAACTAAACTAGTTGATTCTCTTTGGCCGGCCGGCTTGTTGCAACCTTCGCATTTCCTGCTGAGATCCCAAGTCTCCAAGTGGGCCCTCTTGGCCACCCACGACCTTGGCTTTTTAGAGAATCCCGCTCATGTGTCGTAGGACTTGTAGCTCTGCAGTCCACTGGGTGGGTTTGTTTATCCTTCCAGTTTCGAGTGTCTTCTTGGATAGTTATAGCAGTCCATAGGCGCGAGATGTACCTTGTGGGGGGGGGGGGGGGGCGGTCCCTTGGACATAGTCCTTTCAGGCAGTGGCCGTTTAATCCATGGTCCATTGGATGGTCGGTGCAAGGCCAGAATTAGGAACACATTGA
Source organism: Anisodus tanguticus (assembly GCA_034509755.1). Taxonomy (NCBI): domain Eukaryota; kingdom Viridiplantae; phylum Streptophyta; class Magnoliopsida; order Solanales; family Solanaceae; genus Anisodus; species Anisodus tanguticus. The sequence continues at coordinate 19,303,948 of CM067544.1, forward strand.
TTCCTCTCGTTCCCGTCCTTCTCTTCAAGGCCTGTCCCTCGGTGTGGTCAGTACTCCATACTGTCGGGCAGCGAAGCTTACACTTGTTCACTAATTGTGACGGTTCACCAGGGCCTCTTTCCTCCTCCCTTTTCTGCTCACTCGTAGGGGTCGGGACCCCCACAAAGGGGGAAGGAGTCGACTGAACATCTCAGCCATTGGCGGGAATTTCGCCCGCATCCGATCCCCAATTCTTGTTCACCCCGGATGATCGTGTTGGGTGAATTGTGACCTCGTACGATCGTGTCGGGTGAGCAACAACCGCTTCATCACAGTACTTACTTATGGGCTAACAGGTCACACTTTGGCCAAGTATCCTACAAAGAGACTCCCGAGAGCCAGAAGTATTAAAGGAATGGCCATACGCTCTTCTTGATCCTTGCTTTTGCTACTCCTTGTTTGCTTATGTTGTGATGTTTCCAAGTTCTAAACTGCATTCTCCTGATTATTTTCTATTTTCTGAATATCTTCCTTTCTTTCATTTTCCTTTTCATCATTGATGTGTAGGACAGAAAATTTATTACTATTTTCTACCCCTTATGGATTTCCTTCTTTGTGTGACTCCTGTTGCTTGTTTTCCTGTTGATTCTTCCCCTTTTCTTCCTTTTTGTTAACAACAGGATTCCATGCTTAATTATTCTTAAAGGTATCCTTCATAATTCTGCTTTTTGTCACTAATATTCTTCACAAATTTATTCTTAGTGTCCCCTTTTGATTTTTCTCATTCTTCATATCTCTTCCCTCCCCTTTGTTCTCTGCCCTTTTGCCATCATTCTTTAGCTCATTGCTCTTCTCTTTCTTTTTCTGTTTCAACATTTTTTCTTTTGTACTCCACCTCTTTAGACTCTTCATCCACATCAGCTTCTACTTTGGGATATAATTCTGTATGGATTACATAACAGTCATGTTCATTGTATCCCTGTAATTTACACCTCCTACAATACTTGGGAACATGATCGTAGTTAATTTGAATCTATTTATCAACAACTTTTCCTGATTTCTTTCTCATGTCAATGTTAACTCTTTTTGGGAATTCACTTCAACTTTGACCCTAGCACAACTAGGTCGCGTTTGATTTCTAGTAGCCATGTCCACTTGCAAAGGTTTACCAATAGCAGAAGCAAGTGAGAATACTGCCTCTTTCACAAAAACATTCGGTGGTAAATATGGAAATAAAATCCTAGCAATAGCAATCGAAGTTTCTTCATCCGGATCAAATCAAGGATATCATTTCAATGTTCTGAGCGGATATAACCAATTCATGTGACTTATAAAGAACGCCGGCTTGGATAATAAACTCACATGGTCTTCCAAAAGTGATGGACGAAGTAGAACATACCTATTTCGCAATAATCCTACATTGCATTCACCCTTTAATTCACACTGTTTTGGGATTAATTGGCACAATTCTTTGATGTCAGGCCATTCATAAGAAAACTTTCCAACAATTGCATATTGGATATTTTTTGGAATAATCGTCTCCTTAATTTCCTCCTCATCCCAAATATAGCGTGGTTCTCTTTGTAGATATGTGATTGGTTTTAGCGGGAGGGATTTTATTGTTGTCGAGTTGGAGCTCAAAGTCAGGGCATACAATTGTGAAGGATTGGTGATCAATGTAGAGGCATACGATTGTGTAGGCTGTTGTTGAGTGGCTAACGGCAAAGATGACTGAACAACCTCCGGTGGAGGCTGTCCAATGGCCGCGACGGCCATGGCACGCAGATTTGGATGCTAGGGAATAGTTTCGGAGTTTCTCTCTGTACGTTGCGTTTTCGGGTGTCACCATTTGTGAAATTAATTGAAGAAAATTTATTTGACTCCAACCTTTTATTTTTATATGAAAAGGGCCATAGGAAGTCTCTTTTCTTTTCTCGTGAAACTGTGACAGAAAAATATTAGGAGTAATGCATGCCAAAAATATATAAAAAAATTGTTGGATCCACTACAACTTTATTGAGGAGAGCGAATAAAAAGTAAGTGTGGGTTTTAGCCTTAAGGTATCTAGCTACCAAATTCAATTGCCCTTATAAATATTTTTTTGCCTCTTTTACATACATTGAAGAGTAGATTATGTATATATAGATCTTATGCAATTTGACATATGAAAGAAATGTGAGATGCATACAAGGATACTTCTACTACGGCTTCGTTGAAGACATATTGCATGTGTGCTGAGTGTTCTTAGCAAGTTGGTTTAATAATATAATGCAATGAACAACTTGTTGTTTACAATTGTGCAGGAAACGGAATTAGTAACTGCCAAGTATTACAACAAAATGAAATTACAATTTCAATTTCAGTAAAGTTGAACAAGAAACTGGAAAAGGAAACTGGAACAATTTGATATGTTGGGTCGAGTGATGACACTCTGTCTTTAAGACAAGATTTCCACGTATATATCCTTTCTACGTTCTGGACAATAGTCTCTCAAGATAAAACAGCAACTCAACAAATGAGCAAAGAAAACTCAAGTGTTACTTTGAAGAATTTTGAGTGATGAAATGATGTTGAATGTAGGAAGAAGATTCTGCTTTTTCGTTTGTATTTCTTGTGTGTCAACAATTGAGCAAAGGCTGCATTCTATAGTTGAAGGGAGGGGACTTATCAACTGCCCACATAATTGTTGTTATTGGCCAAGTAATGGCAATTATGGAGATAGTAATTTAGCCAACATAAATGACCAATTGATGTGCAACGGATTAGAGCCTTTAGGGAGAGTAATTCAGCCAAAATAAATGACTGAATTGATGTGCATAATAATGTTGGTTAACGTTCCAAAAACCAACAGCAAAAGCACAAGTTCTCTGCCCAATTTAACTTACCTGAAACTTTAGGGACCAAACTGTAAATATGAAGCCCGTGACCCATGACCGGGCGGCGGCGGCGCGCGTGTGGGCTTAGCCTCAAACCAAAGCACATCTAGGTCCTCCCTCCTTTAAACACACGGGATACCTCTTGGGGTCCCAAACCCAAAGCCAACTTTGAGACTTATAAACTAAAAAATCTTCCTTCCCCCACCGATGAGGGAGGATTGGTATTTACCACCTTTTTTCCATGCTTCAAACACCTCACTTCGTGGACCAATATCTCTTTCATTTCTCAACAAAATTTGACTATCATTGGCCCTACGGTCATCTACATACTTAGTAGATTATGCACGTGTGAAGAATCAAAGTCTACAACATGCGAAACCCTAGTGTTTAAGTCATTAAAGATGGTTGGACGCAACTCCCGCCAAAGGCAAATTTCCAACAATCCCCTCTTGAAAGAGATTTTGACGCACTCACATGGTGCCTTTTCCCAATAATATTTCAGCGGACCGATGTTGTATAAGGAGAGGTAGATTCAGCTTTGAACCTTCCATAGTTAAATACCATCGGACTTACTTACTGCGCGGTGAACGTGATGTCTTGAACCGTCAATGTTTAGTGTAATCCAAGTCAATAGTACCAACACAACAAATTCCCTTACTCTTTTCTTCGTAATGTTTTGTCCGTTGTGGCCGTGGACACTTCTTGGATTCTTTAGTGCGTTCATTTGAGATGGCATGTCCTGACACTTAAATAGGTGGTCTCCTACTAGGTATCCTGCCATACCCCATTTCACAAGTGTTAGGAACCATTAAAAGTTTCCCCAAACCTAATCTCAACCGTTGAGGATCGTTAAAGGTTTTAAAAACTTAACCTTTACCCACACTGCAGATAGCACTTAACGTCTATCGCGGGAACGGCTTTGGATTTGGTGTTTCTTTATAGAAATCACTATCCAAAGTGCTCATGCTTCCACCGAAGCGATCAACTGAACCTTTACAGCTTAGTTTTCCCATTGAACCAAATTCCTGAGATCTCCAGTCAGTAAGGTTGAATTACCACCGTATTGATCCTTATACTTTGGGTTTTAAGCCCATTCCCCTAGACATGCAGAACATCTGATCCTTGGGTAAGCCCTTTGTCAACGGGTCTGCTATATTATCCTTTGACTTTATGTAATCAATGGATATTATACATGTGGTGATCAGCTGCCTAACGGTCTTATGCCTCTGTTGAATATGACGAGACTTGCCGTTGTACATAGCATTCCGTGCCCTTCCTAGAGCCGACTGGCTATCGAAGTGGATCATTATAGAAGGTACGGGTTTGTCCCAACAAAGAACATCCTCTAAGAAGTCGTGAAGCCACTCAGCTTCTTCCCCTGCTTTGTCTAAAGCGATAAACTTTGATTCCATCGTGGATCGGGCGATGCAAGTTTTCTTAGAGGATTTCCAAGACACAGCCCTACCACCAATTGTAAATACATACCCACTAGTGGACTTGGTGATTTCTATATCAGATATCCAGTTTGCATCACTATACCCCTCTAGTACATCTGGATATCTCGAATAATGTAACCCGTAAGTTAGCGTGTATTTCAGGTATTGAAGTACCCGATTCAACGCCTTCCAGTGATCATCACTCGGATTACGGGTAAACCTAGCCAACTTGTTGACTGCATAAGCAATATCAGGTCGGGTGCAGTTTGTTATGTATATCAAACTTTCGATCACCTGTGCATATCGCTCCTGGCATATGGGTGCACCACGATTTTTATCAAGATTTTGATTTCTATCCATTGGTGACTTTATAGGCAAACTGTCAAACATCTCAACTTTCTCAAAACATCCTCGATGTAGTGAGACTGAGATAAGACCAGTCCGTCAGACGTCTTAGAGATTTTTATCCCTAAGATGACATTTGCGATACCCATATCCTTTATGTCGAAGCATTGTTTCAACATATTCTTAGTCTCTAGTATTACCCTAGGACTGCTTCCTGTGATCAACATGTCATCTACATACAAGCATATCATGACGAATGAGTCAGAGTTACCTTTCGTGTAGACACATTTGTCACACTTGTTAATGGAGAAACCCTTTGATAGTAGAGTACTATCAAACTTTTCATGCCATTGCTTCGGGAATTATTTCCGCCCGTATAGAGATTTGACAAGCCGACAGACTTTCTTCTCTTGCCCTGGAGCCACATACCCTTCAGGTACCGCATATAAATTTCTTCTTCCAAATCACCATTTAGGAAGGCTGTCTTGACATCCATTTGATGTATCTCAAGGTCACACAAAGCTGCTATCGCAATGAATACTCGTATGGACGTCATCCTAGATACCGGTGAGTACGTATCAAAGTAGTCAAGACCTTCTTTCTGCCGATAGCCCTTGACTACCAACCTGGCCTTATACTTATCTATAGACCCATCTACTTTATATTTCTATTTGAGTATCCACTTACAACCCAACGATTTATTTCCCAGAAGAAGATCAACAAACTCCCAAGTATGGTTATGCAGAATGGAGCCTATTTCACTCTCAATAGCTTCTTTCCAGAGCGGTGCCTCTGGAGTTGACAATGCTTCATCAATTGTCCTTGGTTCATCATCAACCATATAAGCTACAAAGTCAGGACCGAAGGATTTATCCTTCCTGGCCCTTTTACTTCGCCTTAGTTCCATCTCTGGAGTCTCCAAGTTCTGAGAATCTGGAACACTAGATTCTAAATATTCAGCCACTTCGAGATCCACTAGATCTAAACCATCTAGATCCAGGCCGTCAACGACTCCCGGTTCTTGAGAGTTTTGTTCATAACTTCGTTTGCGAGAGGTTATGTCTTTTTCCTTTCTAGGAAAGATACCTTCAAAGAATTGCGCATTCCTTGATTCCATTATTGTACTCCCGTGGATATCTGGAATATCTGACTTATGAACTAAGAAGCGATAAGCACTACTGTTATTTGCATATCCGATGAATATGCAATCTACAGTCTTAGGCCCAATCTTGACCTGCTTTGGCTTGGGTACTTCAACCATCGTCAGACAACCCCATACCTTTAAATATTTTTAGGTGGGTTTCTTTCCCTTCCATGATTCATATGGAGTTTTATCCTTACCCTTATGTGGGACTCTGTTAAGAATCATATTAGCAGTAAGGACGGCTTCTCCCCACATGTTTTGGGGAAACCGGAATTGATGAGCAAGGCATTCATCATTTCCTTCAATGTGCGGTTCTTCCGTTCCGCCACACCGTTCGATTGAGGTGAGTATGGAGCCGTCGTTTGATAAACAATGCCTTCTTGGGCATAATATTCCTCAAATGGCGCTATGTATTCTCCCCCTCTATTGCTACGAATGGATTTAATTCGCAGGCTTAGTTGGTTCTCAACTTCTTCTTTGTAACGTCGGAACGCTTCAAAGGCTTCATCCTTACTTTTCAACAAGTAAATGTAACAATCCCTTGTGCTATCATCAATGAATGTCACAAAGTACTTGTTCCCCCTCTAGTTTGTGCGAATTTCAAATCATATATATCTGTGTGAATAAGTTCTAGAGGAGCGGTATTCCTTTCGACAGATAAAAAAAGAAGCTTTGTAAGTTTTGCCTCTACGCACACCTTACACTTATGTTGAGGGTTTACATCGATAGACGGCAACAACTCCAATTTTACCAACATTTGGATGTATTTGTAGTTAATGTGTCCTAATCTATGATGCCATAAATTAGAAGACTCAAGCAAATAAGAAGAAGCTTCAACTTTATTACTTGGACGCATTACAGACATATCGTTAACTTTGAAGAGGCCTTCACAGACGAAGCCTCTCCCCACAAAAGTGTCATTCTTAGTAAGTACAAATTTATTGGATTCAAACACTAGCCTAAAACCAATATTAACCAATAAAGGTCCTGAAATTAAATTTCTCCTAATCTCAAGGACATGCATCACTTCATTCAGAGTGAGCTCCTTTCTAAAAGTCATCTTTAGGACAACTTTTCCTACCCCTAGCACGTCAGAGGAAGCGTTGTTTCCCATGAACAGCTTCTTGTAGTTGATCGGTGTATACGTGGAGAAGGGATTTCTGTTGGAACAGATGTGTCTGGTAGCACCTGTGTCCATCCACCACTGCATGGGATTCTCAACCAGGTTTGCTTCAAGCACCACCACTGAGAACTCCTCAATCATGTCGTCCAGAAGCGTGTCCTTGACGACGTTAGCATGTGCCTTGCCTTTAGCCTTAGCTTTCTGTTGTTGCTCGGTCTTGAGCTTGCGGCATTCCTTGATCATATGACCAGGTTTCCTACAGTGGTGATAGTTACCTCTGAACTTCTCCGCTGCTTGGGTCTTGTCGTCTTTATGGAACTTTCGCTTCTTGCTTGGGTTCCCTTTGGCCTCAGCCAGATTTGCCTTTGCCTCAGCAGGTTGTTTACCCCTAGGCAAGGCCTTCTTATTATCTTCCTGAATTTGAAGTTTGATAATAAGTTCTTCAAAGGTCATCTCCTTTGTCTTGAGCTTTAAGTAGCTCATAAACTCATTCCACGAAGGAGGTAACTTTTCAATCAGCGATGCAACCAAAAACTGCTCATTTGGTTTCATTCCTTCCAAATCTAGGTGATGTAGAATCATTTGGAATTCCTGGACTTGGGACATCACTTTCTTACTATCCACCATTTGAAATTTCAGAAATTTTCCAACGATGAATTTCTTAGTACCCGCATCGTGTGCGTTGTACTTCTTTTGCAGTTTTTCCCATAGCTCTTTGGCAGTGCCAACGGTGCAATAGACCATGTGTAGAGAGAGTCTGCCAAGCAGTTCAATATGTAATTCTTACACATAAAATCACTATGATTCCATGCATCAAGAACCATCTTCATGCCATTAATGACATGGATACCAAGGCCCCCTTCAGCCGTTTCAATAGCCGAAGGGTCCATTTCATCTCCAGATTTTGGAGGATCTTCCGTTAGGAACCGGGCCATGCCCATAACAGTCAAGTAGAACGTCATTTTCTGCTGCCATCTCTTAAAGTTGGAGCCCATGAATTTTTCAGGGCGTTCATGGTGGAAGGCAGAAGGTGGAGCAGTAAAGGCACTGGATGTGCCTTGAGCAGCAGTGGGGAAGGTAGATGAGTTGCCTTGAACAGTAGCGACAGAAGGAGGGAAGGCAAATTTTTTGTCTTGAGTGGCAGCAGCAGCAGCAGCGGAATCAGTCACGTTTCCAGTCATGTTTCGAAGCAGTTACAGCAAGCCAATCTTGTCTTAAACAAAGTCTCCAACATGCGGAACCCTAGTGTTTAAGTCATTAAAGATGGTTGGACGCAACTCTCGCCGAAGGCAAATTTCCAACACAACTTTACCAAGTTGAAGATTTTCATCAATCAATAGCATGTTTAAGCTATGGAATTATGCAAAAAAAAAAATATAATAATAATAGTTCCATCCGGATGTGCTTAGTTTACACTTTCATCAAGACCATCCTAACATTAGGAATAACAAAAGTTTGACAAGGCTTGGTACAATGATACCATCTTATAGCTAGAGTAATAAATATTTCCAAAGATACTTCAAAAGAATCAACTTGCTTCTTTTCTTCCATATATAAAGTATTCCTCTTTCTTGATTTTGAAGATTGCTCGTTGCTTTCTAGCTTGTGGAACCTTTTGCTTTGACACCATATTTTGCTTTGATTACTATTTTGTGAGGGTTATTTCATATATAGATATGTAATTATTTTTTTCGATTCTTTGATAATAAACAAAGTAGGTTGTATGATTCTTTCTTAGCGACCAATTGTATCGATTCTCCATCTCCCCGATGCCCGAATAAATAACCCTCACCCCTCCCTTTTCTCTTCTAAAGTTTTGTCAAAGTTAATGCTTGAGATTAGATCTACACTACAACATTTTCTTAATTTTGCAACCATTTGACATATTATGTTAAGTAATGAAAGTAAATATTTAATTGTTTTATTGATTAATGACAAAAATAAGGGATTTGTACACAACAACACAGCATCCCAACAAAAAGCACAATAAAAAAATAATCCTTCTTTATTTTTTACTTTTAGCCAGTATGCAGTATAATTAATGTATAATTAACTATACAATCTGTACATAGTTTGTGTATATATTATACACTTATTATATAGGAGTATATGTTGTGCACTTATTATACACAGAGTATACACCGGCAATACCTATAAGTTGTTACAGTGAAAATTCTTTTAATCTGCTGGCTGAAAATGTATTAAGAAGCCAAAACCTAATGTTAGAAATAAGAACACTGATAAAAACTATAATGCATACGAAAAGAGCAAATGATTTATTTGCAGATTATAGCAACATAAGTCTTTTGTGTTGTGTGTGCAGGGTAAAATTTTAATTATTTTTGTAACATCTTGATATTTTCTCTTTCTATCTCTAACGGCAACAAACGCTCCCAACAAGTGGTGGTGGTTATTGGTGCTGGTGGGGATGGTGTTAGTCAATAGTATTGGTTGTGGGTAGTAGCCAGTAGCTACTAGTGATGATGATTGGCAATAATGGTTAACGGTGGTTGGTTGATGGTGTAGTTGTTAGGCTGATGATTGTGGTGGATGATAGTATATAATAGCTAATGATAGTAGTGAAATAACGGTGGTTGGCAATATATAGTGGTGGATGATGTTGATTGTCGATAGTATTAGTGGTTGTAGTTGTGGCGGATGATAATTGATTGTGGTGATCGGCAACAATGATAAGTGTAGCTGAGAATAGTGATTGTGGACCGTGGATGGTGATAGTTGATAATAGTAAACGACGGCAACCGCTAGCAATAAATTGAATAAAATTGTGGTGAACTATCATCTTTGCAGAATATTTGAATAAATATCGTAATGTTATTAAGGCTTTATTCTAAATATTAATTATTCAAATTTATTCATAGGCATTAAGTGATTGTATAATTTTAAAAAACACTTAATAATTAAATTTAGACTTAATCATTAAATTTAAAATATATCTCAAATACAAATATATGAGGTCGACTTATAAGACTAGGTTAGAACTAGATCAGTAGTCATATCATATATCATATCCAAGTTAGATTAGATCTTTAGAGCACTATAGATGTTGGTTTTTAAGAGAGTGATCATATTATTTTTCCAAGGAATTGGAGACGGGTAGACCAAGAAAACCCAGGTGTTAGAGCAATGATAGTATCTTCACACGTGGATTACGATTTTCTTTGTGGTTTCCAAAGTCTCATTGTCCAGTTGTGTGTGAAAGCACAGAAATTTATATATATTAGACTTTGTTACATTTGAAACCACCACTAGTTGTTTTCTATTTTCTGTTTTTTCTCCTCTGTTAGTGCATAAGGAAATCTTCTTAAACTCTATATTTAATGTTAGTATCGCTACCGAAAGAGATCTAAGAATCCCTAAAGTTGTCAGACGTATCAATCATGAAGATTACATTATTTTCCCATTCTTGGTTATCACCTACCAACTATTATAATTAATGTGCTACCACATGTTTCCAACATATCTCGAGTCCTTTCAATGCCTATTACAAAATTCGATTGCTTGCAAATATTGTGGATAGGTTTCTATATACATGTCAAATAGCTATTTATTTGGGACATCAAAAATGATTTCCCCATCTTGTTGAAACTTGTGCTCGTTTTCTTATTTTTTCCTCTTCATGATAGAATATCGTGTATAGTGTAATTAGAGTATGAAATTAATAATTATCATAATGGTAGAATTCTTGTACAAGTAGAATTAGAATATTAAAAATATAGTAGAAATATAATTTTTCATATTTGAAGATTGTAACTTGTATATATACCTCATTCATTAATGAAAATAATCAATGAATTATATTCTTTCATGGTATCAGAAGTCTAGATCTAAAATACCTTCCCTTCCCAATTTTCTTCTGCTACTCTCGACTCAAATTCCGAGAACCCTTTTCGGTTTCTGGTCGTCTTCTTCCTTATCCCTTCCCAAATTTTCTTCCAAATCCATAATTCTCCCATTGTTCTTTCATTATGTCTACGTCAAAGAACATGTTTCATCAAGCCCTTACAGTTTTCAACTTCGGGAACCACATCCCTATTGTTCTTGAGATGGAAAACGTCCAATACGCGACATGGGCAAAATTATTCAAAATTCATGCACGCTTGCATCAAGTCCTCCATCACATAATTCCCTCGACACCTGGCACAGAGGAGATGCCTAACCCCGAGGAAAGTCCTACGTTATGGACGACACTTGATGCTACCGTTCTCCAGTGAATTTATTCCACTATTTCTACCGACCTCCTACAAATGATCATTGAGCCCGAGGCTACGACAATGAAAACTTAAAATAGGGTACGTGATATATTCCAAGATAACAAGAATTCCCGTGTTGTCACCCTCGAGCAGGAATTTTCACATGGAAAGATTTTCCTAACGTTTCGGCCTATTGTAAAAGGATGAAAGAATTGGTAGACCAACTCCGCAACGATGGTGCGCCAGTTACCAATGATCGTCTTGTTCTGCAAATGGTTGCAGGCCTGTCTGAGGCCTATAACGGCGTTGGCACACTACTTCGTCAAAGTAACCCTCTACCACCCTTTTATCAGGCCATTCCATGCTCACGTTAGAAGAAACCGACTTAGCTAAAAAAGCGGTTACAGGTGCAAATTCCGTCGTAATGATAACCACGACAAATGACCCTCACTCATTCTCCAAGAATTCTGGCCAAAACCGCAACAACGGTAGCGGTAAAAAGGGTTAAAATCGTAAAAATAATGGCAAAAACCGCGGTGGCAATCGCGGTGGTAACAGAGGTGGCCGAAACAGTGATGGCAGCAGCAGTGGGTCGTAGGCCAACTGGTCCCAGCTGTAGGCCCCGTGGTCGTGGAACTAGGCTAGTGTTCATTGGCCCAACAATCCCTATTTTCCTCCCAGCCCTTACCCGGGTATTTGGGCCCGGGCCAAAGAATGTGCCGGCCCGGTTTCTGGTCCGAATACGGCAAACAGATTCACTTCTGGGCCGGGGCCACAGGCAGTTGCTTGGGCCTCGGCCTCCGCAGGCGTTCCAGGCAGTGTGCTCCACACCAACTCCGACAGATATTGAGGCCGCAATGCATACGCTTGGATTAAATCCTCCAGACGTGAATTGGCACATGAACACCGAAGCCACTTCTCACATGACGTCTAACCAAGGTACTCTCTCATCTTATTTCGATTTGAACAAAAAATGTGGTATTATTGTTGGTAATGGTTATTCAATTCCTATTCACGGTTATGGACATACAACTTTGTCTCCCCCACATCCACCTCTAGTTTTGAAAAATACCTTTCATGCCCCTAATTTAATTAAAAATTTGGTGTCTGTCCGAAAATTCACCACTGATAATTAGGTTTCTGTTAATTTTAATTCCTTTGGATTTTCTATGAAGGATTTCAAGACGGGGATACCTCTAATGAGATGCAATAGTAGGGGTGAGCTTTATCCTATCACAAACACCACCACTTCCGTGAGTCAAGCCATGTCGTCTACTTTTGCCGCACTTACTCCTTCCTTGTGGCATGCACGTTTGGATCATCCGGGATCGTCTATTATTTCTTCTTTGCATAAAAATAATTTCATTTCTTGTAAGGGTATGCGTAGTACTCCACTTTGTCCTTCTTGTCCGTTATGAAAACATGTTAGATTACCATTTGTAACCTTTACTTCTAGTACTTTGATGTCGTTTGACATTATTCATAGTGATTTATGGACATCCCCTGTGCTAAGTTTTGTGGGTCATCGTTATTATATCCTATTTTTGGATGATTATTCTAATTTTTATGGACCTTTCCTTTATCGAAAAGTCTCTGGTTTTTTTCACATTCTTAAAGTTTAGAGCATTCATCTGTACCCAATTTGAACGGAAAATTTAAAATATTCATTGTGATAATGGCAAGGAATATGATAATGGATTGTTTCGGGAATTTTGTGATGCTAATGGCGTAGTTTTTTATTTTTCTTGTCCTCATACGTCCTCACAAAATGGGAAAGCAGAATGAAAAATGCGTACCATTAATAATATTGTACGAACTTTATTAGCCCATGCTTCTGTACCCCCTTCTTTTTGACATCATGCACTACAAATGGCTACTTACCTCCTTAATGTACTTTCTACCAAAGGATTATCATATAATTCTCCCCTTAAAGTTCTCTATAATAAGGATCCCTCGTATTCTCATCTTAGGGTCTTTGGGTGCTTATGTTATCCACTTTTTCCGTCAACTACAATCAACAAACTTCAGGACCGTTCTACCACTTGTGTATTTTTTGGGTTATCCGTCTAATCATCGTCGTTACAAATATTTTGATTTATCATCTAATAAAATCATAATTAATCGCCATGTTATTTTTTATGAAACCCAATTTCTTTTTGCTAAAGTGAGTAGTCCCGTGCCTAGTTCATATAATTTTTTAGATCACGAGGTCTCACTATATATTATCCACCATTTTTCCGACTTGTCCCGTAACCAAAATATGTCAGCAGGCCCACTGCATGTTGCCCACAATCTACCGTAACCAATGTTCTGCCCAGTGGGCCGATGACATAGTCTAGTACCGATCTCGGTACTGTTCCAGTGTTTCACCCCAATCCCAAGCCTGTTACTGTTCCGATTTCAGTTGTTGGGCCGGCAGGCCCAATACCTGAGGGCCAGTCTGTCACCCACCCAAACATTGCCCAAAATCCACCCAATTCTACCTCGAGTCAAGGGCCCATTACTTGTAGTCAACAGAGTATTTTTAAACCAAAATGATATTTTAATATCAATTATAATGTCTCTAAATCCCCACTACCACGTAATCCTGTGTCTGCACTACATGACCAGAATTGGAAATAGGCTATGACGGACGAATATAATGCTCTTATAGAAAATAAGACGTGGGAGTTAGTGCCCTGTCCATCTGGTGTTAATATTATTCGATCTATGTGGATTTTTACTCATAAAGAAAATTCTGACGGTTCTTTTGAGAGGCATAATGCTCGTTTTGTAAGTGATGGTAAAACTCAACAGGTTGGCGTGGATTGTGGTGAGACGTTTAGTTCGGTAGTCAAACCGTCTACTATTCGTATTGTTCTCAGTTTGGCGCTCTTAAAAGTATGGCCCATTCATCAGTTGGATATGAAGAATACTTTTTACACGGTGATCTTAAGGAGACGGTATATATGCATCACCCTTGGGTTTTCGGGATCCCAATCATCCTCATCATGTATGTTTGCTGAAGAAGTCCTTGTATGGGCTTAAGCAGGCCCCACGGGCTTGGTATAAAAGGTTTGCAGATTATGTATCTACTATTGGGTTTTCTCACAGCCGGTCTGATCGCTCTCTATTTATATATCGTTGTGGTACTTCTCTGGGATACATTTTATTGTACGTAGATGATATTATATTGACTGTTTAGTCTAATAATCTGTGCAAGTCTATCATGTCACTTCTCAGTTCTGAATTTGCTATGAAAGACTTAGGACCCTTGAGTTATTTCGTGGGCATTGCTGCCACGCGTCATTCAGGTGGTCTATTTTTATCTCAAAGGAAGTATGATGCTGAGATTATTGAGAGAGGTGGTATGTCATCTTGTAAGTCTACTTCCACTCCGGTTGATACCAAACCGAAGCTCAGTCAATTTTGTCCCCTCTCTTCCGATTATTTGTTTGCGATTTTAAATATTTTTTGACGCCTCAAAAACAATTTTAATATACATACATATATATATATATATATATATATATAAGGCCTTTAATATCTTCATCTATTATCAATATCCTTATTTATTATTATTCGTATTTCTACTACCATTTGCCTTTTAATATCCTAATCATAGTTTTTACCATAATATTCTATGTTATTTTATTTTCGTAAAATATAATCTCCTTTTTTATTTTTATTTAAATTAAGCATTAAGCATTTCGCAAATATTATGTTATATTAAGTATGGAAGCCTGTTTAAAAATACTTAATATAACCTAGTCATTGTAATATAATCTAGTCATTGTAAACAGGCTTCCATAAGTATTTAAATACCATGTGATTGTAGGGTTTTGTTGGGTACAAAGCATATAAGTAAGGCACAACGGAAGTTTAAAATTTTGATTCTTACTTACCCTAACAATAATTCTAGTATGGTTATACAACAATTGGAACTTGTAACATAAATCATATACTTACAAGTTTAGATTTTCTGGAGTCTTTATCTACTGTGAGGTGCACACGCGGTTGCCATTCCGATTGCAAGCTCCAAGCCTCAATGTATTTCTCCTTCGGAAAGCTAGGAAATCCGGCAGAGGTTCGAGAGTATTTGATTCTAAGTCTCTAAGGCTTAGAATGTTTTCAGAAATTGGTGTAAAATAATGAAAGTGAATGCCTCTATTTATAGTTGAAAATTAGGTCAAAAATCGGATTAGAGTTTGACCTTAGGCATGGCCCAAACTCGATGCAGAGGCGTCGCGGCCCTAGGGTATGGGCGTCGCGACGCTCGACGTGCAGTTGCACTGCCTCGATTTACTTTCCGTGCATTCTTAATTAAATCTAAAATCCAATTTTGACTTAATTAATGTAATCATTATTCATTTAAATGTCTCGATTCCAAATCGAACATTTTAATTACTCTCTCAATACATCCTTAGATCAAAATGGACAATCGACATAGTGTGACCCTACATGTCTTCTCATATTGACATTAATCAAATTAAGGTCTACGCGGAACTCCTAGACGGCGCCGGAAGACTAACTCAATATGTGAAGTACGTTTACGCGAATCTAGTAAACTTAACCTTTTTGTGGTAAGATAAAATCCTTTCATTCATGACACACCCAATCAAGCTTAGGATTTGTCAAGTGTATATCCAAATGGATTAATCATTGTATCTCATCTATATTAGTTGACGACTAGACCATATTCTAAATATGTCTATTGCGTTGGCCAACGACTTAGTCAACCTAGTATCACTGAGAATCCGAGTGTTCTCTCGAATATACATCCGAGGAATGAATCCTAATCTTGGATCAACTACCACCTTCAATCCACATCGTAATGTACCCAATACAAGTTGTGTCTCAACCTATAAGGCATTTGAGCTTAGGACGGGATCAAAGTACATTACTTTGTAGACAAGGCGTGTATTGACCTCAAGTCTAAGGACTTCTATCTCCCACACGCTGATCATACTTTAGACAAGTATAACAAATAGTATATCAGCATGGTATACCAATACTTCCAAAGTATCCATGTGTCCATCACAAGTAGTCATTACTCGTAGAAGGTGAGACATACTACATCCTCTAAGGATGCGATGCATACCACATGTCGACTTATCATATATCATCGATATTCCATTCTCGATGATCATTAGTCGAGGCTACTTTAAGAGTTACGCTCTATCATCAATATCTCACTCTATTAATGACAACGTAAGCTCAAGGATGCACATTGATGAATAATTACAAATAATCAAATAATAATTCAATAATTAAAATGCCAAAATATTAATCTCCATTAATAATAATATGAATGTGTATAAAGTACATTTGTCCTAATACAGATTGTCTCTAGGACATAAATATAATTTCAATCTCCCACTTGGCCTAGAGCCAATCTCCAACATATCTAATACCTATATTCTCAAAATGACTATTATGCTTAACTAAGCTTAATGGTTTAGTGAATGCGTCAGCTAGATTATCATCTGTGGGAACATAGTCTAATCTAATCTCTTCAGTCTCCACCATCTCCCTGAGTATGTGGTACTTCCTTGGTACATGCTTGTTTCTGTTGGTTGATCTTGGTTCCTTAACTTGCGCAATAGTACCAGTGTTGTCGCAATAAACCGTTATTGGACAAGTGGCACTTGGAACAACCCCTAGTTCCTTCAGGAACTCAGATATCGCGACAGCTTCTTTACCAGCTTCCGATCTAGCAATGTACTCAGCTTCTGTTGTCGAGTCAGCAGCTGTAGCTTGTTTGGAACTTTTCCAGCTCATTTCTCCACCATTGAAAATGTATGTGTAACCTGATTGAGATTTGTAGTCATCAACATCTATTTGGAAACTAGCATCAGTGTACCCAGTACATACCAGCTTTCTCTTATCCACCATAGACTAAGAAATATTCTTTAGTTTGTCTAAGATACTTAAGAATACTCTTGACTTCTTTCCAGTGTTCTTCCTCTGGATTCTGCTGAACTTGCAAGTCATACTAAGTGCAAAGGCCACATCTGGCCTTGTACAGGTCATGGCATACATGATCGATCCTATAGCCAAATCATATGGGATCATTTTCATGCGTTCAAGTTCTATAGAATTAGAAGGACTATCCTTCTTAGATAACTTGATTCCTTGTCCCATAGGTAGACCGCCTTTTTTGGAATTTTCCATAGAAAAATGTCTAAGAACTTTGTCTATGTAGACTGACTGTGACAGCCCCAACAATCTGTTAGGTCTATCTCTATAGTTCCTAATCTCCAGAATGTAGCAGGCTTCACCTAAATCCTTCATCATGAATGTCTTGGACAACCACTCTTTTACTGACTGCAGGAGAGTCTTATTGTCTCCCATTATTAATATGTCATCTACATATATGATAATGAAGGCAATACTCTCATCCTTGCGTTTACTATAAACACATGGATCTTCTTTGCTTTTGACGAAATCAAACGATTTGATAGCCTTGTCAAAGTAAATGTTCCAACTCCTTGAGGATTGCTTAAGACCATAAATGGACTTTTGTAGCTTGCATACGACATTTGGTTTGGACTCAATTGAAAAAACCTCAGGTTGTTTAATATACACTTCCTCAACTAGATTACCATTAAGGAATGCAATTTTAACGTCCATCTGCCAAATGTCATAGTCATAATATTCAGTTATTGCAAGCAAAATCCGAATGGACTTAATCTTAGCAACAGGTGAAAATGTTTCATCATAATCGACCCCGGGCCGTTGATTATAACCTTTAGCCACCTGTCTTGCTTTATAAGTCTATACCTTGCCATATGCATCAATCTTCTTCTTGAAGACCCATTTGCATCATATGGGTCTAACCCTTGTTGGCAAATCAACCAAGTTCCAAACTTGATTTATGTACATCGAGTTCTCAGATTTCTGGATTCTTGCCATATCAATCAATGTCTAACATAGCTTCGTTGTAGGTTGTAGGTTCATCGGCATCAGGAATATCTATCTCATTGTGAGTTTCAACAAAGAGATTAAGTCTTTCAGGTGGACGACGAGTCCTAGTGGTCCTACGGAGTTGAGTATTCTGCGTTTCAGTGTTTGTTGTATTTTGACTGTGAGAAGGTCTTTTTGTGTTGGACAATCCATCACCTTGAGAGCTTTCAGGAATGTCATTTTCATGTATTTACTGAATGGAATGATGTACAACCATTGTATCATCTTCCATTGGTTGTGTATGAGAGTCTTGCATTTCTGCACTATCTCTCATAACACTCACACTGGCTGAAGGGCGTACTCTAAGTACCCAATCTTCACCAGATACTCCCACTGAATCCTTGTTTAGGTCATTCGACAAGGGCTCATTTTCTGTGTTATCTTGTAGTTCTTGAATTTCTTCAAGTTCTATCTCTGTGCAACTATGTTCCTTGTAGACATATTCTTCTTCAAGGAAAGTTGTGTTCCTGGAAACAATGACCTTATTTTCTCCAGGAAGATAGAAGTAGTATCCCTTAGTTTCCTTTGGATACCCCCACAAAATAATATTTCTCACTTTTAGATTCCAACTTGTCAGTAAGCATCTTCTTTACATATGCAGGGCACCCCCAGGATCACATGTGTTTAAGTGCCGGCTTCTTGCCGTTCCATATTTCATATGGAGTTTTCTCTACTGACTTTGAAGGAACCATGTTCAGAATATAAATTGAGCTTTGCAATGCATATCCCCAAAGGTATGTTGGTAGAGTTGAGAAACTCATCATGGATCTAACCATATCTAATAGGTTCGATTTCTCCTTTCGGCAACACCATTCATCTGTGGAATTCCAGGAGGTGTCCATTGTGATTGGACTCCATGAAGCTTCAAATAATCCAGAAATTCTTTACTTAAGTATTCACCTCCTCAACCGATTGAAGTGTCTTCATACTTGTTTCAAGTTGCTTCTCTACTTCTAACTTGTACTCCTTGAATTTCTCAAAGGCTTCGGACTTATGTTTCATAAGATACATATGCCCAAACCTTGTGAAATCGCTTGTAAAAGTGATGAAGTAAGGAAAGCCTCCCTTAGCTTGAGTTGAAATTGGCCCACATACATCAGTATGGACCAACTCAAGTACCTCTTTGGCTCGTACCCCTTTCCCAGAAAGTGGTTTGTTGGTCATCTTTCCTCTCAAGCAAGATTCGCAGTTACCATAAGACTCCAAGTCAAATGGTTCGAGGTAGTCTAACTTCATCAATCTTGCTATCCTTGATTCGTTGATATTACCAAGTATGCAGTGCCATAAGTAGGTGGGGTTTATTGGATTACTTATCTTAGCCCGTTTGTTTTGCACATTAAAAATTTCACGACTACAGTTTAAAATATACAATACATCCACAAGTGGAGTCTTTCCACAAACAAAATCATTAAAAGACAGTACATAACTGTCATTGGCAATGAATGAGGAAAACCCCTCAATGTCCAACATTGGGATGGAAATGATATTCCTCGTTAATAAGGGAACAAAATAACAATTCTAACTTCCTCAATCTTCCTTATCCTTGATTCGTTGATA
Source organism: Anisodus tanguticus (assembly GCA_034509755.1). Taxonomy (NCBI): domain Eukaryota; kingdom Viridiplantae; phylum Streptophyta; class Magnoliopsida; order Solanales; family Solanaceae; genus Anisodus; species Anisodus tanguticus. The sequence goes on from CM067544.1 coordinate 19,323,564, forward strand.
TGACCAAGTCTATAGTGCCATAAGTAGGTGGGGTTTCTTGGATTACTTATCTTAGCCCGTTTGTTTTGCATATTGAAAATTTCATGACTACAGTTTAAAATATACAATCCATCTACAAGCGGAGCCTTTCCATAAACAAAATCATTAAAAGACAGTACATAACTGCCATTGGCAATAAATGAGGAAAACCCCTCAATGTCCAACATTGTGATAGAAATGATATTACTCATTAATGAGGGAACAAAATAACAATTATTTAGTTCTAAACAAAAGCCTGAAGGTAAATCTAGTCTATAAGTTCCCACGCGTTCAGCATCTACTCATGCTCCATTTCCAACGCGCGGTCTACCTCCCAAGGTCCAACATTTCTGTTTTTAATTAGGTCCTGCACATTACTACAAATGTGCGAGCCACAAGCGGTATCAAATACTCAGCAGTGGGAGTTACTTGTAGACATATTTATTTCAATGACAAACATACCCTGTCCAGTAGAGGTAGAAGCACCTAGTGTTCTGCCTCCTCTTGAGCCGTGTAGTCCTTCTTTAGAGCATACGCTGGTATTTGTCCCTTTTCGTTCAGCTTACATTTGAAAGGGTCTCCCAACAGTTCATACTCCATTGTTTGAGTCTGTTTTTCATAGAGATTCTTCAAGTGTTCTAGCATTTCGTTGGGGGCCATGTTTTCATATTGCCTCTGTAACTCCATAGTCATGGAAGACAACATTACACATTTTGCCAAGGTAGCATCGTTCAATTGTTTCTGATAAGTCACCTTGTCAAACAGGGAATACTCATCAGAGTTTTCAGCAGGGACTGTGGGGAATACTGTGTCTAACACATACTCAATTCTTTCTAGTTTTAACGCCAATCGCAAATTTCTTAACCAGTCAGGGTAATTTGGTCCAGTAAGTTTGTTCATTTCAATCAACATTTTCAATGATAAGCTCGACATCTTTAGTAATCTAAAGAATTAGATAGACCGGAAATCAAATTCAAAATCTATTTCCTATTATACACATTCATTTAGGCTAATCAACAAGGTCTTTTGTTTAATTAGCTCCCACTATTTTAACATACTCTTCGACCCCATGGAAGAATACAAACTCATGTCAAATATGCTCATAATGGGTCATGATCCAGGTTCATGCTATCTCCGCATTTGTTGTGGCTGATAACTTCAATAGCACAACCTGGTAGGTCTCTAAACCAATTACAAACAATTTGTAACTCATGTTTGATCGAATGTTCTAAACAGTCGATCTGTGTCCCTCGGCTTGTCCGACACTGTGGCGCCAAGACAGCCTAGTAAGTCAACCCCGTTATGTGACTGCAATTATGTATCTAAGTGAGTTTTGCCTTATAGAGCAAACACTGTGGTGTAAATACTCATGAAGGTTTATCACCTACTTCTACATTTAACATGCATCTATGAAAGAGTCTGAGTCCAGGTAGACTTAGAGCAAATGCTGTGGCATAAATACTCATCTCGCCGAAAAGGATTTTGCACTACAATCAATTATAACGGACGACTCGTTCATTTCGAATGAGACTTGTATTAAATTTTTGGGGAACATTTTAATTTTAGGGTTCTAACCAAGATCAACATTTTTATGCCATATCCAATATCACATCTTAACATCATGCAAACTAAGTACACATATAGTTTGGGAACCGTCAACCCAATATGCATGATAGAAGATAGTTTAATCAAACACTGGGTGTCGCCTGCCCAGACAGTTATAGCGGATACTATTCTAGAAACGTAAATGAAAAACATTTTGACATTTAGCACATAAACAGTATACTTATCAAATAATATACTGTATAATAATATTTTTGGGTTAAACATTTTGAACTCAAATTTTTTTTTCTGGACAGGTGGGGCCGCGGCGCCACTGAGGCAGTAACCAAGTTTTTAGAAAAATTGCACTAGCGTCGCGGCGCTCCACTATGGAGTCGCGGCGCCTGTTGTCCGGTAAGTTCAAAATTTTGAAAACGATGTATCAGAGTCGCGACGCTCCACCATGGAACCGCGGTGCCGCCTTGAAACCATAGCCAACACCGCGGCGCCCTATCATAGGGTCGCGGCGCCGACGTCCTGACAAACGTTTCTATGTTGATTTTCAAAAAATCATTCAACCCCTAAATCCAATTTAGGGATCAATTCACAAGTCCTTAATCATCACCCACCATTATCAATAACGCCCATTCGACCATCATCCATTCTTACTCGTTCTTAGTCGTGCATAGTGCAATAAGCCGAACAACGCACTTTGGCTTAGTTCGAGTTAGATTGGAATGACTTCATCGAGTTAGATTGGAATGACTTCATCGAGTTAGCGTAGGAGATAATTTAGGGTAACATCAAAAGGTCAACATTTGTTCAAGACATATAGGATTTCAAAGAACCTCATTTTAATCTAATTTTATGTTCAACCCATATTATTATTTTATTTAATTGTTATATGACCATTAAACCAACTCTGGGCTTTGATACCACTGTAGGGTTTTATTGGGTACAAAGCATATAAGTAAGGCACAACGGAAGTTTAAAATTTTGATTCTTAGTTACCCCAACAATAATTCTGGTATGGTTATACAACAATTGGAACTTGTAACATAAATCATATACTTACAAGTTTAGATTATCTGGAGTCTTTATCTACTGTGAGGTGCACACGCGGTTGCCCTTCCGATTGCAAGCTCCAAACTTCAATGTATTTCTCCTTCGGAAAGCTAGGAAATCCGGCAGAGGTTCGAGAGTATTTGATTCTAAGTCTCTAAGGCTTAGAATGTTTTCAGAATTTGGTGTAAAATAATGAAAGTGAATGCCTCTATTTATAGTTGAAAATTAGGTCAAAAACCGGATTAGGGTTTGACCTTGGGCTTGGCCCAAAATCGACGCAGAGGCGCCGCGGCCCTAGGGTATAGGCACATCGGCGCTTGATGAATTTCTGCACTGCGTCGTAGCCCTAGGGTATGGGCGCCGCGGCGCTCGACGTGCAATCGCACTGCCTCGATTTACTTTTCGTGCATTCTTAATTAAATCTAAAATCCAATTTTGACTTAATTAATGTAATCATTATTCATTTAAATGTCTCGATTCCAAATCGAACATTTTAATTACTCTCTCAATACATCCTTAGATCGAAATGGACAATCGACATAGTGTGACCCTACATGCCTTCTCATATTGACATTAATCAAATTAAGGTCTACGCGGAACTCCTAGACGGCGCCGGAAGACTAACTCAATATGTGAAGTACGTTTACGCGAATCCAATAAACTTAACCTTTATGTGGTAAGATAAAATCCTTTCATTCACGACACACCCGATCAAGCTTAGGATTTGTCAAGTGTCTATCCAAATGGCTTAATCATTGTATCTCATTCATATTAGTTGACGACTAGACCATATTCTAAATATGTCTATTGCGTTGGACAACGACTTAGTCAACCTAATATCACTGAGAATCCGAGTGGTCTCTCGAATATACATCCGAGGAATGAATCCTAATCTTTGCTCAACTACCACCTTCAATCCACATCATAATGTACCCAATACAAGCCGTGTCTCAACCTATAAGTCATTTGAGCTTAGGACGGGATCAAAGTACATTACTTTGTAGACAAGGCGCGTATTGACCTAAAGTCTAAGGACTTCTATCTCCCACACGCTGATCATACTATAGACAAGTATAACAAATAGTATATCATCAGGGTATACCAATACTTCCAAAGTATCCATGTGTCCATCACAAGTAACCATTACTCGTAGCAGGTGAGACATACTACATCCTCTAAGGATGCGATGCAGATCATATGTCGACTTATCACATATCATCGATATCACATTCTCGATGATCATTAGTCGAGGCTACTTTAAGATTTACACTCTATCATCAATATCTCACTCTATTAGTGACAACGTAAGCTCAAGGGATGCACATTAATGAATAATTACAAACAATCAAATAATAATTCAATAATTGCAAATGCCAAAATATTAATCTCCATTAATAATAATATGAATGTGTATAAAGTACATTTGTCCTAATACATATTGTGTTTTCTTTTACTTTTAAAGCCATGATATGAGATAAATAAGGTCCGAATGTGTAACTCTTTACTTGTCTGAATATCATATGCTAGGAAGAGACACATTTTTCAGTTCTTCAGGGATTTAAATGTATGTTTGACAATCTGTTTAGATGTGACTCTGAGATCAATGGATAATTTGGAGTAGGTTCAATTTTTAATACCCTTGCTAGATTGTTGTGAACCTCTGCATATGAGCTTAAGTTAGTAGATTGGAGCTTTTTGTATTCTGGACCTTTGTTTTGACTACTTAAAGGTAAAATGTGAGACTTGGATATCTAGATCATGCTCTCTTAACTGATCCACATCTTGTAGTAGTGATTTGGCTATTTTATGTCATTGCTTTGGCTTGTAATGTACTTGATGATCATCTAAATCATGTTATGTCTAGTATAATCTCAAATATGTATATGTGCTTTAGTACAGAATTTATTGGGAGCTTGTTGAGTAGCATCAAGGTTCCAAGGGTGGATTAGTTTTGGCTTTTGCACTTGAATAACATGTTCATGTATTCTGCCTATGGTTTAAGGATATTATAGAAGTATATTTGTCTTTGTGAATTAGGTATGATTTACTTTAAGGTATTAGCATGCCTAAGATGGTCTAAGTATGATTGTATGGGCTTGCATATGTATAAATATGAACACCTGTTAATTGATTTTAGCGCATATTGGGTTGGTATGTTTCCCTCCTTCAAGTCTAAAAATTATATGTTTGGATCTGCTTTCTATTTATGCGTGTTAATTGTTCCCTGAGGCCCGACAACATATTACCCTTCATGAATCATTTATTTACATTTTTTCTTATGCATATTTTTCATGTTCCATCTACTAACCCTTTTCTTTTCTTTTGTTTACATGAAATGCATTGGGAGCAACGAAGAGTCTCATTATGAGACTCATCATGGAAATTGTCAAAACGAAGACCCACATCTACGTTCATTGCACTTTCCTGCACTAGGGATTTCTAAATAAACAGGGCGGGATGACATCGTCATCCGCCCTAGTCACTGCTTTAATTCTTTAATACCTCTCTTTTATTTTATTTTATTTTTCCTGTTGTAATTTAATTATTCAAACTTTGTGCGATCATGGGAATACTTAGAATAATTAAGCCTTGAATTGATAGATTAATAGGGTAGTTTAAAATTGGAAATCCGCCGCTAGTTTATTTATTTTAGGCTCGGATAGTTTAAAATCAGAAACCCGCCTCTAGCTTATTTATTTTAGGCTCGTCATGCATGTTTAAAAATTTCAAAACAATTTGGTCATCCTTTATTAGCATTATTAATCATACAAACAAACTTTTGTTTTTTATCCGATTTGCGATTTAAAATGACTTCCATATAAATCACTTATTTGCATTACCAAACAATTTGCTCTTCTCCTTACTATCAATTGCCAAAATAGGTGTTTTATGGACAATGTCATAAAAATGCATGCTTTTATCCAAAAAATTAATTTTTACATGTATTTTATAAAAAATGCCGTGCATTCTCTTTTTCGGATTTTATGCCGGGAATTTATTTCTCAAAACCGCAATCACCTTTGCGGGATTCCTCAAAAAGAATAAGTGGTAAAAATCTTTACGTTGTCAAAATGCATCTTTTAATTAACTATTTGCAACATCCTTTTAATTAATTTTATATACTTTTAAACATGTGTTTTTACTTAGCATAATAATTAACCTAAGTTTGACCAGATAACTGTAGTTAGCGGATCTTATAGGATGCCTAACCCCTTCCCTTTAGGATAATAAAAAACCCCTACCCAGAATCTCATAGATTAACAGACTATCAATCAGAGTTTATTTTGCAGCATTTATGTTAACATTTAGGTTCCCTAATTCACCGTAGAATAATTAGGTGGCGACTCATTAAGCTTTAATTAATTTAGGAATCACCAATACGTCACAACCATGTTGGATCCCCCTCCCTCGCGGGAAGGTGGTCAAAAGCGGGTGCGACAGGGGCATTTCAGTATCTTACTTTCACGAGACATGATATTACTTATGCAGTTCAGCATGTGTGTTTATTCATGCATGACCCACAGATTGAGCACATGCATGCTCTCAAACGCGTTATACGGTACATCCAGGACACACTTGATTATGGATTGCATTTATATCCTTCTTCTGTCTCTACTCTTGTGTCATATACAGATGTTGATTGGGGTGGTTGTCCTGATACCAGATGCTCGACATCTGGTTATTTTATGTTTCTTGGGGATAACTTGGTCTCGTGGTCTACGAAACGCCAAGCTACATTATCGCGATCCAGTGTAGAGGCCTAGTATCAGGCGTGGCTAATGTGGTGTTTGAATCATATTGGTTGTGTAATCTTCTATTAGAACTACACTTTCCCATTCAGAAAGCTACCTTGGTCTATTGTGATAGTGTTAGTGCAGTCTATATCTCTGGCAATCCGATCCAACATCAACGCACTAAACATATCGAGATGGATATTCACTTTGTTCGCGAAAAGGTAGCTCGTGGACAAGTATGCGTTTTACATGTGCCCTCCAGATACCAAATTGCTGACATATTTACGAAGGGCCTTCCCTCGGTTTTATTTGAAGATTTTAGGGATAGTCTCAGCGTCCGTCAACTGCTCGCTATGACTGTGGGGGTGTGATAGAATACCGTGTATAGTGTAATTAGAGTATGAAATTAATAATTACCATAATTGTAGAATTCTTGTACAAGTAGAATTAGAATATTAGAAATATAGTAGGAATATAATTTTTCATATTTGGAGATTGTAACTTGTATATATACCTCATTCATTAATGAAAATAATCAACGGATTATATTGTTTCACAATGCCTATTACAAAATTCGTTTGCTTGCAAATATTGTGGATAGGTTTCTATATACATGTCAAATAGCGATTTATTTGGGATATCAAAAATAATTTCCCCATCTAGTTGAAACTTGTGTTCGTTTTCTTATTTTTTCCTCTTCATAGTTAATTAGTAAAAATTTCAACCAAAGAATTTGTACTTTGCATAATTAATTTCGTGCTTTGGAGATGGCTTCTAGATTAAATTCTGGCGCTTTATATTGGTCTTTTGGAATATGGATTCTCAATCAGTAATTGTTTATGTTAATATAGGTGAGCTTAGTTTTTCACATCTAAGCACTTGATTAGTTCATTGAACAAGATATAAGTCAGATATAATACAATATATAGCATTACATCATCTACAATAATACTAATGACACACTGAGATAAGTTTAATTAATTATGATCGACTAACAACGGACAACTATGAAGCATGGTGGACCTCAACATCAATAATAAGTCCCTTCAATCATATTCATTGAGAGGAAGATAAGCAACAAGAGGTTAACTATAATAAACAACTTGTAACGGAGCACCTTCCAAGCTCTACAAAAATTCATTAAAAATGAAGTTCAAGTCATAATGATTATCACCAATAATTACATAAAATATGAACAAAAAATAGCGCATTCAAGTTAGGGCTAGTAAATTAAAAGGGTAACAATTAATTAGGTGAGATATTGCTGGCAAAAGGAACTTATATAACACGTCAATTCATCCATATTTTAGCGGGTTGAATGAGATACTTTAAAAGGGTAAAATTTGGACTCCAACACATATTTAATCCGTAAAAATATGTACAAATATGAGTAAAACATAGGTGAAAATGGATTAGCCACATACATGTTGGAAATTAGCCTTTGGCGGGGAGATGCGTCCACCCATCTTTGATGAATTAAACACTAGTGTTTCGCATGTTGGAGACCTTGTCTCTTCGCACATGCATGATCTACGAAGTGAGTATATGACCGTAGGGCCAAGAATCGTCTAATTTCGTTGAGAAATGAAAGAGATATTGGTCCACGAAGTAAGGTGTTTGAGACATGGAAATGTGGTGTGGGACAAATCTACCACATCGGTGGGAATAGGAAGAATTGCTCTCTATATAAGTCTCTAATGTGGTAAAGGGTTTGGATCCCCAAGGGGTATCCCATGTGTTTAAAGGAGGGAAGACCTAGATGTGCTTGGGTTCAAGGCTAAGCCCACAAGCGCGCCGCCGCCCGCCCGTCCCGTCCGGTCCGGTCTCGGGTCGTGGGCTGTGGGCCTTTCTGATATTATCTTTTTTGACCAGAGAACTCGGCCAGATGTACAGTTTGGACCAGAATTCTTTTATATGTACAGCTTTGGTCCCCGAAGTTTCAATATTTACAGTTTGGTCCCCGAATTTCGGAGACTTTTTCTCGCCTACCGTTGGGATCGTTTTTTGAGGAATTAATCGCCCATTACTTGGCCGATTAACTCCTCCATTAACAGCCCATTACTTGGGCGCTTGGGCAACCTTTTCTCTATGCTATATATTGAGCTTCATTTGGCTCAATTCAAAGGGCGAATATAGACGAAAAACAGGCCACAAAACGGACGAAAAAGACACCGAAAAATCAGCAAACCAAAGGTGGCTAAAAAATCAGCAAACCAAAGGCTGAAAAATCAGCAAAACAGTGGCTGAAAATCAGTCAAAAACATAAGTGACCAAACCCTCACGTATACACAAGATATACACTACGAGAGACACACTATATACACAGAGACAAAAGAGAAGAGTAAAGAGAAACTCTTCCTTCCTATTCCATATATTCAAGCAAGTCGAGTCATATTTGTTTTCTTCGACAGTGCTCAACCTATTGGCTTTGTAGTGTTGAGATTAAAGTGTTGTTTTATCTTGGGAGACTATTGCCCGCTAACGTAAAAGCATATATACGGGGCAATCTTGTCTTAAGGATAGAGGGCTATCCTCGACTCAACACACAACGTTGTAACCTTCCAGATTTAGTTGTTTCTTGATTTCAGGATATCAAGATTCAAGACACAACATACTTGCGGCGCTTCTCAAAGTTGGCTTTGCAAGGTGATCAAGATTCAAGACACAACGCACTTGCGGCAGTTTTGAAGTTTGACCATTTATTTATCCTTTCGAACATTTGTAATAGTTATTTACATCCCGTACTGCTTTATAAAGTACGATAGAGTACCAACAACTTAAGACAAGATTGTGTTGTATTACTATTAGTGTTCGAAAGATGTCGGTCAAAAGTTGTGTGACCAAATCTGGATATGGCAATGGTTTTCTGGTAGAAGAGAGTGATGATGATGAACGTGTTCATGGTGTCACCGCTACCAAGACTGGTTGGAACAAGCGCTCTCGAGAGCCTGAGGATGTCAACTGGGACAAGAGGAGAAGACTGAAGATGTTATTCTATCTTGCAGCAGAAGGCCTATATCTGTCCCAGACAAAAGATCCGAATAATGGTAAGAAGGAAATGGACACTCAGTATGATGAAGTGTCTGAAGTGAGCCGTAATCCGAAAAGAGGATAAGTAGTTTTTCTTACTTGTCAAGAATAAAGATTAAATGATGTCTGATTAAAAATTGATTAAAGTAGGAGGAATATGAAAATAATTTATATTCCTTACGCTTTAAAGAAAAAAAAATCAGAAGTTTAATCTCATCTTCTTTCCCGTTTAAAGATTGGATTTTGTAAACGACTTAAAAAGATCCGTTCTTTTAAGTGTAATGATTAAAAGTGTGTAAAGTATGTTCGCACATACGATGGAGAGAGATCCACTAATCGTGCGAAAACCGTTACCACTCTTAAGTAAGCGCCAAGAATTATCTGGGCACCAATCATAACGGAAGAAGTCTAAAAGTTAAAGACGTTGAGCATGTCACACTATTTGGCGTAAGATCCTTCATAGGATGATATTGGACACTCGGTCATACAAAGCCTCCGGTGACCGGAGTGGGCCAAAATTCCTTTGATATAATGATATTGGACACTCGGTCATATAAAGCGTCCGGCGACCGGAGTGGGGCCGAATTCGTTTCACGAGAAAAGTAATGGACACCTAGTAAGGTGGGCCGAGTTTCCGTGTCTTAAATGATCCGAAGGCCTAAAGAAAGGCGGTGAAGAAATTGGACACTCGGTCCCGCAAAAGCAACTGCAGGTGGGCCGAGTATCGCGATCACATATGATCCGGTTACATCCTAACCACGGGCAAGAGGTTGTTCATGTGAAGCAACGCCACCTCTAAAGTAGAAGGGGTTGGAGAGGTTGTCCTCAATAGGACTTCGTGGAATGAGATCACTCTAAAATGAGGTGATACATGTCCCTAACTTGGTTTAAGGGACGCCGTTGGTCAAGCTAGTTTGAGACTAGTCCAATAGGTCTATAATAACTAAGAATGGTACAAGACGTCCGTAGCCAAATGAATGATATATTTGTAATCCGTGCATCTATGCCATCATAGATTAAGACACGTTAAATAGCAAGTCATTCAAAAGCTAACGATGTTGAGATTGTTGCCTTCGTCGACATAAACCCTCAAAATAAATGTGAGGTAGATGAAGAGGCAAAATCACCTTTCCAAATTCCGTCAAGGGAATAGCGAAAGAAGCACCGCTCCTCTAGAACTTAGTCACACCTAATTGGGTGATTTGAAGTTTATACAAAATAGGGGGGAGACAAGTACGTTGTGATCTTCATTGATGATGGTAAAACGTATGGAATCCTTTGTTTGTTGAAAAGCAAAGATGAAGTTGTTGAAGCGGATAAGCGCTACAAAGCGAGAAGTTGAAAATCAACTAAGCCTACGGATTGAGAAATTCGTAGTGATAGAGGGGGAGAATGTGAAGCATCGTTCATTAAACGAATGTTCATTTCTCACCTCAGTCCAACGGTGTTAGCCAAAGTCGTACGCCCAATTTATGTGGGGTTGCTTGGTAAAAGTTGGAATAATGAAATAGATCAAGTTGTACCTAAGATCGTAGATTGCATATCCACCGGATCTGCAATATAACGATAGTGATGATCGCCTCTTGGCGTCAAAGAATACTGAATTCTTTGAAGATCGCTTTCCTTGAAAAAGGAAAAAGGGAGTAATTGCTCAAGGTTAACAAGAACCCGCGAGGGCCTGACTGTCCGGAACTGGACGTTCCGTATCTACAGGACTCGAAAGTTGCTGGCTATCCGGAACTTAATATTCCAGATCTGCAGAACTCAGGGATTCTAGATGTTGAACCGAGAAGGAGCAAAGAGGGGACAAAGACTTGTTCCATACCTTCTAGCTTGTATGGTTGAGAACGAACCATGGACAATTAATAAATAATTGTCATCTCCAAAAGCGCTGCTTTGGAAAGAAGCTACAAAGAGAGAAATAGACTCTATCATATAGAACCATACTTGCGTAATGGTTGATCTTCCTCCGGAAAAGAACCTTTGGGTTGTAAGATGTGCTCCCCTCGTGAGTAGCTTCACATCCGGGCCATTGCGTCTTGCGTGGCATGAATGTTGAATTAGCCTTCCAAACCGTAGAGTTGGAAGAAGAGAATCGACTTGGTTTGCTTGGATTTGTTGGGCTTCTTCCCCGAACTTTCATTTTGGTCCCCGAAATGTTTACATTTTGGTCCCGAAAGTTTCGTATAAAACAGAACAATGAATCGACCACGAAACATTGACTCTGAAGTTAGAATGCCAACAGTTGGAGAATCAACAGTCTAAAAGTAAAAGTCATATTGAAACAAAGTCTCGATATGAAAGATATGGGTATCACAGATGACATCTTTGGAATTGGATTTCTAAGACATCTAACGGACTGGTCGATAGTTGACAGTCTCGTTGAAGCCACCAATGGATATGAATCATAGAACTGATTGGAATCATGGTGCACCCATAGACAAGGAGCGATATGCTCGGTCACGTGTAGTTCAATGTATTGTACACACTACAACCGACCCGGTATCGTCTTCCAAAGCGCATCGATTGAACTAAGGTTCACCGATGATTTCAATACATGATCAATAGAAAGGCGTTAAGTCGGATATGACGATATCCGAATTATTCACTTATCTACGGATTATAGTATTCTGGATGTCCAAATGTTCGAGAGAACACTTTGTGATGCAACCGGACATCGTATATGAAGAACACCAAAGCCACAAGTAAATGTGTATGGTGGTTCTTGGAAAATCCTCTAAGCAAACTTGCATCGGCCGATTCATGATGGAATCGGGGTTTATCGCTTTATACAAAGCATGAAAGAAGTTGAGTAACTTCACGACTCTTTAGAGGACGTCCCTTATTGGGAGAAACCCGTGCCTTCAGCAGCTTATACATCGTGGCTAGCCGGTCGGCTTCGGGAAGGACACGGATGACGGCGTCCGGACATATCTTTTAGGATCCGTCGGAGACATAAGACCGTATGGCGGTTGATCATCACGGGTGTCACATCCTTGTTTACTAACTAAGGGACTACCCGAGATCAAGTGTTCTCGCTCGTCTAGGGGAATTGGCTTAAAACCCAAACAATACGAACCTTTGCGGTGGAAACCCAACCATACCGATTGGAGATCCCAAGAATGTGGTTCAATGGGAAAACTAAGCGGCAAAAGGTTCGGTTGAGCGCTTCGGTGGAAGCAAGAAGCACTTCGGATGATGATTTCGTACGGAAACATGAATCCAAAGTCGTTCCCGCGATAGACATTAAAGTGCTGCCCGTGGTGGGTAAAGGTTAAGCTTCCAAACCTTTAAAAGATCCTCAAACGGTTGAGGTTAAGGTTGGGGGAACTTTTAATGATTCCTAACACTTGTGAAGTGGGGTATAGCAGGATACCTTGTAGGAGATCACCTATTTAAGTGCGAGGATGGCCGACTCAAATGAACGCACTTAAGAATCCAAGTGTGTCCATGGCCACAACGGACAGAAACGTAAGAAGGAAAATGAATAAGAAGAGTTATTGTGTTGATATCGTTGTCTTGGCTTACACTAAACACTGACGGTTCAAGACATCACGTTCACCGCGCAGTAAGTAAGTCCGATGGTTTCAACTAGGGAAGGTTCAAAGCGAAAGCTACCTCTCCTGATGCAATATCGTTTCGCTGAAAGATTGCTGAAATGTAGGCATCTTGTGCGTGCGCCACAATCTCTCTTTCATAGAGGGGATTGTTGGAAATTAGCCTTTGGCGGGGAGATGCGTCCACCCATCTTTGATGAATTAAACACTAGTGTTTCGCATGTTGGAGACCTTGTCTCTTCGCACATGCATGATCTACGAAGTGAGTAGATGACCGTAGGGCCAAGAATCGTCTAATTTCGTTGAGAAATGAAAGAGATATTGGTCCACGAAGTAAGGTGTTTGAGACATGGAAATGTGGTGTGGGACAAATCTACCACATCGGTGGGAATAGGAAGAATTGCTCTCTATATAAGTCTCTAATGTGGTAAAGGGTTTGGATCCCCGGGGGTATCCCATGTGTTTAAAGGAGGGAAGACCTAGATGTGCTTGGGTTCAAGGCTAAGCCCACACGCGCGCCGCCGCCGCCGCCCGCCCGTCCCGTCCGGTCCGGTCTCGGGCTCGGGTCACGGGTCGTGGGTCGTGGGTCGTGGGTCGTGGGCCTTTCTGATATTATCTTTTTGGACCAGAGAACTCTGCCAGATGTACAGTTTGATCCCTGAAGTTTCATATGTACGAGCTTGGACCGAAATTCTTTTATATGTACGAGTTTGGTCCCCGAAGTTTCAATATTTACGCTTGGTCCCCGAATTTCGGAGACTTTTTCTCGCCTACCGTTGGGACTATTTTTTGAGGAATTAATCAGCCATTACTTGGGCGATTAACTCCTCCATTAACAACCCATTACTTGGGCGGTTGGGCAACCTTTTCTCTATGCTATATATTGAGCTTCATTTGGCTCAATTCGGTGGCGAATATAGACGAAAAACAGGCCACAAAACAGACGAAAAAGACACTCGAAAAATCAGCAAACCAAAGGCTAAAAAATCAGCAAACCAGTGGCTGAAAAATCAGCAAAACAAAGGCTGAAAATCAGTCCAAAAACAAAGTGACCAAACCCTCACGTATACACAAGATATACACTACGAGACACACTATATACACAGACAAAAGAGAAGAGTAAAGAGAAACTCTTCCTTCCTATTCCATATATTCAAAGCAAGTCGAGTCATATTTGTTTTCTTCGACAGCTCAACCTATTGGCTTTGTAGTGTTGAGATTAAAGTGTTGTTTTATCTTGGGAGACTATTGCCCGCTAACGTAAAAGCATATATACGGGGCAATCTTGTCTTAAGGATAGAGGGCTATCCTCGACTCAACACACAACGTTGTAACCTTCCGTATTTAGTTGTTTCTTGATTTCGGGATATCAAGATTCAAGACACAACATACTTGCGGCGCTTCTCAAAGTTGGCTTTGCAAGGTGATCAAGATTCAAGACACAACACACTTGCGGCAGTTTTGAAGTTTGACCATTTATTTATCCTTTCGAACATTTGTAATAGTTATTTACATCCCGTACTGCTTTATAAAGTACGATAGAGTACCAACAATACAGTCTCAACAAGATTGGAGTCTAAAGTCAAATTTTAGAGAGACCTTAAATAAGAATATCAACATTGATAAATTTTCAATGAAAAATTATAAAATAAAGGTAGAATAATAAATTCGGCTTAAGAATTTGATAAGTTGATAAACGATAAGAACATACCTAGTGAAAACTCACAAAGTGGGATCTGGGGAGGGTACAATGTACGCAGACCTAACCTCTACCTTGAGCGTTAGAGAGGTTGTTTCCGAAAGACACTCGGCTCAAGAGAAAGCATGACAAAAAAGGTCAGGTAAGGACAATCAAAGCAGTATGAAAAAATGAAAGTAACAAAAGCGAATAAGGAATAATAAAGCAATCTAAAAAAAGGAGCAGTAGTTATTACAGTTAAATAAAATAATCAAAGTACAAGAAACAATAGATAGTAGTAGAAATCAAAGGGTAAGAAACTATAGAGCAAGATAAGTTAATATAATGATATCGAAATAATGTTGCACTGCTTCAATATAATGATTGTTTGTTGTAATGCTTGATATTTTGAAGAAGACACCAGAAAGCAATTTTTTTATCTTTTGTAACTTGTAAGCCACATTAAGTTGCCTATTGAGAGACTTTTCAGTATTCATAACAAGAATAGTAAAAGAGAGAATGAAAAAGGTAAATATATAGTAAATAATAATGTGAGCCCGTATCAGTTGTTAGGATATAAATGAGGCAAAAAAATAGCTACCCTACCATGTAAGGAAGCAATTCATTAAAAAATATTTCATTATCTAGTTATCACAATGATCGTCACATTAAAGTTATTGTACTTTTGCTCCAAAAAAAAAATCAAATTTAATTGTACACACATTTCTAATAATACATTTACAATACATCTTTAAAAAAATGGGGCCCAAAAAAATTGAAGCCCGAAGCGATTGATTTATTGAACTTATAGTCGAGCCACCCATGTTTATAATTTGCAAGTTTCTCAAACCAAAGTACTCCATTACATATTCGCTGCTGGTTCGTCTCTTCGTAAAAGTCTAATACCAAAAGACTTAGATGATTAAGAGTTCTGCCGTTTTGGGATAAATATATTATAGAACTGTATAATAGATACATACATAGCATTGATTTATGTTGCTAAAGTAAAATTTCAGTAAGTTTTCGGCTTAGGAGATTAAAATAGGTCGGACCTATTTTTACCAATTCATAATTTACTCAACTCGTTTTATGGGTTACAACCCAACCATTTTTATTTAATTTGTTCAAATTTAACCAAACTCGTTCATTTATCACCACTAAATCGAGACCTTACAGTTGACTAAAAAGGTAAAAATACACATTATATCAAGATCAAACTTATGTCGATTTCTACGTTGTATTATTATTTTGTTTAAGTAATAATCATACGAGTTGTAGTTAGCAAGATGCACTTAGCCATAGTTGATAGTTCGTCCCTCCCACAAGAGGAAGGTGTGGATTTTAACCAGCTTGCATATTCAATTAGGAAGAAAAATTGTAGAACGGGAAAATAAAGGAGTTTGAAAATTATTTTTAATAGGTAAAATTAGAAGAAATAAAATTGACTACATCCAATGTTTACCCCAAACCGCACTAACTTATCATGATTAGTGATAAAAATGAAGTGAAAATATATATTAATTAATTATTGGTTAACTTATCAAAGTTTATATATATTAACAAATTTTAATTTAGTTATTATGTAACATCGAGTGTAGTAAATTTTCTCCATAAGATTTTACTACTTCAAACATTGTGTGTCTATATTACCTATATCCTCCCCCATTGTATGTGATGCCGTTTGATTGAGCATGGAATATAAAAAGAGAGAAAGATTTTTTAAATATGTGGTGATCTAAAATAAGGCATAGATATTTGTTTGACTATAAATCATCTCATTAAGGTTAAAATAAAAGATTTAATTTAAATTATTTTTAAATGTAGAAGAATATTATTTTCTTGGAACAAACCGATCTAAAACAAGTCATAAATATTTGTGTGACTATAAATCATCTTATTAAGAGTAAAATGACATGTTTAATTTATTTATTTTTAAAAATGTAGAAGGATATTATTAATTTTTTAAAAGTGATATCACATAAACTGAAAATAAGAAGTATTTTAGTTTTACAGGACAATAACACTAAATTACAATTACACCTAAATAAGCAAATTTTACTACTTTGCAGAAACACTTATTTTCTCTTAAAATTTGATCAAATACCTAATTTCTTTTTAAATAAACACTTTTAGCTTTCCAAAATCTTAACCAAACAGGTTACAAGAAAGAAAGCTCCAAATGTAGTTTCACAGACAAGGGTTAGTGCTATAGTATATTGTGACATGCTATAGTAAATATAATGTCATGAATGAGTACATTTTAGCAGTAACCAATGTACGTTGATTTTATAATTATAAATCTCATAATAATAAAAGGGACTGAATTTGGCCTATCCATTTAATAATCAGTGTACATAAAATCATATCACAATATAAAATGGGATAATGAAATCAATCTTTTTTTCTTAAGAATCTTTGGATGATTCGTTTTTTAATTAATCCTAGATGCAGAGAAGCTAATTAAAGAGACCCTCAACCCATTATGGGAGGATTTGGTACAAGTCCCTGTGTACTATAACAAAATAATTTATTAGAGAATCTCATTTTTATAGGATTGTAGTTGATTTGGTGTCTAGTTGGATTGATATGGAAGTGTAGGGTGGTTTTGTTTTATTTTATTTTATTTTTTTCTTAATGACAGCAAAACACAAAATAAAGAGAAAATAGAGAAAAGAAGAGTTAGACAAATCGTGTGGAGGAATGCATGCTGTAGTTTTGCATGTGCCCACAATCTATAGTAGATATGCTCTACCATCTCTCCCCACTTATTTTGTCCTTGTATAAGTATTTACTCCCTCAGTCTAATTTATTTAATGTAGTTTGACTAAATAAGAAGTTTAAGAAATATAATAAGATTTTTTAATTTTGTGATTTAGAATAAGTCAAAGATATTTATATGGTTATAGATCATACCGTTAAGCGTAAAATATAAAATTTAAAATTAAATTATAGTATTTAATATTAATCAAATCATGATTAGTACTAACATCAAATCACCATCTAATCAACAAAATCCCTTGGTTCCTCCTACGTCTTGTTTAATTACTACTGTATTTAATTATTTTTTCTTGTTATACTAGTAGTACTTAATTATGTTTTACGCAAAAGGTTCGGGCTCTACCTATGTGGAGCTAATCTGCTTTTCTCTTGTTAAAATAATTTTTCACATAATGTTGACAATCCCATATTCTACTGTACAGACCTGGGACAAACAAAATGTGATGAAGTTATACTTTAATCCTATTATTATTTTTTCGTGAGACTAACTTTGGGCTCTACATGTCTAAGTTGTTCCACTTTGATATATTATGCTTTTCAATAAATATTCTATTGTGATTTTGGAGGAAGAAAAAGACTACTTTATTGAAGTAACTTAAAGAGAGAAATCCGCCAGATATGCCTACTTTTCTGGCCTTTATGTCTAAAGAAGCTTATATAACTACTAGGTATAAAACTGCAAAGGCGTTATGTCTAAATTCAATTGGAATGCCATAAAACTCCAATTGAAACTTTTGCTTAGCGCAGAACATAATGGAGTCAAGCATATAATCTCGTAGAGGATACCAATAACTAATTGGACTTAACGTTCGATTATTTTCACACTTATTACAGCTCCAACTTTTATCAAGTGTTTTTTAATCTGTTAGAGTATATACTTTTTTTTGGTTTCTCACCCATTGTTCGATAGACTAAATCTCGATCGCACATTGCAGGACCCATTTTTGTGGCGGCGCTCCCAACAGATTTTCTTTTTTATCCGAGAGACTCGAACCCAAAACCTCTGAATAAGCGTGGAGGACCCCAACTATTCCATCACAACCCATTTTGGTTAATCTGTTATATACTTGTATATCAGTATAGAGAAAAAATGTGGTATTCAAGAACATCTAATTTTAGAAAGGTTTTCTTAAAAGGATAATTTTTTCCCAGTAATAAAATTAACTGAATTTGAGGAGTAGACGACTACAACAACAACAGTAATTTGAAGAGTAGAATGTGCGTTATTAGATTGAGGTAGAATTGATCAATCGATTGACATATATAAGTGTGTGTATGCATGTCGAAATTGCTTCAACACCTAATAAGGATATTCACAGAAAATCCGCATTTTCCTCTCGATTTTTTTTTGGAAAATTTATAGCGTAACTAATAGTTAAGAGCTAATTATATCTCATAGCTATAATTTCATTTAATTACTTCACATAGCTAAAAGGCATATATAAATCACAATTATTAACTATTATATGAAAATACCCGTAAATGAAAAGCAATCATAACATTCGGCGTGTATCCCTCATTCACTCATATTCAACCGCTTTCGCTCTCTTTCTCTTTCAATCTTCTCTGTTTTTTCCTCCATTTTTCTTTTGCACGATCCTCACACATTCACTCATTCTAAATCGTAGTTGCGCACTAATAGGTTGAAAGTATACTTATGTCCTAGAGACAATCTATATTAGGACAAATGTACTTTATACACATTCGTATAATTATTAATGGAGATTAATATTTTGGCATTTGCAATTATTGAATTATTAATTGATTGTTTATAATATTCTATAATATGCATCCCTGGAGGTTACGCCGTTATTAATAATGTGAGTTATTAATATTATAACGTAATTCTTAAAATAGCCTCGACTAATGATCATCGAGAATGGGATATCGATGATATGTGATAAGTCGACATGTGGTCTGCATCACATCCTTAGAGGATGTAGTATGTCTCACCTGCTACGAGTAATGGTTGCTCGTGATGGATACATGGATACTTTGGAAGTATTGGTATACCCTGCTGATATACTGTTTGTTATACTTGTCTAAAGTATGATCAGCGTGTGGGAGATAGAAGTCCTTAGACTTGAGGTCAATATGCACCTTGTCTACAAAATAATATACTTTGATCATGTCCTAAGCTCAAATGCCTTATAGGTTGAGATACGGCTTGTATTTGGTACATTACGATGTGGGTTAAAGGTGGTAGTTGAGCCAAGATTAGGATTCATTCCTCAAATGTATATTCGAGAGAACACTCAGCTTCTCAGTGATATTAGGTTGACTAAGTTGTTGGCCAACGCAATAGACATATTTAGAATATGGTCTAGTTGTCAACTAATATAGATGAGATACAATTATTAAACCATTTGGATAGACACTTGACAAATCCTAAGCTTGATCGGGTGTGTCGTGAATGAAAGGATTTTATCTTACCACATAGAGGTTAAGTTTACTGGATTCGTGTAAACATACTTCACATATTGAGTTCGTCTTGCGCCGCCGCCTAGGAGTTCCGCGTAGACCTTAATTTGATTAATGTCGATATGTAAAGGTTGTAGGGTCACACTATGTCGATTGTCTTTTCAATCTAAGGATGTATTGAGAGAGTATTAAATATTCAATTTAGAATCGAGATATTTAAATGAATAATGATTGTTTTAATTAAGCCAAAATTGGATTTTGGATTTAATTAAGAATGTGGTGAAAATAAATTGAGACGGTATAGGGCCACGTCGAGCGCCGCGGCGCCCACACTATAGGGCCGCGGCGCTAATGACCTAATCTGTCTCGATTTGTGGGCCAGGCCCAAGGTCAAACCCTAATCCGGTTTTCACCAAATTTTCACCTATAAATACAGACATTCCCTTCATTATTCAATACACCTGATTTTCATATCATTATTCTAAGTCTCAGAGACTCAGAATCAAAACGCTCTCTCGAACCTCTGCCGAATTTCCTATCTTTCCAAAGGAGGAATACATTGAAGCTTAGAGCTTGCAATCGTAAGGGCATTCGCGTGCGCACCTATAGTAGATAAAGATTCCAGATAAATACAACATGTAAGTGTTCGTACTTTATGTTACAGGTTTTGATTGTCATATAACCATACCAGAAGTAATTGTTAGGGTGAGTAAGAACAAAAATTTAAACTTTCGGTGTGCCTTACTTATGTGTTTTGAACCCAACAAAACCCTACATAGATAAGTTATTGGGGTAGTTTTTAGTGTATTTTATTTCATTGGTTCTTACCTTTCTCTGATTTTAAGTAAAAAAAAATGTACGCCATTGTTAGGGTTTTTACCAGAAGAGCATAAAGTTGTGTTCTAATGGCGGACCAAAGCACTCCAACCAGAGTTACTAGAGGTATGGTCAATTATGATGATGCTCATTCTTTTGATTTTTGTATCACTCAAGATTATGGAGAAATTGTAGGCTGTGTTGCTAAAATATCTGCCGAGAGTATCTTAAGATGCCTAATGACCCTGAAGTTTCAAAATCTGCAAAGCGAAAGGAGGTTGTGCAAACTTCATCTAAATTTAAAGCCTCTATATCAACTATTGAAAAGCAGAGAAAACTCATCGATGCCGCTCCAGTAAGTAAGCTTAAAAATGTTGCAAAAAATGCATCGGGGAGCGAGCCTAATAATGATGTCGACGATAAACCTCCAGAAGCAGTGCAGTTGAAACCATAGATATTGTATTTTTCAGTCACAATAATGGATACAATATATTCATGTATTCATTATAAATTAAGATTGACATTTTTATCAGCAATGAATACAATATATATTTGTAATTAATCTTCTATTTGATACCCTGTATCAGCCAACTTCATATTGATATTGTATTTTGATTTTTTTATTAATACAATCTTTAGTTTATCTATCTTGTGTATGTATACCTAAACATTATATACAATGTCTTTTATTTATACACTGTATTTTAGTTTATGTATCATGTATATGTATTTCTTGAATAGTGTATACAATGTAGATGCATTGTAATCTATTTGTATAATTGAGATATGGATACAATCATTTCTAGTGTATTTAAGGATATGTATACAATGTATCATTGCCTTTGTTGATAAAAATAGATACACCTTTTTAATACAGTGAATACAACACATCAAATATACAATATATTCAATAACTTTAATGTGTTTCAGTTATGCATACAAGGTTCCTTTTTATGAATTTTTATGTGATTGTATCTTGGTGAATACATTGTATTATGAATACAATGTATATTTTTGTCTGTGGATTTTGCTTTTATTTCTTTATACAACAAGCTATATGTTGTAATCTGTTTGTATTGTATTTTGCCCTGTTTGGTTGATTCAGTGCATGAGTTGAATTAATGTATTTTATCACAAGTATTTGTATTATTTTGTTAACACACGTTTTCTTAAATTGAGTACATGATAAGAAATTCTTTGTTAGATATCCTCCTACTCATCCTATGCACATGTTGTTGCACAAACACTAAAAATTTTAAAGAACTGAAAGAGACATTGACCGAACAACAATACATATTATTTGAGAAAACTTGCTTTGGCGTATTCCTCCAGATGCCGCATTGTGAGGTTCAAGCACAAATGTTGAGGTGCTTCATAGTGAGAGAGCTGAATGCAAGTACTGAAGATGCGTTCTTGATGGATATAAATGATAGCGAATTGAGGTTTACCATTAGAGAATTTTCCATTGTATCTGGTTTGAAGTGTGCTGGTGATTTAGATGATTTTAAAGTTGCTCCAAAGAAGAAAAACATGTTAATGAAAAGATATTTCGGAGACGGTATTTTCAGCAGAAGTGTACTGCGGGATGTATGTTGCTGCATTTGCTGAGTGTTTGAGTTTGGAAGACGGTATTCCCGCAGAAGCATTTGATGATGAAACAATATGAACAAGATATGGTGCACTTTTGTGAGCGGAAGATAGAGGGGTAATGAGGCACCAACAAAGTCTGTTAGACCAAAGATAGATTTTGATCAAGTTGAAAAAATCATAGTCAATTAGTTATTTGTATTCTGGATCACAGAACATATTGTTATGGTTTTAGTGTCTTTTTTATCGTATTTTCATGGATTAAAACACAATTTTTATGTTGAATATGCACTATGCAGCTAATGTATTATGAATACAATCCATTTTACGCAATGTATTCAAGTTTTCTTTCATTACATAGCTTTATTCAGTTATTGATTTTTCTTAGAATACATAATGTACAGTTAGTATCTTATGAATATAATTCATGCTTTTCAAGGTATTCAGGTTGTAATTTATCTGAATACACAAATGATGAATATAGTCATTATACAATAAAGTATTCAGATAAAAGCTATTCATTATCATAATATATTCATATTTAACTAATATAAACAGATTATTTTCCATGAAATTAAATTATGTTGCATTGTGTTCAGTTTTTGAATATAGAAAAAATAAATACATACATTACAACACACTTTCAACACATAATTTGTATGAATTGATTACATTTAGCACATACAAATTCTATATTGCATATTGAGTCACTAGAATATCAATTCAAATAAAAACTATGTTGCAAATACATCAGCAAACAAATCATGGATGTACATACAGTATAGTATTGCTTTATTCAATTTTGCAAACTATCATACAAGGATATAATCAGAAAAAACACATGGCATTTCATAAGTGTCTTGGTCCAATACTCAAATTATTCGGACATTAGTAACTACTGAAAAAAACATTAACTACTTTCTTCTAGGTTTATTCCTACAAGAACGCCTATTGTATCCAGTATGTCCACATGTACTACATGCATTTGTTCTTTCACCAGGTAGCAATTCAGATAAAGGCTTATCGCATTTTTTCTTTGGACTTCTAGGAGGTCTCTTGTATCTTAGGGGAAAAACTTCCTCTTCGGCGATTTATATAGGCATTTTCCATTCACGCGGATCTGGTAGAGGATACACTGGGACATCATAGGTCTTCATCACAGTTTGCAGTTTGTATAAGTTTGAGCCGTAGTTGTCGGCAGTTAGATTTTTGCTTTTAAGAATTCCCCAAGCATGTGGGCATGGCATCTCTTCCATTTGAAACTTTTTTGCATCTACAAATATTTTTGTCAATACAAATAATGAAACATCGTCCTTCATTAATTACTCTGTGCAAGTACTCCATTGATGATATTACCTATGCAACAACAAATAAATTCTAGTAAAGTATAACATGTATTCAATAAAAATCACCGGCTAATGTATTACTGTATTCAGTTTTAATAAATTACATACTCAAGAATACATTTGTATTTAGTGAATACAGGTGTATTCACTAAATACAAGTGATGTATATTGTTGAGTCAAGATACAATGGTTCATGTATTTGATATTAATTTTTTTGAAACTCATATCTATTCTCACTTGATTCGCTATTGCAACAACCAACTCCTCATACGAGGCATACTCTTTAAAAACAGTCGCATCAATAGTGTAATTGAAAAAATAATTATGATCATTCTAAATATCGAAATGTCGAATTAACGCCGTTACGTTTGACTTTTCTTGTATTTGAATTCAGTACAGTAATCATGAAAACTAGATCAATTGAACTATTATTTGAAAATTTTAACATGAACATTAATTGAATTCAAAAAATTTACCTGCAGAATACAGTATCAACGTTCGTACTCATGTATATATATTGATACGAGAACACTGTCATAATCTCAATATATTTCATCACAATTGATTTCAGTAGAAGCTCTTACAAACAATACTGAATTCGAAATACAAAACGAACTTGATTCGCAGTTGAGATTGAGAAAGTTTAATACATAGATTTGATATTGTTGAATTCAATTTTTGAAGTGAAGTGCTCTGTTTCAGGATATTGATGATGAAAATTTGAATTTGAAATTGAATGTATGAAAGAATAAAGAACCGTGTTAAAATTGGGAATATATTATGTTCTGCATGATTTAAGGAGATTTTATTGTGCTTGCCATGTTTAGAAGATCCTTCCCACGTTTTCAGCAGATTTTTAACGAGATCATTTTATGAATACACCCGATAAACAGACGATGTATCAACTGAAAAGTAGCTACCCGCTGTAAATATTGAAACTATAGCTATGACAAATTTAAAACCCCTATACTATAGTCATTTGTGAAATTTTCACAGGAGAATTTACTTGGGGTAGAAAACATATAAAAGGTATTTATATTTAGTAACTGCACTTTACTTTAATTACATCTGATAGCGAAATATTGTATTTCAATTACACAAGGTAACTCTATCCTCATCTCTGCTCTCTTCCCTCTCTTTCTCTCTCCTTCTCTCTCGCCCATCTCCTCTTTTTCACCCTTCTGTCTTCCTCTCCATATTCTCCGTCGAGTTCCAACCGCCGCCGCATACACCGACAGTGAAAAGAGAGGTCGGTAAAGTCCAAATTCGCCACCCTTCAGTCTTGCTCTACATCTTCTCATGCACTCAATCCATCAACTAGTGAATATGCTCCGGTTTTATCTGTGGCGACTTCTCCACCGGTAGATACTCCGGTGAGCACTCCGACATATTCTCCGGCGGCATCAGACGTTCTGGCTTGTATTGTGACTCCATTGGCATCACCAAGCATTTCTTCAAGTTCAGTAACTCCATCAGAATCACCGACTTCTATTTTCCTATCTATCTTTTACGACGAGTTCTAATCGCCGCCACCACCCTTCTGTCTTCCTCTCATCCATCAAACCTGAGAGTTTCAACCACCGTCGCGACACACCAACCGGTAAATGAGAGGTCAGTAAGAGCAGATCTGGCTGGAACAACCCATATCTGATCGAAACAACAATTTTTGGTAACTTTGTCGGCTGAGCACCAGAGACCAGCAGGATCCTTACAACGACGATATACGGTGACTTCCAGTGTACACCGACAATTTGTGATGTATTTTTATTTCTTGTATCTCAGTTATGAGCATATTGTATCTCATATTTGAACGTATTTTATTTGTTGTATCTCAGATCTGAGTATATCTTATTTCTTGTATCTCAGATCTGAGTGTATTTTTTATTTTAGTGTAAAATTCAGTATTTCTTTATAGATTTCACCTATATTTTGATGGAGATTTTTTTGTATACAAATAAAGAATACAATAGAAATTCCTTATATTTTTTGCATTTATATTGTTTGAATACAACTGAATTTAAATGCAATAAGTTGAATATAGTGTAAAAGTAGCTACGAATGAATACAACCGAATTGAATACAACGAAATACAGCCGAATATGAATACATGTTACTGTAGATATGAAATGTAATTAACAAAAATGTAGCTATGCCAAAAAAAAAACCAAAGTATAGTCATTTATGAAAATTTCGCTTTATTTTATTTGATATTCGCCACTTATAGTCTCCTCTTATCTCTTGGTTAATTTTAATTATTCAATTTTCTGTGTCATCCTTGTATATAGTCGTGTTAGTCTGCTTTATGTATCATTTAAATTATGGATGTGTTTGGTATAGAGATTTTTTTTTTTAATATTTTCATATTTGGTTGGTCAAACTATTTCTTAAGTAGAATAAGTTTCTTTAAAATAATTGAAAATGACTTCTTATGTAAGTAGAGAAAATAAGTTTTACAAATGACATTTATAAGCTCCCCAATCCCAACACTCTACCCACCTCGGTTTAACCCTCTAATTCTCCACCCCACCTCCATCCTTATAATTTTTGCCTAAATATGTATATAAATATTATTGGAAAATTTATTTTTTGTTTACTTATCGAACACTAGAATTTAGGTAAGAAAATCACTTATTAAAAAAAATTGAATAAAGATATTTTTCACAAAAATTACTTTTTATAAAATATTTTCCACAAGAAACATTTTTGCTTCGTACCAAACACACAATAAGTTTTACCTGTCAAAAGGTAGAGATAAAGTTTGCGTACACTCTATCCTCCGAGTCTGAGGGGATTATAGTGGGTATGTTATTGTTGGTGTACCAAACACACAATAAGTTATCAATCTTAAAGATTTGTACTTTATAGTAACCCCAAAAATTGACCATTAAACAGTGACATCCTTTGGAGTGACGAGCAAACAAATGTTGAAATTGGAAAAGGATGAAAAAAAATTAAAGAGAATATGACGCTTTTAGGTTTTTGTTTTGTTGTAATTGTAATTGCTAGAGTTCACATGTTTGTTTAACAAATCAGAGGATTCTCTCTTTCCACCGCGAAACAACTCATAAAATATGACCCACATATCATGCGTATAACAGCTTGATTAGATTATTATTTCCATGGCAACCTCACACCTTTAAAATTATTCTCCGTTATTTCCTCAGTTTTATTTTATGTGATTTTAAGTATTGGCACACTCAAATTAAGTGAGTCATTCTACTAAAAAAATCTCTTTGATATATGTACAGGAAAATGTAAAGAAGTTTTGAAAGATTTTATAGAAATTTATTAAACATTTATTAGATAAGGAAAATTTTGAATTTTTTTTTGATTTATTAAAAAATTACTTAGTTTGGAATAAATTTAAAAGATTAAAAAATCACTTAAAGGGGGATGAGGGGAGTCATACTTTATTTCTTTACCAGTAAAATTTACTACAGATTTGGATTCAGATTCTGTAATAAGTTCCATGAATTGTGGAAAAACAATGTATTGTTCATATTAATAAAAATTCTCAGCTGTGAGTACGGTTGTATTGTTACGGTCAAACCTATATGCAATAACAATGTTTGTCTATTTCATATTTAGATCTTATTTAGCATTTATAAACAAAAGTTAAGAAAATAAATATTTTTTTATTTTTTATTTTATAAATAAAAATAATATACTTGTTAATTTTAAGACCTCAATGATTTTCATATATCATTAATTAAAATTTGAAAAAATTAATAAGTTACTAATAAATCCATAACTATTTGTACCACCATACCTATAAAGAATTAAAATCTAAGGAACATATGCATTTAAAATTAATTGAGAATTTAAATATTTCAAATTTGACGTAAGAACTCTACAATTTTGTAGGTTGTTTCGTAAATTCCAGTCTCGTAGTGATAATATAACGCTTGAATTGTCGAAGAATTTTGTGCAAACTTTCAGCAAAAGGGAATTCAAAAGCTTTCCCTTGAAACATGTCTAAGAGCTTAACATAAATATTAAACATTTTAATATATTGTTTTTATACATAATATATTTATTACAATATTTGAGTATGACTATTATAGAGATGCAATTTTACAAAGAATGTACCACCATAATGAATGCTACTATTGTTATATATAGAATGCTATTATAGAGAACTAAAATATAACATTGAAAAATCGATTCCGCAGAAAAGCAAACCGTTATAGTGAAATGTTATAACAAATGATAATTATAGAGAAATTTGACGAGATCACGTAAGGAAATGAGAAGGAATAGTTTCAAAGAAAAAAAAGGTTATTTTAACATAAACAGAACCCCAGCTGTGGAATTTAAAAGACTTCCATGTTTGCCTCACGTAATTGGTTATAAGGTCAAAAAATTCATTTATCCTAGAAGACAATCCCTATGAAGTAGCTAATAAAGATTTCAAGGATCTATAATTAATTGTCATATGGTCTGACATTTCTGTATTCCTTTAATCTTATATTTTTCTTTACCTTGGTCATTACTCCGTTTCTGTAAAGGTTGGAAATTTACACTATAAATCTTGTCGATAACATAACTGGCAATCCACATAGATGGAAGGAAATCTTCACTAGTGAGAATCGAACATTGACCCTTGACAAAACAGAATTTGTATCTCGCCTTCAACATCTATAAAAAACAAAATTCCTTATTAGTACGACGGCATTTATAAAATCCTAACATATAATGGATATTCAAGAAATATTAGCGTATAATTTCTATTTCAAAACAAATATATTATTATCCAAAAATAACAAAGTTACTCTATATTACAAAATTTTAAAGCAAAGAAAATGAGCGTAATATTATAAACAACAAGGAATATCAGTATTATAAAGTCAATTAAGAGCGATAAAAAGAATGTACAAATGTAAAAGGAAAGAAAGGAAGGAGGTAGGGTTGGTAAGAAGAAACGTGGAGTCGAAGCGCGTAAGTGAAAAAATGATTTGGTATAGTATATAATTGCATTAAATAAATGAGTTTATGATGAGAGGGACAATCACCATCAAGTCCATGACTAGGAGAAAAAAATAATAGAGGCAATTTGTGGAAGTTCACAAAAAAAATGAGTAAATTAAAGGACATAAAATCCAAGCAAGTATATATAATGAAATGAATCTCATAAATGTAAATGTACAATCTGATCCAGCGATGCAATAATTATAATACGAAACTTGACAGCATAAAAACCCCTTTTGGAGATCTCATTTCTCTGCAGATACTCTTCCATTACGGAACTCCAGCTACACCTTCGTAACTCCAAATACCCGGATTAGATCTTTTTTTGGTCGAGTGACTTCGTTCCGGATCTTCCTATTCCCTTCGTTTTCCTAGCCGCTGCCTTAGACCAACAACAAGAAATCAAACAAGTTGAGGAAATTCTTGTGACTATTTTTCTCTTATTTCATTAAAGAGAGATGGGAAGTGGTTATTTTGGGGAGCCAAACCTAGGAAATGAAAGATCACACTCATCATCATCAAGAAAAAGCAAGAAGAGCAATTCGGACAAACCTAAGCAGCCACAAAGAGGTCTTGGCGTTGCTCAACTGGAGAAGATTAGATTGCATACCCAAATCGGTTGCACTTATAACCCTTATGCCACCAACCTCAACGAGGTTTAATTAATTAAGTTGAAGTCAGTTATATGAATTTTCATTTTCTTGATATTGATTGGTGTGTTTCTTCCTCAACTTGTATACAGGAGGATATCATGAGACTACAAACACCATATTCATCAACTCCATCAATTTCATATTTATCAACGTCATCCTCATCTTATGGTTTTCCAGCCCAACAAAGCATTATGGTAGGAACTTAATTCTTCCATTATTCAATGAATATGATGTTGACTGAACCGTTTTATTGTGATCTCCTACTTTCTTTACGATTCCAATAATATGGGAAAGTGTCCCAAAGCATGACACATGTATAGAAAGACACACAGGTTTTGGCTTCCACACTTTGAAGTACCCTTTTATTTGTGGAGATATCTAGATGATCTTTTTCGAGTTTGGTTTCTTTCTTTGTTTTCTTTTAAGAGAAAATTGTATCGTTTCTTTGTACTATTTTTACCATTTTAATTCATCAAATGATTTACTAAATTAACTAGATGCACACACTTATCTTTAGAATTCTTCATATTTGAATATCCTCCTTTCCCTTCCAAAGAAGAGAGATCACATTCATTACTAAAACATCTCGATTTTCTCTCTAAAAAATTTGAGTGACTATTTTTCACTGATTGGGAAAAGCCTAAGTAGTAGTGTTTTTACACGGAACAATTAGAAGTTTTCCAACGTTTCAATGAGAAATTGTTTTCCACCATGTGTTTTTCCAAATGCTTAGTTCGATGGAATATGGTGAGAAAATTATGTTTTATAGCACAAATTTCTCGCTGAATGTTGTTGGGAAAACCCCCTATTTTTAGTAGTAGTAGTAGTAGTAGTAGTGATTGTTACATGCCAGTACTGCAGGCAAAAAGATATATTGATTTCTCACAAATTCACCAGCTTTGATGTCTAATATTCTGATGAATTGGATGCTAATTTTGAAAATAAAATTGATTCATGTGCTGATATATGTTTATGCTATTTTGCGGCACTTACAAGATTTTCTCCCTCTCCATTGGAGTTTTGTGATAACAATTGTGTATCAAATCTTGCTGTGATTTCAGATGGGATTGAGTGACATCGAAAGAGCAAATATTAGATATGGAGATTCCCAGCCACCTTCTACAGCTAGGTTGTACTATTTATTTTCCTACTTAAAAGTTTATTTGCTGTTCGGACAACTTTTGTGAAAATTTGTACAAAATGTAAGTGTGTTTGCATATTTTTAATTCCTTCAAGATTTGTCAATTGAAAAGCTTAATCAATGAAAAACATGTTCAAAATCCTTCTTAATTTAAAATTTTGAAAAAAATATATATATATGTTTTTCGAAAAAGATTTTTCATTTTTTTTTCAGAAACAAATTATTTCATTAGAAAGATTTCAGTGAACAACTTAATTAAATTATTCTACCTCAAACATTTCATTAGGACAATTTAGTATACCTTTGCTAATATATTTTTACCTTTATCATCACATTCAGTACTTGGCATCCTGGCACAGTGTATAATGATCCTCAGCATTATAATGCTCAGCCAAACATGACAAGATATTTGCTTAACCTACAAATAGAGGTATTTGTTGCATTCCTCAACAAATTCATTAGCAAAGTGAACTTGGATTTGCAAGTCTTGTAATGTCATATAGTTGATTGATACAAAAATTTGGGGCAATGAACTACAGGACTCAATGGAGAAGAGGAGAAAGAAGGACAGAAGTGATTCAATTGGCTCAAGTAGTCATAATTCTGAATCAAACGGCGACCATGAATTAGATTTGGAGCTGAGGCTTTCACTTTGATCTAACAAGCTAAGGCTCTTCAGCAACTCAGTGTATGGATTCACGATATCATCACATTATAAGCGTATGTGTTTCAAGATTTAGAGCAACATTTGGCTTGGTCTTAACAAAGATGCAAAAGTTTAAGCAATTTATGGAAATTTGTTAGTCTCTTCTGGAATAATTGAAGGGAGTTGACTTTTCGTCAAACAATGACAAAACATGTTGTTGCACTTGCCTGTGCTACTGTTCCATTTAAAGGAAGGATTTATGACTGAAGATGTCATTTCATTAGGGTATATATATACAGAGAGCAAACATCTAACAATGATTTTCTATTCATTTCTTATATCTTTTTCTATTTACTCCCTCCTCCAAATCTAAGTTTCCTAGTTTAACTAGGCACATAATTTAAGAAATTAATAGAGACTTTGAATCTTGTGGTCTTAAATTAAAGATGTGTATAATGTACTAAAATATTCTTTAATCTTGTGATTATAAACTTGTCATATATAATCTTTGAATTATCAACTTACTAAATGTGAAAATAGGTATTCTTTTGGGACAGACCAAAAAGAAAAGTAAGACATGTAAAATAGGACGGAGGGAGTAATATTTAATTTCTTATATATCTTAGTACTTTTTACCATTTTGAAATGCTTATATTCTCTTGAAAAAAGCTATTCTTGAATGGTGTTCAACTTTACAAAAGAAGAAGAAGAGGGAACATAAAAAAGAGCTTGATAAGACAAAATTGGTGCAATGTGAATATTTAATCTTTTCCCCGTGAGGTAAAAAGAGGGAACATTCTTTGCGCATTTCCTAATGTTTTGTATCTACGTTGGTGGACCTTTTTGGAGTTATGATGCTCTTACATTTGGTTAAAAACGTTAGTATGCTATTTCTTCACTAAGTTATTTTCTTGGATGACCACTCCAATAAGTTATTCAACCTGATCATAACACAAAATTTTAAGAAAAGATAGGTTAAAGTTATAGGAATAATATATACTAGTCATTAGTATAGTTAAATTTGATAAATACTAGGCATTGAACCTAATCAGTTGATGAAAACATTCTCGAGTTCTTTAATACCATTAACTATCACACAATCCATTTTCGCTATACGAACCATTACCCACACCCTTAGATGAACCATTATTAATAAACCAATTAAGAGAATGCATAATCCAAAATAGGTCCAAAACGTAGATAATAAAGAAGTCTCAAATACGACAAGAGGTCTAAAATGAATCAAAACCAACTACTACATTGTGAAGGAGCATATAAAAGCATGCTCTGAGCGCAACTGATCATTGGTCAAGTTCCAAAACATATAAGAAAAATAAGATCCGCCATCACAAATAGAATATGGTTAGCTCATCTCTGTAGAATCGGGTACACTACCTCGAATTAAGATGAGATAAGTCTCGTCGTATCACAAGTAGAAACATCTACACAAACTAGTAAGTGAACTTGGTGAGCATAAATTAACCTACTTCTCCGTTTTACCCAGTAGATCAAGTCTTAAAAACAATTATTTATAATAATTTGTAAATAGCCATAGCATGTGAAACAGTTCAATGAATATCAAACTCAACAACAAATCATATAAGCACGCTAGACTCAGATAGTAAAGGATTATTAGGCCAAAGTCATAGATCATTTGCAGATAAAATTGTGAGACCATTCTCGTAGGCTCTCGTCAGTAAAATGACTAGACCAAATTATTTCGTAACTTGGTACTTATCCAATAAGTTCCACTGCCTCTACAAGGCTTAGGTGGCAGAATATTTACATTCAATTCATGGTGATAACTGATAAGGATCAATTATAAAAAATAATAAGCTTCTCGTCCGAAAGAGGCTAAAAGAACAAAAAGGAGGTAGCAAAAGATTTGAGATCATTTTGTTTAGGTGAGGGCAATTAACACTTGGCCATTTTTCTTTTTGAGAAGAAACAAAGAGCAGCAACATTTATTTCTATGTTGTCCGAGGAAAAAAAAATAGTGCAGCAACATGACTTACATTTAAGTGCAGTAACGTGATTTATACATGTTTCGGCAATAACATGATTTGATATTCATATGAAACAACATATTATTTTCATAGAGCAGTAATGTTTTTCTTATTTTAGTGGAACTAAGGTTACTTCGTAGTAAAGTAAAGTGACGGAAAGTTCAAAAGAGCGCAACCAAGGTGCGATCCATCGTCTACAACCTTCTACAAGTTCGTATGATCATTTAAGATTAACTTGAGAAGGGAGGGTTATTTCATCGCAGTTGTTGAAGAATCGACATTTGAGGTATGTAATGGCTATTCCTATTCTTTCTATAGCATGAATTCCTACCTAAAATTGTACTCATACGAGTTGTATAAAAGAAATCTTCATATCGGGCTTATTTCTCATATTGTTATATCTTTCACATGCTATTGTGTGTCATTTGCCGGGAGTAATTTTCTTGCCTTAGAACTTGCTTTCTCACTAGGTGAGTGTGTATAGATCTTGCGGACATAGTCCATGGTTGACCTTAAGTCATTTCCAAGACAAGGATTGTTGGAACAACCCTTCAATCAAGCTCTGATACTAATTGATATATACCGAATTGCATAAACGTAATCAAACAACAAGAAATTAAAAGATAAAGAGGAAGACACAATAAAATGGAATCAAAAGCAACCCAAAAATATACTAAACTATGGACCTCAATTGATTAACCAAGATAAAACAACTAATCCTATTAGGAGGACCTCAAGGGAATTGAACTCCCAGGCAACCCACCTTTCTAATCAAAGGTTCAATTCCAAGCCTTAACAAGCTCTCAACACTCAAATTCTCAAAGAGAAGCATAAACAACAATATTCAAGATAGTTTAAGCAATGGAAATGACTTAAGATCCATATTTAAAGTATAGGACTAACTTATTACACAAGAGTCCCAAAAGTGACACTCTTGGATTGCAAAAATAACCAAAACATCGTGCTGTCATAGTCTGCTTTTGACCTGCAAATCGCAGGTTGTGTCTATGACATGATCTGCGATTCGCAGGTTGTGTCCTTCAGCTCCATCATCATTTGTGGCCTCTTGACACTGTCTGTGGTTCACAGACTCCACCTGTGACACTGTCTGTGGTTCACAGACTCCACCTGTGACACTATCTGCGATTCGTAAATGGTGTTTCTTGCACCATTTGTTGTCCTTTCACCCTCCCATGATACTATAAACACTTGAAAACCCTGGGATAGTGTTAGAGTATGCTCAAGGATGTTCATCTTCATGAATAGGCTTTGTAGTGCTTGAAGTTCACGGACTTGACTCCTCGTGAACGGTCTTGATGGGACTTGGTTCGCATTATTCTCCCCTTCTTGAAAAGAATTTGTCCTCAAATTTAAGGGGTCATCATCCTTAGTGTTAAAGAGAGAAAGATCACAGACGTTGAAGGTGTTGGACTTGATATTCCGGAGGTAGGTCAATTTTATAGGCATTGTCATTGAGTCGCTCAAGCACTTCGAATGGACCATCACCTCTAGGCATCAACTTTGCTTTCCTTTTGTTGGGGAATCTCTCCTTGCGAAAATGTACCCAATCTCCAAATTCAAGCACAACTTTTTTTCGCCCCTTCTTTGCTCTCTTGGCCACACCTTGATTCTTCTTTTCAATTTGAAACCTCACTTTCTCTAGAGGGGTTAGTGGATTAAAACCATAAACAACCTCAAATGGAGACATGCCAATAGGACTATGAATGACTCGATTATATACAAATTCAACTAAAGGCAATTGATCCTCCCAAGATGCTAGTTTCCTTTTAACCATAGCCCTAAGCATAGAACCCAAAGTCCTATCCATAACCTCGGTTTGGCTATTGGTGTGTGGGTGACAAGACGTAGAAAATAACAATCTAGTACCAAGTCGTCCCACAATTCTTTCCAAAAGTGGCTAAGGAATTTAAAATCCCTATCACTCACTATGGTTTTGGGAATACCATGCAATTTAACCACATTATCAACAAACAAAGAGGCAATATGAGACGCATCATCACACTTATGAAAAGCAATGAAATGAGCAGAGAAGCGGTCAAAAACAACAAAATTGCTATCTTTTCCCCGTTTGGTTCTTGGCAATCCCAACACAAATTCCATAAAAATGTTAAGCCAAGGTTGTTAAGGGGTGGGGAGAGGGGTGTACAATCCATGGGGAAGAAGTCTAGACTTAGAACTTCGACATTAAACACATTTACCACAAATTTTAATAACATCATTTCATATTTTATGCCAATAAAATTATTCCTCAAGAATTTTCATGGTTTGGTTAATTCCAAAATGACCCATCAACCCCCCATCATGTCACTCCCTAATAAAAAGTTCCCTCCAAGAGCTCATGGACACACATAGTCTCTTGTTCTTGAATAAGTAACGATCAAATTTAGCAAAAGGAGTAGAAGACCTATCCTTAAGCCACTTTTCCCTTTTCCAATCTTTACAATCTTGATAGATTTTGGCAAATATGGGGTCCTCGTGATACAATGCCTTCAAACTTTCAAAATCCATCAATTTAGAAGACAAAATATTAACCAAGACATGTTTACGGGATAAGGCATCCGCCACAACATTATCCTTTCCCTTTTTGTATTGGATTACATAAGGGAATGTTTCAAGAAATTCAATCCATTTGGCATGCCGTTTGTTCAACTTTCCTTGGGCCTTAAGGTGCTTCAAGGACTCATGATCAGTCCGAATTACAAACTCTTTAGGCCACAAGTAATTTTGCAAATTACTCAAAGCTCTAATCAAAGCATATAGCTCAAGATCATAGGTGGAATAATTCAAAGTTGCACCTTCAAGATTTTCGCTAAAATTGGCAATGGGTTTTTGGTCTTGCATCAAAACGGCACCAATACCTACTTTGATAGCCTCACAATCAATTTCAAAGATTTTGTCAAAATTGGGTAATTACAACAATGGTGAGAGCTAAGCATTTGTTTCAAGGTTTCAAAGGCTCTTGCTTGCTCCTCACCCTAAGTAAAAGGTTTATCCTTTCGGATTACCTCGGTCAAGGAAGCGGCTATGATACTAAATCATTTAACAAACTGCCTATAGAAACTAGCCAGTCTATGAAAACTTCCCACATCAGTGACATCACCAATATATTTAGGAGTTGACCAATTCTTAATAAACTTTTAATTTGGATTCATCCACCTCTACGCCCCTTGAACTCATAACAAAGCCTAAGAAAATAACTTCATCAACACAAAAATAGCATTTAGACACATTAGCATAAAGTTGTTCTTGCCTAAGCACTTCAAACACACACTTCAAATGATCAACATGTTCTTCCACAGTTTTGCTATACACTAATATGTCATCAAAGTAAACAACCACAAATTTTCCAATGAATGGTTTCATCACATGATTCATTAGACGCATGAATGTACTAGGAGCATTAGTGAGACCAAATGGCATCTCTAACCATTCATAGAGACCAAACTTGATCTTGAATGAAGTTTTCCATTCATCTCCGGGTTTCATTCGGATTTAATGGTATCCGATCCTTATATCAATCTTTGAAAAGACACATGAACCATTTAATTCATCTAACATGTCATCAAGTCTAGGTATGAGATGGCGATATCGTCCATGATCTTGTTAATGGCTCGACAATCTACACACATTCACTATGATCCATCTTTCTTGGGAACCTATATCACCGGCATGACACATGGACTCATGCTTTCTCGCACAACTCCATTTTCGAGGAGTTCATCCACTTTCCTTAGGAGTTTTTTGGTGTCCTTCGGATTGGCTCTATAAGCCATTTTGTTTGGCAATTATGAACTCGAGAAAAAATCAATTTGGTGCTCAATTCCCTTTAAGGGAGGCAATTCTTTGGGAAGCTCCATGGGGAACACATCATCATAATCCTGTAAAAGAGAAGAAATACAACTAGGCAAATAAGAGGTTAGTGTGCAAAGAGTAGTGCCTATGCATGATAAGGACCATCGGGTGTTTCTCCTTCATCTCCTCCCTAATATCCCTAAACTAGATAAGAGAGCCACCTTCTTTTTCCCCTTAGGTGTAATTACCATGTTACTTCCCTCTACGACTTCAACTTCTCTGCTACCTCCTTCCACACCCTTGTCTTCCTCCATTAGCTCATTCATCCTTCGGTAGACTTTATTAACTTGCAAAGGTGACAACGGATATAGAACATGTTTGTGCCCTTCATGCAAAAATGAGTACCGATTGGTTCTTGTTTTATGATTCGTAGCTCCATCATATTACCAAGGCCTTCCGAGTAGCACATGGCAAGCTTGCATTGGCCCTCACCACATAATATCTCATCTTGGTATTTGCCAATCTTACTTGATCAAGACTTGCTTATGTACTCTCAACTCCACACATTCATTCAACTATTGGAGCTTGTATGGAGTTGAGTGTTTGGTGGTCAAATCTTCAAGAATTCCACCAAGGTAGTATTTGCTACATTAGTACAACTTCTGATGTCAATGATCAAGGAACATACATTTCCCTTTATGAGGTATTTGGAATGGAAGAGGTTTTCCCTTTGGCTTGGATCATCCATAGGTTTACTTATCATTGCCCTATTCACTATATAGTTTGGCATGGTGAGCTCCCCTTCTTGAGGCATATTCTTGACTAACAAGTCTTTCCTTTCTAACTCACAGGGCACGGTGACGTCCTCATCTCACTCATTTCCCTCATCATCTACACAATTATCATCTTCATGAGTTCCTTCTTCATCAACCTCCTCGTACTGACTCACATCCTCATCACTACAAGGATCTTCAACCCTTACAACGAATGCCCTTCGGTTGGGACACTCACTCATTCTATGACCATATCCTTGACATTTGTAACATTTTAGGGGTTTAGCATTAGTACCTCCTTCTTTTGGCGCAAGCTTTGGAGGTTGTTTCTCAACTTGATTGTTCTTGGAAAAGGGCTTCTTAGAATATTGCATATTGCCCTTGTTCTTTTGCCAATTGGAGGAAAAAGTTCCCCCTTCTTTGTTCTTGCTCTATGAAGATGAATACCCCTTGTATTTGATTGCTTTATCCTCCTTGAGACCCTTCTCAATTTCAATTGTCAATTCAAGAGTTTCATCAAGGTCATTATAACTATGAAGCCTCATTTGGGATGCAATCTCTTTATTCAACCCGGCTCGGAACCAAGTTATGGCATTCAATTCTTCTTCTTCGAAATTAATCCTCATTTTTACGAGTTGGGACTAGTCATAGTACTCCTCTACACTCTTGATATTTTGTTTCAAGGTGTAGACCTTCTTTAGTTGTTATTGCTTGTATCGATCGGACACATACTTTCTTTCCATGATCATCTTCAATTCTTCCCAAGTAGGAGTTAGAACAAGTCCATTGGCTCTCCTAAACTTTACTTGCATTTACCACCATGTCGAGGTGAATCCTTCAAATTGGACAATATCATAGGATACCTTTTTCACTTCGGACATTTCATTGATGAGGAAGATCCGATCGCATTGTATAATCCAATCAAGGAACACATCCGACTCACTACATCCTTCGAAGGTTGGAAGTGTGACTTTGATGGAGTTAAGACTCGTGTCTCGCCCACCAATGTTTCCTTGGTTTCTATGGTCCCCATAGAGTTCTTCACCATAATCATCACCTTGGTAACCATCACGGTCTTGGTAACCTCCTTGCCTACCCACTTGAGGGATATGACTATTATTTCCTCATCTACCCCGGTGAGGACCTTGAAAGGCATTATTTGTCCCCTCATTTGATCGGCAACTCGATCACCCCAATTTCCTAACTCCTCTTTCAAATCAACTCCAAGTGGTTGGACATATCGGATTGTTGATGGATATTTGGTGGTGGTTGGTGTGGATAAGGTTCATTTGGTGGTGGAGGGTAAGGTTCATTTGATGATGGTACAATTGGGTTCTTATTTCAAAGTGGTGGCGGCGTATTATTTGGGGGAGTGAGTTGGAACATGTGGCGAAAGGTCTCGGGTGTCATGGTAGGGGAGGTGTCACCTTGCACTCCTCTAATGGATTCTTGAAGATTTTGACCTTGGGGTAGCAATTACACTTCCCTATTTCGCACTTAAACAACTCTCACCCGAACATATAAATTATTCATTTGATGGTTAATGTCCGTCAAAGCATTCATCACATCAATAAGAGTTGGTCCCCGGTGGGAACTTGGGTCTCAGCTCCCGAACATACCATGGTACCTTTTTAGAAGAATCAATCAAAACAAACATGTTAGGTTAGTAAAACAAACCTCACAAGTCACTCGAGTATGCACACATTTGATTGTCTCACATTTTGTCTCGGCTAATGATGGTACCTTGTTTAGTCCGGTGAGTTACAAAGGTTTAATTTCTACTTGAGAACAAGAGTGGGTCTTTGTCGACTAGATGAAGGAATAATTTGACTCAAACTATCAGACTTGATTCAAGAAGTGATCGACGAAGTTAAAAAGAGAAAAAAATGAAAGAAGTAGCACGAAAGAAGATTAACGTTCAAGAACTAGCTAATCACTGTGTAAGATAAATTACAAGTGTTAACTAGTTAACATGATCAAAGGACTGGTAAAGAAATCAAAACGAAATGAATTTTGAGTCAAAAACCTGAAAAGCGCGGTCTGCTATTCACAAGTGTACGGTCCGCGGTTCGCGTGACATGTTAGCCATAGGGTATGCGATCGCAGATGGTGCTGCTGAATTTTAAAAATCACTACAGTAGTCTGTGTCTCGTCTACGGTTCACAGGTGTCACCTACGACACAAACTACGATTCGTTGGTTGTGCTTTCGCTGCACAACTTTTGTAACATCAAATCTTTTTGGGGATCTGAGCTTTGGGCCTTTTTTTATTTTTCCAATGACTTGGATACACTTTTTTTTGATACTTTGCCTCTTTTGTCCCAAAAACAACTTTTCAACTTGAAATTAGGTTTTGGAAGATAAAATGGTACCCTTTTGCTCCTTCTTCCTCAAAAACTCTATGAAGGTCTTCAAGAACACTTGAAGATTCAAAAAATTTAAAACCTTCAATCCTTATTCAAATCACCCCAAATTTCATATTCCCACTCTTCTTCAATCGGACAACAAAGCACAATAGTCTCTAAGCTTCAATTCCCCTTCATCTCAAGACCCACTTCAAGCTCTTCAAGTTCTTCAATGGACAACAATGGTGAATGAATTATAATTGACTCAAAGGACTTGATACCTTAAGATTTAGACTCTCCTAATACTGAAACACAAATATAACACTAAAATCAACAAACAAACAACTATTTTTAGATTTTTGGATTTTTGGACTCTAGAACACTTTTTTTTGTAGTAATCAAAACCCAAGACAAGGATTGTTGGAACAACCCTTCAATCATTATCTGATACTAATTGATACATACCAAATTGTGAAAATGTAATCAAACAACAAGAAATTAAAATATAAAGAGGAAGACACAATAAAATAGAATCAAAAGCAACCCAAAGTATAATAAATTATGGACCTTAATTGATTAACCAAGATAAAATAACTAATCCTATTAGGAGGACCTCAATGGAATTGAACACCCAAGCAACCCACCTTTCCAATCAAATTGTTCAATTACAAGCCTTAACAAGCTCTCAACACTCAAGTTCTAAAAAAGAAGCATAAACAACAATATTCAAGATAGTCCAAGCAATGGAAATGACTTAAGGTCCCTATTTATAGTCGAGGAATAACTTATTACATAAGAGACCCAAAAGTGACAATTTTGGATTGCAAGAATAACCAAAACGCCGCGATGTCACAATATGCTCTTGACCTACGAATCGCAGATTGTGTCTGTGACATGATCTGTGATTCGCAGGTCATGTCCTTTAGCTCCATCATCATCTGCGGCTTCTTGACACTGCTTGAGGTTCGCAGACTCCACCTATGACACCATCTGTGATTCACAAATGGTGTTTCCTGCACCATTTGATATCTTTTCACCATCCCATCATAAACATTTGAATAGTGCTAGAGTATGCTCAAGGATGTCCATCTTCATGAATAGGCTTTGTAGTGC
The DNA here is from genome assembly GCA_034509755.1 of Anisodus tanguticus. Classification (NCBI taxonomy): domain Eukaryota; kingdom Viridiplantae; phylum Streptophyta; class Magnoliopsida; order Solanales; family Solanaceae; genus Anisodus; species Anisodus tanguticus. Next base: position 19,364,593 of record CM067544.1, read on the forward strand.
ATGAATTTTACGTGTTTTACTCCTCATGAACAGTCTTGATGGAACTTGGTTCGCATCAGAGCCTGACTTTATAGCTGAAGATAGATAGCCCAGTCTAGTGGCTGGTGAAAGATAGCCTAGCTATATGGGCAGGTGAGAGATATCATGGCCTTACAAATTGGTGAGAGATATCCTAGTGTTATGATCGGAGAGATAGCCCAGTCTTGTCGACTAGATGAAGGAACAATTTGACTCAAACTATCGGACTTGATTCAAGAAGTGATCGACGAAGTTAAAAAGAGAAAAAAATGAAAGAAGTAGCACGAAAGAAGATTAACGTTCAAGAACTAGCTAATCACTGTGTAAGATAAATTACAAGTGTTAACTAGTTAACATGATCAAAGGACCGGTAAAGAAATCAAAACGAAATGAATTTTGAGTCAAAAACCCGAAAAGCGCGGTCTGCTATTCACAAGTGTACGGTCCGCCGTTCGCGAGACAGTGTTAGCCATAGGGTATGCGATCGCGGATGGTGCTTTCTGAATTTTAAAAATCACTACAGTAGTCTGTGTCTCGTCTACGGTTCACAGGTGTCACCTACGACACAAACTACGATTCGTTGGTTGTGCTTTCGCTGCACAACTTTTGTAACATCAAATCTTTTTGGGGATCTGTGCTTTGGGCCTTTTTTTATTTTTCCAATGACTTGGATACACTTTTTTTTGATACTTTGCCTCTTTTGTCCCAAAAACAACTTTTCAACTTGAAATTAGGTTTTGGAAGATAAAATGGTACCCTTTTGCTCCTTCTTCCTCAAAAACTCTATGAAGGTCTTCAAGAACACTTGAAGATTCAAAAAATTTAAAACCTTCAATCCTTATTCAAATCACCCCAAATTTCATATTCCCACTCTTCTTCAATCGGACAACAAAGCACAATAGTCTCTAAGCTTCAATTCCCCTTCATCTCAAGACCCACTTCAAGCTCTTCAAGTTCTTCAATGGACAACAATGGTGAATGAATTATAATTGACTCAAAGGACTTGATACCTTAAGATTTAGACTCTCCTAATACTGAAACTCAAATATAACACTAAAATCAACAAACAAACAACTATTTTTAGATTTTTGGATTTTTGGACTTTAGAACACTTTTTTTGTAGTAATCAAAACCCAAGACAAGGATTGTTGGAACAACCCTTCAATCATTATCTGATACTAATTGATACATACCAAATTGTGGAAATGTAATCAAACAACAAGAAATTAAAATATAAAGAGTAAGACAAAAATAAAATAGAATCAAAAGCAACCCAAAGTATAATAAATTATGGACCTTAATTGATTAACCAAGATAAAGTAACTAATCCTATTAGGAGGACCTCAATGGAATTGAACACCCAAGCAACCCACCTTTCCAATCAAATTGTTCAATTACAAGCCTTAACAAGCTCTCAACACTCAAGTTCTAAAAAAGAAGCATAAACAACAATATTCAAGATAGTCTAAGCAATGGAAATGACTTAAGGTCCCTATTTATAGTCGAGGACTAACTTATTACACAAGAGACCCAAAAGTGACAATTTTGGATGGCAAAAATAACCAAAACGCCGCGATGTCACAATATGCTTTTGACCTACGAATCGCAGATTGTGTCCGTGACATGATCTCGTGATTCGCAGTCATGTCCTTTAGCTCCATCATCATCTGTGGCTTCTTGACACTTTGCTTGAGGTTCGCAGACTCCACCTATGACACCATCTCGTGATTCACAAATGGTGTTTCCCGCACCATTTGATGTCTTTTCACCCTCCCATCATAAACACTTGAATAGTGCTAGAGTATGCTCAAGGATGTCCATCTTCATGAATAGGCTTTGTAGTGCATGAAGTTTACGTGTTTTACTCCTCATGAACAGTCTTGGTGGAACTTGATTCGCATCGAGCCTCGACTTTATAGCCGAAGATAGATAGCCCGGTCTTGTGGTCGGTGAAAGATAGCTGGCTATATGGTCGGTGAGAGATATCATGGCCTTACAGTTGGTGAGAGATATCCTAGTGTTATGATCGGAGAGATAGCCCGGTCTTGTCGACTAGATGAAGGAACAATTTGACTCAAACTATCGGACTTGATTCAAGAAGTGATCGACGAAGTTAAAAAGAGAAAAAATGAAAGAAGTAGCACGAAAGAAGATTAACGCTCAAGAACTAGCTAATCACCGTGTAAGATAAATTACAAGTGTTAACTAGTTAACATGATCAAAGGACTGGTAAAGAAATCAAAACAAAATGAATTTTGAGTCAAAAACCTGAAAAGCGCGGTCTGCTATTCACAAGTGTACGGTCTGCGCGGTTCGCAGTACGTGTTAGCCATAGGGTATGCGATCGCAGATGGTGCTTTCTGAATTTTAAAAATCACTACAAGTAGTCCGTGTCTCATCTACGGTTCACGGGTGTCACCTACGACACAAACTACGATTCGTTGGTTGTGCTTTCGCCGCACAACTTTTGTAACATCAAATCTTTTTGGGATCCATGCTTTGGGCCTTTTTTTATTTTTCCAATGACTTGGATACACTTTTTTTATACTTTGCCTCTTTTTTCCCAAAAATAACTTTTCAACTTGAAATTAGGTTTTGGAAGATAAAATGGTACCCTTTTGCTCCTTCTTCCTCAAAAACTCTATGAAGGTCTTCAAGAACACTTGAAGATTCAAAAAATTTAAAACCTTCCATCCTTATTCAAATCACCCCAAATTTCATATTCCCACTCTTCTCCAATCGGACAACAAAGCACAATAGTCTCTAAGCTTCAATTCCCCTTCATCTCAAGACCCACTTCAAGCTCTTCAAGTTCTTCAATGGACAACAATGGTGAATGAATCAAAATTGACTCAAAGGACTTGAAACTTGAGATTTAGACTCTCCTAATACTTTGAAACACAAATATAACACTAAAATCAACAAACAAACAACTATTTTTAGATTTTTGGATTTTTGGACTTTAGAACACTTTTTTTGTAGTAATCAAAACCCAAGACAAGGATTGTTGGAACAACCCTTCAATCATTATCGATACTAATTGATACATACCAAATTGTGGAAATGTAATCAAACAACAAGAAATTAAAATATAAAGAGTAAGACAAAATAAAATAGAATCAAAAGCAACCCAAAGTATAATAAATTATGGACCTTAATTGATTAACCAAGATAAAGTAACTAATCCTATTAGGAGGACCTCAATGGAATTAAACACCCAAGCAACCCACCTTTCCAATCAAATTGTTCAATTACAAGCCTTAACAAGCTCTCAACACTCAAGTTCTAAAAAAGAAGCATAAACAACAATATTCAAGATAGTCTAAGCAATGGAAATGACTTAAGGTCCCTATTTATAGTCGAGGACTAACTTATTACACAAGAGACCCAAAAGTGACAATTTTGGATTGCAAAAATAATCAAAACGCCGCGATGTCACAATATGCTCTTGACCTACGAATCGCAGATTGTGTCTGTGACATGATCTGTGATTCGCAGGTCATGTCCTTTAGCTCCGTCATCATCATCGTGGCTTCTTGACACCTTGCTTGAGGTTCGCAGACTCCACCTATGACACCATCTGTGATTCACAAATGGTGTTTCCTGCACCATTTGATGTCTTTTCACCCTCCCATCATAAACACTTGAATAGTGCTAGAGTATGCTCAAGGATGTCCATCTTCATGAATAGGCTTTGTAGTGCATGAAGTTTACGTGTTTTACTCCTCATGAACAGTCTTGGTCGAACTTGATTCGCATCGAGCCTCGACTTTATAGTGAAGATAGATAGCCCGATCTTGTGGTTTGGTGAAAGATAGCTTTGGCTATATGGGCTGGTGAGAGATATCCTGGCCTTACAGGTTGGTGAGAGATATCCTAGTGTTATGATCGAGAGAGATAGCCCGTCTTGTCGACTAGATGAAGGAACAATTTGACTCAAACTATCGGACTTGATTCAAGAAGTGATCGACGAAGTTAAAAAGAGAAAAGAATGAAAGAAGTAGCACGAAAGAAGATTAACGCTCAAGAACTAGCTAATCACTTGTGTAAGATAAATTACAAGTGTTAACTAGTTAACATGATCAAAGGACTGGTAAAGAAATCAAAACGAAATGAATTTTGAGTCAAAAACCCGAAAAGCGCGGTCTCGCTATTCACAAGATTACGGTCCGCGGTTCGCGTGACAAAGATGTTAGCCATAGGGTATGCGATCGCAGATGATGCCGCTTTGAATTTTAAAAATCACTACGAGAGTCTGTGTCTCGTCTACGGTTCACGGTGTCACCTACGACACAAACTACGATTCGTTGGTTGTGCTTTTCGCCGCACAACTTTTGTAACATCAAATCTTTTTGGGGATCCGTGCTTTGGGCCTTTTTTTATTTTTCCAATGACTTGGATACACTTTTTTTTTATACTTTGCCTCTTTTGTCCCAAAAACAACTTTTCAACTTGAAATTAGGTTTTGGAAGATAAAATGGTACCCTTTTGCTCCTTCTTCCTCAAAAACTCTATGAAGGTCTTCAAGAACACTTGAAGATTCAAAAAATTTAAAACCTTCAATCCTTATTCAAATCACCCCAAATTTCATACTCCCACTCTTCTTCAATCGGACAACAAAGCACAATAGTCTCTAAGCTTCAATTCCCCTTCATCTCAAGACCCACTTCAAGCTCTTCAAGTTCTTCAATGGACAACAATGGTGAATGAATTATAATTGACTCAAAGGACTTGATACCTTAAGATTTAGACTCTCCTAATACTTTGAAACACAAATATAACACTAAAATCAACAAACAAACAACTATTTTTAGATTTTTGGATTTTTGGACTCTAGAACACTTTTTTTGTAGTAATCAAAACCCAAGACAAGGATTGTTGGAACAACCCTTCAATCATTATCGATACTAATTGATACATACCAAATTGTGGAAATGTAATCAAACAACAAGAAATTAAAATATAAAGAGGAAGACACAATAAAATAGAATCAAAAGCAACCCAAAGTATAATAAATTATGGACCTTAATTGATTAACCAAGATAAAATAACTAATCCTATTAGGAGGACCTCAATGGAATTGAACACCCAAGCAACCCACCTTTCCAATCAAATTGTTCAATTACAAGCCTTAACAAGCTCTCAACAACACTCAAGTTCTAAAAAAGAAGCATAAACAACAATATTCAAGATAGTCCAAGCAATGGAAATGACTTAAGGTCCCTATGTATAGTCGAGGAATAACTTATTACACAAGAGACCCAAAAGTGACAATTTTGGATGGCAAAAATAACCAAAACGCCGCGATGTCACAATATCTGTGTTGACCTACGAATCGCAGATTGTGTCTGTGACATGATCTGTGATTCGCAGGTCATGTCCTTTAGCTCCATCATCATCTGCGGCTTCTTGACACTGCTTGAGGTTCGCAGACTCCACCTATGACACCATCTGTGATTCACAAATGGTGTTTCCTGCACCATTTGATGTCTTTTCACCCTCCCATCATAAACACTTGAATAGTGCTAGAGTATGCTCAAGGATGTCCATCTTCATGAATAGGCTTTGTAGTGCATGAAGTTTACGTGTTTTACTCCTCATGAACAGTCTTGATGGAACTTGGTTCGCATCAGAGCCTGACTTTATAGCTGAAGATAGATAGCCCAGTCTAGTGGCTGGTGAAAGATAGCCTAGCTATATGGCTGGTGAGAGATATCATGGCCTTACAGCTGGTGAGAGATATCCTAGTGTTATGATCAGAGAGATAGCCCAGTCTTGTCGACTAGATGAAGGAACAATTTGACTCAAACTATCGGACTTGATTCAAGAAGTGATCGACGAAGTTAAAAAGAGAAAAAAATGAAAGAAGTAGCACGAAAGAAGAGTAACGTTCAAGAACTAGCTAATCACTGTGTAAGATAAATTACAAGTGTTAACTAGTTAACATGATCAAAGGATCGGTAAAGAAATCAAAACGAAATGAATTTTGAGTCAAAAACACGAAAAGCGCGGTCTGCTATTCACGATTAATACGGTACGCGGTTCGCGTACGATGTTAGCCATAGGGTATGCGATCGCAGATGGTGCTGCTGAATTTTAAAAATCACTACGGTAGTCTGTGTCTCGTCTACGGTTCACAGGTGTCACCTACGACACAAACTACGATTCGTTGGTTGTGCTTTCGCTGCACAACTTTTGTAACATCAAATCTTTTGGGGATCTGTGCTTTGGGCCTTTTTTTATTTTTCCAATGACTTGGATACACTTTTTTTTGATACTTTGCCTCTTTTGTCCCAAAAACAACTTTTCAACTTGAAATTAGGTTTTGGAAGATAAAATGGTACCCTTTTGCTCCTTCTTCCTCAAAAACTCTATGAAGGTCTTCAAGAACACTTGAAGATTCAAAAAATTTAAAACCTTCAATCCTTATTCAAATCACCCCAAATTTCATACTCCCACTCTTCTTCAATCGGACAACAAAGCACAATAGTCTCTAAGCTTCAATTCCCCTTCATCTCAAGACCCACTTCAAGCTCTTCAAGTTCTTCAATGGCTAACAATGGTGAATGAATCAAAATTGACTCAAAGGACTTGAAACTTGAGATTTAGACTCTCCTAATACTGAAACTCAAATATAACACTAAAATCAACAAACAAACAACTATTTTTAGATTTTTGGATTTTTGGACTTTAGAACACTTTTTTTGTAGTAATCAAAACCCAAGACAAGGATTGTTGGAACAACCCTTCAATCATTATCTCGATACTAATTGATACATACCAAATTGTGGAAACGTAATGAAACAACAAGAAATTAAAATATAAAGAGGAAGACACAATAAAATAGAATTAAAAGCAACCCAAAGTATAATAAATTATGGACCTTAATTGATTAACCAAGATAAAGTAACTAATCCTATTAGGAGGACCCCAATGGAATTAAACACCCAAGCAACCCACCTTTCCAATCAAAGGTTCAATTACAAGCCTTAACAAGCTCTCAACACTCAAGTTCTAAAAAAGAAGCATAAACAACAATATTCAAGATAGTCTAAGCAATGGAAATGACTTAAGGTCCCTATTTATAGTCGAGGACTAACTTATTACACAAGAGACCCAAAAGTGACAATTTTGGATTGCAAAAATAATCAAAACGCCGCGATGTCACAATATGCTCTTGACCTACGAATCGCAGATTGTGTCTGTGACATGATCTGTGATTCGCAGGTCATGTCCTTTAGCTCCATCATCATCTGTGGCTTCTTGACACTGCTTGAGGTTCGCAGACTCCACCTATGACACCATCTGTGATTCACAAATGGTGTTTCCTGCACCATTTGATGTCTTTTCACCCTCCCATCATAAACACTTGAATAGTGCTAGAGTATGCTCAAGGATGTCCATCTTCATGAATAGGCTTTGTAGTGCATGAAGTTTACGTGTTTTACTCCTCATGAACAGTCTTGGTCGAACTTGATTCGCATCAGAGCCTGACTTTATAGCTGAAGATAGATAGCCCAGTCTTGTGGCTGGTGAGAGATAGCCTGGCTATATGGCTGGTGAGAGATATCCTGGCCTTACAGTTGGTGAGAGATATCCTAGTGTTATGATCAGAGAGATAGCCCAGTCTTGTCGACTAGATGAAGGAACAATTTGACTCAAACTATCGGACTTGATTCAAGAAGTGATCGACGAAGTTAAAAAGAGAAAAGAATGAAAGAAGTAGCACGAAAGAAGATTAACGCTCAAGAACTAGCTAATCACTGTGTAAGATAAATTACAAGTGTTAACTAGTTAACATGATCAAAGGACTGGTAAAGAAATCAAAACAAAATGAATTTTGAGTCAAAAACCTGAAAAGCGCGGTCTGCTATTCACGATGTACGGTCCCGCGGTTCGCAGTGATGTTAGCCATAGGGTATGCGATCGCAGATGGTGCTTTCTTTGAATTTTAAAAATCACTACGAGAGTACGTGTCTCGTCTACGGTTCACAGGTGTCACCTACGACACAAACTACGATTCGTTGGTTGTGCTTTCGCTGCACAACTTTTGTAACATCAAATCTTTTCGGGGATCTGTGCTTTGGGCCTTTTTTTATTTTTCCAATGACTTGGATACACTTTTTTTTATACTTTGCCTCTTTTGTCCCAAAAATAACTTTTCAACTTGAAATTAGGTTTTGGAAGATAAAATGGTACCCTTTTGCTCCTTCTTCCTCAAAAACTCTATGAAGGTCTTCAAGAACACTTGAAGATTCAAAAAATTTAAAACCTTCCATCCTTCTTAAAATCACCCCAAATTTCATATTCCCACTCTTCTTCAATCGGACAACAAAGCACAATAGTCTCTAAGCTTCAGTTCCCCTTCATCTCAAGACCCACTTCAAGCTCTTCAAGTTCTTCAATGGCTAACAATGGTGAATGAATCAAAATTGACTCAAAGGACTTGAAACTTGAGATTTAGACTCTCCTAATACTGAAACTCAAATATAACACTAAAATCAACAAACAAACAACTATTTTTAGATTTTTGGATTTTTGGACTTTAGAACACTTTTTTTGTAGTAATCAAAACCCAAGACAAGGATTGTTGGAACAACCCTTCAATCATTATCTCGATACTAATTGATACATACCAAATTGTGGAAACGTAATGAAACAACAAGAAATTAAAATATAAAGAGGAAGACACAATAAAATAGAATTAAAAGCAACCCAAAGTATAATAAATTATGGACCTTAATTGATTAACCAAGATAAAGTAACTAATCCTATTAGGAGGACCCCAATGGAATTGAACACCCAAGCAACCCACCTTTCCAATCAAAGGTTCAATTACAAGCCTTAACAAGCTCTCAACACTCAAGTTCTAAAAAAGAAGCATAAACAACAATATTCAAGATAGTCTAAGCAATGGAAATGACTTAAGGTCCCTATTTATAGTCGAGGACTAACTTATTACACAAGAGACCCAAAAGTGACAATTTTGGATTGCAAAAATAATCAAAACGCCGCGATGTCACAATATGCTCTTGACCTACGAATCGCAGATTGTGTCTGTGACATGATCTGTGATTCGCAGGTCCTGTCCTTTAGCTCCATCATCATCTGTGGCTTCTTGACACTGCTTGAGGTTCGCAGACTCCACCTATGACACCATCTGTGATTCACAAATGGTGTTTCCTGCACCATTTGATGTCTTTTCACCCTCCCATCATAAACACTTGAATAGTGCTAGAGTATGCTCAAGGATGTCCATCTTCATGAATAGGCTTTGTAGTGCATGAAGTTTACGTGTTTTACTCCTCATGAACAGTCTTGGTCGAACTTGATTCGCATCGAGCTCGACTTTATAGGCGAAGTATAGATAGCCCAGTCTAGTGGTGGTGAAAGATAGCCTAGCTATATGGTGGTGAGAGATATCATGGCCTTACAAAATGGTGAGAGATATCCTAGTGTTATGATCGAGAGAGATAGCCCGAGTCTTGTCGACTAGATGAAGGAACAATTTGACTCAAACTATCGGACTTGATTCAAGAAGTGATCGACGAAGTTAAAAAGAGAAAAGAATGAAAGAAGTAGCACGAAAGAAGATTAACGCTCAAGAACTAGCTAATCACCGTGTAAGATAAATTACAAGTGTTAACTAGTTAACATGATCAAAGGATCGGTAAAGAAATCAAAACGAAATGAATTTTGAGTCAAAAACCTGAAAAGCGCCGCTCGCTATTCACAAGTGTACGGTCCGCCGTTCGCGAGACGTGTTAGCCATAGGGTATGCGATCGCGAGATGGTCTTTGCTGAATTTTAAAAATCACTACGATGAGTCCGTGTGTCTCGTCTACGGTTCACAGTGTCACCTACGACACAAACTACGATTCGTTGGTTGTGCTTTCGCTGCACAACTTTTGTAACATCAAATCTTTTCGGGGATCTGTGCTTTGGGCCTTTTTTTATTTTTCCAATGACTTGGATACACCTTTTTTTTATACTTTGCCTCTTTTGTCCCAAAAATAACTTTTCAACTTGAAATTAGGTTTTGGAAGATAAAATGGTACCCTTTTGCTCCTTCTTCCTCAAAAACTCTATGAAGGTCTTCAAGAACACTTGAAGATTCAAAAAATTTAAAACCTTCCATCCTTCTTAAAATCACCCCAAATTTCATATTCCCACTCTTCTCCAATCGGACAACAAAGCACAATAGTCTCTAAGCTTCAGTTCCCCTTCATCTCAAGACCCACTTCAAGCTCTTCAAGTTCTTCAATGGCTAACAATGGTGAATGAATCAAAATTGACTCAAAGGACTTGAAACTTGAGATTTAGACTCTCCTAATACTGAAACTCAAATATAACACTAAAATCAACAAACAAACAACTATTTTTAGATTTTTGGATTTTTGGACTTTAGAACACTTTTTTTGTAGTAATCAAAACCCAAGACAAGGATTGTTGGAACAACCCTTCAATCATTATCTGATACTAATTGATACATACCAAATTGTGGAAACGTAATGAAACAACAAGAAATTAAAATATAAAGAGGAAGACACAATAAAATAGAATTAAAAGCAACCCAAAGTATAATAAATTATGGACCTTAATTGATTAACCAAGATAAAGTAACTAATCCTATTAGGAGGACCCCAATGGAATTAAACACCCAAGCAACCCACCTTTCCAATCAAAGGTTCAATTACAAGCCTTAACAAGCTCTCAACACTCAAGTTCTAAAAAAGAAGCATAAACAACAATATTCAAGATAGTCTAAGCAATGGAAATGACTTAAGGTCCCTATTTATAGTCGAGGACTAACTTATTACACAAGAGACCCAAAAGTGACAATTTTGGATTGCAAAAATAATCAAAACGCCGCGATGTCACAATATGCTCTTGACCTACGAATCGCAGATTGTGTCTGTGACATGATCTGTGATTCGCAGGTCATGTCCTTTAGCTCCATCATCATCTGTGGCTTCTTGACACCGCTTTGCTTGAGGTTCGCGGACTCCACCTATGACACCATCTGTGATTCACAAATGGTGTTTCCGCACCATTTGATGTCTTTTCACCCTCCCATCATAAACACTTGAATAGTGCTAGAGTATGCTCAAGGATGTCCATCTTCATGAATAGGCTTTGTAGTGCATGAAGTTTACGTGTTTTACTCCTCATGAACAGCCTTGGTCGAACTTGATTCGCATCGAGCCTGACTTTATAGGCGAAGATAGATAGCCCGCCTTGTGGCCGTGAGAGATAGCTTTGGCTATATGGTCGGTGAGAGATATCCTGGCCTTACAGTTGGTGAGAGATATCCTAGTGTTATGATCAGAGAGATAGCCCAGTCTTGTCGACTAGATGAAGGAACAATTTGACTCAAACTATCGGACTTGATTCAAGAAGTGATCGACGAAGTTAAAAAGAGAAAAGAATGAAAGAAGTAGCACGAAAGAAGATTAACGCTCAAGAACTAGCTAATCACTGTGTAAGATAAATTACAAGTGTTAACTAGTTAACATGATCAAAGGATCGGTAAAGAAATCAAAACGAAATGAATTTTGAGTCAAAAACCCGAAAAGCGCGGTCTGCTATTCACGGTGTACGGTCGCGGTTCGCGTGATGTGTTAGCCATAGGGTATGCGATCGCGGATGGTGCTTTGCTGAATTTTAAAAATCACTACAAGATCTACGTGTCTCGTCTACGGTTCACGGTGTCACCTACGACACAAACTACGATTCGTTGGTTGTGCTTTCGCCGCACAACTTTTGTAACATCAAATCTTTTTGGGGATCTCGTGCTTTGGGCCTTTTTTTATTTTTCCAATGACTTGGATACACTTTTTTTTGATACTTTGCCTCTTTTGTCCCAAAAACAACTTTTCAACTTGAAATTAGGTTTTGGAAGATAAAATGGTACCCTTTTGCTCCTTCTTCCTCAAAAACTCTATGAAGGTCTTCAAGAACACTTGAAGATTCAAAAAATTTAAAACCTTCAATCCTTATTCAAATCACCCCAAATTTCATACTCCCACTCTTCTTCAATCGGACAACAAAGCACAATAGTCTCTAAGCTTCAATTCCCCTTCATCTCAAGACCCACTTCAAGCTCTTCAAGTTCTTCAATGGACAACAATGGTGAATGAATTATAATTGACTCAAAGGACTTGATACCTTAAGATTTAGACTCTCCTAATACTGAAACACAAATATAACACTAAAATCAACAAACAAACAACTATTTTTAGATTTTTGGATTTTTGGACTCTAGAACACTTTTTTTTGTAGTAATCAAAACCCAAGACAAGGATTGTTGGAACAACCCTTCAATCATTATACGATACTAATTGATACATACCAAATTGTGGAAATGTAATCAAACAACAAGAAATTAAAATATAAAGAGGAAGACACAATAAAATAGAATCAAAAGCAACCCAAAGTATAATAAATTATGGACCTTAATTGATTAACCAAGATAAAATAACTAATCCTATTAGGAGGACCTCAATGGAATTGAACACCCAAGCAACCCACCTTTCCAATCAAATTGTTCAATTACAAGCCTTAACAAGCTCGCAACACTCAAGTTCTAAAAAAGAAGCATAAACAACAATATTCAAGATAGTCCAAGCAATGGAAATGACTTAAGGTCCCTATGTATAGTCGAGGAATAACTTATTACACAAGAGACCCAAAAGTGACAATTTTGGATGGCAAAAATAACCAAAACGCCGCGATGTCACAATATGCTGTTGACCTACGAATCGCAGATTGTGTCCGTGACATGATCCGTGATTCGCAGGTCATGTCCTTTAGCTCCATCATCATCTCGGCTTCTTGACACCGCTTGAGGTTCGCGGACTCCACCTATGACACCATCGTGATTCACAAATGGTGTTTCCACCATTTGATGTCTTTTCACCCTCCCATCATAAACACTTGAATAGTGCTAGAGTATGCTCAAGGATGTCCATCTTCATGAATAGGCTTTGTAGTGCATGAAGTTTACGTGTTTTACTCCTCATGAACAGTCTTGATGGAACTTGGTTCGCATCGAGCCTCGACTTTATAGTGAAGATAGATAGCCCGAGTCTAGTGGTTTGGTGAAAGATAGCCTAGCTATATGGTCAGTGAGAGATATCATGGCCTTACGAACAAGGTGAGAGATATCCTAGTGTTATGATCGAGAGAGATAGCCCGTCTCTTGTCGACTAGATGAAGGAACAATTTGACTCAAACTATCGGACTTGATTCAAGAAGTGATCGACGAAGTTAAAAAGAAAAAAAAATGAAAGAAGTAGCACGAAAGAAGATTAACGTTCAAGAACTAGCTAATCACTTGTGTAAGATAAATTACAAGTGTTAACTAGTTAACATGATCAAAGGACTCGGTAAAGAAATCAAAACGAAATGAATTTTGAGTCAAAAACTGAAAAGCGCGGCTGCTATTCACGGTGTACGGTCTGCGGTTCGCAGATGATGTTAGCCATAGGGTATGCGATCGCGATGGTGCTTTGCTGAATTTTAAAAATCACTACAGTAGTCTGTGTCTCGTCTACGGTTCACAGGTGTCACCTACGACACAAACTACGATTCGTTGGTTGTGCTTTCGCTGCACAACTTTTGTAACATCAAATCTTTTTGGGGATCTGTGCTTTGGGCCTTTTTTTATTTTTCCAATGACTTGGATACACTTTTTTTGATACTTTGCCTCTTTTGTCCCAAAAACAACTTTTCAACTTGAAATTAGGTTTTGGAAGATAAAATGGTACCCTTTTGCTCCTTCTTCCTCAAAAACTCTATGAAGGTCTTCAAGAACACTTGAAGATTCAAAAAATTTAAAACCTTCAATCCTTATTCAAATCACCCCAAATTTCATACTCCCACTCTTCTTCAATCGGACAACAAAGCACAATAGTCTCTAAGCTTCAATTCCCCTTCATCTCAAGACCCACTTCAAGCTCTTCAAGTTCTTCAATGGACAACAATGGTGAATGAATTATAATTGACTCAAAGGACTTGATACCTTAAGATTTAGACTCTCCTAATACTTTGAAACACAAATATAACACTAAAATCAACAAACAAACAACTATTTTTAGATTTTTGGATTTTTGGACTCTAGAACACTTTTTTTTGTAGTAATCAAAACCCAAGACAAGGATTGTTGGAACAACCCTTCAATCATTATCTGATACTAATTGATACATACCAAATTGTGGAAATGTAATCAAACAACAAGAAATTAAAATATAAAGAGGAAGACACAATAAAATAGAATCAAAAGCAACCCAAAGTATAATAAATTATGGACCTTAATTGATTAACCAAGATAAAATAACTAATCCTATTAGGAGGACCTCAATGGAATTGAACACCCAAGCAACCCACCTTTCCAATCAAATTGTTCAATTACAAGCCTTAACAAGCTCGCAACACTCAAGTTTTAAAAAAGAAGCATAAACAACAATATTCAAGATAGTCCAAGCAATGGAAATGACTTAAGGTCCCTATGTATAGTCGAGGAATAACTTATTACACAAGAGACCCAAAAGTGACAATTTTGGATGGCAAAAATAACCAAAACGCCGCGATGTCACAATATGCTGTTGACCTACGAATCGCAGATTGTGTCTGTGACATGATCTGTGATTCGCAGGTCATGTCCTTTAGCTCCATCATCATCTGCGGCTTCTTGACACTGCTTGAGGTTCGCAGACTCCACCTATGACACCATCTGTGATTCACAAATGGTGTTTCCTGCACCATTTGATGTCTTTTCACCCTCCCATCATAAACACTTGAATAGTGCTAGAGTATGCTCAAGGATGTCCATCTTCATGAATAGGCTTTGTAGTGCATGAAGTTTACGTGTTTTACTCCTCATGAACAGTCTTGGTCGAACTTGATTCGCATCAGAGCCTGACTTTATAGCTGAAGATAGATAGCCCGCCTAGTGGTCAGTGAAAGATAGCCTCGCTATATGGTCAGTGAGAGATATCATGGCCTTACACCATGGTGAGAGATATCCTAGTGTTATGATCGAGAGATAGCCCGATCTTGTCGACTAGATGAAGGAACAATTTGACTCAAACTATCGGACTTGATTCAAGAAGTGATCGACGAAGTTAAAAAGAGAAAAGAATGAAAGAAGTAGCACGAAAGAAGATTAACGCTCAAGAACTAGCTAATCACCGTGTAAGATAAATTACAAGTGTTAACTAGTTAACATGATCAAAGGATCGGTAAAGAAATCAAAACGAAATGAATTTTGAGTCAAAAACACGAAAAGCGCCGTCTGCTATTCACGAGTGTACGGTCCGCCGTTCGCGGACGAGTGTTAGCCATAGGGTATGCGATCGCGTAGATGGTGCTTTGCTGAATTTTAAAAATCACTACGATGATACGTGTCTCGTCTACGGTTCACGGTGTGTCACCTACGACACAAACTACGATTCGTTGGTTGTGCTTTCGCCGCACAACTTTTGTAACATCAAATCTTTTCGGGATCTGTGCTTTGGGCCTTTTTTTATTTTTCCAATGACTTGGATACACCTTTTTTTATACTTTGCCTCTTTTGTCCCAAAAATAACTTTTCAACTTGAAATTAGGTTTTGGAAGATAAAATGGTACCCTTTTGCTCCTTCTTCCTCAAAAACTCTATGAAGGTCTTCAAGAACACTTGAAGATTCAAAAAATTTAAAACCTTCCATCCTTCTTAAAATCACCCCAAATTTCATATTCCCACTCTTCTCCAATCGGACAACAAAGCACAATAGTCTCTAAGCTTCAGTTCCCTTCATCTCAAGACCCACTTCAAGCTCTTCAAGTTCTTCAATGGCTAACAATGGTGAATGAATCAAAATTGACTCAAAGGACTTGAAACTTGAGATTTAGACTCTCCTAATACTGAAACTCAAATATAACACTAAAATCAACAAACAAACAACTATTTTTAGATTTTTGGATTTTTGGACTTTAGAACACTTTTTTTGTAGTAATCAAAACCCAAGACAAGGATTGTTGGAACAACCCTTCAATCATTATCTGATACTAATTGATACATACCAAATTGTGGAAATGTAATCAAACAACAAGAAATTAAAATATAAAGAGGAAGACACAATAAAATAGAATCAAAAGCAACCCAAAGTATAATAAATTATGGACCTTAATTGATTAACCAAGATAAAATAACTAATCCTATTAGGAGGACCTCAATGGAATTGAACACCCAAGCAACCCACCTTTCCAATCAAATTGTTCAATTACAAGCCTTAACAAGCTCGCAACACTCAAGTTCTAAAAAAGAAGCATAAACAACAATATTCAAGATAGTCCAAGCAATGGAAATGACTTAAGGTCCCTATGTATAGTCGAGGAATAACTTATTACACAAGAGACCCAAAAGTGACAATTTTGGATGGCAAAAATAACCAAAACGCCGCGATGTCACAATATGCTGTTGACCTACGAATCGCAGATTGTGTCGTGACATGATCTCGTGATTCGCAGTCATGTCCTTTAGCTCCATCATCATCTGCGGCTTCTTGACACCGCTTGAGGTTCGCAGACTCCACCTATGACACCATCTGTGATTCACAAATGGTGTTTCCTGCACCATTTGATGTCTTTTCACCCTCCCATCATAAACACTTGAATAGTGCTAGAGTATGCTCAAGGATGTCCATCTTCATGAATAGGCTTTGTAGTGCATGAAGTTTACGTGTTTTACTCCTCATGAACAGTCTTGGTCGAACTTGATTCGCATCGAGCCCGACTTTATAGCCGAAGATAGATAGCCCGCCTTTGTGGTCGGTGAGAGATAGCTTGGCTATATGGGCCGGTGAGAGATATCCTGGCCTTACATACTGTTGGTGAGAGATATCCTAGTGTTATGATCGAGAGATAGCCCGGTCTTGTCGACTAGATGAAGGAACAATTTGACTCAAACTATCGGACTTGATTCAAGAAGTGATCGACGAAGTTAAAAAGAGAAAAGAATGAAAGAAGTAGCACGAAAGAAGATTAACGCTCAAGAACTAGCTAATCACCGTGTAAGATAAATTACAAGTGTTAACTAGTTAACATGATCAAAGGACTGTAAAGAAATCAAAACAAAATGAATTTTGAGTCAAAAACCGAAAAGCGCGGTCTGCTATTCACGGTGTACGGTGCATTGTTCGCAGACATGTGTTAGCCATAGGGTATGCGATCGCGGATGGTGGTCGCTGAATTTTAAAAACTCACTACGTAGTCGTGTCTCGTCTACGGTTCACGGTGTCACCTACGACACAAACTACGATTCGTTGGTTGTGCTTTCGCTTGCACAACTTTTGTAACATCAAATCTTTTCGGGGATCTCGTGCTTTGGGCCTTTTTTTATTTTTCCAATGACTTGGATACACCTTTTTTTTATACTTTGCCTCTTTTGTCCCAAAAATAACTTTTCAACTTGAAATTAGGTTTTGGAAGATAAAATGGTACCCTTTTGCTCCTTCTTCCTCAAAAACTCTATGAAGGTCTTCAAGAACACTTGAAGATTCAAAAAATTTAAAACCTTCCATCCTTCTTAAAATCACCCCAAATTTCATATTCCCACTCTTCTCCAATCGGACAACAAAGCACAATAGTCTCTAAGCTTCAGCCCCTTCATCTCAAGACCCACTTCAAGCTCTTCAAGTTCTTCAATGGCTAACAATGGTGAATGAATCAAAATTGACTCAAAGGACTTGAAACTTGAGATTTAGACTCTCCTAATACTGAAACTCAAATATAACACTAAAATCAACAAACAAACAACTATTTTTAGATTTTTGGATTTTTGGACTTTAGAACACTTTTTTTGTAGTAATCAAAACCCAAGACAAGGATTGTTGGAACAACCCTTCAATCATTATCTGATACTAATTGATACATACCAAATTGTGGAAACGTAATGAAACAACAAGAAATTAAAATATAAAGAGGAAGACACAATAAAATAGAATTAAAAGCAACCCAAAGTATAATAAATTATGGACCTTAATTGATTAACCAAGATAAAGTAACTAATCCTATTAGGAGGACCCCAATGGAATTAAACACCCAAGCAACCCACCTTTCCAATCAAAGGTTCAATTACAAGCCTTAACAAGCTCTCAACACTCAAGTTCTAAAAAGAAGCATAAACAACAATATTCAAGATAGTCTAAGCAATGGAAATGACTTAAGGTCCCTATTTATAGTCGAGGACTAACTTATTACACAAGAGACCCAAAAGTGACAATTTTGGATTGCAAAAATAACCAAAACGCCGCGATGTCACAATATGCTCTTGACCTACGAATCGCAGATTGTGTACGTGACATGATCTCGTGATTCGCAGTCATGTCCTTTAGCTCCATCATCATCTGTGGCTTCTTGACACCGCTTGAGGTTCGCAGACTCCACCTATGACACCATCCGTGATTCACAAATGGTGTTTCCTGCACCATTTGATGTCTTTTCACCCTCCCATCATAAACACTTGAATAGTGCTAGAGTATGCTCAAGGATGTCCATCTTCATGAATAGGCTTTGTAGTGCATGAAGTTTACGTGTTTTACTCCTCATGAACAGTCTTGGTCGAACTTGATTCGCATCGAGCCCGACTTTATAGCCGAAGATAGATAGCCCGGTCTTGTGGTCGGTGAGAGATAGCTTTGGCTATATGGGTGGTGAGAGATATCCTGGCCTTACGGTTGGTGAGAGATATCCTAGTGTTATGATCGAGAGATAGCCCGTCTTGTCGACTAGATGAAGGAACAATTTGACTCAAACTATCGGACTTGATTCAAGAAGTGATCGACGAAGTTAAAAAGAGAAAAGAATGAAAGAAGTAGCACGAAAGAAGATTAACGCTCAAGAACTAGCTAATCACCGTGTAAGATAAATTACAAGTGTTAACTAGTTAACATGATCAAAGGACTGGTAAAGAAATCAAAACAAAATGAATTTTGAGTCAAAAACCGAAAAGCGCGGTCTGCTATTCACGATTACGGTACTGCCCGCCGTTCGCAGACAAAGTGTTAGCCATAGGGTATGCGATCGCAGATGGTGCTTTGCTGAATTTTAAAAATCACTACGATGAGTACGTGTCTCGTCTACGGTTCACGGGTGTCACCTACGACACAAACTACGATTCGTTGGTTGTGCTTTCACTGCACAACTTTTGTAACATCAAATCTTTTCGGGGATCCGTGCTTTGGGCCTTTTTTTATTTTTCCAATGACTTGGATACACCTTTTTTATACTTTGCCTCTTTTGTCCCAAAAATAACTTTTCAACTTGAAATTAGGTTTTGGAAGATAAAATGGTACCCTTTTGCTCCTTCTTCCTCAAAAACTCTATGAAGGTCTTCAAGAACACTTGAAGATTCAAAAAATTTAAAACCTTCCATCCTTCTTAAAATCACCCCAAATTTCATATTCCCACTCTTCTCCAATCGGACAACAAAGCACAATAGTCTCTAAGCTTCGGTTCCCCTTCATCTCAAGACCCACTTCAAGCTCTTCAAGTTCTTCAATGGCTAACAATGGTGAATGAATCAAAATTGACTCAAAGGACTTGAAACTTGAGATTTAGACTCTCCTAATACTTTGAAACTCAAATATAACACTAAAATCAACAAACAAACAACTATTTTTAGATTTTTGGATTTTTGGACTTTAGAACACTTTTTTTGTAGTAATCAAAACCCAAGACAAGGATTGTTGGAACAACCCTTCAATCATTATCTGATACTAATTGATACATACCAAATTGTGGAAACGTAATGAAACAACAAGAAATTAAAATATAAAGAGGAAGACACAATAAAATAGAATTAAAAGCAACCCAAAGTATAATAAATTATGGACCTTAATTGATTAACCAAGATAAAGTAACTAATCCTATTAGGAGGACCCCAATGGAATTAAACACCCAAGCAACCCACCTTTCCAATCAAAGGTTCAATTACAAGCCTTAACAAGCTCTCAACACTCAAGTTCTAAAAAAGAAGCATAAACAACAATATTCAAGATAGTCTAAGCAATGGAAATGACTTAAGGTCCCTATTTATAGTCGAGGACTAACTTATTACACAAGAGACCCAAAAGTGACAATTTTGGATTGCAAAAATAACCAAAACGCCGCGATGTCACAATATGCTCTTGACCTACGAATCGCAGATTGTGTCTGTGACATGATCTGTGATTCGCAGGTCATGTCCTTTAGCTCCATCATCATCTGTGGCTTCTTGACACTGCTTGAGGTTCGCAGACTCCACCTATGACACCATCTGTGATTCACAAATGGTGTTTCCTGCACCATTTGATGTCTTTTCACCCTCCCATCATAAACACTTGAATAGTGCTAGAGTATGCTCAAGGATGTCCATCTTCATGAATAGGCTTTGTAGTGCATGAAGTTTACGTGTTTTACTCCTCATGAACAGTCTTGGTCGAACTTGATTCGCATCAGAGCCTGACTTTATAGCTGAAGATAGATAGCCCAGTCTTGTGGCTGGTGAGAGATAGCCTGGCTATATGGCTGGTGAGAGATATCCCGGCCTTACAGCCTGGTGAGAGATATCCTAGTGTTATGATCAGAGAGATAGCCCAGTCTTGTCGACTAGATGAAGGAACAATTTGACTCAAACTATCGGACTTGATTCAAGAAGTGATCGACGAAGTTAAAAAGAGAAAAGAATGAAAGAAGTAGCACGAAAGAAGATTAACGCTCAAGAACTAGCTAATCACCGTGTAAGATAAATTACAAGTGTTAACTAGTTAACATGATCAAAGGACTGGTAAAGAAATCAAAACAAAATGAATTTTGAGTCAAAAACCTGAAAAGCGCGGTCTGCTATTCACAGTGTACGGTCTGCCGTTCGCAGACAGTGTTAGCCATAGGGTATGCGATCGCAGATGGTGCCGCTGAATTTTAAAAATCACTACGTAGTCTCGTGTCTCGTCTACGGTTCACGGTGTGTCACCTACGACACAAACTACGATTCGTTGGTTGTGCTTTCGCTGCACAACTTTTGTAACATCAAATCTTTTCGGGGATCTGTGCTTTGGGCCTTTTTTTATTTTTCCAATGACTTGGATACACCTTTTTTTTATACTTTGCCTCTTTTGTCCCAAAAATAACTTTTCAACTTGAAATTAGGTTTTGGAAGATAAAATGGTACCCTTTTGCTCCTTCTTCCTCAAAAACTCTATGAAGGTCTTCAAGAACACTTGAAGATTCAAAAAATTTAAAACCTTCCATCCTTCTTAAAATCACCCCAAATTTCATATTCCCACTCTTCTCCAATCGGACAACAAAGCACAATAGTCTCTAAGCTTCAGCTTCCCCTTCATCTCAAGACCCACTTCAAGCTCTTCAAGTTCTTCAATGGCTAACAATGGTGAATGAATCAAAATTGACTCAAAGGACTTGAAACTTGAGATTTAGACTCTCCTAATACTGAAACTCAAATATAACACTAAAATCAACAAACAAACAACTATTTTTAGATTTTTGGATTTTTGGACTTTAGAACACTTTTTTTGTAGTAATCAAAACCCAAGACAAGGATTGTTGGAACAACCCTTCAATCATTATCTGATACTAATTGATACATACCAAATTGTGGAAACGTAATGAAACAACAAGAAATTAAAATATAAAGAGGAAGACACAATAAAATAGAATTAAAAGCAACCCAAAGTATAATAAATTATGGACCTTAATTGATTAACCAAGATAAAGTAACTAATCCTATTAGGAGGACCCCAATGGAATTAAACACCCAAGCAACCCACCTTTCCAATCAAAGGTTCAATTACAAGCCTTAACAAGCTCTCAACACTCAAGTTCTAAAAAAGAAGCATAAACAACAATATTCAAGATAGTCTAAGCAATGGAAATGACTTAAGGTCCCTATTTATAGTCGAGGACTAACTTATTACACAAGAGACCCAAAAGTGACAATTTTGGATTGCAAAAATAATCAAAACGCCGCGATGTCACAATATGCTCTTGACCTACGAATCGCAGATTGTGTCTGTGACATGATCTGTGATTCGCAGGTCATGTCCTTTAGCTCCATCATCATCTGTGGCTTCTTGACACTGCTTGAGGTTCGCAGACTCCACCTATGACACCATCTCGTGATTCACAAATGGTGTTTCCTGCACCATTTGATGTCTTTTCACCCTCCCATCATAAACACTTGAATAGTGCTAGAGTATGCTCAAGGATGTCCATCTTCATGAATAGGCTTTGTAGTGCATGAAGTTTACGTGTTTTACTCCTCATGAACAGTCTTGGTCGAACTTGATTCGCATCGAGCCTCGACTTTATAGTGAAGATAGATAGCCCGCCTTGTGGTCGGTGAGAGATAGCCTGGCTATATGGCCGGTGAGAGATATCCCGGCCTTACGAGTTGGTGAGAGATATCCTAGTGTTATGATCGGAGAGATAGCCCAGCCTTGTCGACTAGATGAAGGAACAATTTGACTCAAACTATCGGACTTGATTCAAGAAGTGATCGACGAAGTTAAAAAGAGAAAAGAATGAAAGAAGTAGCACGAAAGAAGATTAACGCTCAAGAACTAGCTAATCACCGTGTAAGATAAATTACAAGTGTTAACTAGTTAACATGATCAAAGGACTCGGTAAAGAAATCAAAACAAAATGAATTTTGAGTCAAAAACCCGAAAAGCGCGGTCTGCTATTCACAAGGTGTACGGTCCGCCGTTCGCGTACAGTGTTAGCCATAGGGTATGCGATCGCGATGGTGCTTTCTGAATTTTAAAAATCACTACAATAGTCTGTGTCTCGTCTACGGTTCACAGGTGTCACCTACGACACAAACTACGATTCGTTGGTTGTGCTTTCGCTGCACAACTTTTGTAACATCAAATCTTTTCGGGGATCTGTGCTTTGGGCCTTTTTTTATTTTTCCAATGACTTGGATACACTTTTTTTTATACTTTGCCTCTTTTGTCCCAAAAATAACTTTTCAACTTGAAATTAGGTTTTGGAAGATAAAATGGTACCCTTTTGCTCCTTCTTCCTCAAAAACTCTATGAAGGTCTTCAAGAACACTTGAAGATTCAAAAAATTTAAAACCTTCCATCCTTCTTAAAATCACCCCAAATTTCATATTCCCACTCTTCTTCAATCGGACAACAAAGCACAATAGTCTCTAAGCTTCAGTTCCCCTTCATCTCAAGACCCACTTCAAGCTCTTCAAGTTCTTCAATGGCTAACAATGGTGAATGAATCAAAATTGACTCAAAGGACTTGAAACTTGAGATTTAGACTCTCCTAATACTGAAACTCAAATATAACACTAAAATCAACAAACAAACAACTATTTTTAGATTTTTGGATTTTTGGACTTTAGAACACTTTTTTTGTAGTAATCAAAACCCAAGACAAGGATTGTTGGAACAACCCTTCAATCATTATCTCGATACTAATTGATACATACCAAATTGTGGAAACGTAATGAAACAACAAGAAATTAAAATATAAAGAGGAAGACACAATAAAATAGAATTAAAAGCAACCCAAAGTATAATAAATTATGGACCTTAATTGATTAACCAAGATAAAGTAACTAATCCTATTAGGAGGACCCCAATGGAATTGAACACCCAAGCAACCCACCTTTCCAATCAAAGGTTCAATTACAAGCCTTAACAAGCTCTCAACACTCAAGTTCTAAAAAAGAAGCATAAACAACAATATTCAAGATAGTCTAAGCAATGGAAATGACTTAAGGTCCCTATTTATAGTCGAGGACTAACTTATTACACAAGAGACCCAAAAGTGACAATTTTGGATTGCAAAAATAATCAAAACGCCGCGATGTCACAATATGCTCTTGACCTACGAATCGCAGATTGTGTCTGTGACATGATCTGTGATTCGCAGGTCCTGTCCTTTAGCTCCATCATCATCTGTGGCTTCTTGACACTGCTTGAGGTTCGCAGACTCCACCTATGACACCATCTGTGATTCACAAATGGTGTTTCCTGCACCATTTGATGTCTTTTCACCCTCCCATCATAAACACTTGAATAGTGCTAGAGTATGCTCAAGGATGTCCATCTTCATGAATAGGCTTTGTAGTGCATGAAGTTTACGTGTTTTACTCCTCATGAACAGTCTTGGTCGAACTTGATTCGCATCAGAGCCTGACTTTATAGCTGAAGATAGATAGCCCAGTCTAGTGGCTGGTGAAAGATAGCCTAGCTATATGGCTGGTGAGAGATATCATGGCCTTACAGCTGGTGAGAGATATCCTAGTGTTATGATCAGAGAGATAGCCCAGTCTTGTCGACTAGATGAAGGAACAATTTGACTCAAACTATCGGACTTGATTCAAGAAGTGATCGACGAAGTTAAAAAGAGAAAAGAATGAAAGAAGTAGCACGAAAGAAGATTAACGCTCAAGAACTAGCTAATCACTGTGTAAGATAAATTACAAGTGTTAACTAGTTAACATGATCAAAGGACTGGTAAAGAAATCAAAACGAAATGAATTTTGAGTCAAAAACCTGAAAAGCGCTGCGTCTCGCTATTCACGAGGTACGGTCTGCCGTTCGCAGACAGTGTTAGCCATAGGGTATGCGATCGCAGATGGTGCTGCTGAATTTTAAAAATCACTACAGTAGTCTGTGTCTCGTCTACGGTTCACAGGTGTCACCTACGACACAAACTACGATTCGTTGGTTGTGCTTTCGCTGCACAACTTTTGTAACATCAAATCTTTTCGGGATCTCGTGCTTTGGGCCTTTTTTTATTTTTCCAATGACTTGGATACACCTTTTTTTTATACTTTGCCTCTTTTGTCCCAAAAATAACTTTTCAACTTGAAATTAGGTTTTGGAAGATAAAATGGTACCCTTTTGCTCCTTCTTCCTCAAAAACTCTATGAAGGTCTTCAAGAACACTTGAAGATTCAAAAAATTTAAAACCTTCCATCCTTATTCAAATCACCCCAAATTTCATACTCCCATTCTTCTTCAATCGGACAACAAAGCACAATAGTCTCTAAGCTTCAATTCCCCTTCATCTCAAGACCCACTTCAAGCTCTTCAAGTTCTTCAATGGACAACAATGGTGAATGAATTATAATTGACTCAAAGGACTTGATACCTTAAGATTTAGACTCTCCTAATACTGAAACACAAATATAACACTAAAATCAACAAACAAACAACTATTTTTAGATTTTTGGATTTTTGGACTCTAGAACACTTTTTTTTGTAGTAATCAAAACCCAAGACAAGGATTGTTGGAACAACCCTTCAATCATTATCTGATACTAATTGATACATACCAAATTGTGGAAACGTAATGAAACAACAAGAAATTAAAATATAAAGAGGAAGACACAATAAAATAGAATTAAAAGCAACCCAAAGTATAATAAATTATGGACCTTAATTGATTAACCAAGATAAAGTAACTAATCCTATTAGGAGGACCCCAATGGAATTGAACACCCAAGCAACCCACCTTTCCAATCAAATTGTTCAATTACAAGCCTTAACAAGCTCTCAACACTCAAGTTCTAAAAAAGAAGCATAAACAACAATATTCAAGATAGTCTAAGCAATGGAAATGACTTAAGGTCCCTATTTATAGTCGAGGACTAACTTATTACACAAGAGACCCAAAAGTGACAATTTTGGATTGCAAAAATAATCAAAACGCCGCGATGTCACAATATGCTCTTGACCTACGAATCGCAGATTGTGTACGTGACATGATCTCAGATTCGCAGTCCCGTCCTTTAGCTCCATCATCATCTGTGGCTTCTTGACACTGCTTGAGGTTCGCAGACTCCACCTATGACACCATCTGTGATTCACAAATGGTGTTTCCTGCACCATTTGATGTCTTTTCACCCTCCCATCATAAACACTTGAATAGTGCTAGAGTATGCTCAAGGATGTCCATCTTCATGAATAGGCTTTGTAGTGCATGAAGTTTACGTGTTTTACTCCTCATGAACAGTCTTGGTCGAACTTGATTCGCATCGAGCCCGACTTTATAGCGAAGATAGATAGCCCGATCTAGTGGCGGTGAAAGATAGCCTAGCTATATGGGCAGGTGAGAGATATCATGGCCTTACAAATTTGGTGAGAGATATCCTAGTGTTATGATCAGAGAGATAGCCCAGTCTTGTCGACTAGATGAAGGAACAATTTGACTCAAACTATCGGACTTGATTCAAGAAGTGATCGACGAAGTTAAAAAGAGAAAAGAATGAAAGAAGTAGCACGAAAGAAGATTAACGCTCAAGAACTAGCTAATCACTTGTGTAAGATAAATTACAAGTGTTAACTAGTTAACATGATCAAAGGATCGGTAAAGAAATCAAAACGAAATGAATTTTGAGTCAAAAACCCGAAAAGCGCCGTATCTGCTATTCACAAGATGTACGGTCGCCGTTCGCGTTCGACAGTGTTAGCCATAGGGTATGCGATCGCAGATGGTGCTGCTGAATTTTAAAAATCACTACGGTAGTCTGTGTCTCGTCTACGGTTCACAGGTGTCACCTACGACACAAACTACGATTCGTTGGTTGTGCTTTCGCTGCACAACTTTTGTAACATCAAATCTTTTCGGGGATCTGTGCTTTGGGCCTTTTTTTATTTTTCCAATGACTTGGATACACCTTTTTTTTATACTTTGCCTCTTTTGTCCCAAAAATAACTTTTCAACTTGAAATTAGGTTTTGGAAGATAAAATGGTACCCTTTTGCTCCTTCTTCCTCAAAAACTCTATGAAGGTCTTCAAGAACACTTGAAGATTCAAAAAATTTAAAACCTTCCATCCTTATTCAAATCACCCCAAATTTCATACTCCCATTCTTCTTCAATCGGACAACAAAGCACAATAGTCTCTAAGCTTCAATTCCCCTTCATCTCAAGACCCACTTCAAGCTCTTCAAGTTCTTCAATGGACAACAATGGTGAATGAATTATAATTGACTCAAAGGACTTGATACCTTAAGATTTAGACTCTCCTAATACTGAAACACAAATATAACACTAAAATCAACAAACAAACAACTATTTTTAGATTTTTGGATTTTTGGACTCTAGAACACTTTTTTTTGTAGTAATCAAAACCCAAGACAAGGATTGTTGGAACAACCCTTCAATCATTATCTGATACTAATTGATACATACCAAATTGTGGAAACGTAATGAAACAACAAGAAATTAAAATATAAAGAGGAAGACACAATAAAATAGAATTAAAAGCAACCCAAAGTATAATAAATTATGGACCTTAATTGATTAACCAAGATAAAGTAACTAATCCTATTAGGAGGACCCCAATGGAATTGAACACCCAAGCAACCCACCTTTCCAATCAAATTGTTCAATTACAAGCCTTAACAAGCTCTCAACACTCAAGTTCTAAAAAAGAAGCATAAACAACAATATTCAAGATAGTCTAAGCAATGGAAATGACTTAAGGTCCCTATTTATAGTCGAGGACTAACTTATTACACAAGAGACCCAAAAGTGACAATTTTGGATTGCAAAAATAATCAAAACGCCGCGATGTCACAATATGCTCTTGACCTACGAATCGCAGATTGTGTCTGTGACATGATCTGTGATTCGCAGGTCATGTCCTTTAGCTCCATCATCATCTGCGGCTTCTTGACACTGCTTGAGGTTCGCAGACTCCACCTATGACACCATCTGTGATTCACAAATGGTGTTTCCTGCACCATTTGATGTCTTTTCACCCTCCCATCATAAACACTTGAATAGTGCTAGAGTATGCTCAAGGATGTCCATCTTCATGAATAGGCTTTGTAGTGCATGAAGTTTACGTGTTTTACTCCTCATGAACAGTCTTGGTCGAACTTGATTCGCATCAGAGCCTGACTTTATAGCTGAAGATAGATAGCCCAGTCTTGTGGCTGGTGAGAGATAGCCTAGCTATATGGCTGGTGAGAGATATCATGGCCTTACAATTTGGTGAGAGATATCCTAGTGTTATGATCGAGAGATAGCCCAGTCTTGTCGACTAGATGAAGGAACAATTTGACTCAAACTATCGGACTTGATTCAAGAAGTGATCGACGAAGTTAAAAAGAGAAAAAAATGAAAGAAGTAGCACGAAAGAAGATTAACGTTCAAGAACTAGCTAATCACTGTGTAAGATAAATTACAAGTGTTAACTAGTTAACATGATCAAAGGACTGGTAAAGAAATCAAAACGAAATGAATTTTGAGTCAAAAACCGAAAAGCGCGGTCTGCTATTCACGATTATACGGTACGCGGTTCGCAGACGTGTTAGCCATAGGGTATGCGATCGCAGATGGTGTTTCTTGAATTTTAAAAATCACTACGATAGATCGTGTCTCGTCTACGGTTCACAGGTGTCACCTACGACACAAACTACGATTCGTTGGTTGTGCTTTCGCTGCACAACTTTTGTAACATCAAATCTTTTTGGGGATCTGTGCTTTGGGCCTTTTTTTATTTTTCCAATGACTTGGATACACTTTTTTTGATACTTTGCCTCTTTTGTCCCAAAAACAACTTTTCAACTTGAAATTAGGTTTTGGAAGATAAAATGGTACCCTTTTGCTCCTTCTTCCTCAAAAACTCTATGAAGGTCTTCAAGAACACTTGAAGATTCAAAAAATTTAAAACCTTCAATCCTTATTCAAATCACCCCAAATTTCATACTCCCATTCTTCTTCAATCGGACAACAAAGCACAATAGTCTCTAAGCTTCAATTCCCCTTCATCTCAAGACCCACTTCAAGCTCTTCAAGTTCTTCAATGGACAACAATGGTGAATGAATTATAATTGACTCAAAGGACTTGATACCTTAAGATTTAGACTCTCCTAATACTTTGAACACAAATATAACACTAAAATCAACAAACAAACAACTATTTTTAGATTTTTGGATTTTTGGACTCTAGAACACTTTTTTTTGTAGTAATCAAAACCCAAGACAAGGATTGTTGGAACAACCCTTCAATCATTATCTGATACTAATTGATACATACCAAATTGTGGAAATGTAATCAAACAACAAGAAATTAAAATATAAAGAGGAAGACACAATAAAATAGAATCAAAAGCAACCCAAAGTATAATAAATTATGGACCTTAATTGATTAACCAAGATAAAATAACTAATCCTATTAGGAGGACCTCAATGGAATTGAACACCCAAGCAACCCACCTTTCCAATCAAATTGTTCAATTACAAGCCTTAACAAGCTCGCAACACTCAAGTTCTAAAAAAGAAGCATAAACAACAATATTCAAGATAGTCCAAGCAATGGAAATGACTTAAGGTCCCTATGTATAGTCGAGGAATAACTTATTACACAAGAGACCCAAAAGTGACAATTTTGGATGGCAAAAATAACCAAAACGCCGCGATGTCACAATATGCTGTTGACCTACGAATCGCAGATTGTGTCTGTGACATGATCTGTGATTCGCAGGTCATGTCCTTTAGCTCCATCATCATCTGCGGCTTCTTGACACTGCTTGAGGTTCGCAGACTCCACCTATGACACCATCTGTGATTCACAAATGGTGTTTCCTGCACCATTTGATGTCTTTTCACCCTCCCATCATAAACACTTGAATAGTGCTAGAGTATGCTCAAGGATGTCCATCTTCATGAATAGGCTTTGTAGTGCATGAAGTTTACGTGTTTTACTCCTCATGAACAGTCTTGGTCGAACTTGATTCGCATCAGAGCCTGACTTTATAGCTGAAGATAGATAGCCCAGTCTTGTGGCTGGTGAGAGATAGCCTGGCTATATGGCTGGTGAGAGATATCCTGGCCTTACAGTTGGTGAGAGATATCCTAGTGTTATGATCAGAGAGATAGCCCAGTCTTGTCGACTAGATGAAGGAACAATTTGACTCAAACTATCGGACTTGATTCAAGAAGTGATCGACGAAGTTAAAAAGAGAAAAGAATGAAAGAAGTAACACGAAAGAAGATTAACGCTCAAGAACTAGCTAATCACCGTGTAAGATAAATTACAAGTGTTAACTAGTTAACATGATCAAAGGATGGTAAAGAAATCAAAACGAAATGAATTTTGAGTCAAAAACACCGAAAAGCGCTATCTCGCTATTCACAAGGTGTACGGTGCTCCGCCGTTCGCATGACGATGTTAGCCATAGGGTATGCGATCGCAGATGGTCTTTGCTGAATTTTAAAAATCACTACGATGAGTCCAGTGTCTCGTCTACGGTTCACGGGTGTCACCTACGACACAAACTACGATTCGTTGGTTGTGCTTTCGCCGCACAACTTTTGTAACATCAAATCTTTTCGGGATCCGTGCTTTGGGCCTTTTTTTATTTTTCCAATGACTTGGATACACCTTTTTTTTATACTTTGCCTCTTTTGTCCCAAAAATAACTTTTCAACTTGAAATTAGGTTTTGGAAGATAAAATGGTACCCTTTTGCTCCTTCTTCCTCAAAAACTCTATGAAGGTCTTCAAGAACACTTGAAGATTCAAAAAATTTAAAACCTTCCATCCTTCTTAAAATCACGCCAAATTTCATATTCCCACTCTTCTCCAATCGGACAACAAAGCGCAATAGTCTCTAAGCTTCAGTTCCCCTTCATCTCAAGACCCACTTCAAGCTCTTCAAGTTCTTCAATGGCTAACAATGGTGAATGAATCAAAATTGACTCAAAGGACTTGAAACTTGAGATTTAGACTCTCCTAATACTGAAACTCAAATATAACACTAAAATCAACAAACAAACAACTATTTTTAGATTTTTGGATTTTTGGACTTTAGAACACTTTTTTTGTAGTAATCAAAACCCAAGACAAGGATTGTTGGAACAACCCTTCAATCATTATCTGATACTAATTGATACATACCAAATTGTGGAAACGTAATGAAACAACAAGAAATTAAAATATAAAGAGGAAGACACAATAAAATAGAATTAAAAGCAACCCAAAGTATAATAAATTATGGACCTTAATTGATTAACCAAGATAAAGTAACTAATCCTATTAGGAGGACCCCAATGGAATTGAACACCCAAGCAACCCACCTTTTCAATCAAAGGTTCAATTACAAGCCTTAACAAGCTCTCAACACTCAAGTTCTAAAAAAGAAGCATAAACAACAATATTCAAGATAGTCTAAGCAATGGAAATGACTTAAGGTCCCTATTTATAGTCGAGGACTAACTTATTACACAAGAGACCCAAAAGTGACAATTTTGGATTGCAAAAATAATCAAAACGCCGCGATGTCACAATATGCTCTTGACCTACGAATCGCAGATTGTGTCTGTGACATGATCTGTGATTCGCAGGTCATGTCCTTTAGCTCCATCATCATCTGTGGCTTCTTGACACTGCTTGAGGTTCGCAGACTCCACCTATGACACCATCTGTGATTCACAAATGGTGTTTCCTGCACCATTTGATGTCTTTTCACCCTCCCATCATAAACACTTGAATAGTGCTAGAGTATGCTCAAGGATGTCCATCTTCATGAATAGGCTTTGTAGTGCATGAAGTTTACGTGTTTTACTCCTCATGAACAGTCTTGGTCGAACTTGATTCGCATCAGAGCCTGACTTTATAGCTGAAGATAGATAGCCCAGTCTTGTGGCTGGTGAGAGATAGCCTGGCTATATGGCTGGGAGAGATATCCCGGCCTTACAGTTGGTGAGAGATATCCTAGTGTTATGATCAGAGAGATAGCCCAGTCTTGTCGACTAGATGAAGGAACAATTTGACTCAAACTATCGGACTTGATTCAAGAAGTGATCGACGAAGTTAAAAAGAGAAAAGAATGAAAGAAGTAGCACGAAAGAAGATTAACGCTCAAGAACTAGCTAATCACTGTGTAAGATAAATTACAAGTGTTAACTAGTTAACATGATCAAAGGACTGGTAAAGAAATCAAAACGAAATGAATTTTGAGTCAAAAACCCGAAAAGCGCGGTCGCTATTCACGGTGTACGGTCCGCCGTTCGCGTGACATGTGTTAGCCATAGGGTATGCGATCGCAGATGGTGCTGCTGAATTTTAAAAATCACTACAGTAGTCTGTGTCTCGTCTACGGTTCACAGGTGTCACCTACGACACAAACTACGATTCGTTGGTTGTGCTTTCGCTGCACAACTTTTGTAACATCAAATCTTTTCGGGGATCTGTGCTTTGGGCCTTTTTTTATTTTTCCAATGACTTGGATACACCTTTTTTTATACTTTGCCTCTTTTGTCCCAAAAATAACTTTTCAACTTGAAATTAGGTTTTGGATGATAAAATGGTACCCTTTTGCTCCTTCTTCCTCAAAAACTCTATGAAGGTCTTCAAGAACACTTGAAGATTCAAAAAATTTAAAACCTTCCATCCTTCTTAAAATCACCCCAAATTTCATATTCCCACTCTTCTCCAATCGGACAACAAAGCACAATAGTCTCTAAGCTTCAGTTCCCCTTCATCTCAAGACCCACTTCAAGCTCTTCAAGTTCTTCAATGGCTAACAATGGTGAATGAATCAAAATTGACTCAAAGGACTTGAAACTTGAGATTTAGACTCTCCTAATACTTTGAAACTCAAATATAACACTAAAATCAACAAACAAACAACTATTTTTAGATTTTTGGATTTTTGGACTTTAGAACACTTTTTTTGTAGTAATCAAAACCCAAGACAAGGATTGTTGGAACAACCCTTCAATCATTATCGATACTAATTGATACATACCAAATTGTGGAAACGTAATGAAACAACAAGAAATTAAAATATAAAGAGGAAGACACAATAAAATAGAATTAAAAGCAACCCAAAGTATAATAAATTATGGACCTTAATTGATTAACCAAGATAAAGTAACTAATCCTATTAGGAGGACCCCAATGGAATTAAACACCCAAGCAACCCACCTTTCCAATCAAAGGTTCAATTACAAGCCTTAACAAGCTCTCAACACTCAAGTTCTAAAAAAGAAGCATAAACAACAATATTCAAGATAGTCTAAGCAATGGAAATGACTTAAGGTCCCTATTTATAGTCGAGGACTAACTTATTACACAAGAGACCCAAAAGTGACAATTTTGGATTGCAAAAATAACCAAAACGCCGCGATGTCACAATATGCTCTTGACCTACGAATCGCAGATTGTGTCGTGACATGATCGCGTGATTCGCGAGTCATGTCCTTTAGCTCCATCATCATCTCGTGGCTTCTTGACACTTGCTTGAGGTTCGCAGACTCCACCTATGACACCATCTCGTGATTCACAAATGGTGTTTCCCGCACCATTTGATGTCTTTTCACCCTCCCATCATAAACACTTGAATAGTGCTAGAGTATGCTCAAGGATGTCCATCTTCATGAATAGGCTTTGTAGTGCATGAAGTTTACGTGTTTTACTCCTCATGAACAGTCTTGGTCGAACTTGATTCGCATCGAGCCCCGACTTTATAGGCGAAGATAGATAGCCCGATCTTGTGGTCGGTGAGAGATAGCTTGGCTATATGGGCCGGTGAGAGATATCCCGGCCTTACAGTTGGTGAGAGATATCCTAGTGTTATGATCAGAGAGATAGCCCAGTCTTGTCGACTAGATGAAGGAACAATTTGACTCAAACTATCGGACTTGATTCAAGAAGTGATCGACGAAGTTAAAAAGAGAAAAGAATGAAAGAAGTAGCACGAAAGAAGATTAACGCTCAAGAACTAGCTAATCACCGTGTAAGATAAATTACAAGTGTTAACTAGTTAACATGATCAAAGGACTGGTAAAGAAATCAAAACGAAATGAATTTTGAGTCAAAAACCTGAAAAGCGCGGTCTGCTATTCACAGTGTACGGTCTGCCGTTCGCAGACAGTGTTAGCCATAGGGTATGCGATCGCGAGATGGTCTTTGCTGAATTTTAAAAATCACTACGATGAGTCGTGTCTCGTCTACGGTTCACGGGTGTCACCTACGACACAAACTACGATTCGTTGGTTGTGCTTTCGCCGCACAACTTTTGTAACATCAAATCTTTTCGGGGATCCGTGCTTTGGGCCTTTTTTTATTTTTCCAATGACTTGGATACACTTTTTTTTATACTTTGCCTCTTTTGTCCCAAAAATAACTTTTCAACTTGAAATTAGGTTTTGGAAGATAAAATGGTACCCTTTTGCTCCTTCTTCCTCAAAAACTCTATGAAGGTCTTCAAGAACACTTGAAGATTCAAAAAATTTAAAACCTTCCATCCTTCTTAAAATCACCCCAAATTTCATATTCCCACTCTTCTTCAATCGGACAACAAAGCACAATAGTCTCTAAGCTTCGAGTTCCCCTTCATCTCAAGACCCACTTCAAGCTCTTCAAGTTCTTCAATGGCTAACAATGGTGAATGAATCAAAATTGACTCAAAGGACTTGAAACTTGAGATTTAGACTCTCCTAATACTTTGAAACTCAAATATAACACTAAAATCAACAAACAAACAACTATTTTTAGATTTTTGGATTTTTGGACTTTAGAACACTTTTTTTGTAGTAATCAAAACCCAAGACAAGGATTGTTGGAACAACCCTTCAATCATTATCGATACTAATTGATACATACCAAATTGTGGAAACGTAATGAAACAACAAGAAATTAAAATATAAAGAGGAAGACACAATAAAATAGAATTAAAAGCAACCCAAAGTATAATAAATTATGGACCTTAATTGATTAACCAAGATAAAGTAACTAATCCTATTAGGAGGACCCCAATGGAATTGAACACCCAAGCAACCCACCTTTCCAATCAAAGGTTCAATTACAAGCCTTAACAAGCTCTCAACACTCAAGTTCTAAAAAAGAAGCATAAACAACAATATTCAAGATAGTCTAAGCAATGGAAATGACTTAAGGTCCCTATTTATAGTCGAGGACTAACTTATTACACAAGAGACCCAAAAGTGACAATTTTGGATTGCAAAAATAATCAAAACGCCGCGATGTCACAATATGCTCTTGACCTACGAATCGCAGATTGTGTCTGTGACATGATCTGTGATTCGCAGTTCCTGTCCTTTAGCTCCATCATCATCTGTGGCTTCTTGACACTGCTTGAGGTTCGCAGACTCCACCTATGACACCATCTGTGATTCACAAATGGTGTTTCTGCCATTTGATGTCTTTTCACCCTCCCATCATAAACACTTGAATAGTGCTAGAGTATGCTCAAGGATGTCCATCTTCATGAATAGGCTTTGTAGTGCATGAAGTTTACGTGTTTTACTCCTCATGAACAGTCTTGGTCGAACTAGATTCGCATCGAGCCGACTTTATAGTGAAGATAGATAGCCCGATCTTGTGGTTTGTGAGAGATAGCTCCGGCTATATGGTGGTGAGAGATATCCCGGCCTTACGGTTGGTGAGAGATATCCTAGTGTTATGATCGGAGAGATAGCCCGTCTTGTCGACTAGATGAAGGAACAATTTGACTCAAACTATCGGACTTGATTCAAGAAGTGATCGACGAAGTTAAAAAGAGAAAAAATGAAAGAAGTAGCACGAAAGAAGATTAACGTTCAAGAACTAGCTAATCACCGTGTAAGATAAATTACAAGTGTTAACTAGTTAACATGATCAAAGGACTGGTAAAGAAATCAAAACGAAATGAATTTTGAGTCAAAAACCTGAAAAGCGCGGTCTGCTATTCACGATGTACGGTCCGCGTTCGCAGCAAGATGTTAGCCATAGGGTATGCGATCGCAGATGGTGCTTTGCTGAATTTTAAAAATCACTACGAGATCCGTGTCTCGTCTACGGTTCACGGTGTCACCTACGACACAAACTACGATTCGTTGGTTGTGCTTTCGCCGCACAACTTTTGTAACATCAAATCTTTTCGGGGATCTGAGCTTTGGGCCTTTTTTTATTTTTCCAATGACTTGGATACACCTTTTTTTATACTTTGCCTCTTTTGTCCCAAAAATAACTTTTCAACTTGAAATTAGGTTTTGGAAGATAAAATGGTACCCTTTTGCTCCTTCTTCCTCAAAAACTCTATGAAGGTCTTCAAGAACACTTGAAGATTCAAAAAATTTAAAACCTTCCATCCTTCTTAAAATCACCCCAAATTTCATATTCCCACTCTTCTTCAATCGGACAACAAAGCACAATAGTCTCTAAGCTTCAATTCCCCTTCATCTCAAGACCCACTTCAAGCTCTTCAAGTTCTTCAATGGCTAACAATGGTGAATGAATCAAAATTGACTCAAAGGACTTGAAACTTGAGATTTAGACTCTCCTAATACTTTGAAACTCAAATATAACACTAAAATCAACAAACAAACAACTATTTTTAGATTTTTGGATTTTTGGACTTTAGAACACTTTTTTTGTAGTAATCAAAACCCAAGACAAGGATTGTTGGAACAACCCTTCAATCATTATCTGATACTAATTGATACATACCAAATTGTGGAAACGTAATGAAACAACAAGAAATTAAAATATAAAGAGGAAGACACAATAAAATAGAATTAAAAGCAACCCAAAGTATAATAAATTATGGACCTTAATTGATTAACCAAGATAAAGTAACTAATCCTATTAGGAGGACCTCAATGGAATTGAACACCCAAGCAACCCACCTTTCCAATCAAATTGTTCAATTACAAGCCTTAACAAGCTCTCAACACTCAAGTTCTAAAAAAGAAGCATAAACAACAATATTCAAGATAGTCTAAGCAATGGAAATGACTTAAGGTCCCTATTTATAGTCGAGGACTAACTTATTACACAAGAGACCCAAAAGTGACAATTTTGGATTGCAAAATAATCAAAACGCCGCGATGTCACAATATGCTCTTGACCTACGAATCGCAGATTGTGTACGTGACATGATCCGTGATTCGCAGGTCATGTCCTTTAGCTCCATCATCATCTGTGGCTTCTTGACACTGCTTGAGGTTCGCAGACTCCACCTATGACACCATCTGTGATTCACAAATGGTGTTTCCTGCACCATTTGATGTCTTTTCACCCTCCCATCATAAACATTTGAATAGTGCTAGAGTATGCTCAAGGATGTCCATCTTCATGAATAGGCTTTGTAGTGCATGAATTTTACGTGTTTTACTCCTCATGAACAGTCTTGATGAACTTGGTTCGCATCGAGCCTGACTTTATAGCGAAGATAGATAGCCCGATCTTGTGGTGGTGAAAGATAGCCTAGCTATATGGGCAGGTGAGAGATATCATGGCCTTACAAATTGGTGAGATATATCCTAGTGTTATGATCGAGAGATAGCCCGAGTCTTGTCGACTAGATGAAGGAACAATTTGACTCAAACTATCGGACTTGATTCAAGAAGTGATCGACGAAGTTAAAAAGAGAAAAAAATGAAAGAAGTAGCACGAAAGAAGATTAACGTTCAAGAACTAGCTAATCACTGTGTAAGATAAATTACAAGTGTTAACTAGTTAACATGATCAAAGGACCGGTAAAGAAATCAAAACGAAATGAATTTTGAGTCAAAAACCCGAAAAGCGCGGTCTGCTATTCACAAGTACGGTCCGCCGTTCGCGAGCACAGTGTTAGCCATAGGGTATGCGATCGCAGATGGTGCTGCTGAATTTTAAAAATCACTACAGTAGTCTGTGTCTCGTCTACGGTTCACAGGTGTCACCTACGACACAAACTACGATTCGTTGGTTGTGCTTTCGCTGCACAACTTTTGTAACATCAAATCTTTTTGGGGATCCGAGCTTTGGGCCTTTTTTTATTTTTCCAATGACTTGGATACACTTTTTTTATACTTTGCCTCTTTTGTCCCAAAAACAACTTTTCAACTTGAAATTAGGTTTTGGAAGATAAAATGGTACCCTTTTGCTCCTTCTTCCTCAAAAACTCTATGAAGGTCTACAAGAACACTTGAAGATTCAAAAAATTTAAAACCTTCCATCCTTATTCAAATCACCCCAAATTTCATATTCCCACTCTTCTTCAATCGGACAACAAAGCACAATAGTCTCTAAGCTTCAATTCCCCTTCATCTCAAGACCCACTTCAAGCTCTTCAAGTTCTTCAATGGACAACAATGGTGAATGAATTATAATTGACTCAAAGGACTTGATACTTAAGATTTAGACTCTCCTAATACTTTGAAACACAAATATAACACTAAAATCAACAAACAAACAACTATTTTTAGATTTTTGGATTTTTGGACTTTAGAACACTTTTTTTGTAGTAATCAAAACCCAAGACAAGGATTGTTGGAACAACCCTTCAATCATTATCTGATACTAATTGATACATACCAAATTGTGGAAATGTAATCAAACAACAAGAAATTAAAATATAAAGATAAGACAAAAATAAAATAGAATCAAAAGCAACCCAAAGTATAATAAATTATGGACCTTAATTGATTAACCAAGATAAAGTAACTAATCCTATTAGGAGGACCTCAATGGAATTGAACACCCAAGCAACCCACCTTTCCAATCAAATTGTTCAATTACAAGCCTTAACAAGCTCTCAACACTCAAGTTCTAAAAAAGAAGCATAAACAACAATATTCAAGATAGTCCAAGCAATGGAAATGACTTAAGGTCCCTATTTATAGTCGAGGAATAACTTATTACACAAGAGACCCAAAAGTGACAATTTTGGATGGCAAAAATAACCAAAACGCCGCGATGTCACAATATGCTTTTGACCTACGAATCGCAGATTGTGTCTGTGACATGATCTGTGATTCGCAGGTCATGTCCTTTAGCTCCATCATCATCTGCGGCTTCTTGACACTGCTTGAGGTTCGCAGACTCCACCTATGACACCATCTGTGATTCACAAATGGTGTTTCCTGCACCATTTGATGTCTTTTCACCCTCCCATCATAAACACTTGAATAGTGCTAGAGTATGCTCAAGAATGTCCATCTTCATGAATAGGCTTTGTAGTGCATGAAGTTTACGTGTTTTACTCCTCATGAACAGTCTTGGTGGAACTTGGTTCGCATCAGAGCCTGACTTTATAGCTGAAGATAGATAGCCCAGTCTTGTGGCTGGTGAAAGATAGCCTGGCTATATGGCTGGTGAGAGATATCATGGCCTTACAGCTGGTGAGAGATATCCTAGTGTTATGATCAGAGAGATAGCCCAGTCTTGTCGACTAGATGAAGGAACAATTTGACTCAAACTATCGGACTTGATTCAAGAAGTGATCGACGAAGTTAAAAAGAGAAAAAAATGAAAGAAGTAGCACGAAAGAAGATTAACGTTCAAGAACTAGCTAATCACTGTGTAAGATAAATTACAAGTGTTAACTAGTTAACATGATCAAAGGACTGGTAAAGAAATCAAAACGAAATGAATTTTGATTCAAAAACCTGAAAAGCGCGGTCTGCTATTCACGAGGTACGGTCTCGCGGTTCGCGGACAGAGTGTTAGCCATAGGGTATGCGATCGCAGATGGTGCTGCTGGAATTTTAAAAATCACTACGGTAGTCTGTGTCTCATCTACGGTTCACAGGTGTCACCTACGACACAAACTACGATTCGTTGGTTGTGCTTTCGCTGCACAACTTTTGTAACATCAAATCTTTTTGTGGATCCATGCTTTGGGCCTTTTTTTATTTTTCCAATGACTTGGGTACACTTTTTTTGATACTTTGCCTCTTTTGGCCCAAAAATAACTTTTCAACTTGAAATTAGGTTTTGGAAGATAAAATGGTACCCTTTTGCTCCTTCTTCCTCAAAAACTCTATGAAGGTCTTCAAGAACACCTGAAGATTCAAAAAATTTAAAACCTTCAATCCTTATTCAAATCACCCCAAATTTCATATTCCCACTCTTCTTCAATCGGACAACAAAGCACAATAGTCTCTAAGCTTCAATTCCCCTTCATCTCAAGACCCACTTCAAGCTCTTCAAGTTCTTCAATGGACAACAATGGTGAATGAATTATAATTGACTCAAAGGACTTGATACCTTAAGATTTAGACTCTCCTAATACTGAAACACAAATATAACACTAAAATCAACAAACAAACAACTATTTTTAGATTTTTGGATTTTTGGACTTTAGAACACTTTTTTTGTAGTAATCAAAACCCAAGACAAAGATTGTTGGAACAACCCTTCAATCATTATCTGATACTAATTGATACATACCAAATTGTGGAAATGTAATCAAACAACAAGAAATTAAAATATAAAGAGTAAGACAAAAATAAAATAGAATCAAAAGCAACCCAAAGTATAATAAATTATGGACCTTAATTGATTAACCAAGATAAAGTAACTAATCCTATTAGGAGGACCTCAATGGAATTGAACACCCAAGCAACCCACCTTTCCAATCAAATTGTTCAATTACAAGCCTTAACAAGCTCTCAACACTCAAGTTCTAAAAAAGAAGCATAAACAACAATATTCAAGATAGTCCAAGCAATGGAAATGACTTAAGGTCCCTATTTATAGTCGAGGAATAACTTATTACACAAGAGACCCAAAAGTGACAATTTTGGATGGCAAAAATAACCAAAACGCCGCGATGTCACAATATGCTCTTGACCTATGAATCGCAGATTGTGTCTGTGACATGATCTGTGATTCGCAGGTCATGTCCTTTAGCTCCGTCATCATCTGTGGCTTCTTGACACTGCTTGAGGTTCGCAGACTCCACCTATGACACCATCTGTGATTCACAAATGGTGTTTCCTGCACCATTTGATGTCTTTTCACCCTCCCATCATAAACACTTGAATAGTGCTAGAGTATGCTCAAGGATGTCCATCTTCATGAATAGGCTTTGTAGTGCATGAAGTTTACGTGTTTTACTCCTCATGAACAGTCTTGGTGGAACTTGATTCGCATCAGAGCCTGACTTTATAGCTGAAGATAGATAGCCCAGTCTTGTGGCTGGTGAAAGATAGCCTGGCTATATGGCTGGTGAGAGATATCCTGGCCTTACAGTTGGTGAGAGATATCCTAGTGTTATGATCAGAGAGATAGCCCAGTCTTGTCGACTAGATGAAGGAACAATTTGACTCAAACTATCGGACTTGATTCAAGAAGTGATCGACGAAGTTAAAAAGAGAAAAGAATGAAAGAAGTAGCACGAAAGAAGATTAACGCTCAAGAACTAGCTAATCACTGTGTAAGATAAATTACAAGTGTTAACTAGTTAACATGATCAAAGGACTGGTAAAGAAATCAAAACGAAATGAATTTTGAGTCAAAAACCTGAAAAGCGCGGTCTGCTATTCACAGTGTACGGTCTGCGGTTCGCAGACAGTGTTAGCCATAGGGTATGCGATCGCAGATGGTGCTGCTGAATTTTAAAAATCACTACAGTAGTCTGTGTCTCGTCTACGGTTCACAGGTGTCACCTACGACACAAACTACGATTCGTTGGTTGTGCTTTCGCTGCACAACTTTTGTAACATCAAATCTTTTTGGGGATCTGTGCTTTGGGCCTTTTTTTATTTTTCCAATGACTTGGATACACTTTTTTTTTATACTTTGCCTCTTTTGTCCCAAAAATAACTTTTCAACTTGAAATTAGGTTTTGGAAGATAAAATGGTACCCTTTTGCTCCTTCTTCCTCAAAAACTCTATGAAGGTCTTCAAGAACACTTGAAGATTCAAAAAATTTAAAACCTTCCATCCTTCTTAAAATCACCCCAAATTTCATATTCCCACTCTTCTTCAATAGGACAACAAAGCACAATAGTCTCTAAGCTTCAGTTCCCCTTCATCTCAAGACCCACTTCAAGCTCTTCAAGTTCTTCAATGGCCAACAATGGTAAATGAATCAAAATTGACTCAAAGGACTTGAAACTTGAGATTTAGACTCTCCTAATACTGAAACACAAATATAACACTAAAATCAACAAACAAACAACTATTTTTAGATTTTTGGATTTTTGGACTCTAGAACACTTTTTTTGTAGTAATCAAAACCCAAGACAAGGATTGTTGGAACAACCCTTCAATCATTATCTGATACTAATTGATACATACCAAATTGTGGAAACGTAATCAAATAACAAGAAATTAAAATATAAAGAGGAAGACACAATAAAATAGAATTAAAAGCAACCCAAAGTATAATAAATTATGGACCTTAATTGATTAACCAAGATAAAGTAACTAATCATATTAGGAGGACCCCAATGGAATTGAACACCCAAGCAACCCACCTTTCCAATCAAAGGTTCAATTACAAGCCTTAACAAGCTCTCAACACTCAAGTTCTAAAAAAGAAGCATAAACAACAATATTCAAGATAGTCTAAGCAATGGAAATGACTTAAGGTCCCTATTTATAGTCGAGGACTAACTTATTACACAAGAGACCATTCTTATGAGCTTGGAGAAAATGATATAAAGGGACATAGTTTTACTTACTAAAAATGGAAGAAAGTATGTTGTTGTACAAAAGGGTTGATGGTCGTTGCTACCCTGAATTGCCCTCAAAGATGATAGTTACTTCATGTGAGATCTTAAGAGAGTCATTATTATATGAAGCATAATATCTTAACCTACGCGCCTTTGCCATAATCCTCTCTTTGCGTATATCTATATTTGGGACACATATATTTTCCTTGGTACCTTAGAGTACCATCATCTCCCCCTTGTTTGAAAGCCATGGATTTATGAATATAAATCCATTCCTTTAGTTGCAATTGATAGGAATCATGAAACTGTTTACCACTTTTTCTCAGCTACTAAGGAGGATTTGACTCTCATCTGTACAACAACTTTACCATCTTCAGGATCCAAAAGTTGAACTCCTAGGCTTGCTAAATGATGAACTTCTCTAGCCATGATTCTCTTGTTTGTCTCAACATGAGATAAACTCCCCATACTTTATTTATTTCAGAGATAATTTTTGAAATACTAATAGCATTGTTGCGCTCTAAGTATTTGACAAACACCTTGAAGATTAGAGTATCGTGTAATAGCACCATCCACGTAACACATGACTTGACATGATCTCATGGCTTTTTTGTGATCTCCTGGCTTTTTTGTGATCTCCTATGGAAATAACTGAGTTTGACACAAGTCGATCGATGATCATCCTACTCACTTCGCATTTCTTTCCTCCTTATGGCGAGTATATCATTTTGCTCACGTTACTGAACTGAGTTTCTTCATATCTCCTTCTAGTCCTGCTAACTCTTCGGGTTTCAAATGTCAAACTAAACTTACTAATGATTTACACATCTCTCTCTTAGACCAAAGGTTTAAGGTCTCATACTTGTAGGTCCTTATCTCTTGTTGGGATCCAACTAAATTTCCTGCTCTTCTGCAATTTTCGTACTTTACACTACTGACAATTTATCTTTTGACTCACTTTTGACAAATTTTTCTTACTGAGAAAAACTGAATTACTTATATAAATGGGGAACTAATGTATTGATAATTGGCATACTATGTCTTAATGATTTAACTTTGTTCATTCTGTCAATCTGAGGAAAACCCTTTTCTAGATAACTCTTAAAGACTATTCTTCCGTAGCTTGCTTTATTATTGCTTAGATGATTTCTTCTTTCACTAATTTCTATACCTCAAATTTAACTTAAACCCTTTGGCATAATAATGAATTTATGCCCATTGTGGCTAAAATCATAACATGTTGTCCCATGGGTCTTACATTATAGTTATCATCTTCATACATATGTCGACATCTAGGCATACCTTTATAATCTCGACAACCTGCTAAAGCATACAAGCGATTCTTACAATGGCCTTTATTAGCAGACTTAGCTTCATTACGCCTGCTTTTGGGTTTAAGAATTATGAGGGGCTGTTGAATTTGTGAACTGAGCCACATTACCTCCCGTACCCTGTTCTTTTAGATAGTGACCCTGCTTGGCATACCCAAAACACATATCCATGCCTGAACGATACACACATTGGTTCCTCTTATCACACTTGTTGCACATAGGATTCTGAAAATCATTGCGGCCCATACTGGCCTGTGACTGATACCTTGGTGTTTTGAAACTCTGTTTTCGGCTATACTGACCCTTATGATTATATTTGGACCTCGAGACTCATGCACTGGCTATAGATGGAGTAGGTCCTAATGACCTACTATAGAAAATTGTTTGCCTCCACCTCCCTGAGATCTTCCATGATTTACATTTCCTGCAGACTTAGTTCCTTCGCTAATTTCTCTGTCATTTTCTTTCTGCAATCTCGCATTCTTCTTTCTCAGATACATTATTAATATTCAATTTGCAAACTAATTGTACAACACCCCTTCTCGGGCGACGTGCATTTTATTCCACTTTCAATATCACCTCAAGTCTCATTCGTTCGTTACTAATAAGTACTTCACCATTGTACCCCTACGAGTAGTCATCCTCGGTTGGACCTTGAATTCCCTGTTCATCGCTTGCGCATTCAAAACGTACACAATTATGTAGGAATATAAGGTTACTTATTTCTCTAAGCTTCATGTCACGAATTAGAAAAAATACATGAAGGCATACTCTAATTGCACGATATATAGTATGAAAGAAGTGAGACAAATCCTAAATGTCTTAGTAGTTAACCATTTATATGTGTGGCCGGCACACATATATAAATAAAATTCCACTGGACACGTATCATAGACTCCCTAAGACACTTGAATCTAGGCTCTGATACTAAGCTTTGTCACA
The DNA here is from genome assembly GCA_034509755.1 of Anisodus tanguticus. Classification (NCBI taxonomy): domain Eukaryota; kingdom Viridiplantae; phylum Streptophyta; class Magnoliopsida; order Solanales; family Solanaceae; genus Anisodus; species Anisodus tanguticus. Next base: position 19,409,299 of record CM067544.1, read on the forward strand.
CCCCGAACCATGGCCTGGGTGAAACACGGCACTCGATGTCTATCTGCATCTGACCGAGCGAACCATATGGCTGTGGAATCAACATGAGCATTAAAACATACTATAGTAATGATTTAAAAATATGTAATTCAAACTGCTGAATTTATAATCTGAAAGTACATTGCGGAAATAGTCTGAAAATATCATAAGTATGAAAATAGTAATACTGACATGAGTCGGACTGAAAAATATCTACCAGGACAAGGCTCTGACATACCTCTACCATAAAGCATAATAATGGAATAATAGACTAACACCCTGAATGAGATGGGGTTCACCAAATATCTGATATTGAGGTAGTCCTACTAAGAAGATATGTCATCCTGAAACTCGGCACTACACCATGAATCACAGGCCCCATGCAAATGAGACGTTAGTATATTTGAATTGTACTACATGTAAAGCAACTGAAAGAATAAATAGTTGTGAGGTGCTCGGATAAAAGGGCAACCCAAGTCAATAAATATATATTGTACTGAATCTGAAACTTAAACTAAAACTGATAACTAATAACTAAACAAGAAAACAAGTAATAAAAATACTTCATGTACTGAAATAGAGAGTCACATGTTTAACTGAAATAATAAATAATAATAATTATTATAGTCTTAGGCCCAATATGTGTGCACAAATCTGTGGCCTTGGGCCCAAGTATACGTATACATAAATTGTGGCCTTGGACCCAAAATATAGGTGCTTAACAGGATACTGAAATACTGAAATATATTGATATGAAATACTGGACATGAATTCATGAACTAATTATGAGTACTGAAGCTTTAACTAATTTACAATATGTTGAATATTCTAAACTGAGACTCGTGGATATCAAACACAAATCTATACTGATTGTGAATACATGATAGTGGAATACTGAATTATACTAATATGGGATACTAGACATTAATTCATATTGGAGTTCAGATATTATATACCGACTACTTCTATACTAGTTTGAGACATGGATTCATGAATTATTCATGGATATTAGAGTAGTATTTATCTACAATATTTTTATAGTCTGAGGCTGAGACTCATGGAATATCATACATGAGTCTATAAAGAATATGTACTGAGTTCACAACAACCAAAGTGATATTTATGAACAACTACAAAGTTATAATCTTAACGATAAAGGTTCTAGTCTTTTCATGAACTAGGAAAAAATCTCAAAATCTGAAGTAATTCGTAGTAATCTTGATAAACGAGATGTGTGGATGATTAAAGACGTTCCCACATGTAGAGAGTTAGCCTCACATACCTTTATCACTCCAAAACGAGTCTTAAAAATCTGAACTTGGAAGGATAATCCCAAAGCTTGAACCTTGAAACTTTAGAGTGGATTTATCTTGAAAACTCTAGGTTAAAAGTAGTGAATTTCTATTAGAAATTGATTATACTTGATTAGAATCTTTTCCAAATACATGAAAAGGACTTACCTTGGTGTATGAGATGGTTAGGAAGAGAGAGCATTCATTCTAGGTTTTGAGAGAAGAGAAAGCCAATTTTTAAAACTAAGTTGCGAATTTATATTGTTAGTTGTCGGAATGATATGACGGTACGTCAATAATTATATGGTTCATATAATCGGACTGTACTATTTTTCTGCAACATTCCAGAGAGTTGTTAAAGCTAAGATTTTGAGACGGTTGGAATCGACGGACCATAACTTTTTATACAGTCCATACATCTCACTTTGTTCTGCCGATTCCAAAAACCAAATTGACAGTTTAATTTGATGATCCGTCAATATTTTGATTGTCCCTGCAATCCGGATGTCAATTTGAATCTGCATAATTGAAACTGGTTTCCCAACTTAAACTCCCCGTTTTGGTTTTCTAAACCCCTGAATCATAAATATGGCTCAGTTTGAAGGTACGAGGTGTTACATCAATTCTTTTGAATGTTCCCAAGAATCCTCCCAATTGATAAATTGTTTAGAGGAGCATTAATTTGTTTACCATTTACCATAGCAACTTGTTTATCACCTTGCAATGTTTTTTCATCTTTTTTTCCATTTTCAATCTGCTTCTCACATTGTCTAACATTATCCACCTTGTCACTTGAACTGCATTGGCTCTAGATGCATTATTAATATCAAGTCTGGTAGGCATCAACTCAAGATGTAAAATCCTGCATCATTCTTCATCATGTCCTTTCAAACTACAATGTTTTGAAATATTTTGGCATATAGTCCTACATCATCATAATCCATTTAGCTCTTTACTCTCCGGTAACTAGATTTATGCATTGATTTGAACTCTTTTAGGATGTTCATCCAATAAATCAACCTCGACTTTCAGCCTCGCACAATTAGGTCATGTTTTGTGTAGCCATGACCACGTAAAGTGGCTTTTTCACAATGGGTGCTATGAAAATAATAATTCTTTGACAAAAATAATTAGAGGCTACCATTGAAAAAGATATCCATGCAACCACAATTGACGCCTCCTCCTCTGGATTGAATCATAGATCACATTTTAGAGGCCTCATCTGATGATAAACATCTCTATCCTTTAGATAGGTACGCTGAATTGGATAACATATGGACATAATCCTCCAATAAAGTCAAACGAATAAGAACGTATTGATTACACAAGAAACCTACTTGACATTATTCTTTGATCTCACACTGCGTTGGTATGATCTTACGTAATTCTGGTAACTCTGGCCAACTATAAGTAAATTTGTATATGATCACATATTGGAGTTTTTCATGCACAATCATACATTCAATTTCATCAAAACTCCATTGAATAGTTGGTTCTCCATGCTTGTACACAACAAGTTTAATGGGAATTGACTTGATGGTTTGTGTTAGATTGTATTAATCTCCCTTGGGGAGGCTTTCTCATTAATACAAATATATATAGTGTACAGTATGTATAACCCTAGTACCATGGTGAATCCTCTACTTACCATAATTCTATATCACTAAATATATACAAAATATATGGGATATATTCTAATTATGGTGGTGGGATTGAATTGGGATTCTATACTTATTGTTACACGTTAATACACCCCATCAGTCTGAACGGGAGGAGGCCGGACGCTGAGACTGGATCTGAAGTCGAGGAATAGCTGTTGAGGAAGACCTTTCGTGAAGATATCCACGTACTGATATGAGGAAGGCACATGCAACACCTTAACATGACCAAGAGCAACCTTCTCACGAACAAAATGTATATCTATCTCATTATGATTGGTCCGCTGATGTTGAACCGGATTATGAGATAAATATATAGCGGATATATTATCACAGTAAATCACAGACGCCTTACGCAAGGGACAATGAAGCTCCAAAAGAAGGTTTCGAAGCTAACATATATCAGCAACAACATTTGCAACTCCTCTATAAGGCTGCCTGGGGGCATGCATAAATAGGCATACTTGCTGAACAACATAAGCGATGTCAGGCCTGATGAAAGTAAGATATTGGAGTGCATCTGCAAGACTTCTGTAAAGAGTGGGATCAGACACTGGGTTACCATCAACAACACTAAGCTTTGATTTAGAGTCAACCGGAGTAGACATGATCTTGCAGTTTACCATTTTAGCCATGTATACTATCTCATTTGCATACTTGCGCTGACATAGGAACATAGTGTCTGCAGAGCTAGTCACTCATATACCCAAAAAATAGCTCAATTTCCCCAAGTCAGTCATAGCAAATTCGGTCTTAAGCAGTGTAATAATCTCATTCTTTAACACGTCAGAGGAGGCAGTAAGCACAATATCATCCATCTACAACAACAAATAAGCAATGCTACTACCTTGATGGAAAATAAAAAGAGAATTATCGCACTTGCTACAGATGAACCCAATCCGCATAATGTACTGTGCAAAGAGATCATACCACTCTCGATGGGCCTGTTTCAAACCATAAAGTGATTTGCGAAGACGATAGACATATTGAGGGGCTGCTGGATGGACAAAACTAAGCGGCTGGTGCATATAAACAGTTTCTTTTAGATCACCATGTAGAAACGCATTTTTCACATCAAGTTGATGAATAGGCCAATAGTTACCCATAACAATACTCAGAACTCTGCGAATAGTGGCCGGTTTCACAACCGGACTGAATGTCTCACCACAATCAATACCCTCATGCTGATTAGTGCCATTTTCCACAAGTCTAGTCTTATACCTTTCTAAGTCACCACTGTCTTTGTATTTGTGATGAAAAAGTCACATGCACCGAATCACATTCACCCCCTCCGGTCGCTCGACCGAATCCCAAGTGTGTTGTTTCATTAAACCATTAAATTCCTCACACATGGCCGCATTCAATTAGGTCTAGTTTGACTAATTTTGGGTTTTTGGTAATTGGGGAAATTGTTTGTGTGGATGGGTTAAAATGGACTTTGGGTTTGAAACTCCTGTGTTGGGCGCGGGTTTCTATAGGGTGTGAGGGGACATGGTGCTTGTGTGCACTGGTGATTGTCTTAATTAATATACAACGTAAAATGTGTTTAAGCTTAGTTGTTTCTGATGCATATATCATTGTTGGGTTTATTGGATCCATGTCAGAATCAAATTCGATCTTTATCTTCCTTGCTGGAATGAGGATCTTGCTTGGCTTCGCCAGAGTGTTTGTCGATACGAAATTTGAGATTAATTTCGAAATAAGTGTTGTTGGGTTTGCTTAGATACATCATTGTTGTGTTGCTCCAATTGATTGAAAACATTAAGAGGCCGTTCAAAAATTAAATTTGAAGTGATTTTGAATTATATTTGAGTTAAATTTCAGAAGAGAAGCAAGGAAGAAGACAAAGTTAGTTTTTATATAATAGTGTATATGGGTGTATACACACCTCTTGTATACTATTATACATTTTTATACATCTATATACATAATGTATATGTCTTGTATAAAAGTGCAATTCTTATTCAAAATCAATCTAGATCTATGTTTATATTCACTTATACAATATTGTATAATTGTGTATAAATGTGTATAAGTGTGTATTTTCATGTATAATATTGTATAATTATATTTTTAGTCTATATACCTACACATTATACACTTACATACACATATATACATAATGTACCTGTCTTTTGTATATATGTGTATAACATTGTATAAAATGTTTTTGGGCTATATTTTTGCAATGTAAATAAGTAAAGTATACTTTTATTGTCACGACTCAAACCGAAGGGTCATGAAGGGCACCCGGACCTAAACTGTCGAGTACCTCTAATCCTACATTTAACATCTATCTGTAATTATCCGCGGCCACAAGGACTGTCACCCAGTACCGTGCTGACATATGAAATAATATACTGGAAAAGACACCATGTAACATCTTAACCAGAACCCAACTTTTATATATATATATATATATATATATATATATATATATATATATATATATATATATATATATATCAAGGCCGACAAGGCCATACATGACTACTACACACACAGGACACCATCTACAAGCCTCTAAGAGAGTACAAGACATCGAAAAGGTTGGGACAGGGCACCGCCATACCCATATATACATGCAAAAATATACCGTACCGAAATTAGACCGACACTCCAAAACAAGGGGAGTGCTCCAAAATCCGCTAGGTCAGGAACCTGCGAACGTGGATCGTCTCCTTACCTATGTGAACCTGCGGGCATGAAACGCAGTGTTCCCCGATAAAAGGGACGTCAGTACGACTGATGTACCGAGTATGTCAGGCATGATTAATAGTATAACAGGAATATAACAATAAACTGGAACAGAAACAGCCGACATAAATAACAGACAGTAATGAACGCCTCTGTGGGTCACAATATGCCTAAATGTTATGCACAATGCAAATGTGGTATACATATATATATTGGCCACACAATGGCATCTTCCTTCCCATAACAACCTCTGTGGGCATCATTTCATTCGGCCTCTGTGGCCATAATCATTATCATATTGGCCTCATTGGGCATCTTCCTTTTCGTGATAGTCTGTACCAGCTCCATGCGGTGATGCGTATATAACGCCATTCCCTTTTCCCTATCCCCTACATATATATAATTCATACCATATAGTAGTGTATTTAACACATGTGAGTCCAGGTTAATACATGAATATAATGCAAATGAATGAATTACAATGAAACATTTTTGAGTTATCGGATGACATAATATCCCTGTACCTTCGGCTAACACTATGAACATTAACATGTACCTTCGGCTAACTTTGCGAACATCAACCTCTTTCCCATATACCTCAATAAGGATTTAGGAACATATTTAGACATGTTTTTAACATAAGAATCAATAACAGGAACATCATTGGCTACTAAGAGCAGAATAATTTATGGAACAATATTACGTTTGCGTTTCGTTATATGGAACATGCCAAAAGAAAGAACTTGCTTGATTGTAAGGAAGGAAAGGAGCGAAGCAACTCTCTTGACTATAAGGAAAGAGAAATAATTTACCTTAACATACTTTTAATCTTTTATAATTAGAATAACTCCCTTGTAAATCTTACTTCGACAGAAAGAATGCTCCAAAATTAAATCACGTGACTTAAGAAAAAGAAAGGTGCACATTCTTTATCCTAATTGTGTTAGTACGTTTTCTAGGGTGAGAAGGAGTTGCTCTAACTAGGCCCTAAATTCGTGAAAACAGAAGGAAACAATTGCTGAGTATATGGATAAAGGACTACATTTGACAGCATGTACTCCATTCCCTTAATATGTCACGAAATGGGATAATGCTCCCCTATTAACACATGTCACTTCCTCCTTAAAGTAATGTCACCCTATTCTACCTAATGACACATAAGCTTTCCTCCACTACATTATTCATCTCTTAATTAGTCCCCTAATGAGTGTATATAAAATGTACACATAACTAATTATTGACCCCATAATTATACTCATAATTAATTTTTTGATCCCAATTTACTTAAATCTTAGTGACTTATAAAACCTTCATATACTCAATATTATAATCGTGCAATATAGCACTAGTTCATAACCTCTTTGGAGACACACAACCATTATTATTAATCTTCGTCGTCACACTTGTTAAGTCCTAAATTATTTCGGGACTGCGTCTTTTTATATACTAAGCTCTTGATGTGAATTCCTAATTATAAAAAAAATTCTCGACCTTAAGTCTACTTGCACACGTCTAGCTGTTCAAACCATCGGCCGAAATTACGGGATGTTACATTTATGAAATTTCCTTTATTTATTAATATTAAAAAGATTACTTTTATAAAAATGTTTTAAAGGAGGACAAAAAATAAATAGCAATCCCAAAAGTCTATTTTACAAAGGAATAATTATATCTCATAGCTAACATCTAAGAAATATTTACCTTTAGTAGCTATTGTTTAACAAAAAATATAAAACATAACTATAATGTGCATTTGAATTATTTATAATAGCTACATTATATATTTAAAGCAAAATACTTTATTTTATTATTTTTATTCTTGACTTAGAATCTTAGGACTAGGCTTTGATATGCTTCTTCTCCTTCCACTGCTGTCGGCCACCACGAACCGCCGCCGAAACTCCGGCGAAACCATTACTCTCAGATGTGGAACATCGCCTCCCAAACTCTAGTATTCTCAGATCTCATTTCTTCTCATCTATCAGCGAACCGCGAACAACCGTCGATAAATAACTACAAGCACTTGTCTCTAGATCTAGTAAATAACTACAAGCACTTGTCTACAGAGAACCGTCACCGATAAATAACTACAAGCACTTGTCTACAGAGAACCGTCACCGATAAATAACTACAAGCACTTATGTACAACGAACCGCCATCGGTAAATAACTACAATCACTTGTCTACAGCGAACCGCCGCCAATAAATAAATACAAGCACTACCACCGCGAACCGCCACCGATACAATACTCGTGTTCAATATTCCCTCAAAAAGAAGACAAGCTTACATGTGAAAACAACCAAAATGATTCTTGCTCATATCTCCTGTCTGTAAAGGTAGCTGGGGAAATAGTTATTTCAAATGCACCAAAAGAGAATTTCTGCAATTTGTTCCATCTGCTACAATGTGAAGATTTGAAAATAGCTACAAGCATTTGGATCTGGACGTTTTCCTGCGTGCCTGCTCAGATCCGAGCCTATCTATTTTTTTTGTATTTCAAATCGAAGTGTATTTTATTTTTTTGTATTTCAAATGGTGGTACATTTTATTTTTTGTATTCATATTTGAGTGTATTCTTTAATTTTTGGTGTAAAATCTAGTGTTTTGGGGTGTATTTTATTTCTGGTATTTAGTATTTGAGTGTATTCGTTAATTTTTTTAGTATAAAATTCAGTGTTTGGAGGGTGTATTTTATTTCTTGTATTCACTATTTGAATGTATTCATTAATTTTTTAGTATAAAATTCAATGTTTCTTTATGTATTTTTTGCTTGTATTTTGAAGGAGATTTCTTTGTATACAAATAAATAAAGTGAATTTGACTACATCTGAATATTTTCTATATTTTTTGCATTTTATGATTTTTGAATACAACCGATTTTAAATATAATAAAATTAAATACAATGTAAAAATAGCTACAAATGAAATACAACTAAATTGAATACATCTGACTTGAATACAAATGACTACATCTGACTTGAATACAACAAAAATTGGAATACAACCGAATTTTGAATACATTTTACTATAGCTACGAAATATAATTATCAAAAGTATATGTATGTCTAAGAAAAAACCCCAAAGTATAGTGATTTGTGTAAGTTTTCTTCTATAAATCTGCCAAAGCATGAAGGGCTGGCTGCTTGACCAGGTAGCTAACTCAAGCCGGTTTCGACCCGACCCGAGCTCCGTCTTTGACAAATAGATGATGGTCGGATAAGGATAGAAAGCCCCACATTTCATTTCCCTCTTTTTTATTAGCCATAGACTCTCTCACACACACAATTCAGGGAGAGAGTGAGAGACCCCTATCCCCTCACCACTTCAGTTACACTAAAGCTGCTGTTTCTTCATATATACATTCAAAGGTTTGATTTTTCAACTTCCTTCTCTCTTTTCATTGCTTTCTTCATAATGGCTTACTCTTCATTTGCGAGTTTATCTTTATAAATCATTGAGCTTTTCGTGTATCAGTACTGCCATTGAAACCCATAATCAATTATATAAAAGATAATTATTCTCGTCTTGTTTGTTGATTTTCTTAAGTTCATTGTTGAGCAATTAAGATGGTTCCAGCTATGACACGAAGTTGCCAATATTGGGAAGGAAATTCCTCTTCATTTTATGAAAAATGTTGGTGTTTGGTTTATTGGATTGTTACTCCCTCTGTCCCAAAATTTATTTATGGACACGGTTCGGATTTTGAGTGTCAAACAATACAATTTTGACGTGAATTCCGGCATAGGAGATTGTGGAGGACACGGATTAAGGTAGTAGCGTAGTAGGAGTAGAGAGTTCCATACTAGTAGGCATAGTTCTTCTGTTGTAGTTTCTTGTCCTTTGATTGCTGTTATTATTTACTGTCTCTCGTTCATGCGTCGCATATTATTTTGTTGTAGTTACTGATCCTTTCTTATTTTACTTGCTTTGCTAGTGTTCTAATGCTCTATTGATATTGTTGTATTGCGAACTCTTAGCCGAGGGTCGTTCGGAAACAACCTCTCCGCCTCCGAAGGTGGAGGTAAGTTCTACGTACAGACTACCTCCCCAGACCCCACTTGTGGGATTACACTGGGTATGTTGTATGTTGTGAATTCCGGCATAGATACTTTAAGTTTTTTAAACATAGCATATTTGAAAACTACGTAATAAGTACTTATAAGTCACAATAATTGATAATTCAAAATATTTAGAAGATATATGGAAAAATAACGATCAAAAGAAAAACTTGTTTGAATCTCGAAATCTGAAAGGTGCCACATAAACTGGTAGCTTCTAAGTTAGAGTTTCCGGTAAGATATTTAGCTGATTTACTTGGTTGTTTGCATAATATATCTTATGAGATACTGAATTGCATTTGTGAATCATCTTTTTAGAGGCTACATTCTTTTTCAATTTGGTAGTTTACAAAGTAGGCTTATAATAATCAGCTCTTTCATTCTTTTTAATGAATTTGAATCTTTCTAAGCTGCTAGTCTACATGTTAAACAAACTAACTGAGATAACAAGAGTTTGCAGTTTATGTAACTGCTTTGAACCACATTCTTTATGTTCAAGTACAAATCTATTTTTGTTTTTGTTGTTTGTGTTTGTTTTTCAATGAATTAGCTGGCACACCCCTAAATGGCTAAACACGTGCCAATATCCATCAATTTTCAGGAATTCTAGTAATATGTTACCTGGGCTTTTCTGTTTCTCTTATATGTTTATAGTATAGCACTGGGTATGTTGTTGTTGTTATGTATTTCGGTCATGGTGCAGTTGCTATCACAATATTATGACATTAAATGATAGTCATGTTTTCTTATTTCTCTAACTGTTATATATATATCTCAGGTGTGGAACAGATGATCTAATCCTTGTAGTTTACAGACCTTAGCAATCCAAATATCAAATCAACATGTCTCCAATGGTTCCAATTGCAGCTAGCAATGTATCAGTTACTCCGGGAGCCGTCTTCCTCACGAGAAAGAATTCATGTTTATCAAGATACAATTTTTCTCGAAAATCCAGCAAGCAGCCTTTACCTACCCCAAAATATATCCTACCTTTGTCAACATCTGTTAAATTGTTTCCCCATTTTAGAGTTGGTTGCATCTTACGACCTAAGTTAAGAGGTCTCGTAGTATCAGCAACTGAGACTGATGTAGCAGTGGAAGAAGAAGAATCAACTACTACAGACGATGGATCAGGTGAAGCCTCAGAAGCTTCATCTGGTACTGCTGAAACAAGTGGAGAATCCTCCATACCAGATGTGCGTACTACATCTGTTCAATCTAGGCGTGCAAGACCTGCTAGAAAGAGTGAGATGCCTCATGTGAACAATGAAGACCTTACTCCGGGTGCAACTTTTACTGGAAAGGTCAGATCTGTCCAGCCATTTGGCGCCTTTGTTGATTTTGGAGCTTTTACAGATGGACTTGTGCACGTTTCTAGGTTGAGTGATAGTTTTGTGAAGGATGTAGGAAGCATTGTATCTGTTGGACAAGAGGTGACAGTGAGATTAGTTGAAGCAAACACTGAGACAGGGCGCATATCTCTCACCATGCGTGAAAGTGATGATCCTAGTAGGCCACTGCAACAGAAAGATGCTCCAACCAGTAGCGGTGACAGATCCCGAACTCCAAGGAAGAACACACCAAGGAACAACCAAAGGAGAGACGAGGGGAAGAAAGTCTCCAAGTTTGTCAAGGGGCAAGATGTTGAGGGCACTGTAAAAAATCTAACCAGGTCTGGTGCTTTTATATCTCTTCCTGAAGGAGAGGAAGGGTTCCTGCCAGCATCAGAGGAAGCTGATGAAGCGTTTGGAATTATTGACAGTGGTTCTTCACTAGAAGTAGGTCAAGAAGTTAGTGTCCGTGTATTGCGCATTACCAGAGGACAAGTAACTTTGACCATGAAAAAAGAAGAAGCTGCTTTGGAGTTGGACTCAAAGCTCAACCAGGGTGTTGTCCATTCGGCCACAAATCCTTTTGTATTGGCTTTCCGTAGCAACGAAGAAATCTCTTCATTTTTGGATGAGAGGGAAAAAGAAGATGAACTAGCTGAACAATCAAAGGAAGCAGATGTGGCGGCTAATAAAATGGATGTGTTACCTGAAACTGCAGGCAAAGAGGAAGAATCAGTCGATGCTGCAAATGATGGTGTTCCAGAAACTACAGATGGGGAGGATACAAAACAAAACATTGATGAAGAAGTGAAGTCAGCTCCTGAAAATTTGGCTCCTGAAGGAAGCACATCCACCATTAGTCAGCAAGCTGAGGTGTCACCTGTAGGCGATGCTGTGGAAACTGAAGCCAAAACTGGCACATCTGAGCAAGCAGCTGATCAGATCTCAGCATCTGAAACTGTGGCGGCCGAGGAGGTCACGGAGAAACTAACTGATGATGCAGTAGCAGAAAAGGAGGCTGAAACTGAAATAGCAAGTGTCATAGCGGCTGCCAAAGAAACAGAGGAAACTAGTGGCGATGAGAATGGCAGTATATCAAGCCCAACTGGACAATCTGAAGCTCCTGTGGAGAAGAGCAAGGATGAAGGTTTCTAATATTAACTTTCCTGTTTCCCCTCTGATTTATTACTCACTTCACATTTGGTTCTCGCGTGTATATTTATGTCAAACAACTAGATACAACTATTACATTACTTAGACAAATTTGTGATTTCAAATAAGGTGTTGATGCTTGATATAAATACAGCTTACATATTATCTGAGGAACAGATGAATGATAAGGATATGAACCAATCTAAGCAAAAGCATTTTTAGTATAGTTCGTGTTGACAATTTGGTATATTATTCTTCTGTTTCTTCGTCCTATTGCATCTTGCTCAACTTACAGAGTCTCCAGTTTTTAATGTATAGAGAGCTTTCTGGTGACCAAAACATGTGCTTTTGTTTTTGGTTGACATAACAACAGAATGATGTTCTTGCTCTGACAAAAATCTTGAAATTTACTTAAAGGACATAATGTTGTGTTATGTGAGAAAGATAAATTGATGACGAGTCACCAAGAAACTAGCTGATAATCCAATTCCATACACAGAAAGTCAGGATGGTGCTGGAGTTGTGGAGACTAACGTTGAAAATACACCTCCCATAGGGGAACAATCATCTGATACAACTGCTCAACAGGAAGAGGTGGCTCCCAGTACTGATCAAGATATAAATGTTGCAAACTCAAGTGAGCAAAATGGAACTGCGTCATCTAATGAAGCCGCAGCAAAAGGTTATGCTTTTATTTTCCCTTTCTTTTCTGGAATATTTCTGCTATTAACTTGTTAAAAAGGAAATAACAATCTCTAGAATAAAATTTGTGGATCTAGTTGCCAAACGTTTGTTTTAGTTAGTATGATGTGAAAAATTTCATCGCTGTGATGAAATAACTGTGCAAAGATTTAGAAGCTTGTCGTGCTTGGGAAACGTGGTTGTTTACCTACTTGGAGAAAGAAGTTTCATCAGAAGATATTAACTTTTTACACATGTACACTTGACTGCATGCTAAATGCGTCACTGTAACTGTGAACCAGAGAAACTTGAGTTCTGGTTATAGAATGCAGCTGGATTTGATTGTTCCTTTGATCATTAAATATTTGAAGTGGTAAATATCATTTCCTTATCAGGATTCTTAGGGAATTCAAAATTTGTGATGAAGGAGGCTTCAAATTGAAGAGAATTTCTTATCTGTACCTACGTGGTACTTAAAAATCTAAAATCTTTTTTTTAATGATTGTGGTGTCCGAGCCAGCTTGCACACCTCGACAAATTCCACGGAATACCGGCTACCTCCCACCAACATAGTACCGGTAACACTACTAAAAAATCTCTATTTTCTCACTGAAAAATGTTCAGTGGATTCAATGGGAAAAACCTAAATAGCAGTGTTTTCACACGGAAAAATTACGAAGTTCCCCAATGGGAGCCTGTTCCCACCATGCGTTTTCCCAGTGAGATGGTTCAGTGGGAATGAGGTGGGAAAATCATGTTTCATAGCACAAATTTCCCACTGAATGTCAGTGGGAAAAACCTTATCCACCAAGGCTTGAACAGATGGGAAGAAACCACCTAGTGTTTTTCGCCTCCACTAGGAATTGACGCTGAGACCTTATGATTCTCAACTCACTTCATTGACCACTAGGTCACACCCTTGGATATAAATCTCAAATCTATTGTAAACATATATCTTAATTTGATCCCAGATAATTTGTCCGTGCAATGTTAAAAGTGTGCTCGTTCTACTGCCTTCATCATTCAACGTGGGAGTATGAAAACTCTAACAATGAGATTTGTGCTAAAACACAGATCCCTGCTCATCAAACTTTAGTCATGCTAGATTTTTTTTCTCAAGAAAAAAGAATCTAGTATGACTAAAGATACCAAATTGCAGGCTTCATCCATGGAAGAGATCTAGTTCATTAGCTGGCTTATCCAAACAACAACTACTACTAGTACTACCTCTAGCCTCCATCCCAAGCTAGTCAGGGTCGGCCTATGAATTCTCATTGTCCATGTTCCTCTATTTTGAGTTGGACTGTAAATACATTTATAGAAGAAGAAAAGGATCTAATACAGTGGATATCCTCTTGAAACATGGTAAATTAATTCATATCCGGAGAACGTTTATGAAGAAAGGAACTAAGAGATAGAAATTGCTGCTTGAGATAAGTCTTGAAGAGTATTTGAGTGCTAATATCAAAAGGTTCAGGTTGACTCTTTCCTTATTGAATCGCATAAGGTCAATCTTGTGGAAAGTTTAGAGTCGTGAATTATGAATATTAATTATTACGCTGAGGAAGGGTGATCCCTATATTTAATGTTACTGGTTTCCGAAATCTGAATGGGTCACTAGTTTGCCATTATCTCTGAAATCTGTAATTTTGACCTTAACCTATTTGTTTCTTCCTGACTCTACCCCTTTCAGTCCTCTATAACCTATTGATGGGATCAGTTTTTTTCAGATACTCTATTGTATCGTGGGATATCCAACTTCCTCTGCTTTCTTTATATCTTGACCTTCTTTTTGTTGGTCTATTTGGCTGATTCTGCCAAGCTATCTCTTTGTAATGTGAACTGGGATAAACTGAAACAAAGAGGGTGGTTATATTATTCCTTCATATGTCTGTGTAAAAAAAAAATTGTCATCCATTAAAGTATTAGATGGCACTGTTGTATCGAAACAAGTACTTTCCTGGTTCACTAAATCGTGTCCTCTGGGGTGTGCAACAGGTATTTCACCTGTTCTTGTGAAACAATTGCGTGAGGAGACAGGAGCAGGAATGATGGACTGCAAGAAGGCTCTTAAAGAAACTGGAGGTGACATTGTTAAAGCGCAGGAGTATCTCAGGAAAAAGGGGTTGGCAAGTGCTGATAAGAAATCAAGTAGAGCTACAGCTGAAGGTAGAGTTGGCGCATACATCCATGATAGCAGAATTGGTGTCCTGGTAGAGGTCAACTGTGAGACAGATTTTGTATCTCGTGGTGACATTTTCAAGGAATTAGTTGATGACTTAGCCATGCAAGTGGCTGCATACCCTCAAGTGCAGTATCTTGTTCCAGAAGATGTTCCAGAGGAGATCGTCAACAAGGAAAGAGAAATCGAGATGCAGAAGGAAGACCTATTGTCAAAACCTGAGCAGATCAGATCTAAGATTGTTGATGGGCGGATAAATAAGAGACTTGAAGAATTGGCATTACTGGAGCAGCCTTACATCAAGAATGATAAGATGGTCGTGAAGGACTTGGTCAAGCAGACAATAGCAACGATTGGTGAAAACATCAAAGTGAAGAGATTTGTTAGATTCAACCTCGGAGAAGGTCTTGAAAAGAAGAGCCAAGACTTCGCTGCTGAGGTGGCTGCTCAAACAGCAGCTAAACCTGTCTCCTCACCAGAAAAAGAGCAACCTGCTGTTGAAGCCAAGGAGACTACTGTTGAGTAAGTTTCTAATCTCCTGATAATTACTTCCTACCAATAAATTACGTTACTTCGAACTCTGAACAACCAGAAATGTGGCAGCATTCCATGACATGCCAAATACAAAATTTTACTACTCAGATTATAATGTCATCTTTTCAGTTGGCTAATTGTTGTTACTCAACTTCTCATTATTGAATGATAGCTTTATTTTTCTGCTATATTTAGATTCAAATGCTGCTTATACAATCTTCTAAACCTAAGTACACGTTTCACTTCATTTATTATCAAAAAAATTTTGGTTCCAATAGCATTATGGAAACGCTAATCTGAATCATCCTCATCTTACAGTGTAAGTCCATGCCAAGATTTTAGCCTAAACTGTTTTGAACGCCAAAACTTGTATATTCTTTTATGTCTCAGTGTTAATGGATTCTAATGCAGGGCTCCAAAAGCAGCAGTTTCAGCCGCTTTGGTTAAACTATTGCGGGATGAAACTGGTGCTGGGATGATGGATTGCAAGAAAGCTCTCTCCGAAACTGGAGGGGATCTTGGGAAGGCACAGGAATACCTCCGAAAGAAGGGTCTTTCAACTGCGGATAAAAAGTCCAGCCGACTTGCTGCTGAGGGGAGGATTGGTTCGTACATTCATGACTCTCGCATTGGTGTGCTAATTGAAGTTAATTGTGAAACCGACTTTGTCGCGAGAGGTGACACCTTTAAGGAGTTGGTCGATGATTTAGCAATGCAAGTTGCAGCCTGTCCACAGGTGGAGTATGTATCTATCGACGAAATTCCAGAAAGTGTTGTTAACAAGGAAAAAGAATTGGAAATGCAGAGAGAAGATCTTAAGAACAAGCCTGAAAGTATAAGGGAGAAGATTGTTGAGGGCAGGGTCTCCAAGAGGCTTGGAGAGCTTGTTCTTTTGGAGCAGCCTTTCATAAAAGATGATAGTGTTCTTGTGAAGGATTTGGTAAAGCAAACTGTTGCCGCTCTTGGGGAGAACATAAAAGTTAGGAGGTTTTTTCGATTTACGATAGGTGAGGAAGCCAAAAAAGAAGGAATAATTGAAGAGCCAGCTGCTGTATGAAGCTAACTCTTAACTTGAGATGAGCAAGTATAGGAAGAGTGGAGATGGAACAAGTTTTTAGTCTTGGGGTTGAGCTATTTTTGTATAATGTAGTCCATACTTGTTAATTTGCTGTGCGGCGATTAGTTTACTTCCTTTTCCCTTTTCTTTTGGATTCACCAGTCATGTATCTGTTGTATTTTCATCAGAAACTAGGTATTTCGGAAGCCATTTAAAGCAACATGTAAAAGAGAATCGTTTGATTAAAGAGGCAGTTTTCAGTGAGTTTACATTTCAACATTAAACGTGTTAATTTGTGATGAATATTGTAGTTTACTTGTGAGTGTTTGTCATGTTTGCCTACTTGATGTGATAGCTTTTTCCCTTCCCATGCCACGCTTGCAGTGGTGTTTGTTTTCTAAAAATTGCTGGAAAAAGTTTACCTCGCATATGATATTCTCAAAGCACAAAGAAAAAAAATATGGTACTTCTCAAAATTAACTAAAAGCAAGGAGAAGATACCGCTTCTGTTTTGTGCCCAGAGCGAAAGCATATGCGGAATAAACAAAATGAGTTGAACTAGTAGCTCGAAAAGAGCAATTATATACAACTACTTTCGAAAAAATACATAAATACAATTTATTTCAATAGTTTGACTTTTAATACACAACCTTTTATATCCCTATGTTATCTCTCCTAACTTAATGTACAATCTCTAGCATAATATTACTTACCTTATCAATTAAAAGGTGCTCCAATCTTCAATTCCATATCCTCTCCCATTTCATATTCATCTCCTCAAACTCCTAAAAATATAATTTCTCTAACTTTTCTTTTATATACACATTCAAATAGCCTATTTGTCTAAACTTATTTTTTTTTCAAACGTGCTTATTTTAAAAAGCTGAGATGTTGGATCAAGCTGATCTGCAATACTCCTCAGTATTTCATATTTGTAATTTTTTTATTTCTAAGCATGAGCTACCACTTTTTTACACAGTTTGCTTCTAAGGACAAAAATATTAAAAATGTTTACGGTGATATTCAAATTGGTGAGTATAATTGAAAAGATGATAATGCAATATTTGTAGATATAAGAGTAGGAATTAATATATTTAAATTTGTATATTATATATAATATAATAATATCACGTATATGATATATTTCAAATTGGAAAGTGTAATTGAAAAGATGGTAATAAAATATTTATGGGTATAATAGTAGGGAATTAGTATATTTGAGTTTGTATACAATATATAATATAATAATACCATATATATGGTATATTCAAATTGTTAAGTGTAATTGAAAAGATGGTAATAAAATAGTTGTGGGTATAATAGTAGCATTATTGTATTTAAATTGTATATTATATATAATATATAGTATTATTATTTATTATGCGTGTCAATAATTATACTTTGTAATAACATATACAGTATACAACATTATAACATATATTATATAGATAGATTAATATATATATTTATTTAAAAAAATTATATACTTGTTTATGAATTAACTTTCTAGTAGATTGTGTTGGATTTTTTGTTTTTGTAAGCAATTAGGAGTATTGTGTTTTGATATGCATTTAATACTAGAATCACTAACATAGAAACCTCCTTATTTTTAGCCTTTTATTTATAACAATATATATAATTAACTCTTATATATCTTATATTTATGTAATTTCCCCAATGATGTCACTAATGGACAATCTGATAAGCTCCAACGACATTTATTCCTTTCAGAACCATTGTTAATGAGGACTGCAATCCCGATGTGTCAACAGCACATTTAAGCACAGTAAGGCCTAATATTCCAACTTCAATGTTACCCATTGGAAAACAACACCAAGTTGAATGATGTCTCTTCAACCATCACCATTCCTCTTTACAAGTTAATCAATGAGCAATATGTTCTTAAAGAGAACTTTTCTAACATGACCACATGCGACGTGTCTCTTCTTGCTCACTACTCATAGACCGATTGTGATGAAGGAGAATTATAATGATAGGAGAAGTGTAATCACGTAGAAACTCTATAAATTAATGCTCTTGAGGCCATCAAAATTTATTAATTAAAAGAGATATTAATTAATCGATAAATTAATAATTATTAATTTATATATTAATTAATACTTTATCAATTTATAGATAAATTTATAATAAAATATCCAATTTACAAACACCCTTCAATCTTCCGCTTCATTATTGTTCAATGTACTATATCAAATGAAGCACCCTTCAATCTCCCACTTTATTATGCTTCTTGTGTACAATGTACTACTTTATGGATATTAAAAAATATTTCCTATATAAACACAAGATCAAATCATGCTAACACAAACAATGGATGTCGAACATGTCCTAAACTACCCAGAAGAAAATGTAGTTGCACAGTTGTTGACTGATGAAGAAATAATTGAGAGCGTTATGGAAATGATAAAGGTGATGAAGATGATGATGAAAGTTCTACAGTAGAGCCCCCTTCGTGAAACGAGGCTATTAAAGCGACAATCACATTGAATAATTTCTTGTTGAGCTATGAGAAAACAACACCAGAAGTTCTTACAATGATAAGAAAAATTAGAGATGATATTCAATGTGACATTGATTTCAACAAAAAACAAAAGACAATTGAGTCGGTTTTCAAGAAGTCTTCATAAATCACTCATGTATTATGTAGTATATAAGGAATTATTAATTTATATTTTACATGGGGTCTATATGAGTAATCAAAAATATATTATCTTATAATTTTAGTGAATTATTAATTTAGCACATTATCCCCGAGTCAGGACTCAGGACCGACCAAAAATATTATCTAAGAGAGTTTATTAAATAATCGGGTATTAATTAATATAATTTCTACATTGATATAAGAGTTCATCTCCAAATTAATATGAATACTTCAAACTAGTAATCAAATCTTTCAAGAAAATACTAAGAAATAAAAAATAAGAAGGGAGGAAGGTCCTAGAATTAATCGAAGCAACTAAAAAAGTAAAGAGATAACTTTATAGCACAAGCCCTAATAAATTAGTTTCCTATATATATATATATATATATCTATATATATATATATATATATATATATATATATATATATATATATATATATATATATATATATATATATATATATATATATATAGACAACTTTCCAGAATCCCAAATGTAATTTGACGTCTTCAAAAATAGGCCCTCCATCTTGGTTAAATTCATAACAACAATTTTAGTGGTGGGATCTTTTTCTTTCTTTTTTCAAAATGCTAGTGTCATGGAAGATCATCGATTAAACTTGAAATTAAAAAAGAAAATACAGGCAGAGCATAACCCTTAAATGCTAAGGGGGAAGGGATTCCAATCGACCAGTGAACTTATTTTTTACCCGCAAACTGGTATAGTTGAATTTGTACACGTGGATCTCAAGTGACCAAAATAGCAAAATGATTAGCAATTGAATCTAATAGAAATTAAATCTAAAGGAAAGATTAAGATTAGATTATCATGAGCCTTGGAAAGTCTTGTATTGTGACTTCTAAGCAAGTTGTTGCCAATATTGTTGAAATACTAAATTGAGACAAGAACTTAGAAAGCAGGGTAAGCAATGAATATGTTATATTTCTTGAATATGATGCCCTTATAATGAAGTATTTGGTCCTATTTATACATGAACTCATGGATACACATTCCATGAATTATGCTCCTAATAGTATCAGTACATTAATGTTGTAATAATAGGACAATTAGAATGCCCATAAATGTCTTTAATGCTTTCTTGGAAGGTGTAAATACACATAAGTAACGGCCGCCCGTCGGGATTCAAACCGGTCCCTTAACCTTCTGCTTTCTGTTACTTATGGCTCTTCGATACCCCTAATTTAATGTCAACGCCTCCGGGTGCACTGAAGACTGACTTGGATCTAACTCATTCACTTTGCCACATGTCATGATATATTACCCCATACAGGTAGTCCTCCCACTTTCCTGGCGCGTACCTTCATGGGTCTGGGAAGTGGATTTGAACTTTGCATAAGACTCGAGCAAATCAAAGAACTTTTTTTGGTGGGAAGAATGAAACACTCCGAGGATTCAACTCATCATACCAAACATCACAACTCTGAAATGGCGATAACTTTTCAATTTCACTTGATTAGTGGAAGCCTGTAGACTCATGATGAGGTGTATTTGTTCTGTGTTTCTATCTTTTTGCCTCACACATAGAATTCATTGATTAGCCGTCGATTGGAATTCTTCTCCGCCGAGTATCGAGGCAATAAGGAATTTTGCGTCTATAAATATTGTCTTACCTAGAAAGTTTGTCATTCCACCATCTTCTTCAATATTCTTTAGCAATTCATCCTTCGTATCTCAAACAAAAATCCCCTCTTTTTGTTCATAAAATGACAAATCTTTCAAACCCTTCTACTTAAGCCAATATTCCTCCTAATCCTGATGCCGATGCGGCTAACCTCACCCATCACGAAGAGGCTCTGCCTAGTCAGAATCCTACCATCTCATTTTTTATGCCAAAGAGTTGGCGGTTCGACCATGATCTTCAAGAGAAAGCCACCTCCACAAGTTAGCCAAGTGGTCGAGATTCTCATGCCGGCGAATGCCAAACCAGGATCACCGTCGATCTATTGACATTGGTGTAGACTGACTGCCGATGGACCAATGTTAAGGTCTTCATTCCCAGTAAGGATGAAAGAATAACCTTATTCCGACAGAGATATTATTTTGTATACACATACCCTTTCTCGAAGACAATCAGTGATGGAGTGGACATGGTTATACTTGATTTTTGTTGCCGTTACAACATTTGTATAGTCCAAGTGGGTCCCTAAGTTTAGAGGGCAGTTGCAAGCCTCCGATATTTCACCCAACTAGCCGGTGTGGAATTCTCTTTAGACCATTTGATTCGGATCTATTCCCCATTCATCTTTCATGACGGAATCATTAGCTTGAACCGAGGGGAGCAAGGTCATCCTTACCAACATTGATGACGATCATGACAGAGGCTGGATGGAAAGGTTTATGATCATGTCCACCACCAATCTCTTTCCCCTGGGTAGTCGTACTATTCCGGATCACTAGAACCCCGTTCATAAGTTTTTCTTTGTTCTTGAATTCATACCATCTTTTTATTTCTTTTCCGAAAGATGCCTTTTCTCGGATTAACTGTTATCCTTCTTTTTAAAGCCATCCCTTGGGAACCCGAAGAAGTTCTCGATCTTGCTGCCTGGATTCAGAGCATTCTTGATATTTCCGCTCCAAAATCCAGGACATGGAAAAGGCTTTCGGAAGAGCGGAAATGGATCCCCAACAACCATGGTAAGATTATTTCATTTTCCGACCATTCGTCTAGATCTTGAAAAACCTTACCTTAAAGATTTCATTTTAGGCTTACCCAAATCTACTCTTGCTGCTCCTCTTTCTGAAGTACCGGATGATCCGGATATGGCAACCTAAATCATTCAACAAGCTCAGAAGTGAAAGAGGCTCTACAGGGATTTTTCTCCCAACCTTCGACTAAGCTCCAAAAGGTCCAAGAGAAGGGCTCCTAACAGAGGTGAACTCATCCTCCTAGTACTCTTAGCGTGGCAGATCCGATGACTGGCTCCCTCCCCGTGGTTAACCTAGATAGTGTGGGTCCTAAGGAGGATGAGCAGCCCTTAGAGAGAAAAATGTCTAAAATGCCCTAACTACTCGCTGAAATGGAAATCGCCAGTCATGGGATCACCCGAATAAGAGCATCATTTGCCCCTATTGGATCTAGTGCAGCTATCCGGTGCACCCCATCATCTTCATTCACATCTTCTGCTCATGTGATGCCGCAAGCCCCTGAAGGTTCCGAGCTATCAATTCCTCCATCCATTCAACCTCCCCCATATGCAGATCAACAAAAAAGGTTACCTTCTCCATAATGTATGCCTTTACTACAGAGGGAAGAGTTTGTGAATGAGTACCCGGACGGGCCACAGAACCCAGTAAATTAAGGGTTGTTGCCTTTCAAATTCCGGTTGAGTGTCATTTGCTATCTAAGCCCGTAAGAGTGGCCAATTATATGAAATGTATGGCTTCAGAGAAGAACCAGATGAAGGCTCACAAAGTGTCTATGGAGTGTGCCATCAATGAAAGCATGCACGCCGCTGCCAAGGTAAAATATTTTCCTTCTAAATACGCTACTTTTTTTCTTGTTGCATCCTAATATCAAATTCTCCGTCCATGCCAATTTCCTTTGCTGTGAATGGGCTCCAAAGGCTAATTGGAGAGAAAATTCTCTTCTGAATGAAAGGGACAATGTTGTGGACCTGATGTTGGTGGTGGAAGACATCTTGCCAAGGTTAATGATATGGAAAAAAACTCGCTTGGTCAAATGAAGATAGAGAAATTTTCAAATAGCAAGTCGCCCTTCTTGAAAGTCGTGTAGATGGCTGGAAGAAGAAATGGTCGATGCTAATGTCTCAATTTTTAATTTGACGGTGCGCTTATCTGGTCTTGAGGCCGATGTGCACAATTTCACTAGGCACCTTCAAATCAAAAAGACTAAAGTTGAGGCTCTTCATATGAAGAATGAATCCCTAAGGTCCTGTCTGTCTACCATGGATACTCAGACTGAAAGGCACTGGGAAGCGATCGCAGCACTCACCAGGGTCAATAAGTTTCTTTATTTAGCCAATGTTGATCTTACTCATACCACCGAACTTGCGGAAACCTAGCACAAGACTACCATTGACAGTTGCAATTTGTCTATGGTGTGAAGTGGTTACAAAATGTGTCGTAAAACTCTAGAGGATGTGAGAGCAGAAAGCATTGAAGATATTGACGCTGAAATTGAAAAGGCTCTGCGTTTGCAACTAGCTTCAGCGAAAGAACAAGATGAGCCTCTTCTAGAAGATGCACTGATCGACGGGAAAGAGTAAGATGAAAATTATGTAGAAGGAGACATCCTTCCTTCCACCGATCCCCAGGTAGCCCTTCCGACTATTCCCAATGTTTCCCAGAAGCTGCAGTATCTCAATTGCCTCCTTCAGCTCCAACTTCTCAAGACTTCAATTAGTTAAGTTACTTTGTTTTGGAAACACCGTCGACAAACCATGGGACGAACGTGTCGATTCCTTTCATATGCGTTTTTTATTTATATGTTATCAAAGTACCACCCCGGCGGACCATGAAACGAACATATCAATCCTTTTCGCGCGCATTTATTTTGTTCATGGGTCACGTTTGTGCCCGATTTATGTTTTAATGAATGAAATTTCCTTTTAGAAAACTTCATTGTTCGCAAGCTTGTTCTTTTAACTACATATTTCCATCATAAGGAAAATACTTCTCTCAAGCTTATAGATAATTTAGGCTTTGGCTTATTGTCTTTTAGTCAAAAGAAATAATTTCATAAGTTTTCCATTTTTGAAGCAGAATCTGAAGTTAGTTAAACTACCTTTGTCAATTTTTACATTCTAGGTCTGAAGCCTATAACGATTTGAAAAGATATTTGTTGAATTATCTTTTTTAAAAAGATATTCTTTTCTTTGGGCTTTCATGGACTTTTAATTAATTTGGCTAATCTTAGTCCCCGATTAATTTTTACTTAGGTGCTTAAGTGTAGAGGTGTGAGAGGTTGGATACGGACGGTTTTAGAAGAGGTAGAGGTATACCGAAGAAGTATTAGAGAGAGGTGATTAGATAGGACATGGAACAGTTCCAGCTTACCGAGGACATGACCTTAGATAGAAGGTTATTGAGAACCCAAATCAGGGTAGAAGGTTAGTAGGTAGTCCCGTTTAGTCTATCATACTAGTATGCGCAATATTATTTTGTAGTTTCCTATCCTTTGATTTCTGCTGCTATCTGTTGTTTCGTGCACTTTCATTATCTTATTCACCTATGGTAGTTACTGATTCTTTTTCAGAATGTTTTATCATGTTCATTTTCGTTATCTTCATTTTCATATTGCTTTAAATTTCTTCCTTGTATCCGATTGTTTCTTTTGCTTATGTTTTCTCTTGAGGCGAAGGTCTTTTGAAAATAGCCTCTCTACCATGGTACAGGTAAGGTCTGCGTACACTCCACCCTCCCCAGACCCACGTTGTGAGATTTTACTGGATATGTTGTTGTTGTGCTTAAGAAGCTGAAGTTTAACCTTTATTTTTTAAGGTTTTAAATAACAGAGGGCCCTTATTTTTTTGGTGCTTTAGAAGAGGACATCTCTTGTTCATTATGGCACAAATTTTTGGTATGCTTCATATTACATCCATAGTTTATTCTTATGCTTTCAATGGCAAAAATTTATCATGAAAGAAAAAACTTTATTAATTCCTTCATCTTACAAATGTGAAAACAAATATAATAATAATCTGGTTGTTATCTAGTATGGTTATTCCAGTCACATATGTGTGACATTTTGCTGCTCTAGGAAATCCCCGGTGTGCTTTTATCTTGAAGCACTTAGTGGTACCGGGTTTTATAGTTTCGGGGGTTACATGTAAGCATTTTCGTGGGCTCATTTACATAGATCTAGCTTTTTTTGATGAAAAATTACTCCAGCCCTAGCATGGGTATATATAACCCTCCTAGTGTTTGGGTGTTCACACTTGGAGACCCAAGCACTTGATAATACACTAAAGCAAGATTTAATACGCTTTTAATGGTGCTGGCTCATTAAAAACCTTGCTAGAAAAATTTAATTTGAACAAAAACTTATCGAAGGAAAAAAGAGTGCAGCGCGTACTTTCCTTGTTAAACATAATATTTCATCAAATGACTTATGTTCCAGTTGCTTAGAAACTGGTTCGCTTCTTGATCTACTAACTGGTAAGATCCCTTGCCGATAATCCTGGTGACTTTGTACGGTCATTCCCAATTTGAGCCTAGCTTGCATGCATTCAGTTCTAGGATTTTTTTGGTTACCCTCCGGGGTACCAAGTCCCAGAATTTGAAATGTTGGAGGTTGGCACGATGGTTGTAGTACCACTCCATCCGCTGCTTCTGAGCTACCATCCGGACTTATGCAAGATCTCGATATTATTCGAGCAAATCTAATTGAACCATCATTGATTCTCACTTAGTTTGTTCTTATGACCAGAGATACCGTAGACTCGGAGTCCCTACTTCAACCGGGATCAATGCATCAATGCCATAAACTAGGGAAAAGGAGTTTTCCCGGTACTCATTCTTTCATAGTTCTGTATTCCCACAAAATCTTGGGTAGCTTAGAAGGCCACGAACCGTTAGCAACTTCCAACTTCTTCTTCAAATTTTAGATAATTATGGTCTTATTTGTTGACTCTGTCTGACCATTTTCACTGGGATGATAGAGGGTGGAGGTGATGCATTTGAAATGACGATCCTCAAGGAACTTGGTAACCTTAGCCCTAAGAAATTGTTGGCCATTGTCAAAAGTTATTTTCTTTGGGATACCGAAGCGACAAATAATATGTTGCCAAATGAAATCCATCACCTCTTTCTCCTGAACCTTTTTATAGGCTGCTGCTTCAACCTATTTAGAGAAATAGTCAGTCATAAATAATATATGTGTTACCTGTCCCCGGGAAGAAGGCAAGGGTCCGACTATGTCCATCCTCCATTTCATAAATGGCCATAGGAAGACCACTGGGTGCAATTCTTCTCTTGGTTGGTGCAATAGTTGAGCATGACGTTGGTATTTGTCGCATCTTTTCACAAACTCCTTTGTATCATCTTCAATCTGGGGCCAATAATAACCAGACCTCATCAGTTTTCTTATCAAGGACTTTGCACTTGAATGATTTCCACAAATTCCCTCATGTACTTTCCACATCACATAGTAGGCTTCTTCGGGACCCACGCATTGTGCCAGTGGACCGTAGTTGCACCACTGATGAAGTATTCCATCAACAGTGCACTAGCGAACAACTTTAGTCCTCAAGGCTCTAGATGCTTTCGGGTCCTCTAGTAGCTTCCTATGCTTGAAGTAATCTGTAAGTTCATTTCTCCAATCTCATACTAAGCTTGTCAAATTCACTTCATCGTACCCCGCAGGATCCATCCCCGAGTGAAGCAACTGAACCACCGATTCAGCTTTTGAGCCTTCAACCTCTGTTGACGAGCCCAAATTTTCTAGTGCATCAGCTTTTATGTTTTCCTCCCTGGGTATGTGTACAAGGTCCATTCCTGAAATTTGGATAGCAGCTTCAGAACCTTCTTGAGGTACCTTGACATGCGTTCTTCCTTGGTTTCAAACACTACATGGACCTGATTTACCACTAACAAGGAATCACATTTGACGTCAACTATCTCTGATCCTAGTCCCTGAATTAGTTCAAGACCTGGAATTAGAGCCTTATACTCATCTTCATTGTTAGTTACAGGCATACTATGAATCGCCGGCCTCAAAATTTCTCCGGTTGGAATATGTAACACTATTCCTAAACCGGTCCCCTTAACGTTGGATGCTCCATCGGTGTATAACATCCAAATCCCAGGTGGAGTCCCCGAGACAAGAGCTGCTTCTTTCGCCGCCTACAGGGTTACTCCAAGACTGAAATCAACAACAAAATTCGCTAGGACTTGAGACTTAATCACAGTCTGGGGTTCAAATTCAATGTCAACTTCGCGTAATTCTACCACCCATTTAGCCAATCACCCTGAGAGTTCAGCCTTGTGTAGTACGTTCCGTAGGAGAAATGTAGTTAGTACGGCTATAGGGTTGCATTGAAAGCATGGTCGGAGCTTTCGCAATGCCATTACAAATGCAAAGGCCAATCTTTCAAGAAGTGGGTATCATGTTTCGGACCCTGACATGATCCTACTAACATAATAAACTGGAAATTGCGTACCTTTTTCCTCTCATACCAAAACTGCACTTACCTCTACTTCCGAGATGACTAGGTACACGAGGAGGAGTGGTGGTGACAATGAAGTTGAAAGTGTGAGTTTTAAGAAGAAAAGAACAGAGAAAATTATAATTTGAGAGCAACTCACGCACGTAAGGAAAGTCATTTTTTGCCACTTTTGTGTTTAAAAGACACGGTTGAGTTAATGATAAAGAGTCTAATTGGAACAAGCGTGAGTTAAAGTGCTAAAATGAAAAATTAGACCAAGTTTAAAGGTCTGTCTATGTATTTGGCCAAGGGGAAAGGGAGGTTTGAGAACTGTTTTCCAGTTTCACGCAGCCAGAAAACGTGATGATGTGATTTAAAGGAAATAACTACTCTAATGAATCCAACATCGCATTCCTAATCAGGATTTAATCGATATATTCCAAAAGGTGTTTAAAATTTTAATCTTACACATAATATACAATTAGATGTGTAGAAATGTAAACAAATGCAAATGAGATGGGCTTGGCCCGAATTCAAAACAAACGGGCTCCCACTTTCTTTTTCTGATCGTCTGACGAGAAGTGGGTATTCAACACTGGATCTTTGGCCCATTTCTCTTCTCAATTCATTTACATTTTTTGTGCGGATTGGTCCTCAAACGCACTGGTCTTTAATTTTTATCTTATTAACTTAGTAGCATGGAAGTCACAATAGTTACTTGCTAAAGCACCTGACGTCTAATTGGAAGGGTGAGGTAAGACCTATAATGCGGAACAACCGCATCTTCTTTCATAACCTCTAACCATAGAACTATAGCTATAGTTTCCATAATTGATCCTTTCCTGAAAGATATAGGACTTAGGACACAAACTAAATGATCGAACTAATGAATCTCAGTCTAGGTGGAGTTTACCAGCACATAGGTAGTCTAAGTTCCTAAAAATGACAAATCCGGTCCGATGGCTGTTCTCTAATGGCGTCAGCAAAACACTGCCGTCTGTTCCAAAAACAAAAGCCCCTATAAGAATCCGATAATGGCCGGTCTTTAAAGGCCCTTAAGAAAGAGGCTTAAGTCATCGATTCCAATCCGAAAACGCTTTTCTTTTTATTGGTATGCCGCACCGCGAGCAAGGAGCGAGCTAAGTAAATCTTACTTGAAAATGAGTGAGATTCTATTCTTTCTAGAAACCCACTGATTGTCCAGTTCATTAGGGAGGGTTTTTTGGAGTGACAATAAGAGTAGCCTTCCTTTTATCATTTTCCAAAAAGTTGATAAACTTATTTCTTCTATTTCATAGCCTTTAAAATATTCTCAATCGGAATAGGCAGGCCAACAATCTTTTTCTTTTATTAGGAACTGAATTCGAAAGAGACGCAGCAGCAAGAGGTCCTGAATCAAATAGAGCAAGCAAGTCCGTATTTTGTTCGGCTTAAAAGGCAAAAAGTGGTCTCAGGCATTCTGCATGAACTCCAATCTTATATTCAAAGTATATCCTGTCTTCTTTCGTTTCGACCCTGATCTATGAGATGAGGAATCCCTCATAGCTAGATTCATCAGTAGCTTAGAAACTAGGAACTGGATGAGGGGAAGTTAATCTAATCTCGGCCTCGCCCATTCCATTACGGCATTCTCTTCTTGATCACCGGATATTGATAGAAAAATAGTCACACCAAAAGAAAGACGAAGGGGGAGCCTGCGGAAAGGGTTCCAAACCTAGGCTTAATTCCCCAACGAGCACAGTCAGAAGAGAAGCCTTTGGGCAACTCAATAGGAATCAGAGGAGAAAGATAGAGTCATTGCCGTTCTAACCGCTGTCAGAAGACGTGAAGTGAGGGTGTGGTTCAAGTCACATCGTATGCTCGTGTTCATAAAGGTTTGACTTTGATTGTTTGTTGCCAAAGAGAAGAGTTCATTGTTTAGGTCCTACTTTGGGTCTATAGCTGACAGCGGCAGTAAATTTCTTATCGATTATTGTAGATTAATAAGACCCAAAATCGATAGCGAGTAGCATAAAGAAGTTGCTTCTAGAATGCCGATTACTAGGTAAATCGCCCACTATATATAGCACCTATCGGACCGGGAAACTTTATTGAATTAAGTTCGGTGTAAAAGGTTCAAGCAAGGGATGTGGATTGAGTCCAAGTTCTGGAGAAAGAGGGGGCCTTTGTTTTTTCATCTTTCCTAAATCGATCGATCAAATTCTTCATATCCGAAGCGCATGAAGGATCTGACTAGAAATTCATCTTGTTGATGCGATAGTCCTCTGGGTATGGCCACATTCGTCTCGACAATAGGATAGGGAAAGAAAATCCATAGACGAGACCAACTGGGACCGAACCTTTTGCACTTCTTCTTTCTCTTTTTGTTCCCGCCTGCCGAGGACCTATGTTTTAATAACGATGAAGGGCTACTAGAAGGAAAAGGGCTTCAGGAGAGATGGTTAGATTGGATGGGCGTAGTTGATCGATCGAACTACGATGATTGGAATGAAGACAGACAGACTTCCTTTGGTCCTTCTAAGGACCAGCAGCATACCTAGATTTACCGTCCATCCAGAGAATACCAGTCGTCCAGCTTAGAAACCATTGAACTAGCTGCCGGAGAAGGGGAACTTCAACTAAGAAAGAAGAAGAATTGTTTAAGTAAGGTAGTTGATTTTTTTTTCGGTATATCGCTCTGCTCGCAAGCGAATGAACATAAGTCAAACCAAATATGAAGAGGAAAGTGAGATTGTTGTCCGATCTTTATCGTCAAATACCCAAATTTGCATCTTCGAGTGTTTCATCCGATCCCCAATCTCCCAGTATCAATATTTCGGCTGCTCGAGCCGGTACAGGTACAAAAGTGGCTACAATGGGGCAGCTTACTCGTGAGATGGATTTATCGATTGAACTAGATTTATCCGCCTTTTTCACCCAAGCGGATTTCCCCGTGCTACCAAGTTTTGAGCAGACTACGGATCCATTCAACGCTCTTTTTGATAATATATGTGAAAGAATAATAGGGTTAGTCCAACCATTTCCCGGGAAGGATTTGTGTTTTGTAGACTTATTTCATTGTCCATTTTTTCCCTGATGGATGAATATTATTTTTCCATTGAATGCCTCCAAGGCATATACTTCCATTTAATGACCAATAGTGCTTCTTCAGCCCTTTTCACTTTTTTTCTGAATTATTGAAGTTATATAAAAAATGAACTGACAAAGCGTCTGTTCACGGAGGTTGTTGTAGTTTTCGTAGTTGCAAGAATTTGATTCTCACAATTGGGTTCGTGTTCAGTGTACCGCTCTTTTTATATATGAAATTACTTCTTTTTTTTAGCCCTTTTTCGTTTGTGCATCTTTCTCCTATGCTTTCCGTTGGTCAACAAGCAACCAAAGTGCTCTATACTTCTTCACTACTCGTACAGGCTTGACGGAGTTAAGCTGTATTGAGGGAATCTTTTTATCTCAATCACAATCACAATGTTTCGACGTATATTTTTATTTGATGAAGATAGTCTAAATTCCAGTGTTACATCGTATACAAATGCGAGTCAATCCACGACAACAATTACAGATTTAAGCCTTCAATCATCCGATACTCAGGGTTCTTCTAGTGGTATTTTTAGGGATCATCCGGGTCTTAATACTATCAGTGAACGTATAGTCGAGCTTCAATATGATATACGGCAGAAATTAGGAGCCTTGATGCTTAACAAGAGTGCCCAAAAAGTTCTGGAAGCGTCCGAAGCTTTACATGGCGAAAACAACAATATCGCTTTTCTTGAACACATTTTGAAAGATTTACAACAAAATGGAGTAGGGGGTGAAGCCTATAAAGATGCGGTGGATCTAGCAAAAGATCTCGTCTCCAGTCCACTTGAACAATTTGAAATAATCCCATTGATTCCTATGAAAATAGGAAACTTATATTTCCCATTCACAAATCCATCTTTGTTTATGCTACTAACTCTCAGTTTGGTCCTACTTTTGGTTTATTCTGGTGCTTAAATTCCAATGTTACATCGTATATAAATTATTAATAGGATCCTTCAGCGCCTCCAAGCTTCTATTCCCTATGTCAATAATCGCGAAAAAGAAAGAAGTTTACTACAGGAAAAACTACATTAAAAGCTCTCTATTCCGTCTAGTCTGATATTCTGTAACCAGTCCATTTCGTATGTCTTTCTAAGCGAGGGGTCAGGTTTCCTTTCGGAGGACTCGAGAATAGTCCTATGCTTCTTTCTAGCTTGGCGCATTTGCTTTCCTTGAGTTTTGTCTAGTTATCAGTCTTCCCGCCTTGTCAGCTTTCCAGTCCTAGTAGTGTTTTTTCAAACTCCCCCAGTGGCCCCTAAGGGAATCAATCGTAAGCATTCCAACTAGTCTCTTAGCTCTCCAAAGCAAGTTTATGTCTTTCCGGTTGTGGAAGCATTCTCGTAGCCTTTATCTTATTCGAAAAAGGGGCAATCCCTTATTGTATATGTCCTCCTTGCTTCGATCTAAATCGAATGGTTTCATTTTCTTTCGGATTCGTTCAAAGCCTTCCAATCGGCCCAAGCTTTCCAGGCTGCCCATTAGCTTTCGGGGCTGTCCAGTCTCCTATTTATTTCTTTTTATTGAATTTGCGATTTTCTAAAAGGAAAAATAGTAGTTTATCTCTTTTTCTAACAGATAAAAGAATCTCAAAATAAATATTCGATCGAACTGTCTTTTTTCCTTCGATCCATGGAAAGATATACTCTGGGGTTTTAGATTGATTTATATGAAGTATGAAGGAAAGGGACCGTTTGGTCCTTGAACAGTTCTTTTAAAACAAGGGATTTATTGAATTGTCTTGTTAGTTAAACCCGGCGGCTTCTATGAAGAAGATAACGCTTTTTAGCTTTCTTCAGGATTTGGCCCGAGTTTAATTTTTATCCTTCATATATGTGGTCTTTAATTTTTGGCCCTACTATTTATTTATGAAAAGTTTACTTCACAAAGCATAGTCTTTATAATATTATTTTTTTCGAAAAGTGAATTTTTGTCTCGCGCATGAGTGTTGAAAATTATGTCTTATCCGGTATAGTTTGTGTGGATGTTATGATACATATGTTGAAACTAAACGTTAATTATGTCCGCCGATATCTGAAATTATCATCTTTTTCATATTATGTTGAGTGTTGATAGTTATGCCTTATCCGACATAATTTGTGGGTTGTATATGATACATATGCCGAAGATAAACACTAATTATGCCGGCAAAATTCTAATCATGTTGCGTCAAAAATAATAAAGGGAAAAAATTAAAGAACTCAAATTTGAAGGGAAAAAATTAAAGACCATGCCAAAATATGGACATTTGTGCGAATGACCCATTCATCTATTCTCGAGAAATGGCCCCATACGGGCTTTGGGATTTGACATTATGTAAGCCGAATGAGAATGATGCAAATAAAGGACCGAATCCATTAGGACTCCAAACATAGTTTCATGCACAGAAAATAATAAAGGGTAATGCACATTATATATAGCAAGCATTACACTCAAAATGCACTGAAAATGAAATTGAGGAATCCACATGTGTGTCCAATACAAACAACCTCAAGTATACAGCAATATACCAGGACAAAACAGTTTGTATACGCTCAAAGAGAAACTGGAAACATATTCTAGTTAAAGGCAGTAATTTTACAATGTTTATTTATGATCATCATTTAAAACAACAGTGCTTGAAAGAAGGGAGCTAGATTATACAAGATATGCATTGGAGATATACTCAAACAAGAGAAGACGTGTTTTCAATAAAAAGTGCAGAACCATAGGATTCACAAGTTAGATCCGGTAGAATTGTATTAATCTCCATTAATACAAATATATATAGTGTGTACAATGTGGAATCCTAATACAATAAGAATTCTATATTTACCGTAATTAAGGTGAGTATTGATTTCAACCTTCATCTTTACTCAAACAAACATGAAAACGGTACAACTTTCCTTTTATAATACATAATCAGTTAAGCAGAGAGGGAAAAGTCAAACAAAACTCATCACGTTGATTTTGGTTTAGAGTAGAGACAGTGTTAGACAATCTTTAAAAGAAAGGAACCATTTTTGTAAACTTAAGAATTATCTTTCGGTTAAATAATTTATTTTAAAAAAAGCTAATTGCATTATCTAATATGGAATCATTACCAAGGATAAAAGAAACCGATCCATATTAACCAACTTTTATTTCATTTGTTTAATGATAATGTCTTCCAACCATTATACTAGATATTAGGAGAAAGTGATAATACAATTTTATCTAACATGAAATTATGAAAATTTCAACTTAAAAGGATATAAAAACCGTTCAATATTTAAATGCTATTTTGGATAACATTTATATTCATATTTTTATAATAATATAGATAGATACCTTGATTTATTTAAATCCACAGTAATAGATAATATGAGTTGAAAACAAGTCTAATATTTTAGAATGCGACAAAACGGAATGTTCTTCGAACAACAAAATGTTTTGAGTTATATTCGATTTGATCTTGCAAAGTCATTTAAATTTGAAACCAAATATAACTCAAATCATTTTGTTGTTCGAAGAAAATCCGGTTTTATCACATTCTAAAATTTTAGACTTGTTTTCAACAAAAAGTTTAAAAGCCCGAACAACAAAATGTTTTATCCAATATTACTCGAACACCAACTAAGAGATTTTTACGTGGTATGTCACGGTTAAAAAGTTATAAACGAAAATACGTAACTTTAAGAATCTTTTAAAAGTAGCAATCTTAAAACTTAACATCCCAATAATTTAGGGATTAGTTCCCCTTTTTTCTCCCCCTCAAACCTTGTTTTTATCTCTTTTATTTTAACCTAGTCGTCTCAAACCAACCTCTCTATTAGCAAATATTCTCCGAATATTTCCTGTATATTTTGTAATTATGATAGATGTATATGTCAGGTAACTTAGGATTTTAATTATATTAGAAATCAACCTTTGTAAGGTAAGTTAGGATTCGTACCATATTAGGAATCAACATTTGTACAACTATATATATTGTGAATAATGAAAGGAATCCCTAAGGGAAATTATTCCATCTTTCATGGTATCAAGAGCCTAAAACCTAAATCCCTTCTCTTCCTCATTCTCGGCCAAAATCAGCATTTTTTTTTCTTGATTTCACAGAAAAAAAATCTGGTTCCTTCCTCTCTTTCTCGGCCAAATCAGAAAATTCCCTTCCCTCTGCAGGCGGCAACCATGTCTTCCCCCACAAATTCCGGTTCATCCACTAGCACACTTGACAACCCCTCTCAACGTTCAATATCTTCTTTTCATCCGGCATTCGCCGTTAACAACATCAAGAATTTTATCTCTATAATTCTTGACCAAGAAGACTGTCAATATTCCATGTGGATGGAACTATTCTACATTCATGCATGTGCATACAACGTGCTCGATCATATTGACGAATGTGTTCCTCGTCCCACCGATGTTACAGACTCAATCTGGCGTCGTCTTGACGCCATCGTCAAACAATGGATCTACGGCACCATCTCCAAAGACCTGTTGTGCACTATCATGAAAACAGGTACAACGGCACGTGAAATTTGGGTCCGGCTAGAAGAAATCTTTCAGGACAATAAAAATACTCGGGCCGTATATTTGGAAGAGCAATTCAATAATACCCGCCTCGAGACTTTTAACAACATGTCCGAATATTGTAAGCAACTGAAACTCATAACCGATCAACTATCCGACGTCGGGACTTCTGTTTCAGAAACCAAGATGGTGCTTCAACTTGTTGCGGGTTTATCAAAAGGTGAATATGACACACTCGCAACAATGATTCAACAAATCCATCATCTCCCAAGTTTCAACAAGGCACGTTCACAACTATTGTTGGAAGAAACTAGACGTGTTAAACAAGAGGAACATAATCAAAAGGCGTTAGCCATTGACGGGATGGCAACACCTGCGGCCAGCAGCAACCAGCCATCACAGCATGTCCAGCAGCAGTAGCAGGCCAGTGGCGGAGGTCGTGGCGGCAGAGGTCGCAACAACAAAAGCAAGAGTCGCGGAAAAGGCCAACGCAACCAGTGGCACGGACGGCGGCAAGCTCGCAACAACAAAGAACAAAGAAGGTGGTCCAACCAGCGAGAATCGGGCCTCGCCACATGCCGTGCCCGACCCGCAGGGGCCTAGTTCCAGCAGCCTTGGTCGACTAGCTCTTGGGTCCCGCGCCCCGCCACCGAGTAGGCCCACCAAGAAGCGGCCACCACCACCTGGTTGCGGTCCGGAAGCAGAATAACTGCAAAGCACAAAGAAGGCGGCCAACGGCTGGCCTCGACTAATTTAGGCCGAGGCCTACACCACCGTGAACCTTCAACGGCCCGACGACAATTGGTACATGGACACCGGAGCCACATCTCACCTCACTCGGTCGTCAGGTAACCTATCTCAACTACGTCGGTTAAAGTGTCCTCAACTTATTACTGTCGGCAATGGTCATCGCATTCCAATTGAAGGTTACGGTAACACACACACCAAACATCCACACCCACATTTCTCCCTAAATCACGTCCTATACACACCTAACATTATTAAAAACTTAATCTCCGTTAGAAAATTCACTAGCAATAATTCTGTGTCTGTCGAATTTGACCCTATTGGTTTTTCTGTGAAGGAACTCAATACGGGAAAAATTCTTACACGCTGCAATAGTGTGGGAGATCTCTACCCATTCACTCAATCTTCCGCTGTCAGACCGCAAGCACCTCTATCCCTTGCGGCGATCTCTCCCTCAACTTGGCACAACAGACTCGGACACCCCGGAGACCCAGTTTTTACTTTTCTTAGGACTTCTAAGCGTATTCAATGTAATAACGGAAAAATTGCCCAACACTGTTTTTCTTGTCCACTAGGCAAACATACTCGTCTTCCATTTATGTCATCAAACAGTGTTACTTTTTCTCCCTTTGATATTGTTCATGCTGATTTGTGGACATCTCCGATTGTTAGCTCTTTGGGTCATAAATTCTATCTAGTTTTCTTGGATGATTTTTCACACTTTGTCTGGATTTACCCACTGAAAAAGTCAAATCTGAAGTTTTTTCAAAATTCCTCGAGTTTCAAAAATTCATTAAAACACAATTTTAAAAATCTATTCGCTAATGTTCTCCATCTGATTAATTCGCTTCTTCCATACAACACAAAATAAGATATTCTCCATAAAACTAAATGCAGCAAATCAATATATCCTTCACCCTATTATACTTTGTTTCTAAGTTGAATTTCTCTCATGAATCATGATTCATGTTCCTCTATATTTCATTTGAACTACAAGGACAAATGCTTTGTTTCCAGATTATCAAGCTTTCTGATAGATACCTGTGATATACACGGAATATACACCGTGTATATCACGGGCTGACTTAAGAAAATTGGGTTATTAAACCCGTGATATACACAGTGTACGGGTTTAATAGCCCAATTTTCTGAAAGCCCGTGATATACAAGGTGTATATTCCGTGTATATCAAGGGTATTATCACTTTCAATTCAAACTGTCTACTACTATGTATTACTTCCAGTTAGACTTAGCTTATTGAATCATATTTTGATATCTTTACTTTTGTTTCATTTTCTTTCAAGAAACAATAATTTTTATTGGACTTCATGCGGTAAAATTAGTAATTTTGTTTTACATTTTTTTTTCATTTTTCGTGGTTGCTGTGATTTTCAAGGATTTGCGCAAGGCTGACATTATGTAATACAGACTCATTACATTTGTTAAAAAAGATATCCAGCAAAAACATTTCAAAACAACACATACAAAACATAATTATTATATGAGGTATAACTTCATAAATAAATATTAATTTAGTCCACATAAAAAATTATAGAGGTATAAAAAACTTGAGAAAATTTAACTAAAGGTACCATTCAAGTTTTGAAATTAAAAAAGACGACAACTTTGACCAGCCAAAATCAAAGCCCATTTAATATTTGATTAAGTTAATTTGGGACTGAAATGTAATATTAAAAACTTTAAAAGTTTTGCGAACCACTTTAAAATTTCAAAATTCAAATTTCTCTCTCCTCTTTATCTTTTCATCTCATTCTTTCTTCGCTCTTTCCTTCTCTTTCTTCTTTATTCTCCTGTTCTTTTCGGTGGTAGTGGTAGTGATAGTAGCGGCGACGACGAGCGGAGGATGCGAGGTGGGTGTTGGTGGTGGCGGCGGATTGTTTTTCTCTTTTTTTTTTTTATTCTACAGGCTATTTGCTTTGGTAGTAAATTTTTATGGAAAAAAAGTTGATTGAAAAAAAATCTGCAGAAAATCCAACGGACTTTAGAAGTTGTTGCAACAATTACTGAAATCAGATGCAACAACTTCAAGATTTGTTGCAACAACCACCATAGTTGTTGCAACAGATTTCAGTAATTGTTGCAATAAATTCTGAAGTTGTTGCAACAACTACGACAGTTGTTGCAACAACTATCGAAGTTGTTGAATTTTTCTGCACAAAATGAAGGGTTGAAAATGAGATAAAAAAAGATGAGGAGGAAAAGGTGGTGATAATGGTGGCAGAAGATGGGGCAGATGTAGTGGTTGCGGAGGAAGGGATAATGGTGATGGTGGAGGAGGAGGTGGTGGCAGTGAAGGAGGAGCCGTAAGTGGGGGGAGGGAGAGGTGGCAGCGGCGGAGGGGGGCAACTTTGAGATTTTTGAATTAATGTCATTAACATTAATCTCAAAAGAGTCGCCCCTACTCAATAAAAATAACTTGAATCACCTATTCTTATTTTTAAAGTAGTAAGTCACCCATAATTAAATTTCCCAAAAAACTTATTATACAAGGTATGATAAAATTATACGAGGTATATAGATTTATTATACAATGCATAGTAAAATTATACGAATTATATTCTATGCATAACAGTTTTATTATACTAGTCATTCCCCGCCGTCTTAAATCATAATTATAATTTTATTCTCATAATAAATAATGAAACCAGAGATGTATAAAATGCAGTTGTAGAAAATATCTTATGAGCAAAAAAATAGGAAGATAATGTTTACCTTCGTATGATTTCCTTATACGTAGCAATCTGTTATAATTCTTTATCTGACATTTGAATGTTAATTGTATTTACATGCTAAGACTATGTAAATATTTTTATATTATTGTATATTTACGGTTTTTCCCCAACAACAAAATGTCTCAAAGCCCTTCCAAACAGCAGTATTTTTCCAAATGGGCATTTTACCCCCCAAACACTTTCAGGTCTGAGGCCCAAACACTTAAAAAAAAACTGTTTCTTCAGTTTTTAAAGTGATAGGCTGATTTCAGAATTCAATTTCCAGGCCCAAGTATGTTTTAAACATAAATAAAGGTTATAATTGAGTCCTAAGCCTTCAAACTTGTTAGAATAACTTGGGGATTTTTATAAACAAGGGATTCATGACAGTTTAGGAATTAATTAATTAATTTAATTCTAAATCTAAATAATTGCATGAACAACTATTTTAAGTAGTAGCCACTCTATTACAAACTAGCTGAAATATAAAGTTAATTCACAAGTTGAGTTAATGAAATAATTAAGCGCTAACTAAAAGATTTCCAAACAAAACCACATTCAAACTCCCGTTTAACAAAACAATTTGCATTCTTTTAGTCACGAAAATATTTTAAATTCGCTGGTAACTGTGTTTGCGGATTTTTCGAGGTGTCTAACACTTTTCCCAGAAAATCACTTGAACATCACTTGAAATTTTACGCCTTTCACAAATAGCGGCCATGAGTCTTTTTAACGGCTTAAACACTAGTGTAACGTATTTTCAAATTTAAAGGTCTTTAATACCTTTTCATTTAAAGAGATATTGGTTCACGAAGTAAGGTGTTTGAAGCATGGACGGGTTTCCCATTTTCCCAAAAAAATCAATAATTACGTGGAGACTTTGTTTATTTCACAAATAGCGGCCATGTCATTGATACTATCTTTTTGGGCCGAGAAAACTTTGCCGAAGTACGGTTTGATCCCGATTTCCTTTGCTCAAGGGTTCCATTGCTTTGTTTTATCTTGGGAGACAAATTGTCCAGGACGTATAAAGGATACATACGGGGCAATATTGTCTTAAGGACAGAGTGCTACACTCGACTCAGCAAAAACATTTTCCATTTTTCAGTCTTCAACAAAATCGTAATTTCAGTTTTGTTGTTATATTGTAATTTTCAGATTTCTAGTCGAAAATATAGTATTCTTTCTTTATCCTTTCGAATACTTGTAATAGTTAAATACTTCCCGTACTGCTTTATAAAGTACCATAGAGCAAAAACTCCCAACAACTTAAGACAATATTTGTATTGTATAAATATTGTATTACTATTAGTATTCGAAAGATGTCGGTCAAAAATTGTGTGACCAAATCTGGATATGGAAATGGTTTTCGGTAGAAGAGAGTGATGATGATGAACGTGTTCATGGTGACACCGCCACCAAGATCGGTGGAAACAAACGCTCTCGAGCGCCTGAGGATGTCAACTGGGACAAGAGGAGAAGACTGGAGATGTTATTCTATCTTGTAGCAGAAGGCCTATATCTGTCCCAGATAAAGGATCCGAATAATGGTGAGAAGGAAATGGACACTCAGTCTGATGAAGTGACTGAAGTGAGCCAGAATCCAAAAATTGGGATAAGTATTTTTCTTACTTGTCAAGAATAAAGAGTAAATGATAAGTATTTTTCTTACTTGTCAAGAATAAAGATTAAATGATGTCTGATTAAAAATGGATTAAAGTAAGGAGGAATATGAAAATAATTTATATTCCTTATGCTTTAACAAATCAGAAGTTTAATCTCATCTTCTTTTCCGTTTAAAGATTGGATTTTGTAAATGACTTAAAAAGATCCGTTCTTTTAAGTGTAATTGTTAAAGTGTGTAAAGTATGTTCGCACATACGATGGAGAAAGATCCACTAACTGTGCGAAAACTGTTACCACATTTAAGTAAGCGCCAAGAATTATCTGGGCACCAATCATAAACGGAAGAAGTCTAAAAGTTAATGACGTTGAGCCTGTCATACTATTTGGCAGAAGATCCTTCATAGGATGATAATGGACACTCAGTCACATAAAGCCTCCGGCGACCGGAGTGGGCCAAAATTCCTTTGATAGGATGATATTGGACACTCGGTCATACAAAGCCTCCGGCGGCCGGGAGTGGGCCAAAATTCCTTTGATATGATGATATTGGACACTCAGTCATAGAAAGCCTCCGGGCGACTGGAGTGGTGCCAGAATTCATTTCATTGGAAAAGTAATGGACACCTAGTAAGGTGGGCCAGAGTTTCCAGGTCCTAAATGATCCGAAGGCCTAAATAAAGGCGAAGAAAGAAATTGGACACTCGATCGCCAAAGAAACTAGAGTGGGCCGAGTATCTAGATCACATATGATCCGGTTATGCCCTAACCACGGGCAAGAGGTTGTTCATGTGAAGCAACGCCACCTCTAAAGTAGAAGGGGTTGGAGAGGTTGTCCTCAATAGGACTTCATGGATTGTGATCACTCTAAGATGAGGTGATACATATTCCTAACTTGGTTTAAGGGACGATGTTGGTCAAGCTAGTTTGAGACTAGTCCAATAGGTCCGTAATAACTAAGAATGGTACAAAGACGTTTGTAGCCAAATGAATGATATATTTGTAATCCGTGCATCTATGCCATCATAGATTAAGACACGTTAAATAGCAAGTCATTCAAAAGCTAACGATGTTGAGATTGTTGCCTTCTGTCGACATAAACCCTCAAAATAAATGTGAGGTAGATGAAGAGGCAAAATCACCTTTCCAAATTCCGTCAAGGGAATAGCGAAAGAAGCACCGCTCCTCTAGAACTTAGTCACACCTAATTGGGTGATTTGAAGTTTATACAAAATAGAGGGGGAGACAAGTACGTTGTGATCTTCATTGATGATGGTACAACGTATGGAATCCTTTGTTTGTTGAAAAGCAAAGATGAAGTTGTTGAAGCGGATAAGCGCTACAAAGTGAAGTTGAAAATCAACTATGCCTATGGATTGCAAAATTCGTAGCAATAGAGGGGGAGAATTTGAAGCATCATTTATTAAACGAATGTTCATTTCTCACCTCGCCTAACGGTGTTAGCCAAGCACGAAGTCGTACGCCCAAATTATGAGGGGTAACTTGGTAAAAGATGGGCTACGAAACAGGTCAAGTTCGACCTAAGATCGTAGATTGCATATCCACCGGATCTCGCAAATAACGATAGTGTTGATCGCGTCTTGGCGTCAAAGAATGCTTTTGAATTCTTTGGAGATAACTTTCCTTGGAAAAGGAAAAAGGAGTAATTGCTCAAGGTTAACAAGAACCCGCGAGGGCTTTGACTTGTCCGAACTAGACGTTCCGTATCTTCATGACTCGAAAGTTCTTTGTCTATCCGGGAACTTAATATTCCGGATCTGCAGAACTCGGGGATTCTAGATGTTGAACCAAGACGGAGCAAAGAGGGGACAAAGACTTGTTCCAGTCCTTCTAGCTTGTATGGTTGAGAACGAACCATGGACAATTAACAAATAATTGTTATCTCCAAAAGCGCCGCTTTGGAAAGAAGCTAAAGGGAGAAATAGATTCCATATATAGAACCATATGTGTGTAATAGTTAATCTTCCTCCGGAAAAGAACCTTTGGGTTGTAAAAAGTGCTCCCCTGTGAGTAGCTTCACATCCAGGGGCCATTGTAATCTTACATGGCATGGGTGTTGAAACGACCTTCCCAACCGGAGAGTTGGAAGAAGAGGATCGAATTGGTTTGCTGAACTGTTGGGCTTCTTCCCGAACTTTCATTTTGGTCCCCGAAATGTTTACATTTTAGTCCGAAAGTCTCGTAGATAAAACAAAACAATGAATCGACCACGAAACATTGGCTCGAAGTTAGAAAGCCAACAGTTGGAAAACCAACGGTCGAGAGAGTGAAAATCATATTGAAACAAAGTCTCGATATGAAAGATATGTGTATCACATATGACTTCTTAGGAATTGAATTTCTAAGACATCTAACTGTCACTTCCTTATTTACTAACTAAAAATGGGCTGGGTCCCGGTAATTTGGTTCAATGGGAAAACTAAGTGTATCACATTCTTCAACTAATCCAGTCCATGGCCAAAACGGACAAAACATTACGAAGAAAAGAGTAAGGGAATTTGTTGTGTTGGTACCGTTGTCTTGGCTTACACTAAACTGGTTCTTTCCTTAAGAAACACTAGTGTAACATGTTTGGAAAGATCTACTAAGTGATTCTTCAAATTTCATCGTGAAAGAGATATTGGTTCACGAAGTAAGTGTTGTTCCTTCCCCAAGGGGTATCCCATGTACATGTGCTTCGGTTCGAGGAAAGACCACACGCGCGCCGCCGCCGCCCGCCCGTCCGGTCCGGTTCGAGTCCGAGTTCCGGGTTCTCGGGTTCACGGGTTCACGGGTCACGGGTCACGGGTCACGGGCCACGGGGCGTAGGCATTTGTCGATATTATCTTTTTGGGCCGAAAACTTTGCCGGAAGTGTGATGTACGAGTTTGGTCAATCAAAACAAACGTAACTTTTTCACCATTTATGTTGGTGACTTTACCAATTTCCTTAAGAGACATGTTGTCCGGACGTATAAAGGATACATAAATATTGTCTTAAGGACGTGACACTCGACTTCTTGTGTAAGTTTGTCACTCCTTCTAGTACATTATTTGTCAATCATCAAAACTTAAATTTATCTCAGCTCAATATCGAGGTTATCATAATGTTGTCACGGGACATTGTAAACTTAAGATGAATAAACAACGTTTTCCATCAGTACTAGTTGATTAAGAGTTTCAATAAAACATGGTGGAGTATTAAATAAGACAAGAGATTGTCAGTTGAACCTCCATACTGTCGATTATTAGCAAAAATATCGTCATCTGCTTAGCTCAAGAAATTAAGAAAGATATTAGACAATTGAAAGTTTCTACAATTCAATATGCGGCAGAAAAAAATAGTCATGTCCTAGTTTCAAAGGAATATTCCAACTTAGATCGAAGAAGGGAGTCTTAGAGTAACTGATAAAGTTGTTGTCATTTGATCATGGGTCATGGTTCAAGCCGTCAAAACAGTCTTTTGTAGAAATGTGAGATAATGCTGCGTACAATAGACCCTTGTGGTCCGGTCCTTCCCCGAATCCGGCGCATAGTGGGAGCTTAGTGCACCGGAATGCCTTTTTAGATTGAATAAGGGCACTTGCAAAATTTAATCCAATAAAGGTAAATCTAGTCTTGAATAATTGACATAGTTATTAAGAAAGATTTGAAAAAGTAGAGGATTTGATCAAAGTCAAAAGAGATGTCAAGTGTTAAAGACTAGAGGTGTCTCCTTTAATCATCACACTCATAGAGTTCATTATTGACACAATATTAAATTAAACCAACACAAGGATTAAATTATTTTAATATTTGATGAGAATCATTAGGGCAGACAAATCTTATCAATAGCGGTATATTATAATTGGGCAAGAAGCAACAAGGTTATTATAAAGGTGTCATGATTAGATGGAAGGGAAATGAGAAATGAATTTGATTTAATCAACGTTTAAGACTTAGAAAACACAGGTGCTGAAAGGTTTCGACCACAAATTCAACAAGTCAACGTAAGTCATCATACGATTGTACTTATTGGACTATATATTTATAAAGGTAAAGTCATCGATTAAATAGTCATTCATTAAAATGATTTCTCCTTATTTTCACAGGCGTTCCCACGGAGAAATAAAAAAATATCTTATTACGAATTTGGAATTTAAGTACTAATAAAATAAATAAGGTCCTTATGAAATTTGGAGTTTTAGGTTCAATTTTAAATAAGAATCATCCAACTTTTCGTCTTTATTAATTATCATCCTCCCTTTCACACTATTGTGACATGAGAACTCGTAACTTTCGTTTCTACGCTTTAAATAAACAAAAAAGGGTTAATATTTGTCCTTATACTCTTGAAAAAAGTTATATTTACCCTTCGACATTCGTTATACTTTTTTTGAATATATTAACCCTTCTTATCCTACTTTGTATTCATATTTACCTCTTGAACCGTTAGTTTCAGTGTCTCCTTTATTATCATACATGACGTCTATATGACACCTAGGTTGATATTTATTTCTTACACATAGCAATGGCGTGTAACATAAAAGCCATAATAGGCCCTTTATATGTAACCAGATCTGACTTCCCCACTATTAGTGAATATTATATTTGATATTGTAATTATTAGTGATGTATAATTATGGTAGAAATAGGATCTCTATTGTATTAGGATTTCACATTGTACACACTATATATATTTGTATTAATGAGAAAGACTTCCCAAGGGAGATTAATACAATTCTACATGGTATCAGAAGCCAACAATCCTTCCCAACCCAAAACCTAATTTCGGCGCCCATTCCCCTCTTTTTCCGGCGCCGAACCGACCGTATACCGCCGGTA
The DNA here is from genome assembly GCA_034509755.1 of Anisodus tanguticus. Classification (NCBI taxonomy): domain Eukaryota; kingdom Viridiplantae; phylum Streptophyta; class Magnoliopsida; order Solanales; family Solanaceae; genus Anisodus; species Anisodus tanguticus. Next base: position 19,454,241 of record CM067544.1, read on the forward strand.
TACCTTCGATATACGCTGATATACAACTACCCAGCCCTCCAATTCTGCTAAAGAACGTTGTATACCCCTAGTATAATGCTGATATACAGCCCTCCCTCCATCTATATCTCTCCAACATGTCGTATACCCCTTGTATACAGTTTATACACTATACACTCTGTATACAGCTGATATACCATCCATGCCGCTATATACTACCAGTATACAGCCTCCCTAAGTCATCCCAAACCCCCATTATTATTTTCTCTCTCCTACCCGATCTCCGGCAGCCACCATGGTCGAAAACCACCACGGATATAGTTGTGGACAGAGGTGCAGCAGTGGGCGAGCTGGGAACTGGGCTTCCAGCTTGAGCCCAGCAGTTGTGGCCACCAGACATAGCCCAGAAGCTGCGGCCCAAGTCCCAGCCACAGTGCAGCTCGACTAACTGTTGGGCCAAGGCCATCCAGCCCACCAGCCTTCTGCCCAGCAACCAGCAGAATCTTGGTTCCCATCCGATGCCCCACAGAAGCCAGGCCCAATTTCCTGAAGCCCACTTCTCTACTCCAGGCCTTCCCCAATCCAGTTTGGGCCAGACTTTCGCACATTGACTCCTCGAAGCCCGATAATGCGTGGTCTATGGATACGGGCGCCACGTTTCACCTCACCAACAATTCTGATAATCTTTCTCAAATGTGTAATTTAAATACTCCGCAATCTATTATGGTCAGAAACGATCAAAGTATTCCAATTCAAGAGTTTGACCACACACTAACCCCATCACCGCATCCCCACTTCTCCCTTAAAAACGTCCTATATGCCCTTAACATTTTCAAGAACCTAATCTCCGTTAGAAAATTTGTCACCGATAATTCTGTTTCAATTAATTTTGACTCATTTGAATTTTCTGTAACGGACCTCCGTACCGAAAAACTCCTACGAGGTGCAATAGTGAGGGGGACTTCTATCATTTCCTATCCACGTCCGGTACCAGTGTCACCCCTCCCACATCTCTAGTTGCCCTCGTCACTGCTCCCACCATTTTAACAACAATATCTCCCTCAACGTGGCATAGTAGACTTGATCATCCGGGTTGTCACGTTTTTCATTCCCTTAGAAATCGATATTTAATCCAATATAATAAAGAGAACCTTTCACATAATTGCTCCTCATGTCATCTAGGGAAACATGTTAGATTATTATTTAAGCCTTCTATGAGTATTAATTTCTCTCCTTTTGATATTATTCATGCAGATTTATGGACTTCTCCGTAACTAGTAACTTAGGCCACAAGATTAATACAATTCTACGCCCACAACCTTAACATTACCAAAATTCCTAAAAACAAACTCCGACTGAATATGCTTAACCAACTCCAATCTCTCACTATCCGAAGCCTCCAAATCAAGATGCAACAAATAGTAGTTTCTCAGATGGTACACTGCCTGAAGTAGCCGTTTTTGGTACCTGAAAACAAGTAAGCTAATCGAGGGAACTGGGGAATCAGAAATTAATGATTTTGAGTGTGGGTTTGAAGATTTAGACCTTAATAAGGAACTGGGTTAGGAAAAATTATTGTAAGAAGTAGTATTAGAGCTAAGATTGTGACTGCAGTAACGGGTGTTGACCATTTTCTACGTTACGTGAATCTAATGTGACTCATTTTCATTGATTCTTTTGATGAAAAAATGTTAATTTGGGTTCTTGATTTTCGGGTATTGCCGGGAAAATTTGTGTTAGCTTAGATACGAAGAATTTGAAGGGTAAAATGCAGGTTTAAGATTTAATATTGTCCCGATTAAATTTGTGAGAAATAATCAAATAAATAAGGTGTCACGTAGATGCCACGTATACATAAACTGTGGTCTGATGGCTGCTTGTCCTTTTCCCTCAAAATAAAAATAAAGTAATGTACGTTGGATTTTGAAGCTATATTATCTAATAATCTCAAAAGATTATTTGTAAAATATAAGTGTTTGGCTATATAATTTTTTTATTTTATTTAAAATTTATGAAGTTGGAGTTGAAAATGAGATTATGTTTAGTTATACTTTTTTGCAAAAAAGAGAAGTTAACACTTTATTTGAAATTTATAAAGACATAGTTGAAAAACAGGTTTGGAGCATTTAAAAAAAAATGAAATTCACCTTCAAATGCGATTTCAAAATTTTATAACCAAATACTCCCTGCATCTCAATTTATATAGAACAATTAAAATATTAAGAGCCAATCAAGCTTTTCTTTGATTGAAATTTCTTTATATTCCTTTTAAATATTTTATGTTCTTAATTATTGTGATTTATGGTACCTTTACGTAGTTTCTAATTATATAAAATTTTATTTCAAAAAACTTAAAGCTTTTATATTCAAATTCACGGTCAAAGTTTAGAAGTTTGAATCTTGAAATTCAATTGTATCACATAAATTAAGACAGAAAAAATACTAATTTTGAAATAAAATAAAAATTATTTCAAAATAAATAAATAATTCTCATGTCCAAATGGACCCTAAAATTGCAGAGTCCCTCTATAGAGAATACTCCTTCCGTTTCAAAATGTTTGTCTTACTTTCCTATTTAATTTGTTTAAAAAAAGAATATATCTTTCCTTTTTTGACAACTTTTTAGTTTCAACTTCTCACATGAAATGTTTAAGACCACAAAATTAAAAATTATTTTAATACATTTTACATATCTTTAATTTAAAATCATAAAATTTAAAAATATTTTCTACTTTTTTGTGAAACGGAGAGAGCATAAAAAATTTCTCATATAAACTAGAAACAAAATATAATGTAATACAATAGTATTAGATCGGATCTCATAAGTGGCGTAAGGATGACGTAGTAATATGCCTATTATTTTTTTCGAAAAACATCATAAACCCTCACAAAAAGAATAAAGACAAAAATAAAATAGGGGAAATTATTAGAAAGGTGGGGCCAATTGCTGATCTGGGAAGGAATACTTTATATTAACGCAAAACAGGTAAGGGGCCCACCACTTTTGTTCTATCTTCTGTCGGTTAAGGGAAAGACTTTTGTTTATATGGACGCTCTTACACATTAGTCCTCATAGTCAATTATTGAGAAATTATTATTTTTAACATAAAAATAAAATTTAGAGAGAAAATATCACTTACAGAAACGTATAATAACTAGTACATTATAGTGTTACAATTATATTGATTTTGGCAGGTTGCAGCACCCAAATTCTGGCACAACTTTTGTAGAAAACAAATCTCATGAGGTAGGTTTCGGCCCAAATATTGTTAAAAATCGACATCATCATGTCGATATTCTTAATTAAATCTTCCATAAATTCAGTTTTTTTGCAATTTCTGAAAATGTTAATTAAAACTATCGACTTCATGAGGTCGGTTTTTAAAAAAATTAAATTAATTTTATATAATAATAATTAACAAGATTTCGATCTCATGAGGTAGGAAAGTCCAGAAATAAAGTAAAATATATTAATTTACCGACCTCATGAAGTCGGTATAATTTTTAATATAAATTGAGGTCGGTAATTTAATTAAATTTGTTAAAGATATATAATATACACACAATATACATGTGTGTATATTGTATATTTAATCTCGGACTCTGCTCCAAATTTGAAGTCTCGGATTCTGCTCCAAATCTGGAGCTCTCGATTTGGAATAACATATTTTAGGTAATATATGTTAGGGTAAATAAACATGTAAGAATATTGTATATTAGGAAAATATATGTGTAGTATATTGTAATGTATTTGTTACCTAAATTAGGATTATACACTACCATAATTGTAGAGTTAGAATTATGGTAAAATAAGATTTTAGGATTCATTGTAACTTGTATATATACCTATTCAATTAATGAAAATAATCAAGGGGATTATTTCTTTCATGGTATCAAGAGACTAGGTCTAAAACAAAAGTTTTTCTCTCCCAACTTTTGTCCTCTCCTTGTTTCGGCCGAGACACCCCCCCCCCCTCGGGTTTCTCTTCCAAAATTTGTCTTCCGCTCTAAAAAAACTCTCTTAAATTTCCCTTCCTTCTTTGTTCTTTCAAGATGTCTAAGAACAATTTTCATCCTGCCCTCATGGTTTCTAACGTCAAGAACAGTATCCCTATTGTCCTTGAGGTGGAAAACGTCCAATATGCGACGTGGGCGGAGTTGTTTAAAATTCACTCTATCTCCCATCAAGTTTTTCATCACATCATTCCTCCCGCTACACCTCTTCCCGTGGAGGATCCTCAATTATGGATTACTCTTGACGCTACCGTTCTCCGGTGGATCTACGCCACTATTTTGGTGGACCTTCTACAGACGATTATTGAGCCGGATACCACGGCTCTGGCTGCCTGGAATAGAATGCGTGACATATTCCAAGATAACCAACATTCACGTGTCGTCACACTCGAGCAGGAATTCTCTCTCGTTCGAATGGATGAATTTCCAAACGTTTCTGCATATTGCAAGAAACTCAAGGAGTTGGCAGATCAACTCCGTAATGTTGGTGCACCGATAACTAATAATCGTCTAGTTCTACAGTTGGTTGCCGGTATTTCGGAGGTCTATAATGGTGTTGGAACTCTCCTTCGCCAAAGCAACCCTCTTCCTGACTTCTATCAAGCCCGCTCCATGCTTACTTTGGAAGAAGCCGGTTTGACTAAAAAGGCGGCTACCGGAGCAAGCCCCGTCATCATGGTGGCGTCTACCTCCTAGTTCTTCGGGTTTTGTTAATAATTTGGGCCAAAACCATAATCATGGTGGCGGCAAGAATAATAACAAAAACCGCTGGGGCAAACGCGGCGGTTCTAGTGGCGGTTCCGGTGGCCAGCAAGCAGGCGGTGGGTTCCATCCAAAGAATAGTGGCCCACCACCCCCCTGGGCCCAGCAGTGGGACCCATGGCAGTGGGGCCGGGGCTGGGGCAGTGGGGCCCATGGCAGTGGGGCCCATGGGGTTGGTGGGGGTGGGGCATGGGCCGCGGGCCGCAGGGCCGGCGGCAAATTCCGGCGGCCGGTGGGGCTGGCCAGCGGTTCAGGCCCAACAACCAGCAGTGGCCCAGCAGCAGCAACTCCAGCAGCCTATGGCCCAGCTCCATCACGGACAGGAATCCTTGAGCCCCGACCTCCGCAAGCCCATTATGCAGCAGGTCCCACTCAAACCGATATCGAGGCCGCGATGCACACATTGGGGTTAACTCAATCGGACCCAAATTGGTATATGGACACTGGTGCCACTACTCACATGACTTCCGAATCAGGTACTCTCTCATCTTATTCCAATTTGAGCACCCCTCGGGGGATAATTGTTGGTAATGGCAGTTCTATTCCAATTCTAGGGTATGGTCATAAAACGTTGTCTCCCCCCAATCCACCCTTCTCTTGAAAAATACTTTACATGTTCCTAAATTGATTAAAAATTTAGTGTCTGTCCGTAAATTCACAACTGACAATTCCGTTTTCGTTGAATTTATCCTTTTGGTTTCTCTGTGAAGGATTTCAAAACGGGGAGTCATCTCATGAGGTGTGATAGTAGGGGGGATCTATATCCTATCATGCCCGATTTCAGTCCATCGAGTCAAGCCTTGCCGTCATTTTTTGCAGTCATCTCTCCTTCCATGTGGCATGCTCGTCTGGGTCATCCGGGATCTTCTATTTTATCAGTTTTAGATAAAAATAGCTTTATTTCTTGTAAGGGTAGGAGTCATACTCCACTTTGTCAGTCTTGTTCATTAGGAAAAATTGTTAAGTTGTCATTTGTAGACTCCAATTCTCATATTTCAATGCCATTTGATATTATTCATAGCGACTTATGGATGTCTCATGTTCTTAGTTCATTGGGTCATCGATATTATGTTCTCTTTTTAGATGATTATTATAGATTTTTGTGGACGTTTCCAATTGCGTATAAATCACAAGTGTTTTCCGTCTTCATCAAATTTAGAGCGTTCATTCGTATTCAATTCGAAAGAGAAATAAAAAATATTCAATGTGATAATGGAAAGAGTATGACAATAGGGAGTTTCGGGAATTCTGTGCTAATAATGGGATCAATTTTCGATTTTCGTGTCCTCATACATCTTCACAAAATGGGAAGGCCGAACGCAAAATTCGTTCCATAAATAACATTGTCCGAACTCTCTTAATTCATGCCTCCATACCTCCATAATTTTGGCATCATGCTCTACAAATGGCCACATATCTTCTTAACATAATTCTTCTAAAGGTCTAACATATTCTTCCCCCCTCAAAATCCTATATAATAATAACCCGTCTTATTCTCACCTTAGGATTTTTGGATGCCTGTGTTATCCGTTATTCCCATCCACCACAATTAACAAACTTCAGGCTCGATCTACCCCGTGTGTATTTTTGGGTTATCCGTCGAATCATCGTGGTTATAAATGCTTTGACTTATCCTCCAAGAAAATCATAATTAATCGCCATGTCATTTTTTATGAAACCCAATTTCCTTTTACGAAAGTCCATACTCCCGAGCCTAAGTCGTATAATTTTTTGGATGACCAAATATCCCCGTATATTATTCAGAATTTTTCGGACATCTCCCGCACCCAAAATTCTCCAGCGGGCCCATTGCCCGCTGTCCCCACAGTCCCGTGCCCGCCGGCCATCGGAACAGTTCCGAAATTGGGCCGGTTCAGCCCACCCCGGAACCGGTCCAGCTTCACGCCACAATTTCTCGATTTGGGCCAGCAGGCCCACTGCCTGCTGGCCAGTCCGTCCCGAGCTCAGAAAATTCCCAAAATTCACTCAATTCTTTCTCGAGTCATAGACCGGTCACTCGTAGTCAACGGGGTATTTTTACACCTAAAAGACATTTTAATTTACATTATGATATCTCTAAATCCCCCCCGCCCCGTAATCCTGTGTCCGCCTTAAATGACCCTAATTGAAAAATTGCTATGACTGATGAATATAATGCTTTTATTGATAATAAGACGTGGGAGTTGGTGCCCCGTCCATATGGTATTAATGTTATCAGGTCTATGTGGATTTTTGCTCATAAGGAGAATTCGGATGGGTCATTTGCTCGACATAAGGCGCGGCTTGTGGGTGATGGTAAGACTCAGCAGGTTGGGATAGATTGTGGGAAGACGTTTAGTCCGGTGGTCAAGCCGCAACTATTCGCACTGTGCTTAGCTTAGCTCTTTCGAAGACGTGGCCTATTCATTAGTTGGATGTCAAGAATGCTTTCCTACATGGTGATCTCAAGGAAACAGTCTATATGCATCAGCCGTTGGGTTTCAGGGACCCCACCCGTCCTCATCATGTCTGTTTGTTGAAAAAGTCATTATATGGGCTTAAACTGTCTCCATGGGCCTGGTATACGAGATTTGCTGATTTTGTTTCGACTATTGGGTTCACTCACAGCAGGACAGATAATTCCTTGTTCATCTACCACCGTGGTTCGTCATTGGCCTACATTTTGTTGTATGTGGATGATATCATCTTGACTGCCTCTTCCGATGCCTTGCGCCAGGCTATCATGGCCATGCTCAGTTCTGAGTTTGCTATGAAAGACTTAGGGCCCTTGAGTTATTTTTTGGGGATTGTTGTCAAACGTCATTCAGGTGGTTTGTTTTTGTCTCAACGGAAGTATGTCATCCTGTAAGTCCACTTCTACTTCAGTTGATGCAAAACCCAAGCTTAGTGTCACGTCAGGTTCACCATACGAGGACCCGACCCGCTATCGCAGTCTTGCAGGGGCCTCCAAGATCTTACATTTACCAGACCGGATATTACGTATGTTGTTCAGCAGGTGTGTTTATTCATGCATGATCCCAGAGTTGAGCATATGAATGTAATTAAACGCATCATTCGGTATATTCAGGGGACACTGGACTATGGGTTGCACTTGTATCCTTCATCTACATCCACACTTGTCTCGTACACAGATGCGGATTGGGGTGGTTGTTCGGACAACAAACGATCTACGTCAGGATATTATATGTTCCTTGGCAACAACTTAGTCTCCTGGTCTGCAAAGCGTCAGGCGACTCTATCCCGCTCAAGTGCAGAGGCAGAATATCGAGGGGTAGCTAATGTGGTCTCAGAATCATGTTGGTTACGTAATTTACTTTTAGAGCTTCATTGCCCCATTCAGAAGGCAACCTTAGTATATTGTGATAATGTTAGTGTCAACTACCTCTCAGGTAATCCGGTTCAACACCAACGCACTAAGCATATCGAAATGGACATTCATTTTGTCCGTGAAAAGGTTGCTCGGGGACAGGTATGTCATATCCCATCTCGTTATCAAGTTGCAGACATCTTTACAAAGGGTCTACCCGCGGTCCTTTTTGAAGATTTTAGGGACAGTCTCAGCGTTCGAAGACCGCCCGCTATGACTGCGGGTGTGTGTTAAATATACAATATATACACAATATACATGTGTGTATATTGTATATTTAATCTCGGATTCTGCTCCAAATTTGAAGTCTTGGATTCTGCTCCAAATCCGGAGCTCTCGGTTTGGAATAACATATTTTAGGTAATATATGTTAGGGTAAATAAACATGTAAGAATATTGTATATTAGGAAAATATATGTGTAGTATATTGTAATGTATTTGTTACCTAAATTAGGATTATACACTACCATAATTGTAGAGTTAGAATTATGGTAAAATAAGATTTTAGGATTCATTGTAACTTGTATATATACCTATTCAATTAATGAAAATCAAGGGGATTATTTCTTTCAAAATCTTTTGAGATGTAAATAAATATCAACCTCATGAGGTCGGTTAAATTTTTGATCCAGTCTTTTTCGACCTGCACTTGAGGTCTATTTGAGATCGGAATTAGCCATTTTCTGACATCATAAGATCGGAAAATGAGGTGGAAAAAACTAATTTTTAGTAGTGTGTATCTTTCTTTTTTTTGACAAAGAGTTGTGTCTCTTCGATTAAAAAACTAACCCTTTGGAAAAAAAAATTAACTGCCAAATATTTTCTTTCAAAATTAATTACAAGAATACAACTATTTAAAGAAGATACAATATAAATTATATATATTAATTTTATTCTCAAAATAGTACACCTGCTCAAAAATTAAATTTTGCGTTTTTAATTTTTTCTACCACAAAAATTCAACCCAATGAAAAAAGAGTAAATTGAAGAATTGTAAGAACGAAAAAGAATGCTAGAAAGTGCGAATTTCCAATTGCTTTCTCTAAGGCAGAATCTTTTTTTTGGGTGAATAACCAAAGAAAAGTATATTAATTGGCTACTGGAAAAGACCTTTATATAGTTGAGGTTTCATATTAAGCCAACCAACGTGCCATTCGGAAAATTCAAATTGATTAGTTACTAAAAGAAGAAACACAACTTTTAAAAAGTCACTTCAAATAGTTTCCTTCTCTTTTAAAAAATATTGTTATAAATATATTTTTCTCATTTTATAAATGGGATGGCAGTATTTTCATAATTTAATTTTCCAGTTAAAAATTTTCTTCTTTTAATAAAATATAGATTTTTAACTTGGAAAAAATACAATATATTTTGATCAAAGATAGGTTCACTAAAATTTTGGGTTTTGTCATTTATTTATTTTTCTAATAAATAATTTATATTTATTTTTATATTTGATCAAAATAGATTGTATTTTTACCAATTTTTTATATTGTTTGTCTTGTGTAATAATAAAAGACTAGACAAGATTAGAAATGAAGACCACATTCATGATAAAGGTTTGAGTAACACACACTGAAGATAAAATAAGATAAGGTCCTTGAGATGATTGGTTCATTTCTTGCTTTAATCACTAGATGTATAGGTTCCTAGATATGAACAATGGTGAATGAATGTGTTAAAACGAAAAAAATTAGATTTTAAATCACTTGGAAAAATATTGTTTCAAAGGACCTATTATTTCTTGAAAAAGTGTTATCTTTATTTTCATATTGCTTTGAACTGCTTGTCTTTATCTGATTTTTCTTATATTTTTTTTGAGCCGAGGGCCTTTCGAAAACTGTCTCTCTACCTTGGAAGGTAGAGATAAAGTTTCCGTACACTCTATCATCTCCAGACCCCACACTGTGAGATTTCATTGGATATGGTGTTGGTGTTGGTGTTGTTGTTGTAATTCTGACATTTATACGTTAGTAGAAAATGCAATAAAATTCAAATAGTTTTTATTTTTATTTTATGTAATATTAGTCTGAGAAAAATTTAAGTGAAGTAATATGGTTAGTACGAATACATATATACGACCCACTATTTATTGAGACGCAATTAAATTCATTATTGTTAGTTTTATATTATATATAGAAAAGAGGAACTTGACAATGAAAAAGAGGTAAAAAGAAAGAAGTGAACAATTTTTATATTACTGTTGTTTAAAGGTCATTAGAGGGAACGGGTTGTTGGAAAGTAAATGAAAATAATTAATATGATGAATTAGTGACAAGGTTTTGCCAATAATTGTTGGAAATTAGCCTTTGGCGGGAGTTGCGACCGACCAACTTTAACGGCTTAAACACTAGTGTTACGTATGTTGGAGAATCCGGCTCTTCACACATGCATGATCTACTAAGTACGTAGATAACCGTAGGGCCAAGAATCGTCAAATTTCATTGAAAAATGAAAGAGATATTGGTTCACGAAGTAAGGTGTTTGAAGCATGGAAAAGTGTGGTGTGTGATCAATTCTCCCACATTGGTAGAGGAAGAAAGAATTGTTGTGTAAATAAGACTCGAAATTGGTTTGGGGTTTGGGACCCCAAGGGGTATTCCATGTGTTTAAAGGAGGGAGGACCTAGATGTGCTTCGGTTCGAGGAAAGACCACATGCGCGCCGCCGCCTCCCGCCCGTCCGGTCCAATTTCGGTTCGGGTTCCGGGTTCTCGGGGTGGGCCTTCTGATATTATCTTTTTGGGCCAGAAAACTTTGCCAGAAGTACAGTTTGATCCCAAAAGTTTCGGATGTACGCTTTGGACCGAATTCTTTCGGATGTACGCTTTGGTCCCCGAAGTTTCAAGATGTACATTTTGGCCCTAAAGTTTCCGAAGTCGAATTTGGACGGTCAAAGCGAAACGCCACAAAGACTCAATTCAGCCATTTATTTTGGCTGAATTACTCCTCCTATAATGGCCAATCCGTTGGTGTTCTTCACCATTTATTTTGGTGACATTACTACCTCCATAATGGCCATTACTTGGCAAGTAATGGCACTTATGGAGGCAGTTTTGCTGCTCCTCCCTCACCTATATAAACACCCCTTACACCATTGTTGAGGCACACTTGATATACACGAAAATACACAAAGCGTAAAAAATAGTTTTCTTCCTACAACTTCCAAGCATCATTTTGTTACTCAATATTCTTCACGGTAGCTCTTGAGTTTCCTTTGCTCAATTGTTCCATTACTGTTTTATCTTGGGAGACGAATTGTCCAGGACGTATAAAGGATACATACGGGGCAATATTGTCTTAAGGACAGAGTGCCACACTCGACTCAAAGAAAAACAGCTTTCCAATTTTTCTTCTTCAACAAAATTGTAATTTCAGTTTTGTCGTTCTATTGTAATTTTCAGTTTTCGAGTTGAATTGTAATTTCAATTCTTACATAAGCAGTTACTTGTAATCTCCGTTCCTGCAATCCTTTGTAATCCAACAACTTAAGACAATATTTGTTTACTACAACTGCTATAACATGGCTGGAAATATGACCGATGTTGATGCTACTGCTGCTGCCTCTCGAGGCAACGTTGATGCCTTCCCCGCCACTGCTGCTACTGCTCAAGGCAGTAACACCGCCGCCTTTGCTGCTGCTGCTGCTACTGTTCAAGGCAGTAACACCGCTGCCTTCCCGACTGCTCGAGCTCCACCCTCTTCTTCACACCACCATGATCGCCCTGAAAAATTCATGGGATCAGAATTCAAAAGATGTTGTTTTACTTAACAGTTATGGGCATGGCCCGGTTCCTTACGGAAGATCCTCCACAAGCTGGAGATGAAATGGACTCTTCGCCTAATGAAACGGGTGAAGGGGGCCTTGGTATCCATGTCATTAACGGCATGAAGATGGTTCGTGACGCATGGAATCATAGCGATTTCATGTGCAAGAACTATATACTGAATCGCTTGGCGAGACCTCTCTACACGGTCTATTGCACCGTTGCACTTGCACCGCCAAAGAGCATGGGAAAAAGCGCAAAAGAAGTACAATGCACAAGATGCGGGTACTAAGAAGTTCATCGTTGGAAATTTCTAAAATTCCAAATGGTGGACGATAAAGACAGATGATGTCCCAAGTCCAGAATTCCAAATGATTTTACATCACCTGGATTTGGAAGGACCGAAACCAAACGAGCGAGCTTTTGGTTGCATCGCTGATTGAAAAGTTACCTCCTTCATGGAATGAGTTTATGAGTTACTTGAAACTCAAGACAAAGGAGATGACCTTTGAAGAGCTTGTTATCAAACTGCAAATCCATGAAGATAATAAGAAGACCTTGCCAAAGGGTAGACAACCTGCTGAGGCGAAGGCGAATCTGGCTGAGGCCAAAGGGAACTCAAGCAAGAAGCGGAAGTTCCAGAAAGACGGCAAAGCCCCTGCAGAGATGTTCATAGGTAATTGTCATCACTGTGGAAAACCTGGTCATAGGATCAAGGAATGCCGCAAGCTCAAGACTGAGCAACAACAGAAAGCCAAGTCTAAAGGCAAGGCTCAAGCAAACGTCGTCAAGGACACGCTCCTGGATGACATGATCGAGGAATTCTCTGCAGTGGTGCTAGAAGCCAACTTGGTGGAGAATCCGATGCAATGGTGGGTGGACACAGGTGCTACTAGGCACATCTGTTCCAACAAAGATGCCTTCTCCACGTACACACCGATCGGCCGACAAGAAGCTGTTCATGGGCAACAACGCTTCTTCCGACGTGATGGGGGTTGGAAAGATGGTCCTGAAGATGACTTCCGGCAAGGAACTTACTCTGAAGGAAGTGATGCACGTCCCAGAGATTAGAAGAAATTTAATTTCTGGACCTTTATTGGTTAATGCTGGTTTTAGGCTAGTATTTTAATCCAATAAGTTTGTACTCACTAAAAATGGCACATTTGTAGGGAGGGGCTTCGTCTGTGAAGGCCTCTTCAAAGTGAATGCCATGTATGTATTGCGTCATGGAAATAAAGTTGAGTCTTCTTCTTATTTGCTTGAGTCTTCTAATTTATGGCATCATAGATTAGGACATGTAAACTACAAGTCTATTCAAAGGCTGGTAGAGATGGAGTTGTTGCCTTCTATCGACATAAACCATCAACATAAGTGTGAGGTGTGCGTAGAGGCAAAACTCACCAAGCTTCCTTTTCGATCCATCGAAAAGAATACCGCTCCTCTAGAACTTATTCACACAGATATATGTGATTTGAAGTTTGCACAAACTAGAGGGGGGAACAAGTACTTTGTGACATTTATAGATGATAGCACAAGGTATTGTTACCTTTACTTGTTGAAAAGTAAGGATGAAGCCTTTGAAGCGTTCCGACGTTACAAAGCAGAAGTTGAGAATCAACTTAGCCTACGGATTAAATCCATTCGTAGCGATAGATGGGGAGAATATGTAGCGCCTTTTGAGGAATACTGTGCCCAAGAAGGCATTATTCATCAAACGACGGCTCCATACTCACCTCAATCAAACGGTGTGGCGGAACGTAAGAACCGCACATTAAAGGAAATGATGAATGCCTTGCTTATCAATTCCGGTCTTCCCCAGAATATGTGGGGAGAAGCCGTCCTTACCGCTAATACGATTCTTAACAGAGTCCCACATAAGGGTAAGGACAAAACTCCATATGAATCATGGAAGGGAAAGAAACCCACCTACAAATATTTTAAGGTGTGGGGTTGTCTGGCAAAGGTTGAAGTACCAAAGCCAAAGCAGGTCAAGATTGGGCCTAAGACTGTAGATTGCATAGTCATCGGATATGCAAATAACATATCGCTTCTTAGTGCATAAGTCAGATATTCCAGATATCAACCAGGGTACAATAATGGAATCAAGGAATGCTCTATTCTTTGAAAGTACCTTTCCTAGAAAGGAAAAAGACATAACCTCTCTCAAATGAAGTTATGCACAAAGCTCTCAAGAACCGGGAGTCCTTGACTGCCCAGATCTGAATGGTTCAGATCTAGCGAATCTCGAGGTGGCTGAACATCCGGAATCTAGTGTTCCGCATTCTCGAGCTTGGAGACTCCAGAGATGGATCTAAGGCGAAGTAAAGGGCTAGGAAGGATAAATCCTTCGGTCCTGACTTTGTAGCTTATATGGTTAATGATGAACCAAGGACAATTGCTCAGGCGTTGTCAACTCCAGAAGCACCGCTTTGGAAAGAAGATATTGAGAGTGAAATAGGCTCCATTCTGCCTAACCATACGTGGGAGTTGGTTGATCTTCCTCCGGGAAATAAATCATTGGGGTGTAAGTGGATACTCAAACGGAAATACAAAGCAGATGGGTCTATAGACAAGTACAAAGCTAGGTTGGTAGTCAAGGGCTATCGGCAGACAGAAGGCTTTGACTACTTTGATACCTACTCCCCGGTATCCCGGATGACATCCATACGGGTATTTATTGCGATCACAACTTTGCGTGACCTTGAGATACACCAGATGGATGTTAAGACAGCCTTCCTAAACGGTGATTTGGAAGAAGAAATTTATATGGATCAACCCGAGGGGTATGTGGTTCAAGGGCAAGAGAAGAAAGTCTGTCGACTTGTCAAATCTCTGTACGGGCTGAAACAAGCCCCGAAGCAATGGCACGAAAAATATGATAGTACTCTACTATCGAAGGGTTTCGCCATTAATGAGTGTGATAAATGTGTCTACACGAAAGGTAACTCTGACTCGTTTGTTATGATATGCTTGTATGTAGATGACATGTTAATCACAGGAAGCAGTCCTAGGGTAATCCTAGAGACTAAGAACATGTTGAAACAATGCTTCGACATGAAGGATATGGGTATCACGTATGTCATCTTAGGGATTAAAATCTCTAAGACGTCGACGGATCTGTCTTATCTCGGTCTCACTACATCGAGGATGTTTTGAGAAAGTTCGAGATGTTAGACAGGTTCACCGATAAAGTCACCAATGGATACAAATCAAAACCTTGATAAAAATCTTGGTGCACCTGTATACCAGGAGCGATATGCACAGTGATCGGTAGTTTGATGTATTTAACAAACTCGCACCCGACTTGATATTTCTTACGCAGTCAATAAGTTGGCTAGGTTCACCCGTAATCCGAGTGATAATCACCGGAAGGCGTTGAATCGGGTATTACAATACCCGAAATACACGTTAAATTATAGGTTACACTATTTGAGATATCCAAATTTGTACTAGAAGGTACAAAGATGCAAACTAGATATCTGATATAGAGAACACCAAGTCCACCAGTGGGTATATATTTACGATTGGTGGCGGGGCTATGTCTTGGAAATCCTCTAAGCAAACTTGCATCTCCCAATCCACGATGGAATCGGAGTTTATCGCTTTAGACAAAGCAGGAGAAGAAGGAGTGGCTTCATGACTTCTTAGAGGATGTTCCGTGTTGGAACAAACCCGTACCTTCGGTAATGATCCACCGCAACGGTCGGCTCTAGGAAGGGCACGGAATGCTATGTACAACGGCAAGTCTCGTCATATTCGACGAGGCATAAGACCGTTAGGCAATGATCACCACGAGTATAATATCCATTGATTACATTAAGTCAAGGATAATATAGCGGACCCATTGACAAAGGGCTTACCTAAAGATCGATGGCTTGCCTGTCTAGGGAATGGGCTTAAAACCCAAAATATAAGGACCGATACAAATGGCGGTAACCCAACCTTACTAACTCGGAGATCCCGATAATTTGGTTCAATGGGAAAACTAAGTTGTAAAGGTTCGGTTGATCGCTTCGGTGGAAGTATGAGCACTTCGGATAGTGATTTCGAAAAGAAACACCAAATCCAAAGTCGTTCCCGCGATAGACTTTAAGTGTTATCTACAGGTGTGGGTAAAGGTTAAGTTTTCAAAACTCGTAATGCTCCTCAACAATTGAGGTTAGGTTTTGGGAAACTTTTAATGGTTCCTAACACTTGTGAAGTGGGGTATAGCAGGATACCTTGTAGGAGACCACCTATTTAAGTGCGAGGACGGGCCGCCTCAAAATGAACGCACTTAAGAATCCAAGACGTTGTCCATGGCCAAAACGGACAAAACATTACGAAGAAAAGGGTAAGGGAATTTGTTGTGTTGGTACCATTGACTTGGCTTACACTAAACAACGACGGTTCAAGACATCACGTTCACCGCGCAAGAAAGTAAGTCCGATGGTATTCAACTATGGAAGGTTCAAAGTTGAAGCTACCTCTCCTTATGCAACATCGGTCATTGAAATATTGCTTTGGAAATGAAAAGACACCATGTGAGTGCGCCAAAATCTCTTTCAAGAGGGGATTGTTGGAAATTAGCCTTCGGCGGGAGTTGCGACCGACCAACTTTAACGGCTTAAACACTAATGTTACGTATGTTGGAAAATCCGGTTCTTCATGCATATGTGATCAACCGGATTCTCCAACATACGTAACACTAGTGTTTAAGCCGTTAAAGTTGGTCGGTCGCAACTCCCGCCAAAGGCTAATTTCCAACAATCCCCTCTTGAAAGAGATTTTGGCGCACTCACATGGTGTCTTTTCATTTCCAACAATATTTCAACGGACCGATGTTGCATAAGGAGAGGTAGCTTCAGCTTTGAACCTTCCATAGTTGAATACCATCGGACTTACTTACTACGCGGTGAACGTGATGTCTTGAACCGTCAGTGTTTAGTGTAAGCCAAGTCAATGGTACCAAAAAGGAGAATGATATATTACTGCTCAAGTTCTGCATAATTTTGTAAGAAAGTTTATTCTCATAGTACAATCAAAGCTTTTTATTGCGGTGTTTGTTTCAGATATTTTTTATTGTAATAGCGAAATGCTATTTTGAGAACATAAAATATGAAATAATATAAACATTCAGTTCCAATTTTTTTGACCTTTTTAGTAAAATATTCAATATTATTTCATATTTTATAAAAATATAATATTTTAATATTAAAAATATAACATAATAATATTATAATATTTTTTTTATGAAATAGACCTTTTTATTAAAATATTATATTTTAATATTATTATATTTTTATTTAATTCTAAAAAATATTAAAATAAAAAATATTAAAATATTATATTTTAATATTTTTTATTCTCATAGTACAATCAAATATTCAATATTTTTTTGTAGCTAACCCTAACTGTGTTTGTTTTCCACAAAAAAATATATTAGGAATTTTTTTCCTTACGCCCATAATGGTGTATTTATAGGCAATTAGCTAGATATTAAGTGGAGTATTAAATAATGGGCTAATTCACTTTCCTTATGGATGAACCCAACTCAATATTATTTTTCAATAATAAATTTGTTAAATATGGCAATATACACACAATATACAAGTGTATATTGCCATAATTAAGTGCCACGATTTATGGGATTAATTCTCGGTTTATGTGGCTGATTTTGGAGTTAAGAATATTGTATATTTGGAAAATATATGTGTAGTATATTGTAATGTATTTGTTACCAAAAGTAGGATTATACACTACCATAATTGTAGAGTTAGAATTATGGTAGAATATGATTTTAGGAATAGAATAGGAAGATTTTGTATCTTGTATATATACATATTCAATCAATGAAAATAATCAAGGGGATTATTTCTTTCATGATATCAAGAGACTAGGTGTTACAAAAAAATTTCTCTCCCTAAATTTTTTGACCTTCTCGGCCGAGAACCCCCCCCCTCGGGTTTCTCTCCCAAATTTCGTCTTCCGCTCTCAAAAAAACCTCTCTTAAATTTCCCCTCCTTCTTTGTTCTTTCAATATGTCTAAGAACAATTATCACCCTGCCCTCACGGTTTCCAATATCAAGAGCAGTATCCCTATTGTCCTTGAGATGGAAAACGTCCAATATGCGACGTGGGCGGAGTTGTTCAAAATTCACGCTATCTCTTATCAAGTTCTTCATCACATCATTCCTCCCGCCAGACCCCTTCCTGCGGAGGATCCTGAGTTATGGATTACACTTGATGCTACCGTTCTCCGGTGGATCTTCGCCACTATTTCGGTGGACATTCTACATACGATTATTGAGCCGGATACCACGGCTATGGCTGCATGGAATAGATTGCGTGACATATTCCAAGACAATCAACATTCACGTGTCGTCACACTCGAGCATGAATTCTCTCTAGTTCGAATGGACGAATTTTTGAACGTTTCTGCATATTGCAAGAAACTAAAGGAGTTGGTAGATCAACTCCGTAATGTTGGCGCACCGATAACGAATAATCGTCTCGTTCTACAGTTGGTTATCGATCTTTCGGAGGCCTATAATGGGGTTGGAACTCTCCTTCGCCAAAGCAACCCTCTTCTTGACTTCTATCAAGCTCGCTCCATGCTTATTTTGGAAGAAACGGGTTTGGCTAAAAAGGCGGCTACCGGATCAAGCCCCGTCGTCATGATGGCGTCTTCCCCTAGTTCTTCGGGTTTTGTGAATAATTCGGGCCAAAACCATAATAATGGTGGCGGCAAGAATAATCGCAAGAATAATAACAAAAACCGCGGGGGCAAACGCGGCGGTTCTGGTGGTCAGCAAGCAGGCGGTGGGTCCCATCCAGGGAACAGTGGCCCACCACCCCCTGGGCCCAGCAGTGGGGACCATGGCAGTGGGGCTGGGGCAGTGGGCCATGGGCCGTGGGCCAAAGCCCTTACCAACCATCAGCAAGTTCCAGCGGCCAGTGGGCTGGCCAACAGTCCAGGCCCAACACCCAGCAGTGGCGGCCCATTGGCCAGTGGCCCAGCAGCAACTCCAGCGGCTACGGCCCAGCACCATCACGGACAGGAGTTTTGGGCCCCGACCTCCGCAAGCCCATCATGCAGCAGGCCCCACTCAGACTGATATCGAGGCCGCGATGCACACGTTGGGATTGACTCAACCGGACCCAAATTGGTACATGGACACCGGGGCAACTACTCACATGACTTCCAAATCAGGTACTCTCTCATCTTATTTCAATTTGAGCACCCCTCGGGGTATAATTGTTGGTAATGACAACTCTATTCCAATTCAGGGTTATGGTCAGAAAACGTTGTCACCCCCCAATCCACCCCTTCTCTTGAAAAATACTTTACATGCTCCTAAACTGATTAAAAATTTAGTGTCTGTCCGGAAGTTCACTACTGAAAATTCCGTTTCCGTTGAATTTGATCCTTTTGGTTTCTCTGTGAAGGATTTCAAGACGGGGAGTCATCTCATGAGGTGTGATAGTAGGGGGGATCTGTATCCTATCATGCCTGGTTTCAGCCCATCGAGTCAAGCCTTGCCGTCAGTTTTTGCAGCCATCTCTCCGTCCATGTGGCATGCTCGTCTGGGTCATTCGGGATCTTCTATTTTATCACTTTTAGATAAAAATAACCTTATTTCTTGTAAGAGTACGAGTCGTACTCCACTTTGTCAGTCTTGTTCATTAGGGAAAATTGTTAAGTTACCATTTGTAGACTCCAATTCTCATACTTCAAAGCCATTTGATATTATTCATAGCGACTTATGGACATCTCCTGTTCTTAGTTCATTGAGTCATCGATATTATGTTCTCTTTATAGATGATTATTCTAGATTTTTGTGGACGTTTCCAATTGCGAATAAATCACAAGTGTTTTCCGTCTTCATCAAATTTAGAGCGTTCATTCGTACTCAATTCGAAAGAGAAATAAAAAATATTCAATGTGATAATGAGAAAGAGTATGACAATAGGGAGTTTCGGGAGTTTTGTGCTAATAATGGGATAAATTTTCATTTTTCATGTCCTCATACATCTTCACAAAATGGGAAAGCCGAACGCAAAATTCGTTCCATAAATAATATTGTCCGAACTCTCTTAATTCATGCCTCCATACCTCCATATTTTTGGCATCATGCTCTACAAATGGCCACATATCTCCTTAACATAATTTCTTCTAAAGGTCTAACATATTCTTCCCCCCTCAAAATCCTATATAATAAGAACCTTTCTTATTCTCATCTTCGGAGTTTTGGGTGCTTGTGTTATCCGTTATTCCCATCCACCACAATTAACAAACTTCAGGCTCGGTCTACCCCGTGTGTATTTTTGGGTTATCCGTCGAATCATCGTGGTTATAAGTGTTTTGATTTATCCTCCAAGAAAATCATAATTAATCGCCATGTCATTTTTTATGAAACCCAATTTCCGTTTACAATACTCCCGAGCCTAGGTCGTATAATTTTTTGGATGACCAAATATCCCCGTATATTATTCGGAATTTTTCGGACATCTCCCGCACCCAAAATCCTCCAGCGGGCCCACTGCCCGCTGGTCCCACGCTTCCGCCGGCCACGGCGCCAGTTCCGCTTCCGGATCAGTCCCTGCAATTGGGCCAGTCCAGCCCAATTCTGTAACTGATCCAGAAGACAACCTAGTTTACCGATTTGGGCGAGCAGGCCCACTGCCTGCTGGCCCGTCTGTCCCAGCCCAGAAAATTCCCAAAATTCACTCAATTCTTCCTCGAGTCATAGACCGGTCACTCGTAGTCAGCGGGGTATTTTTACACCTAAAAGACATTTTAATTTACATTCTGATGTCTCTAAATCCCCCTTGCCCCACAATCTTGTGTCCGCCTTAAATGACCCTAATTGGAAAATTGTTATGACTGATAAATATAATGCTCTTATTGATAATAAGACGTGGGAGTTGGTGCCCCGTCCATATGGTATTAATGTTATCAGATCTATGTGGATTTTTGCTCATAAGGAGAATTCAGATGGGTCATTTGCTCGACATAATGCGCGACTTGTGGGTGGTGGTAAGACTCAGCAGGTTGGGATTGATTGTGGTGAGACGTTTAGTCCGGTGGTCAAACCAGCTACCATTCGTACTATGCTTAGCTTGGCTCGGCTCTTTCAAAGACTTGGCCAATTCATCAGTTGGATGTTAAGAATGCTTTCCTACACGGTGATCTCAAGGAAACAGTCTATATGCATCAGCCGTTGGGTTTCAGGGATCCAAACCGTCCTCATCATGTATGTTTGTTGAAGAAGTCCTTATATTGGCTTAAGCAGTCTCCAAGGGCCTGGTATACGAGGTTTGCTGACTTTGTCTCGACTATTGGGTTCACTCACAGCAGGTCAGATAATTCCTTGTTCATCTATCGGCGTGGTTCGTCCTTGGCCTACATTCTGTTGTATGTGGATGATATCATTTTGACTGCTTCTTCCGATACCTTGCGCCAGTCTATCATGGCCATGCTCAGTTTCGAGTTTGCTATGAAAGACTTAGGGCCCGTGAGTTACTTTTTGGGGATTGCCGTCATGCATCATTCAGGTGGTTTGTTTTTGTCCCAACGAAAGTATGCAGCTGAGATCATCGAGAGGGTTGGGATGTCATCCTGTAAGTCCACTTCCACTCTAGTTGATGCAAAACCCAAGCTTAGTGTCGCGTCAGGTGCACCATACAAGGACCCAACCCGCTATCGCAGTCTTGCAGGGGCCCTCCAATATCTTACCTTTAGCAGACCAGATATTACGTATGCTGTTCAACAGGTGTGTTTATTCATGCATGATCCCAGAGTTGAGCACATGAATGCAATCAAACGCATCATTCGGTATATTCAGGGGACACTGGACTATGGGTTTCACTTGTATCCTTCTTCTACATCCACACATGTCTCGTACACGGATGCGGATTGGGGTGGTTGTCCGGACACCAGACGGTCTACGTCAGGATATTGTATGTTCCTTAGCAACAACTTGGTCTCCTGGTCTGCAAAGCGTCAGGAGACTCTATCCCGCTCAAGTGCGGAGGCAGAATATCGAGGGGTAGCTAAGTGGTCTCAGAATCGTGTTGGTTACGGGATTTGCTGTTAGAACTTCATTGCCCCATTCAGAAGGCGACCTTAGTATATTGTGATAATGTTAGTGCCATCTACCTCTCAGGTAATCGGTTCAAGGACCAACGCACAAAACATATCGAAATGGACATTCACTTTGTCCGTGAAAAGGTTGCTCGGGGGTAGGTACGCGTATGTCATGTCCCGTCAAGATATCAAGTTGCAGACATCTTTACAAAGGGTCTTCCCCCGTTACTCTTTGAAGATTTTAGGGACAGTCTCAGCGTTTGAAAATCGCCCGCTATGACTGCGGGGGTGTGTTAAATATGGCAATATACACACAATATACAAGTGTATATTGCCATAATTAAGTGCCACGATTTATGGGATTAATTCTCGGTTTATGTGGCTGATTTTGGAGTTAAGAATATTGTATATTTGAAAAATATATGTGTAGTATATTGTAATGTATTTGTTACCAAAAGTAGGATTATACACTATCATAATTGTAGAGTTAGAATTATGGTAGAATATGATTTTAGGAATAGAATAGGAAGATTTTATATCTTGTATATATACCTATTCAATCAATGAAAATAATCAAAGAGATTATTTCTTTCAAAATTATACAACCTTTGGTCGTTTGAACAAGCAATTGTGTAAATCTCTATGTTACATATATACATATACTTTGGATTTCTATATTGCATTATAGTTGTATTGCTTATCTAACAAATCAAATTCCTTTAACTAAATTTATATTGAATGTAATGTTAGTTATAGATTAATTAATTAATCAATCTCCGTACTAGCTATCCCTTTCAGAAATCAAATTATATAAAAAGGTAGCAACATAAAAGTTATATTTTTTGAAAATTTTGAGCGATAACAGCACAAAAAGGAAATTCATATAAATAAATCACTTCTGCCAAAAAAGATAGACCACATACACTAAAGGTATGCCAGCAAAGTTACAATTATGACAAGCTAAAGACGCATGCCTGCTTAGTTGACGTGTTAGAAGGGGTCAACTTTGTTGGAGGTTTATTAAAGTCACTTGTTTCATCCCGTCAAAGGGATTGACACGTGACTAGGAGATCATGAGTTCAAATCGTGAAAATAGCCTCCTACAAAATATAAGGTAATACGGCATAAAATATATCCTCATGGTTCGGCTCTTCTTCGGACTCCGCACATAGCGGAAAGCTTAGTGCACCGAATATTTTTTTTACTTGTTCCAACTTACATCCCATCCTTTTCTAGTCAATTTTGTTTCTAACTGTGATGGATGCTACTGATAAGTGATAACTGACTCTTTTTTTTTTTTTTTTTGAAAAAGACAACTGACTCAACAATTTGTGTCACTTCAGTAATCTTCATGTTCTTTGGCTATAATGATTATTAATTAGTGGATGTTTGACCATAAAAATTAAATATTTTTACTTTATTTTAAATTTTGAAGTAGGAGTTGAAAATAGAGTTGTGTTTGATTATAATTTTTGCAAAGAATTTTTTGTCGTTTGAATGTACTGAAAGTGAAGAACTAAAAATAACGTGCTAGGTGTTTTCCAAATTTCAAATACAACTTCAAGTTGATTTGAATTTTTTCACGGCGAAACACTAATTTTCAAATAAAGTAATATTTTTCGTATTTCTAATTTATTTTTTAAAATATGAGTATATTTACCTTTGAGATTATATATTACACGTGCAAAATTTTTATTAGCTTCCGAGGATATGCATGCGTTCTTAATTTCTTACTCTTTATATAGTAAACACTTATGGTTTGATATAGTTGTGATTAAGAGTGGCCAACGGGGTGGGTTCGGGGTGGGGCGGGGCCTGACGGGACTGGGAGGGCGGGACCGATCCTCCGGCGGGATTGGCGGGATCCGCCGATGTCCCGTCCCGTTCCTGCCCCGTCGAAAAAGGGGACCGGTCTTATCGGGGGCGGGGCGGGGCGGGGGGGGGGCGGGGCGAGATCGGGTTTTTCGATTTTTTTTTTTTACTTAATTTAGAAAAATAACATATATAAACACCTCAATAATTGAACAAGATAATGTAATAAAAACATTTCAAAGCTGTTTTTGTGCCTCTTATATTATTTAATAGAAATATAATTTTTTTGAAATACAATTTCAAAATTACAACTTTGTGGTGTTGAAAGTTGCAAATAATATAGTAAAATTACAATTTAAAAAATTATATATTTATAAACACCTTTTCTAATTTCTTCACAATGTCATGTGGTTCTTCGGTTGGAATTGGAATTTATTGGTCAAATTGCTCGACGTCGCTTCCACCTCCATCGGATAAGATTTCGTTGTAGTTTTACATATTTATAAGATGATTTTTCCATATATTCACTAAGTAATAAAAATATTAGATCTATATAAAATAACATAGTTGAAATAGTAGGATAATATATACCAAAAAATTCTTTTGTTGCTTGAAAAAATTTCTCTAAAAATACAATAAGTTCTGAAAATTTTCCCCAATTGTTATCTACAACCATATTAGTTGGATTTCGATTATGGGCGTTAAAAAATAAAGTTATAGGTCTTCTATAATCATAAGCAACAAGTAATTGTTCGTATAAAGAATTCCACCTAGTCGCTACTTCTTCGGAAATTTTTCTATAAAGTAGTCCACAATTGTGACAAGTTTTTTTATATTCTTTTTTTCTTTGTATTCTATTACTTCTAAAAATAAAGTTTATAGCAAATTGTACTTTATTAAGAATGTTTTCAAAAATTGATAGACCATCCTTTACAACTAAGTTATAAATATGACACGCACATTTTATATGAAAATGATTAGGAAAAGATGAAGTTAAAAAATCTTTTAAAAGTCTAATATCATAATTATTAGAAGACGCATTATCTAATGTAATAGTCATAATTTTATCAGTTATTCATAATAATCGCAAACTTGATGGATATTTTCTGCAATAAAAGTTCCAGTGTGCCTATCATCAATATATTTATATGCTAAAATACGTTTTTGCATAGACCATTTATAATCTATCAAATGACAAATTACAGTTAAATAATCATGGCTGTTAGTACTACGGCCTATATCAGACGTGATAGATACTTTGTCAGGAAAATGATATAATGAATAACGTAAATACTGTTGATATTCATATACAAATTTAAAAACGTCTCTCCTAACAGTTGATCTAGGAAAACCATTAAAAATAAGATTATACATATCTCTAATGTAATGAAACCAGGAGAGGAAGGAAATGAAAAAGGCAACCCTCCACCGCAACTAATTTTTCTATTGCTTCCATATCTCTATGTTTATCGTATTTAGGGCCTACAATTTTTCCCGTCATCGGGTTAATTTGACCCTGTACTTGGTTCGGGACGGTATGCGAACCTTGTCCCGACTGAAAGCGCATTGGCGCACCCAACTTTGTAGCCTCGTATTCATCCCACCTAGCTTTGTGAAAGTTTTGTACATGTCTCAATAAATCTCCCGTCCAACCCTGACCTTTTCCCATTTTAAATTTATAAATATTTTTACAAATTTGACATCTAACTACTTGATTCTCTTGGTCCCTATAAAAAAAAGCTCATGCATCTAATTTTAATTTCGTTGTGTTAGGCCTCGTCTCATAGTAGGGGGAATATGAAACGTTCCAGTTTCAGTTGAGGTGCACTAGTGAGTGTGTCATCTAGATTATCTTCTAAATTAAAGTCTAGTTGAGTTGCAAAATATATCTCATCGTCTAATGATATATCATTAAAAAATTTAGTTTCATCTATATGTGTGTAATCAATTAAATCATCTTGTCTAGGAATAGGATGACTAGAAGAAGTACTCATGCCCTTGTTACCCTTACCCTTAAACATACCTCTTAATCTTTCCATTTTAATTATGCTAATAAATAATTAAAGATAATGAAATTAAGTGCGCCAATTAAAATAAAGTAACAATAATAATTTAAAGAAGGAACGAAGGTACCAAACGCCGACGTGTAATCGAGGTTGAAAATTAAAACTTTGCTCGATGGATCCTCAAGCTAGTTGCCAACTTCACTTCTAATTTTTGAACTTTGATATAGTTATATAAATGTACAAATAAAATTTAATATTTAGTAGGCAATGTAGACTTGTAGAGAGATAGATTGAGAGATTGTAGAAAGATTTGTGAGAAAGATGAAGAGAAAATGAAGTATTTATAGTTGAAAATTTGGGTTAAAGTGTAAATATATTAACTTAGAGGTTAAAAATAAATATTAAGGATTTGGGGGAGGCAAAAAATGACCGTTGCACAACGGCAAAATATAAAATGGCCGTTGTGCAACAAACATGTTTTGCAAAGGGGAGGGGACGAGCCCAGGTCCCATCCCGAGTTCGAGCCCCCCCCCCCCCTTTTTTTAGGGGGATCGGGGCGAGGTCGGGTCAGAACCAGCTAGCCATAGTTGTGATGTTATATTTTGTTTTTAAATCCAAATATAGAGGATTTTATTTGGAAGTTCCTTATAATCTATACTATTTTAAGAGTGGGAAGCCTCATAGTTTAGAATTGGTTTACAAAAATGATCCTATAATATTGATAGACTTTTATGCCCCTTCAAATCAAACATTACTTTTATAATTTTATGTACCAAAAAGTAAATTTAATTTCTAATAAATATTAATTACTTATTAGATACAATGAACAGTACAAAGTGAGTTCGTGCATCTACAAAAACGTAAAAGGCACTTTATGATGAATATTAACTATCTTATAATAAATATTGCTAAGTCTTTTTACATACCTATTCAAAATCTTTAATTGTCAAAGAAACTGATGAAAATCAAGGGTCAGGCAATTAAGTAGGAAATTGATGAATTCTTTTTTTTTTGGGTGGGTGGGTGGGGGGGGGGGGGGGGGATAGGGGGTGTTGTACAAAATCTCTAATATTACTGTAATTTTTTTCACCTTCCCAGTCTCCTGTTTAAAGTCACGTAGAATGGCAACTGAATATGCAAATCCCATATGATCTAATTTACTCGAGAATTGCTACTTCTCTTTGGTTAGTTCTTATCTTTGTTTTACCATTCTTTTCTCTATTTAATTTTTTTTATGGTTCCCTTTTTGGCCACAAGCATATGCGGGGTAGTGACAGAAAAATGAAGGAGACACCATGGATCTTCTCAGAACTGTTAGGGGTGGCATTAGTGTTGCATTTGAAAATATTATGATACGGATAGAAAGAGAAAGAGGGTTCGGGAGTAAAATAATTTGTAGCCTGCAAGTACATGTCAAAATTGCGGGGGGTTAAATATGCAGATTGCGGGGATTGATGCCCCGGCGGCGTTTTGAACGTTCGCCACAAATTGATTGCAGGGTTTTTTTAAAGACCGCCGTGACATCAAATTGTGGGGGTTTTAACCTCTGCAATTTACATATTTGACCTCGGCAATTTTTGTCTGATTAATTTTGTTTAATCTCTTCAGGGGTTATAACCTCCACGATTTTTTTGGCATAATCTTTTATGAGCATTGTAACCTCCATAACTATAAACACTTTGTTATTAGGTTACAACTGATATATGTATAAGAATTTAATAAATACAACTATACAACCATTAGAATAAAGCCAGCAGCTTTTTTAATATAATAAGAAACATCAATTTGAATCATGAAAACGTTGAGCAACAGCACAAGTCATCATATTCTAAATACACCTTTATGCCCAACAAGAACCCCCGATAAATCTGCCATTTGGCAAGGTACATCTTTCATGGTCGAGAAGTCTGCAATAACTTGGGAGTAGATGCAACTTGTTAAGGTACAGAGCACAACTATTGCACAAATAAGTCCTTACACCAATGATTCTCAGTTGAAGCAGCTGCAATAAGAAAAGATAATGGAAATAAAATCGGACTCCAGTCAATGAATCTTGCTAAAGGCAGAGGTTTTCTTTTTCATTAGAGAGGATTTCTTTGGCACCACATTGATGAATTTTGATTATAATGGAACTAATCTAATACATAAACTGCAAAAATTAACCAACGAAACAAAAAGTGCATTATACGTACCTACAAGCGTAGAGAATCGCCGAATCCACAAAAATGAGCTAAATCTGAAACAAAAACCACAAACATCAGCAAAACAGAAAGAAAAATTCACGAATATTCGCTTTTCTTTTAATCACAGATGTATAAATGTAGTGTAACTTTATCAATAGGATTGTGAAAGAAGAGATGGAGGATGAGGAATCAAGGACAAAAACTCTCTTCCTCACAAATAATCAAGAATTTAACCATAATATCCTTATATCATGACGTTTACTTTAACAACAACATAGAACTGATATCCAAGGGGAATATTAAGGAAATGCAGTTTCTAGTGTTGTATCTCTAAACATACAGTTAGTAGGTCTGCAAAAAAGCCCTAAACATTTTGTTTTAGTCTTTTTAACGCAAAAAATTAAATTTTTGTTTTGCTAACACAGGTGGTTCTTCATGAAATTAGAGAGAAAACCTTTGGAGTTGTATTAGTTTTGGATATCACAGTCTTGTTTCATCGGGCTCCTCGTCTGAGTACGCGAAACATAGTCCTCATATTTGTATCTGCAAAATACACACATAAACACAAATTGGATAAACAGTTCTATATTCTACTGGTACTTGATGCATAACTAGAAGTTTTGTGGTAATGTCAGGTTGCTTAGCAAGAACGTCAACTTAAATCTATTAGATTTTCATGTCATGCTTCTCTAATTCTAGTACATTGAAGTTACATTAGAGGAATATTGGACATTTCAAATAAATTTAACTCTTGCTTTTCAGCTTCTCCATCTAGTTCTCAGGACAAAGTATTCCATTTTGATTTTGCTATTGCATGCTAAAGCTTAACAGCTATTTACTAACACACAACATACACACACACAAGGACCAGCGAGAAACTGAACGAGAGAAAAATGATCATGGAATCTTGGATGAATAATAAGTGGATGCTGCACTTCGGCGAAAACATTTGTTTCAATTTTGTAAACACAAAGGATTTGATTTTATTCTTCATGAAATTTAGAGAAAAACCTTCGGAGTTGTGGTATGATTCTCGGGCTTCTCCTCTGAGTACACATATTCATAGTTCTTCATAGCCGCATCTGCCACACACGCGCGCACACACACAAATACCTAAATCAGATTGAAAGTATAAATTAAGCATACGATTAACAAAACAAATACTGAAGTAAGCTAGAGTAAATTACCAGAAACAATGGCTGATTTAGGATAAGTTAGAGTCTAAAACAAGGAAAAAGAGGATTTTGAGAAAATCATCAGTTTCTCGAGTCAACGTTTCACATACTCCTCTTCATCTATCTTCGGTGAGATATTCAGATCCGGCTAGGAGGAGCTGTGAGAGGGTTAGGGTTCGACTGGATCTAGAAAAACATTAAAGGACTCTCCTAAAACGTTCGGAGTACGAGTGTCGACGATGAAAATACGAAATCAGTGACGACGATGAAAACACGAAATCATCACTAATTCTACTGATGAAAATACGAAATCAGTGAAGGAAAACACACAAATAAGCAGAGAATCTACATGCAAGATGAAAGAAAAACTTAGATACAAGCAGAGAAAATCTATAATTTGTAAAGCAAAATAAAAAAATAAGGAAGAAGAAGACCTTAGATCAGTAGAAACCAGCGATTTTCTACACCAAATCGTTGGGGAAATTTGAAGAGTTCTGAAGAAATTAGCAATTTGGGGAAATTTTAGAGAGAGAGTGAGAGTGAGAGTGAGAGTGAGAGTGGAGAAGGTTCTGGATTTGGGAAAAAAATTGAGGGAAGGTAAATATTTGTCACGTTCTTTTTTTTTAAGGGTCTACGGAGCTTTCGACCGCCGCAAATACAATGAAAATTAGCGTCAACCCCACAATTAATATAGTTTTGCGGAGGTTATTACAATCCCGTAATTAAACCTCTGCAAATTCAACTTTTTGTAGTGGTATAGCGAAGATTCATGAGCTATGGAAGCCAGGTGATTGATTTCTCAGAAAGACTGATTTTGAATTGTCATTAATTGAGAGTAATTTTCATAGTGTATTATGATAACAATTTTTTTTAAATGAAAAGGCAACATATATGATTTAACATATAGTTACTTACGGTCAAAGTGGTGTTATTTCTCCTTTTTTGTACGCTTTTAATTTGGGTTTAAACGAAAATATTATGGCATATAACATGTGTATAGTTTAGGTAATAAATTTATTATTTTTGCTACATGTTAAGTAATAATGGATGCTAAATATACACGTACATCGCAAGTGTTCAGAACTAGTGTAAAGAAATTGCTATGCTTATACAAACTTCTACCACAAAGTATTTAAGGTTTTCATTATAATAATGTACATCTACTTAAAAAATAAAGTCATGAAGTATAGTTTTGAAATATTATAAGAATAATTCATTAAGAGGGTGTTTCAATTGACTTATTTTAAGTGTTTTTTTTGGTTTTTAAGCTCTTTGCTAATTTTTGTGGGGTTTGAGAAAGATAAAAAATACTTTTAAACACTTGCTTTAGGCTAAAAAAGTAAAAAAAAAAAAGCTAAAAGCCAAAAATTGGGTATTCCCAACTTATAACTTTTAGCTTATAAGTTATTTTTAAAAAGTCAATTCAAACCATCTCAAAATCAACTTTTGTTACAGAAAAATCAAGAGAAGGGAGGTAAACTATCATGACCCGAAAATTCAAGAGTCATGATGACA
Organism: Anisodus tanguticus; assembly: GCA_034509755.1. Taxonomy (NCBI): domain Eukaryota; kingdom Viridiplantae; phylum Streptophyta; class Magnoliopsida; order Solanales; family Solanaceae; genus Anisodus; species Anisodus tanguticus. The sequence continues at coordinate 19,484,888 of CM067544.1, forward strand.
CTTATTCCCAACCCATAGGTAAGCCAACCCTAAACACTTTACAATACGATAAAAGTAATAAGCAAAAAGTGAGGAGAAATAATCGAATATCCATAATATTAAGTCATAATATAAAGAGCACCGCAAACAAGAAAGAATTGAATATCCATAATATTAAGTCATAATATAAACTATAAAAAGCACTTCAAACAACGAAAATCGACCCAAGATTGGTGTCATAGTACAAGAGCCTCTAATAACATAAAAGTACAAAGCTGAATCTACTAATACACTACCTGAATACAAAGAAAAGTCAGAAAAATAAAGGATATAGGGAGAAGGGTGTTGCTGGACAACTAGGCAGCTCACCATGATATCCTGAATAGAATCAATTCAGACTCACTCCACCAGTACTCGAAGTCGAATCTGCACAACAAAAGTGCAGCAAATGTAGTCTGAGTACAAAAAACACGTGAACTTAGTATATCTCATAGATTGACAATGGAAGAATTAGTTCCGAAGTAAGTAGAAAAGTCATCTTTTACCTTATCAATTACCTTACCTCATGTCCGAACCATTAACCAAGTACAAAATAAGTGCCAAACAAGCAAACTCACAAATGTAACATATAATAAGATAGTTAGAGAATAAGATAAAAGCCAACTCAACAATCAATTAAGGAATAAAAAATATAATGCAATGCAATGCAATATGCTTCGTACACAATAGAGTTTTCGGAATTACATAGAAGATGTGACCCTTAAGGGACCACTAATTCCATATACCACTTGGTTCACTAGATCCTTCGGATCTCATCGGATCCATGCCTCCCAAGACCAAAATCATGCTCCCGACTCAATATACCATGCAACCAGCTTTGTAAGTCTATAGTCCGTCACTTACCTTGAAATCCAGATATTGTAGATCATGCAAAGCTAAGACAATGCATATGCATAAATAACACTTAAGAGAATGAACATCTCAATAACCCAAACTTAATATCCGTTATTTTCAAGTAAATTCATCAACAAAGACTTAATAGACAACAACTTTAAACATGTTCACCCACATAATTATCACGAGTGTACCAGATTTAGTAAGATGCCAAACACAATCAACAATCAAGTCTACAAGTAGCACATAACATCTAATGCCCACATACTTTGGCATTCTTGAGTAACGGTCCATATCTATACAATACACAACTACCCACAACATGTCATTGATGCTATATCAATGCCCATCACATCCTGATTACGAGACCCCCTGTTAAGCCCTTACCTCTTTAATATTCTATTTTTATCTTTACTTAATGAAAACATCCCTCAAGCGAAGTCAGAAATCTTAACATACCTCCAATGCCAAGCTAAACGTGCCACAAACCTCAAGAAATAACCTCATATCTGTTTAAAGCCTCAGACCATTTCAAATCTATCAAAGACGTACTCTAAATGAGTATACAAGTCCGTATTACTATACTTATATCTTGGGCCTCAAAAATCACCCGAAAAGTCAAACCCGATCCCCCAAGGACAAAACTAGAATTTTATTCTAAAATTTACTTACCCATGACTAAATTAGTCATAAATAAAAAAATCATCCAAATCTAACCACAAGTCAACTTTCAATTTCAAGAAACTCATAAATCTTTATCTTAGGGAGAACCCCCTAATTCCCACCCAAAATCATGAATTAAATCATAAATCAATGGAAGGAATTAAGAAGAAACATCAAAATGAGAGTTATAATCTTACCCCCAAGCTAAACCTTGCAAAAGGCCCTTGAAATCACCATAATCCGAGCTCCAGAACTTGAAATATGAAAATAGGCAAATATTTTTTAGTTTGGGAATTTAATTATGTCCAGGTAGCGATCCTTCATCTCGACCGCGAGAGAGCCATCAGGATCGCGATGATACTCATGACCAAGTCCACCGACACACTTTATGAAAGTGAAGCCCACCACGCGAACACGGAAGGAGAACCATCCAGTCCCGAAGACCCACTATACGATCACAGACTAACCACATGATCGTGATGCCTACCCGTCCACCCCTCTAAGCTATTGCGACACCAACTACGTGATCCGACACCAGCCATGCGATCGCGAAGAGCAATTCATCCAACACTAGAAGCTAAAAATTAGTAATGCCATAAATTTGATTTTGATATCCGAAACTCATTCGGTCTCCTCGAACACAAACCAAATATGCATTTTAGTCATAAAATCCGCTACGAACCCACGCACACACTTAAAACATCAAAATGGGATCTTCTTGACCCTTCGTTAACCGTGGTCAACTCAAATCCTTAAACTTTATCAATTCTCAACCAAGTCATAAATCAATATCACGTGATATGGAGATAACCAATTCATACCCATAATATAATCAAAATCTACCATATCTAAACCTTTAAATATGCCTGAGTATCATATCTCATCAAGATAACTAAGCAAGAACGATAGACCCAATCTAAAACTACAGAATCCTCAACAGAAGTAGAAGCATGAACATGAAATTCAAATGACTCACGCGACAAATCTAGTTTTTATATAGAAGTAGTTGCCGCCTTAAATTGTTGAATCCAAGCAGATTTTGATTTCATTAATTGTGCCCAAAAATCAAACCTTATTTGACTTGGATCTTCCTTCTTTTTCTTATATGCGTGTCAGATTTTTTATCATACTTACAATGCTAATCTGTATGTTAATCAACTTATAATATTTGTGAGAATATTACCATAAACATCTTGCCAAGTTACGGAGACTGAAGCAAGCTTAACATCTTATTGAAGTCTAAAAATTGAAGTGAGTTTAACATCTTGCTAAAGTCTACAATGACCGGAGTAAGCTTACTATCCTAAATTAGTAATAAGGTAGATCCATATGGAGCTGATTTTAAAGAGAATATTGTCAACATTGATGTTGTTCCTAAGGGGGAAGATGCACATCAAAAGCATATGAATATTGATGAAGCTACTAGAATGAATATGAAAAAGTATGAAGCTACTATGGTTTGTCATCATATAAAAGGGAGGACTTGTTGAGTTGCTTAGATCTAATCTTAACACATCATCCTATATAGTCTTAATGATTGACATACATTGTAGAAGTGACAATCTATATACAATGAAGAATGGACAGTGATGTACAAGAACTAGGTCCTTAATAGATCTCTAAAAGGATTTGTTGAAGCAGGCAACATAGATGCAGGATCTGAGAGAATCCGATCCTTAAAACAAGAAATGAAGACTATTTGGTCTACGAAGAAGAAGTTGTTCCAAGATTATTAAAGAAAACCTTGGAGTTTTGAGATTATGGCATAATTCAATTCTACAAGGAACATGAGTTCAAGACATGAAAACTTTACCATATTTTAGCACATGTTAACTCGGGAATAGGAGAAGAAAGGTCGTACACGTGAGTCAAATCCAAGTTAAACAAGGATTACTTCTTCCAATTAATTGAATAAAGCATGACATTGATGCTTGTTGAAGACGAGAAACTCAACTATAAAGAGAGAATAAGAGCGATATCGTATCACTGAGTATTCTTCAACTTGAGTGAATAAACTATAAACAAAGAACATATTCCTATCAAGTATAATCAATATTTTTCTTGCTAGTCAATTTTGTTCTCTAAGTTTATATATAACCTTTACATTCATAGTGATTTGTATTAGGTTGTTATTGAGTTATAAGAGACTTCATAGACTTAGCAAATTATGTGAAGAAGTTGGTAAAAGTACCAATAATTAGGGAGAATTGATGAGGTTTGAGATAGGGGCAGTTAAAGTCCGTTCCTTAGGTGTATAAGATGTTGTAACCTTAAAAGTTGTTCGTATTATAATGGAGAGTTAGGGAAATAATATTAGATATAGATCATGATTTTTGTCTCCCTTGAGCAAGGAGTTTTTCATGTAAAAGTACTTGTAAAACCACAAGATCAACAAAAAGGTGGCTCCCTACACACTAGTGGGGCTAGAAGCCAAGAGGACGTGAGGAGAAAATTGGTATTTATCCTTAAGGCCTAAGGTAGGATAATCAATTTATTTAATTTTAGTATTAATTGCTCAATTAATTATTTTGCAGGAACTCAAACAGGGGAGGCCATTGGCTCAAGATGAGGCATTCAAGATCACTCATGTGAAGAAGAAGAAAAATCGTGAGGATCCAGTAGGGCTTAATAGGGCTTTGTAAGTGTCTAATTTAAAGTAATAAAAGCTTGTCTTTTCTTAATTAATTAGTATAATTTATATTTTAAATTTCAGGGACAATATGAATAATCACTAGTGGAGTTACGTCGTACTCAAACCACTAGACACACAACTTACACAAGAGCAAATGGATGAAGCGTGGATTGAGACAGTTGGTTGTGACACTAGGTTTGGCGCACAATTTACGGAATACCAAATCGAGCATTCTGTGATTACCAGTCGCCCCTAGAAGGCATATGTTGTTTCAGTGATGCCGGTCGATGGATAGAACGAGTGGTATAGCCATGAAGAAGAAGATTGCCAAGCTTTCTAGTTAGCTAAGGGCTGCTGAGGATAGGGAAAAGCAAAGGGACCATCAATTTGTGGGCATGAAGGCCCAATTAGATGCATTACTTGCTTTGGGGGAATTTCCCGTGTCCCGATGATTCTCGTAACCAGCGTCCTCCACCTCTCCAGTCTCAGTCTAGGGCACGACGTAGAGCGAGCGATCAAGAATATCTACCTAGAGATGAGCCCATTAGTGGTGAGGAAGACGAGGGGGATCATGTGTCAAACACACAACTACCTCTTTGAGTTATATTATCTTATGTCCTTGTTGGTGAATTTGTAAGAATTGTTTAAGTGTTTGGTGGATGTTAATTTGTGAAGGTTGAAGTAGTTTAATGTCTTTTGTGAATGTTTTGATTCTATTTTGAAGTAGTTTAGAGATGAATGTTAGTATATGTTCTTGTTGTTGTTTGGTGAATTGTTGGCCGTTATTAGAGCTAGATTTAGTTGAATATATAAATTGTTTTGAATTTGGCAGGTGGGCAGTTGCAATAGCGGCCAGGTTCTACAGTTTTTTCTGCCGAAAATTGACCTCATGAGGTCGGTAATTTCCAAATATTTTTTCAGAAATTTAAAAATTCCGACCTCATGAGGTCGGTAATTTTTTGATATTTTTCCAAATTTCTGACATCATGAGGTCAGTTCATCTTTTTTTTTTAATATAAGATATTACCGACCTCATAAAAAAAGGTCGGTAGTTAATTTATTTCAGAAATTCTAATAAATTTACCCACCTCATAAGGTTGGTAATTTTAATAAATATTCAATAATTTATTACCAACTTCATGAGGTCGGTAATTTTTCCGACCCAGTCATAGACGACCTATGCTTGAGGTCGATTTTGAGGTAGGTAAGGTCGGTTTTTTAGGTTGGCAAAAATAGTTTTTTTAGTAGTGTCATAGCTAGTTTTTAGAAGATATTTATACATGAAGTTTTCTGGGATGAACAATTTTCCACCTGACTTGTAAGTGAAATGCATGCCTATCGTGCTTTATTACTGCATGAATACATGAAGTTCACCGTTTTGTTGAAAAAATATCTATTGTTGAGTTTGTAATCTCTAAGTAACAAAATGCATCAATTGCCATGGAAAATAATTTGGATCCAACAACGAACAAATAATCTGAGCTCGTATACCATGAATCTTGATTTTTCTACCTATTTCTTGAAATTAAACTTGGATGCTCGAGGCTTGTAAAGAACTTGAATGATTTTTTCGTCAGAATTATCTCTTGCTTCTCTAATAAATTTTTGATGTATCAATGTATCCTATTGACCTTGTGCAGGTTATTGTGCACGTTATTGTGCACAGTTATAGAAGAGAGGTAATTGTATTTAGACAAACTATTCGGCTTGATCAATTGATTGGCTTATTAATTTTGAGCGATTAGATAAATCAAATTAGATCAGTGACATAATCATAGTAGAGTGTGTGATTTGCTAGTGGTCACGCTAATTGTTTATCCTAAAAGGGTAAGTAATCGCTATAAATGATCAAATTGCCTTTCTAACTCAAAAACACATAAAAGTATTGTCAAAACACTATCCATGATAATCGGCTGACGTGGTTTGCAGGCTATTGCGTCAGTCCGGGGTTTACCCTGTGCGCACTCGAGAGAGTAGCGATTGCGGGTTCCTTCGTCAAAAAAAAAAACACTATCCATGACAACAAGAAAAAGAAAAGTAGAGAAAAGCTCTTTGATTCGTCTTGTGGGATCAACTTCAGGATATTCCGAGCTCAAATCTATTTCAAAATGGAGTGTACTATCTTCGCAGGTTGAATAGGCCTTTTATATCATGTCCCAAGCCAAATGCCAAAACCCCAAACAATAGCCTTAAGCGGGATGCTTGCAATTCTAACTATAAATCTTATTTAGACATGAATTAAAATATCAAATTCTAATCAATTTTGGTTTCATACAACTTAAATTAGTTTTTTCAGTATTCTCTCGTAATTAAGAGTTATATTTCTAATTTTTGATTCACTTGTCACCGTCTTCCAATTGTTGAAACACTCATCTCAAATTTCCTTTTGGTGCACTTGATCACCGACACCAAATTTTTCTAAAACAATTTCTCTTCAGGCTTCAGCACTTCAATTACTGATGCTTATTTTCATGATCAACCTGTTGGCTTACAAAGGATTGCAAGAACGGAAATTACAAGTAACTGCTTATGTAAGAATTGAAATTACAATTCAACTAGAAAACTGAAAATTACAATAGAACGACAAAACTCGAATTACAATTTGTTGAAGAAGAAAAAGCTGAAACTGTTTTTGCTGAGTCGAGTGTGGCACTCTCTCCTTAAGACAATATTGCCCCGTATGTATCCTTTATACGTCCTGGACAATTCGTCTCCCAAGATAAAACAGCAATGGAACAATTGAGCAAAGGAAACTCAAGAGCTACCGTGAAGAATATTGAGTAACGAAATGATGCTTGGAAGTTGTAGGAAGAAAACTATTTTCTGCTTTATGTATTTTCGTGTATATCAAGTGTGCCTCAACAATGGTGTAAGGGGTGTTTATATAGGTGAGGGAGGAGCAGCAAAACTGCCTCCATAAGTGCCATTACTGGCCAAGTAATGGCCATTATGGAGGTAGTAATGTCACCAAAATAAATGGTGAAGAACACCAACGGATTGGCCATTATAGGAGGAGTAATTCAGCCAAAATAAATGGCTGAATTGAGTGCTGTGGCGTTTCTGCTTTGACCGTCCAAATTTTGACTCCTGGAAATTTCAGGGACCAAACTGTACATCTTGAAACTTCAGGGACCAAACTGTACATCTGAAAGAATTCTGGTCCAAACTGTACATCTGAAAATTCTGGGATCAAACTGTACTTCTGACAAAGTTTTATGGCCCAAAAAAATAATATCAGAAGGCCCACAGCCCACGACCCGTGACCCGTGAACCCGAGACCCGTGAACCGAGAACCCGGAACCGGAACCGGAACGGACGGGTGGGCGGCGGTGACGCGCGTGTGGTCTTTCCTCGAACCGAAGCACATCTAGGTCCTCCCTCCTTTAAACACATGGGATACCCCTTGGGGTCCCAAACCCCAAACCAATTTCGAGTCTTATATACACAACAATTTTTTCTTCCTCTACCGATAAGGGAGAATTGATCACACACCACACTTTTCATGCTTCAAACACCTTACTTCGTGAACCAATATCTCTTTCATTTCTCAATGAAATTTGACGATTCTTGGCCCTACGATTATCTACGTACTTAGTAGATCATGCATGTGTGAAGAACCGGATTCTCCAACATACGTAACACTAGTGTTTAAGCCGTTAAAGTTGGTCGGACGCAACTCCCGCCAAAGGCAAATTTCCAACAATCCCCTCTTGAAAGAGATTTTGGCTCACTCACATGGTGTCTTTTCATTTCCAGCAATATTTCAGCGGACCGATGTTGCATAAGGAGAGGTAACTTCAGCTTTGAACCTTCCATAGTTGAATACCATTGGACTTACTTACTGCGCGGTGAACGTGATGTCTTGAACCGTCAGTGTTTAGTGTAATCCAAGTCAATGGTACCAACACAACAAATTTTCTTACTCTCTTCTTCGTAATGTTTTATCCGTTTTGGCCATGGACAACGTCTTGGATTCTTAAGTGCGTTAATTTTGAGGCAGCCCGTCCTCGCACTTAAATAGGTGGTCTCCTACAAGGTATCCTGCTATACCCCACTTCACAAGTGTTAGGAACCATTAAAAGTTTTCCAAAGACCTAACCTCAACTGCTGAGGATCATTATGGGTTTTGAAAACTTAACCTTTACCCACACTACAGATAGCACTTTTAAAGTCTATCGCGGGAATGGCTTTGGATTTGGTGTTTCTTTTCAGAAATCCCTATCCGAAGTGCTCATGCTTCCACTGAAGCGATCAACTGAACCTTTACAACTTAGTTTTCCCATTGAACCAAATTACCGGGATCTCCAACGAAGGTTGGGTTACCGCTTGTATCGGTCCTTATATTTTGGGTTTTAAGCCCATTCCCCTTGACAGGCAAGCCATCTGATCTTTGGGTAAGCCCTTTGTCAATGGGTCTGCTATATTATCCTTTGACTTAATGTAATCAATGGATATTATACCCGTGGTGATTAGTTGCCTAACGGTCTTATGCCTCCGTCGAATATGACGAGACTTGCCGTTGTACATAGCATTCCGTGCCCTTCCTAGAGTCGACTGACTGTCGCAGTGGATCATTACCGAAGGTACGGGTTTGTTCCAACACGGAACATCCTCTAAGAAGTCATGAAGCCACTCAGCTTCTTCTCCTGCTTTGTCTAAAGCGATAAACTCCGATTCCATCGTGGATCGGGCGATGCAAGTTTGCTTAGAGGATTTCCAAGACACAGCCCCGCCACCAATCGTAAATATATACCCACTGGTGGACTTGGTGTTCTCTATATCAGATATCTAGTTTGCATCACTGTACCCTTCTAGTACAGCTGGATATCTCGAATAGTGTAACCCATAATTTAACGTGTATTTCAGGTATTGTAATACCCGATTCAACGCCTTCCAGTGATTATCACTCGGATTACGGGTGAACCTAGCCAACTTATTGATCGCGTAAGCAATATCAGGTCGGGTGACGTTTGTTATATACATCAAACTACCGATCACCTGTGCATATCGCTCCTGGTATACAGGTGCACCAAGATTTTTATCAAGCTTTTGATTTGTATCCATTGGTGACTTTATCGGTGAACTGTCTAACATCTCGAACTTTCTCAAAACATCCTCGATGTAGTGAGACGAGATAAGACCATCCGTCGTACGTCTTAGAGATTTTAATCCCTAAGATGACATCTGCGATACCCATATCCTTCATGTCGAAGCATTGTTTCAACATGTTCTTAGTCTCTAGGATTACCCTAGGACTGCTTCATGTGATTAACATGTCATCTACAAACAGGCATATCATAACAAACGAGTCAGAGTTACCTTTCGTGTAGACACATTTATCACACTCATTAATGGCGAAACCCTTCGATAGTAGAGTACTATCAAATTTTTTGTGCCATTGCTTCGGGGCTTGTTTCAGCCCATATAGAGATTTGACAAGTCGACAGACTTTCTTCTCTTGCCCTTGAACTACATACCCCTCGGGTTGGTCCATATAAATTTCTTCTTCCAAATCACCGTTTAGGAAGGCTGTCTTAACATCCATCTAGTGTATCTCAAGGTCACGCAAAGCTGCGATCGCAATAAATACCCGTATGGATGTCATCCGGGATACCGGGAAGTAGGTATCAAAGTAGTCAAAGCCTTCTGTCTGCCGATAGCCCTTGACTACCAACCTGGCTTTGTACTTGTCTATAGACCCATCTGCTTTGTATTTCCGTTTGAGTATCCACTTACACCCCAACGATTTATTTCCCGGAGGAAGATCAACCAACTCCCACGTACGGTTATGCAGAATGGAGCCTATTTCACTCTCAATAGCTTCTTTCCAGAGCGGTGCTTCTGGAGTTGACAACGCCTGAGCAATTGTCCTTGGTTCATCATTAACCATATAAGCTATAAAGTCAGGACCGAAGGATTTATCCTTCCTAGCCCTTTTACTTCGCCTTAGATCCATCTCTGGAGTCTCCAAGTTCTGAAAATCTGGAACACTAGATTCCGGATGTTCAGCCACCTCGAGATTCGCTAGATCTGAACCATGCAGATCCGGGCAGTCAAGGACTCCCGGATCTTGAGAGCTTTGTGCATAACTTCGTTTGAGAGAGGTTATGTCTTTTTCCTTTCTAGGAAAGGTACATTCAAAGAATAGAGCATTCCTTGATTCCATTATTGTACCCTGGTGGATATCTGTAATATCTGACTTATGCACTAAGAAGCGATAAGCACTACTGTTATTTGCATATCCGATGAATATGCAATCTACAGTCTTAGGCCCAATCTTGACCTGCTTTGGCTTAGGTACTTCAACCTTTGCTAGACAACCCCACACCTTAAAATATTTGTAGGTGGGTTTCTTTCCCTTTCATGATTCATATGGAGTTTTGTCCTTACCCTTATGTGGGTCTCTGTTAAGAATCGTATTAGCGGTAAGGACGGCTTCTCCCCACATGTTTTGGGGAAGACCGGAATTGCTAAGCAAGGCATTCATCATTTCCTTTAATGTGCGGTTCTTACGTTCCGCCACACCGTTTGATTGAGGTGAGTACGGAGCCGTCGTTTGATGAATAATGCCTTCTTGGGCACAGTATTCCTCAAATGTCGCTACATATTCTCCCTCTCTATCGCTACGAATGGATTTAATCCGTAGGCTAAGTTGATTCTCAACTTCTGCTTTGTAACGTCGGAACGCTTCAAAGGCTTCATCCTTACTTTTCAACAAGTAAAGGTAACAATACCTTGTGCTATCATCAATAAATGTCACAAAGTACTTGTTCCCCCCTCTAGTTTGTGCAAACTTCAAATCACATATATCTGTGTGAATAAGTTCTAGAGGAGCGGTATTCCTTTCGACGGATCGAAAAGGAAGCTTGGTAAGTTTTGCCTTTACGCACACCTCACACTTATGTTGAGGGTTTATGTCGATAGAAGGCAACAACTCCATCTTTACCAGCATTTGAATAGACTTGTAGTTTACGTTTCCTAATCTATGATGCCATAAATTAGAAGACTCAAGCAAATAAGAAGAAGACTCAACTTTATTTTCTTGACGCAATACAAACATGGCATTCACTTTGAAGAGGCCTTCACAGACGAAGCCCCTCCCTACAAATGTGCCATTTTTAGTGAGTACAAACTTATTGGATTCAAATACTAGCCTAAAACCAGCATTAACCAATAAAGGTCCAGAAATTAAATTTCTTCTAATCTCTGGAACGTGCATCACTTCCTTCAGAGTAAGTTCCTTGCCGGAAGTCATCTTCAGGACCACCTTTCTAACCCCCATCACGTCGGAAGAAGCGTTGTTGCCCATGAACAGCTTATTGTCAGCGACTGGTGTGTACGTGGAGAAGGCATCTTTGTTGGAACAGATGTGCCTAGTAGCACTGTGTCCACCCACCACCGCATCGATTCTCCACCAAGTTGGCTTCTAGCACCACCGCAGAATTCCTCGATCATGTCATCCAGGAGCGTGTCCTTGACGACGTTTGCTTGAGCCTTGCCTTTAGACTTGGCTTTCTGTTTGCTCCGTCTTGAGCTTGCGACATTCCTTGATCCTATGACCAGGTTTTCCACGGTGATGACAATTACCTCGAACATCTCTCGCTGCGGGGGCTTTGCCGTCTTTCTCGGAACTTCCGCTTCTTGCTTGAGTTCCCTTTGGCCTCGGCCATTCGCCGCCTTCGCCTCGGCGGGTTGTCTACCCTTTGGCAAGGTCTTCTTATTATCTTCCTGGATTTACGCTTTGATAACAAGCTCTTCAAAGGTCATCTCCTTTGTCTTGAGTTTCAAGTAACTCATAAACTCATTCCATGAAGGAGGTAACTTTTCAATCGGCGATGCAACCAAAAACTCGCTCGTTTGGTTTCAGTCCTTCCAAATCCAGGTGATGTAAAATCATTTGGAATTCCTGGACTTGGGACATCACTGTCTTACTGTCCACCATTTGGAATTTTAGAAATTTTCCAACGATGAATTTCTTAGTACCCGCATCTTGTGCATTGTACTTCTTTTGCAGTTTTTCCCACAGCTCTTTGGCAGTGCCAACGGTGCAATAGACCGTGTAGAGAGGGTCTGCCAAGCAGTTCAGTAAATAGTTTTTGCACATGAAATCGCTATGATTCCATGCGTCACAAACCATCTTCATGCCATTAATGACATGGATACCAAGGCCCCCTTCACCCGTTTCATTAGGCGAAGAGTCCATTTCATCTCCAACTTGTGGAGGATCTTCCGTAAGGAACCGGGCCATGCCCATAACTGTTAAGTAAAACAACATCTTTTGAATTCTGATCCCATGAATTTTTCAGGGCGATCATGGTGGTGTGAAGAAGAGGGTGGAGCTCCAGCAGTCGGGAAGGCAGCGGTGTTACTGCCTTGAACAAAGTAGCAAGAAAAAGGCGGCGGTGTTACGCCTTGAGCGAAGAGGCGGTGGCGGGGAAGGCAGCAACGTTGCCTCGAGAGGCAGCAGCAGTAGCAGCAACATCGGTCATATTTCCAGCCATGTTATAGCAGTTGTAATAAACAAATATTGTCTTAAGTTGTTGGCTTACAAAGGATTACAGGAACGGAAATTACAAGTAACTGCTTATGTAAGAATTGAAATTACAATTCAACTAGAAAACTGAAAATTACAATAGAACGACAAAACTGAAATTACAATTTGTTGAAGAAGAAAAACTGGAAACTGTTTTTGCTGAGTCGAGTGTGGCGCTCTGTCCTTAAGAAAATATTGCCCCGTATGTATCCTTTATACGTCCTGGACAATTCGTCTCTCAAGATAAAACAGCAATGGAACAATTGAGCAAAGGAAACTCAAGAGCTACCGTGAAGAATATTGAGTAACGAAATGATGCTTGAAAGTTGTAGGAAGAAAACTATTTTCTGCTTTGTGTATTTTCGTGTATATCAAGTGTGCCTCAACAATGGTGTAAGGGGTGTTTATATAGGTGAGGGAGGAGCAGCAAAACTGCCTCCATAAGTGCCATTATCGGCCAAGTAATGGCCATTATGGAGGTAGTAATGTCACCAAAATAAATGGTGAAGAACACCAACGGATTGGCCATTATAGGAGGAGTAATTCAGCCAAAATAAATGGCTGAATTGAGTGCTGTGGCGTTTCTGCTTTGACCGTCCAAATTCTGACTCCTAGAAACTTCAGGGACCAAATATATCAGAAGGCCCACAGCCCACAGCCCACAGCCCGAGGACCCGAGGACCCGAGGACCCGAATCGGACCGGACGGGCGGGCGGCGGTGACGCGCGTGTGGTCTTTCCTCGAACCGAAGCACATCTAGGTCCTCCCTCCTTTAAACACATGGGATACCCCTTGGGTCCCAAACCCCAAACCAATTTCGAGTCTTATATACACAACAATTCTTTCTTCCTCTACCGATGAGGGAGAATTGATCACACACTACACTTTTCCATGCTTCAAACACCTTACTTCGTGAACCAATATCTCTTTCATTTCTCAATGAAATTTGACGATTCTTGGCCCTACGATTATCTACGTACTTAGTAGATCATGCATGTGTGAAGAACCGGATTCTCCAACATACGTAACACTAGTGTTTAAGCCGTTAAAGTTGGTCGATCGCAACTCCCGCCAAAGGCAAATTTCCAACACAACCTTCAATTTTTGAAGAACTTTCTCCCAACATAAAATGTTTCACCTCAGATTTATCCTACTTCAATGTAATTAATCTGCAATCAACAGTCAAATTAGAGAATACAATGGCTATCATTATTGAGAAAATCAATAACTTCCATTGAATATGTTTCAATATTCAATTATGTGAAGTTATACCATAAATAATTTGAGCTTAACTAGCTCTGCAGTTCCTTCAATCGTGGTTTTCGTAAAAATTAAAAAGATGAGAGGTTAAAGGGGCAACAAATATAATAGCATAAGTTATAATTAATACGTAATAATTCCTCGAAATAATTTCTCTTTCTTTTAACTTTTTCTACTTTGAGCAAACCGTGAGATGACACCTCGAAACATTGAAATAGTAGCTCTTCCCCCTTTTGTTTTTCTCTTTAAAGTATGAGTAAAGAAAATAAGGTTGGTGGCTTAGTGGAGACAAAAAGCTAAAAGTCAGATACTTTTTTCCCTCTTGATTCTAATAAGCCAAGAAAATACGTCATCGATTGTTTCAATTTATATGATAAATTTTTTTTTAGTTAATCTAAAAAGGAATGATATATTTTTTATTTAATAATAATTTAATTTTAAATTTTATATTTTACGCTTAATGAGATGATCTAATACCATATAATTATCTTTGGTTTATTTTAAATCACAAGATTTAAAAGTTTTCTTTTATTTCTTAAACTTCGTGCCCAATTAAATTATATAATATAAATTAGGACGGAGAGAGTTATTAAAATAGAAACGCATGATGAAGGGTGCTATTGGGATCGGTATTTAATTGGGACTTTTAAGTAAGGGTGAGCACGGGTACAGGGTACCCAGATACCCGACCGGAACCGACACTAACAGATAAATTTCGGGTAGATATATTATAATAACGGGTAGGTTTGGGGTAGTAAAATTAGGAACCGATCAATGTCGGGTCCGGTTCCGGTTCTGACACCCGGACCCGGAACCGGAACCGTTACCCGGAACCTATGAAATATTAAATATTTTTACTTTTTTAATTCCAAACCTATCAAGATAACACTTCCCCTACACGAGATGGTCCAAAAGTTAGTGAAGTCCTTGAGGCTTGAGGAGAACTGATATAGTTTTTCACTTTATATTGGTAGATAGTTCTTACTAATTCGTACTTTCATAGGAGCTTGTAAGATTCTTAATAGGAGTTCTTCAGGCACCATCAAACATAACTGTTAAAAGATGATATTCTGTATGTATTATTGCAGAATCCTTTAAAAGCTTCACTGTTAATTATCAAGATAGTTGCTTGGGCAGAGGGTAAGACAATTGCTTATGTAGTGATTGATTAGTATGTTCTGTTGAATGTTAAGCACTGATTGAAGAAAAGAACTGATGCTCAAATTTTAGTTCATTGGTTCGTTGATAAAACTAGAGGGCTGTGAGTTATGTAGAATCTTGTAATATAGTTTGAACTATGAGTGAAATTGCTATTCTCGAGATTCGTATGCTGTGAAGACATCTTAAGAAGTTATTTCTTTACAGGGTACCCGGGAACCTACCCGGAATTGCAGGGTCCAGGTAGGTTCCGGGTAATGATTACTACGGGTAGGTTCCGGGTAGTAAATTTAGGAACCGATCTTTTACTGGGTAGAGTCTGGATAGTTCAAAAAGTTAGGGTACCCGGACCCGCTCACCCCTACTTTTAACATGAAAAAGGAGGTGACGCTTATTTTTAAATTTCAATGTGAAAACGATTGTTTCATTTATTTATGTTCTTCATAGATTTGGCCCTACGCTTGTCTGCCAAGTATTTTCTCTTCTTTTCTTTCTTAAAATCACCTTTCCCCCCTTCTCATTGAAACTTTTGTTGCACTAGTTTAAGTACGTAATGGAGTCGAATCATTTTTCGTCATACATGTATATACATTGAATTAAAATCGATTGT
Source organism: Anisodus tanguticus (assembly GCA_034509755.1). Taxonomy (NCBI): domain Eukaryota; kingdom Viridiplantae; phylum Streptophyta; class Magnoliopsida; order Solanales; family Solanaceae; genus Anisodus; species Anisodus tanguticus. Next base: position 19,500,617 of record CM067544.1, read on the forward strand.
TGAAACTTTTTATTTTGTATGTCGTACAGTGCACGAAAGTATGAAGAGAAAAAAGATTACATTCTATTACACTATAGTTGTTTCATTTTCTTTTGCACCGCCTCCAATGAGGAATTATGGGTTGTTGTCAAAGTATATATTGGAGAACTGTTGAGTGCTTAGATTAGATTTTTCTCTCATAGTGTAATTACCAAAATTCAGGAATTATATAATTTTTAATGACTCTCTCACATAAATATATGAGCCCAATATGTTGCAAAACAAATAAATAGAATGGGGATGACATAAGTGGAATTTATACTAAATCAGATATCTACAAGTAGTTACACATCCTGCTTTCAATATTTTATGCTTTTCAGCTTGACATAAGTGGAATTTCTCGGGTTGAGCCGTTTTAAGAGTATATGTATAAGCATGGCGTCTCAAACATTTTGGGGCTTTATTCTATTTTGTAAAAGTGGACCCTTAATATTACTAATATACGATTACAATAATTATATTGGGCTAAGACCTGCAAATTATGAGCATTTACAGTAAATTCTGGCTAATACTACTTAATAAAAAATGAAAAAAAGAGCCCCTAAAATTTTTCGTTTTTCGAGGGACCTGTGCTGTAGCACAGCTCGCATGGCCCAAAGACGCTCCTGTGTATAAGCAAATCCTATCACAATAGTGTGATGATCATAACGAGCCTTCTTATGCCTAGTGATTAAAGACGATATGTCACGCTCCAAAATCCATCCTGACGCAATAGACATCTGATGTTATCGAACCACACCGAAAGAAACATATAAAGATAATAATTACAAACAATGTCTCATACTTATTAATTAATTCAGATATGCAAATTTAAGTTAAGTCAAAAATTTAGTAGGAATGAGTAAATGATATGAATAATACTAATCTGCAATATCCGACACACATGGTAAATCAGTTAAACAATGTATATTCCCCTGATATACATAGTGTATATCACGGGACTTTGGTCCGTGCGTAGTAGGGTAATTAATGTAGAATCCTTGTATTACTTAGCATTGTACACTTACCATAATTATAAAAGTCTTGTACTACTAGAATAGGATTTTAGGAGTAGAATAGGAATAAGATTCTCATATTATGAAAATATGTAAATTGTATATATAGTCTTTCAATTAATGAAAATAATCAAGGGGATTATTTCTTTCATGGTATCAAGAGACTAGGTCTAACTTGCTTCCGCCTTTGTTCTCCAAATATTGCTCTCGGTTTTTGTGCCATTTCTCGGCCACAACTGCCTCGATTTCCGTCCCCCTTCACCGAAATTCGTGATATTTTTTACCTCCACTCTTTCCATATTTTCCCTCCACTCCCTTTGTTCTTTCGTTATGTCTAAGAACACTTTTCATCCTGCCCTCACAGTTTCTAACATTAAGAACAACATCCCTATTGTTCTTGAGATGGAAAACATCCAATATGCGACGTGTGCAGAATTATTTAAAATTCACGCTATCTCCCATCAAGTCATCCATCACATAATTCCTCCCGCTGCACCTATTCCCGCGGAGGATCCTCAATTATGGATTACTCTTAATGCTACCGTTCTCCGGTGGATTTATTCCACTATTTCGGTTGACCTCTTACAGACGATCATTGAGCCGGACACTACGGCTATGGCTACCTGGAATAGATTGCGTGACATATTCCAAGATAACCAACATTCACGTGTTGTCACACTCGAGCAGGAATTCTCTCAAGTTCGCATGGAAGAATTTCCAAACGTGTCTGCATATTGCAAGAAACTCAAGGAGTTGGCAGACCAACTCCGTAACGTTGGCGCACCTGTGACAAATAATCGTCTGGTTCTACAATTGGTTGCCGGCATTTCTGAGGCCTATAATGGCGTTGGGACATTCCTTCGTCAAAGTAATTCACTTCCCGCTTTTATCAAGCCCGCTCCATGCTTACTTTGAAATAAGCCGGTTTGGCTAAGAAGGCGGCTACCAGTACAAGCCCTGTAGTCATGATGATGTCCTCCTCAAATTCTTCGGGTTTTGTTGATAATTCAGGCCAAAATCGTGCTCATGGTGGCGGCAAAAATAATCGCAAAAACCACGGGGGCAAACGCGGCAGTTTCGGTGGACAAAATTCCGACAGTGGGCCCCGTCCAGTCAACAGTGGGCTACCTTCCTACTGGTCCCAGCTGTGGGCCCCATGTCAGTGGGGCTGTGGCAGTGGGCCGTGGCCCAACAACCCCTATTTTCCAGGTCCTTCCAACGAGCAGTGGGCTGGGCAGGCCCAACAGTGAGGCCTCTTCATCTCGTTTCAGCACTAGGCCGGGGCAGCAGGGTAGACTGCTTGGGCCTCAGCCTACACAAGCATTCTTGATAGTAGGCCCCACACCTACTCACACCGACATTGAGGCCGCTATGCATACACTTAGGTTAACTCAACAAGATCCGAATTGGTACATGGACACCGCCACGACTACACACATGACATCCGATCAAGGTACTCTCTCATCTTATTCCAATTTGAGCAACCCTCGTGGTATAATTATTGGCAATGGTAACTCTATTCCAATTTAGGGTTATGGTCATAAAACTTTGTCTTTCCCCAATCCACCCCTTATCTTAAAAAATACCTTACATGCCCCCAAATTGATTAAAAACTTAGTGTCTATCCGTAAATTCACCACTGACAATTCTGTTTCTGTTGAATTTGATCCTTTTGGTTTCTCTGTGAAGAATTTCAAGACGGGGAGTCCTCTCATGAGGTGTGATAGTAGGGGAGATTTTTATCCTATCACACCCGGTTCCGGTCCATCGAGTCAAGTCTTGCTGTCAGCGTTTGCAACCGTTGCTCCTTCCTTGTGGCATGCTCGCCTTGGTCATCCGGGGTCTTCTATTTTGTCGTTATTAGATAAAAATAATTTATTTTATGTAAGGGTACGCGTAGTACTCCAAATTTTCAGTCTTTCTCTTTAGGAAAAATTGTTAGGTTGCCATTTGTAGACTCAAATTCTCATACTTTAATGTCATTTGATATTATTCATAGCGACTTATGGACGTCTCATGTTCTTAGTTCACTGGGTGATCGGATTATGTTCTCTTTTTGGATGATTATTCTAAATTTTTGTGGACTTTTCTGATAGCAAAGAAATCTCAAATTTTCTCCATCTTCCTAAAATTTAGAGCATTCATTAGAACCCAATACGAACGGGAAATAAAAAATATTCAGTGTGATAATGACAAAGAATATGACAATGGGGCATTTCGGGAATTCTGTGCTAATAATGGGATCAATTTTCATTTTTCTTGTCCTCATACGTCTTCACAAAATGGGAAAGCCGAACGCAAAATTCGTACCATTAATAACATTGTCCGTACTTTATTGATTCATGCTTCCGTACCCCCGTCTTTTTGGCATCATGCTCTACAAATGACTACACATCTCCTAAACATACTTCCTCCAAAGGTTTGACATATTCTTCCCCCTACAAACGCTATATGATAAGACCCCTTCGTATTCTCATCTTAGCGTCTTTGGGTGTTTGTGTTATCCGCTATTTTCGTCCATCATAATTAACAAACTTCAGGCCCGGTCTACTCCGTGTGTATTTTTGAGTTTTCCGTCTAATCACCGTGGTTACAAATGCTTTGATTTATCCTCTAATAAAATCATCATTAGTCGCCATGTCATTTTTGATGAATCCCAATTTCCGTTTGCTAAGGAGAGTAATCCCGTGCCTAGTTCGTATAATTTTTTGGATGATGGTATATCTCCGAACTTATTCACTATTTTTCAGACGTGTCCCGCACCCCAACTCCGCCAGCGGGCCCACTGCCCGCCTGTCCTCCCCAAACAACGTTATTTTCGAATCTGGGTCCAGCAACTGGGCCATCCATTCTACCCAGTTCTAGCCCAGTTTCGCGTACTATTTCTGGGTCCAGTGTTGGCCCAGTTCCAGTGCCTAGCTCCGGCGTCAGTTCCCGATTTAGGCCAGCAGGCCCACTGTCTACTGGCCAGTCCGTCCCAAGTCCCAAAAATTCCCAAAATCCACCCGCCTCTGCCCTGAGTCATAGACCAGTCACTCGTAGTCAACGAGGGATTTTTAAACCAAAAGTACATTTTAATTTACATTCTAATGTGCTTAAATCACCCTTACCCCGTAATCATGTGTCTACATTAAATGATCCGAATTGGAAAATTGCTATGACCGATGAATTTAATGCTCTTATTGATAATAAGACGTGGGAGTTGGTGCCCCGTCCGTCTAGTATTAATATTATTAGGTCTATGTGGATTTTTGCTCATAAGGAAAATTCAGATGGTTCATTTGCCCGACATAAGGCGCGGCTTGTGGGTGATGGTAAGACTCAGCAGGTTAGGGTGGATTGTGGTGAGACGTTTAGTCCGGTGGTCAAGCCGGCTACCATTCGCACTGTGCTTAGCTTAGCTCTTTCGAAAGCATGGCCTATTAATCAGTTAGATGTAAAGAATGCTTTCCTCCATGGTGATCTGAAGGAAACATACTATATGCATCAACCTTTGGGATTTAGAGATCCCAAACATCCTCATCATGTCTGTTTGTTGAAGAAGTCCTTATGTGGGCTTAAGCAGTCTCCACGGGCCTGGTATACGTGGTTTGCTGACTATGTGTCGACTATTGGGTTAACTCACACCAGGTCGGATAATTCCTTCTTCATTTATCGTCGTGGTTCATCATTGGCCTATATTATGTTATATGTGGATGGTATTTTTCTGACTGCCTCTTCCGATGCCTTACGACAATCTATCATGACAATGCTCAGCTCTGAGTTTGCTATGAATGACTTAGGGCCCTTGAGTTATTTTTTGGGGATTGCAGTCACTCGTCATGCAGGTGGGTTATTCTTATCTCAACGGAAGTACGCAACTAAGATCATTGAGAGGGCTAGGATGTCATCCTGTAAGTCCACTTCCACTCTCGTTGATACTAAACTCAAACTGAGTGCTGCGGCTGGCGCACCATACAAGGATCCGACCCGATATCGCAGTCTTGCAGGGCCCTTAAGTATCTTACATTTACGAGACCATATATTACGTATGTTGTACAACATGTGTGTTTGTTTATGCATGATCACAGAGTTGAGCACATGAATACGACCACTGGAATTTTATGGCCTTTTGTGTCAACTTCGTTAATGGTGATGATATGGTAGAAAATCCTTCTACAAACCTCCTATAATAGCCGACTAAGCCTAAAAAGTTGCGAACCTCTGATGGAGTCGTGGGCTTCGGCCAATTCTTCACCGCTTCAATCTTCTGAGTGTCAACTCTTATACCCTTATCTGACACTATATGACCAAGGAAAGCCACTGAATTCAACCAAAACTCACACTTGGAGAGCTTAGCATACAACTTATGATCCCGGAGCGTCTGTAGTACTACCCGCAAATGATCCACATGCTCCGCCTCCGAGTGAGAGTAAACTAGAATATCATCTATAAATACTATCACAAATACATTCAGAAATGGGCGAAACATGTTGTTCATTAGGTCTATAAATGCTGTCGGCGCATTTGTGAGTCCAAATGACATTACTAAGAACTCGAAGTGCCCATACCTTGTTCTGAAAGCCGTTTTCGAAATGTCCTTCTCTTTGACACTTAGCTTATGGTACCCCAACCATCGGTCGATCTTTGAGAAACATTTTGCACCTTGTAACTGGTCAAACAAGTCGTCAATTCGGGGAAGAGGGTACTTGTTTTTAATAGTGACTTTATTCAGCTGCCGATAGTCAATACACATCCATAACGACTATCTTTCTTTAGTACAAACAATACCGGCGCACCCCAATGAGTTATGTTGGGCCTAATAAAGCCTTTCTCAAGCAGATCTTTTAATTGTTCCTTTAATTCTTTCAATTCAGCTGGAGCCATTCTATAAGGAAGAATAGATATCGGCTGAGTGTTTGGCAACACGTCTATACCGAACTCAATATCCCTCTCGGGATGAAGGCCTGGAAGTTCATCTGGAAATACATTTTGAAAATCATTAACCAATGGAATTGATTGAGAAGTAGGTGGTTCGGCATCGACATCTCTAGCCCGAACAAGATGGTATATACTACCTTTGGAGATCATCTTCCTTGCCTTAAGGTATGAAATAAACCTACATTTTGGCATCGCCCTTCCATTCAAGGACTGGCAACCAACATTTCTAATTCCACCAAATTTGCCAAGGTCTGATGGCTACAAACTAATACTGCACAATTCCGATAGACCCATCTAGCAACTACCAACTCACCAACTGGTCTAGATACCACGAATGGATCTCTTACCAACTCAGGCTCCATACCAAATTTACAGGAAATGAAAGGGGTGATATATGATAGATTGGAGCCTGGATCTAACAACGCATATACATTATGTGAAAAGGCTGATAATATACCTGTAATAACATCAGGTGAGGACTTCTAATCCTGTCGACCCATCAACGCGTAGATGTGGTTCTGGCTACCACCGAAGTTAGTTGCTCCACCTCTACCTTTGCCTCAATCAGATAATGTCTGATGACTTTGCCCTGACGGCCATACTGATTGTGATGAAGATGTTGCAGATCCGACCGGCTGGGCCCTAACACCCCCGTCTCTTGTCGGGCATTCTCGCATAATATGACCAGGTTGACCACAAGAATAACACCTATATGATCCTTGTTGACACGATCCCGGATGGACCTTACCACACTGCTTGCATCGAGCCAACAACAACCTCATCAGATTAGAATCCCCTCTATAATAAGACCCTGATGCTCGTGAACTCTGGCCTGGTCCCGATTGAACATACTGATCAACCCTCTACCTTGAGAATGGTAATGATGCACTAGCTGTCGGGTAGGATAGGCATCCATAAAGTTGTGGCCTGGGCCCATCTCTGAACTCCCCTACGTCACGTATGAATCGAGTCCTCTTATGCTGGCCCTTATCACGCTCTCGATCTATCCGTTGGTGTTTCTTACGATCCTCCAGATTCTGTGCATAAGCCTGAATGCGAGAAATATCCATATTCGGATTCAAAGAAGCCATAGTACACTTGTTGACCAAGTGTGGCCCTAGGCCAGTAACAAAGCTATGTACCCGGTCACACATCTCAGCTATAATCGCAGGAGCATATCTGGCCAATGAATTAAACTGTAAGCTATATTCTCGAACACTCATATTATAGTGCTCAAGACGTAGAAATCTATCCTGCCTGGCCCGTCGAAGTCTGACCGACAAAAAAAGCTGTAAGAAGGCCTCTGAAACTCTCTCCATCCTGCTGGTGGAGCACTAGGTCCCCTAGAATGCTCCCATGTCTCATACCAGGTCACCGCGACATCCCGCATTCTATAAGAAGCAAACTTTACCGACTCAGCATCGACAGCCCCACTACGCTCCTCTATAGGTGACGGACTGGGAGAGTCATACGAAGCAGTCACACTGTGGGTCTCACTCTGGCCCTCGCTAGCGGGTGGCACTTAGCTAGTACCTTTGCCTGCAGTCGTATTCAACGTCCTCATACTCTAGAACTTCTTCCTTGTTGTAGGCATTACTGAAATCATAAACACGAGACAAATTAGGTGTAGAATGCTTATAACTCACTTCTATAGCACGATTCTAGATCAAGAAAGAAAGTAATCAACTAAATGCCATGTAGCCTCCTGTCTATAAGTATGGTGCACAACACACCCATAAACAAGACTCTACTAGACACGACGTGTAGACTCCCTAGAACAGACCTGCTATGATACCAAGTTTGTCACGACCCAACCAGAGGGCCGTAACGGGCACCCGAACCTCACCTGCCGAGTACCACTAATTATACGATTAACATCTAAATATGATTAGCCATAGGCCCCAAGGGCCGTCACACAGTACCATGCTGACACATAGAAATTATAAACTAGAAAAAAGCTATGTAAAATCTTACAACAGAAGGACCCAACCCATGCATATATACATACTAAGGCCGACAAGGCCATACCTGACTGCTATACACAAGACACTATCTACAAGCCTCTAAAAGAGTACGCAACATCATAAGGTCGGGCCGGGGCCCTGCCATACCCATATGTACATGCAAAAAAAATATCGTACCGAGATTAGACCGACACTCCTAAAAAAGGGGAGTGCTCCAATATCCGCTGAGTCAACAACCTACTAATGCGGATCGTCGCCTTGCCTACGTAAACCTGCGGGCATGAAACGCAGCGTCCCCAAACAAAAGGGACATCAGTACGACTGATGTACCGAGTATGTCAGACATGAAAAATAGCATAACAAAGACATAAAAGTAAACCGAGACAAGAAACAACCAACCACTAGTGAATGCCTCTGAGGGCCATAATATGCATAAGTACTATGTCTGTGTAAATGCCTCTGAGGGCTATAATATGCCTAAATGCCATGCACAATGCGGTCATGCATATACATCTACGTAAACAACGTCATCAAGCCTCTATGGGCATCCCATCATCTCATATCGACCTTTGTGGGCATAATCATTTTCCTGATTAATGCAACGGTTTACAGAAAAGGAGAAAAAACATTAGACAAAAGGAGAAAAACAACCGTTGCAATTGAGGAATTAATGCAACGATTTACAAAATAATTGTTGCAATAAATCATCTATTGCGACGACAGCACAACTGTTGCTGACAACCATAGCAATAGACCATCTATGGCAACAATTGTATAACCGTTGCAATATAATCGTTAAAATATAACCGTTGAGATTGACCATCTATTGCAACAGTTGTATAACCGTTGCAACATAACCATTGCCATGGGCAAGATTTCTAGTAGTATAAGAATTGATTCACTATGACGTTTCATTGATCACCTAGAAGGCATGTTTCTCATGTTATGGTTTTCATGACTACCAATATACTATCAATTTCCGTTCAACAAAAACAACAACAAGATCACAACTATATACTCCATAATCCTTGCTACCACACCTTACAATTCTAGTCACGAACATCTCCAAATTCAACCAAGAACAATTCAAGAATTACTACAAGAAAAACGGTCAATAGCGAAGGAAAATATGGTCCTTCAAAGTGGGTCTCTGGTCTCTAAAGATAAATAACGACCATAAAAACCTAGTCGCCGACCGTCGCAAATAGCCTCCGCCGCTAAAGGCAATTAACGACAGAAAAAGTGACATGGTTCTTAATGATCTTTGGCGGCCAGAATTATTCTGGTATCTAAATCCCTTTTAAGGACCAGAAATATGGTCTCTAATTGATGGCGTTAAGACATAGTATCTGGTCCCTAAACACTTTTAGGGACAAATATTCAGTTCCCTAATGAAAATTGTAGAATCAATATTTCTGGTGCCGCGAACATTTAAGGACGAGTAATATGGTCGTTAAAGATACTTATGACCTGGTCCCTGTAAATCGTTGTCCAAAAATATTCTCTTAATCAATTAATTCTACAGATCATCATATTCAATTTGCAACTAAACAATCAGATTATAAATGGATAATATAATGATGAACCTGCGCCTTTGATAACATATATAGAGAAATTAATTACAAAAAAGGATCAACATCAGCTATTGGCCCTGTACAAGCATAGCATAACGTAATAGTCACAATATTACGTACATATTCCCTTAGCAGAAAACATATATAGCTAGTATCCCTAGCCTATAATATAAAATTTGTTCAACATTAGCAAAATGATAGTCAAACAGTTGTACGCCCTCAAAAACTTGCTTCATGTAAAATTCCAGTATCCAAAAACATGCAAAAGTATCAAGAGATTTTCTTTAGAAAAAGTATAAAAATCAACAAGATAGTTGGTTAAATAATTTTCTGTAACTTCACTCTTAACAATAATTTATGAGTTATGACAAGAACAAGCCCTACTCAGTAAGCGTGAAATGGAAAATGAAGTCCAGCTCAAGTATTTAACCCCATAATTGACCTTTCACATGATTTAGAGAATAAGGAATCAGGAAAAAGGATAAAACTTGATCTCAGAATTTTTTCCACCAGTATTGCAGATAATACAAGTCCAATTACAGAAGTGTCGACATTGGAAATGGTCCATGAATTCTTTTATCTAAGGACTTCTGAGATTGGAAATGGTCCATAGTGATGCAACATTGTCTAATATAAAAGGCTCATTTGTTTTAAAAATTCGCCCCCAATTAACACTTACCAAGCTCCTTTTTTAATCGTCATAACCTTCGGAGGTATACAAAAATTAGATTTAAAAGAAAAGGATAACAAAAGTGTCTAACATAAATTATCCATATTCAACTAATGCACACAAGAGACAATAATATCCATTTTAGCTTACCAAAATTTTAGTTCATAAACCACATTGTAGATGGAAACTGAACTAAATGAGCCATCACACTGATTATCAAGTTCCTTTCTTTTATAACCCGTTTAAATACTACAACAATCTTTCTGACAGCAGCAACGATAACAGAGAAAAGTTTTTTTAAAAAAAGGTACAGTTACAGCAGCGATCTAAGATTAGAGAAAGACAGAAGAGAAACAATTTTTTTTTATTGCAGCAGCTATGAAATCTGCAGCAAACAGTGAAGAAGAGCAGCTCGAAATTCACCAAACTCTTTCGTGTACAAAACACAAAATTTAAAATGAACACTTAATGGCAGATCACTTGAACATCCACACCATAGTCTTATGAACATACTAAAAAGGGCAGCCCGGTGCACTAAGCTCCTGCTATGCGCGAGGTCCGGGAAAGTGCCGGACCACAAGGGTGTATTGTATGCAGTCTTATGAACATACTAATTAAAAGATAAACAGAAAAAGAAGAAAGTAGACTAGACAAGACTTAAAGTTCCAGTTAGCCTATTTTTCATCATCAATATTTGAAAACATAACTAAATAAGACTTAAAGTTTCAGTTTACAAGCACAACCAATCTCAGCAAACAAACAAACAACATACCCAGTGTGTATGGGGAGGGTAAGATATACGCAGACCTTACCTCTACCTTTGCAGGATGGAGAGGTTGTTTCCGATAGACCCTAGACTCAAGAGGAACGTAGTCAATGCAGGAAAAATAAGATAGCAAAAAAATCAAGAGATAAAGCAAATGGCGCAACATAATAATACCCACATAAATATATTGATCTACGCGATACCAAATCAATACAACTAAGAAAAGGAGATGGGAGGCTAGCCCCCCACCTTTTGCACACACATCGCGACAAATTCAAACACCTACTAACCTTCTATCCTAATCCTTGACCTCCAAGTCTTCCTATCTAAGGTCATGTCCTCAGTCAACTGGAGCTGAGCCATATCCTGTCTAATCACCTCCCCCAATTCTTTTTCGGCCTAGCTCTACCTCTCCTACCTCCTGTGACCGCCAATCTCTCACACCTCCAAACTGGTGCATCATCACCCCTCCTCTTCATATGCCCGAACCATTTCAATCTCGCTTCCCTCATCTTGTCCTCCACGGAAGGCACTCCGACCTTCTCCCGTATATTGACATTTCTAATCATATCTCTCTTAGTATGACCACACATCCATCTCAACATCCGCATCTCCGTTACCTTCATCTTCTGAATGTGAACGCTCTTGACTGGCCATCACTCTGCCCCATACAACAATGCTGGTCTAACCACTACTCTGTAGAACTTACCTTTCAGCCTAGACGCCACCTTCTTATCGCAAAGCACCGCGAGCCTCCATTTCATCCACTATGCTCTAATACGGTGGGCGACATAATTGTCAATCTCCCCATTTCCTTGGATAGTAGACCCAAGATACTTAAAACTCTCTCTTTTGAGTATAACTTGTGCTTCAATCTTCACTTCCACATCTATCTCTTGCGTCATGTCACTGAACTTGCATTCTATGTACTCCATCTTAGTTCTGCTCAACCTAAAACCCTTTGGACTCTAAGGTCATTCTTCAAACTTCCAACCTATCGTTAACGCCACTACGCATCTCTTCAATCAAAACTATGTCATCTGCAAATAATATACACCATGGCACTTCCTCCTGAATATGTTGTGTCAATTCATCCATCACTAAGAGAAATAGAAATGGGCTAAGGACTGATCTCTGGTGCAACCCCATCACGACCGGAAAGTGTTCTGAATCACCTCCCACTATCCTAACCCGGGTCTTGGCACCCCCATACATGTCCTTGATTGCCCTGATGTAGACCACATGCACACCTTTAGACTCCAAGCATCTCCCGAGAGACTTTATCATATGCCTTCTTCAGGTCAATAAACATCATGTGTAAGTCTCTCTTCTTGTCTCTATACTGCTCCACCAATCTCCTTACAAAATGAATAACTTCTGTAGTTTATCGACTCGGCATGAATCCGAATTGGTTTTCGGATATCGACACATCCCTTCTCAACATCTTGATAAAAAAACAAAATTGGAATTTGAAGGCGAGCGTAAGCTAAACTCTTCTTAGGCTACAATGAAATGATATACGTTCATGGAGAAGCTAGTATAACGAGGTTTAGAAGCCATAAGTTGAGCACAATACTAGCTTTTTATAAGTTCAATTTATCTTTCTTAACAAAAGAAGTTAAGATCAGGATCATCAACTTATATATGCCTATAAACAGAAAATGCAACATCAACCGATATATGAAAGACATCCATTACATGTTGCTTGCACAGGTCATTGACCATTCTTAGACTCCTACTATAATAGACATTGGACAGTATATTAATTATGCATATAAATTTATGACTACAATCATGGCAAGCAGGAGTAGCTAAAGCTCAAGCATCCAGAGAATTCAGTTCTAATAATATAAAATACTGCTATAAAGTCTAGAAAACGAAGGACTACCTGAGAAAGAAAAAGCTTAAACTGAAGTTTCTAGAGTAAAGGAGCTGAATTAGAGCACCTAATGGGTCAAAAAAGTTCAACCATTCATCAATTTATAAGAAAAATCAGAACATATAAAGCCAAAAATATATTTAACACACCACATATCCTTAGCCTTTCAATCAAGTCTCCAAAAAACTTTTAAAATGCAAACCCACATAAGAAACCTCACAATAAACCCTTGAAGACATCTTTCAGCCCTCGCACAACAACAATCAAGATTGCAAATAAACAAAGAAATTCTATTGCAGAACCTTGGGTCAGAAAGAAAGAAAAGAAACTGAAGGCGAAGAATTTCTTTTCATCGAAAAAAGTATGAAAGACATGAATGAATCAGATAAATAAAATAAGAAGCAGGAATTAACTCTTGATGTTACCTGATAATGCAGTGGAGATTAAAATCTGATGGTAGCCTCTGCAAGTCAGAAAGATTTGAGGAAAAGCACAAATTAGTAATAAAAAACATAACCACACTTTATTTGAGAGTTAAATAAAATCAATTTCCTACAGCAGTTCACAAGTAATAAAAGCAAAAAATTAGAATTTAGAGAAGTTTTTCTCAAACTTGACTAAGGCATGACAAAAGAGAGATCTAAAGTCTATGTTTATATTTATGCTGAAACACACTATTACATCATCAATTAAAAGAACATAATGAAAGCTAGTTTACCTTCACAACCAAGAAATGATATAAACAAATTTACGACAGTATTCAAACCATTAGAGATATAAATACTTGCGAAATTTTAATAAAAAAAATCATAGGAACCCCATCAACAAAAAATGTCAAACGCCAGATATAAACGGCAGAAAGTTTACCAAAAAGAAGTAGACTCCAGCAGCTATCAATCAAGCGGCAAGGAACAGAAGAAATTTTAACTCTCAAATTGATTTTAGTTGGGTTTAGGTCTTTAGGGATTTTGCCGAGAGATAGAAGGAAAATTTTCGTTTCACACCATTAGCTGAAATTTGTGATTTTAGCTGGGTTTAGGGATTTTGGCGAGAGAGATAAGGAATTTTTTCGTTTTGGCGCCTTTAGGTGAGATTTTTAGAGCGATCCGCGTTGAAATTTTATTATTAGCGACTGGGTCTTTATGCCCTTTTTTCCCTTAAAAAATAAAAATCTTGCTTCTCTAAGTGTACAATTAGGGACCATAGTTTGTATTCGTCGCTAAATATTGGTCACTAATAACCCTTTTGCTTGTAGTGAATTATAATCACTCTATCATGGAATTTATCTTAACTATCACAAGTTCTCTTCATCGACACAACCAACTAAACCTAAAAGAAGTTAAAAACCATCAAGGAACAGTAAAATCTTACCTCCACACAACCAAGATGATTTACACCACAAGCCTTACTCCAAGCTTCAAGAGGATATTCAACTCTACCTTGCTACTACAGAGATTTTGGAGGTGTTATAGATCATTTAAGGGAGATATCACCTCAAACAAGTATGGAAATGTTCTTTGATGATGGAAGAACCCTAGGAGAGTATTTGGGAGAGTTTGAGATGTCTTGGAGTAAAAAATGAAATGAGGGAAAGGGCTGGCTCGGATTAATCTTAAATAGGCCACCTCCATCGCCTCTCATTTGTGGCTGGATCTGTGTCACAAATCCCCATATGTGGCTGTATATCCCACCATAGATGGTGGTAGTGAGATGAGAAATGAGGGCCTTGATCCATGGCCTGATTCGCGAGGCGGATTGACTCCCACGACGCAAGTCGCTTAGCGTATCGTCCAACATTCGTCAAACTTTGTCGAGATATGATTCATTTAATCCAATTGACTTTTAACCTTCTTAACATTCATTTAAGTCATAGGTGACCCTTGAGAACGGTCTCGGGTTACCGAAACTCAAATCGATTAACTATACTCTCGATCGCGCATGGAACTATAGGGTGTAACACTGGCCTTCCGGATTCCTTATTTTGACTTGAGTTTCTGTGGTTAAGGGCTTCATGAGATCAATTTAAACTCTCATTTTAGCGTGGTTAGTATTGTCTTCGATTGTGTATCCTTATCCATAACTGTTGGCGCACCAATTGGTCCAATGATTCTGCACAATCCTGCCCATTATTGGCAAATTCATCCACACTGGAGATAGGGTTGTTTCAATGTTGGGTTTGAAAACTGTGGTCCACCTTTGGCTTTTAATGCTATTGTCTCGCTTAGTTGAATGAAGTTATAGAACGCAATGGTATTAGAGTCCTCCTCCTTGTCCACATCAATAAACACATGTTTGTTATCTTTTGCCCCACTTTCACATGTCCCTTGGTAGGCACAATTTTGGCAAAATAAGCCTTAATTTTGTCGATTTGAGGCCAACTTTGAGCAAATTTGCCTATAATTGTCCACCTGCAAGTATCAACGATGAGGCTTTGATCATCTTTCATGAACACTATACTGGTTTTCCATTGATAAGTTCATGTTGCCTTGGGTTGAATTTGATTCTTTCTTTGGTTGTGGTTTGAGTTCTCAAATTCAGAGCTCCCGCAAACAAAATTGATCAGGGGAGATTGTTCCCTGTTCTAGATTTGTGTTCTTGTTAGCTGGGGTATTTTTTGTAAATGGGGAAATTGGCGGGATCTGATTTTGACATGATGTTCTATTGATTTATTGTTATTGATTTATTATTTTGCTCTTAGATGAGGATCTATTGGTTACAGTCTTCCTACCTTACAAGGTAGGGATAAGATTTGCATACAACATATCCTTCCCATTTTGTGAAGATGTATAAAGACAAGAAAACGAAAATTTATCCGATTATTAGCACAGAATTCCCGAAACATCCCATTGTCATATTCTTTGCCATTATCACACTGAATATTTTTGATTTCACGGTCGAATTGGATTCTGATGAATGCTCTAAATTTTAGGAAGATGAAAAAAACTTGAGATTTCTTCGCTATTGGAAACGTCCATAGAAATTTAGAATAATCATCCAGAAAGAGAACATAATACCGATGACCCACAAAACTAGGAACAGGAGACGTCCATAAGTCGCTATGAATAATATCAAATGTCATTAAAGTATGAGATTTTGAGTCTACAAACGGCAACTTAATAATTTTTCCTAAAGAACAAAAGTGACAAATTGGAGTACGACTCGTACCCTTACATGAAATAAAAGTATTTTTATCTAAAGCTGACAAAATAGAGGATCCCGGATGACCAAGACGAGCATGCCATAAAGAAGGAGAAATGACTGCAAAGACTGATGGCAGGGCTTGACTCGATGGAACGGAACTGGGTGTGATAGGATAAAGATCTCCACTACTATCACACCTCATTAGAGGACTCCCCGTCTTGAAATCCTTCACAGAGAAACCAAATGGATCAAATTCAATAGAACCAGAATTGTCAGTAGTAAATTTAAGGACATAGACTAAGTTTTTAATTAATTTGGGGGCGTGTAGGGTATTTTTCAAGATAAGAGGTGGATGAAGGGGAGATAATATTTTATGACCATAACGACGAATTGGAACAGAATTACCATTATCAATAATTATTCCGCGAGGGTTGCTCAAACTGGAATAAGATGAGAGAGTACCTGAGTCGGATGTCATGTGGGTAGTGACACCGGTGTCGATATACCAATTTGGGTGCGGTTGAGTCAAACCAAGTGTGTGCATCGCGGCCTCGATATCGGTCTGAGTGGGGCCTGCTGCGTGGTGAGCTTGCGGAGGCCGGGGCTCAAGAATTCTAGAACTGGGTTGTCCTGGGCCGTAGCTGCTGGAACTGGAATTACTGGGCCAGTGGGCAGTGGGTCATCGAGGCTGCTGGGAAGCCCACTGGCTAGATGCTGGAAACTGCTGTGGAAGTGAGTCGTAGGGCCACTGTCCACTGGTCCAAGCCCATGGCCCAGAGGCCCAAGGCTGATACCAGGGGGTCGGTGGTCCAATGTAACCGGGATGTGGTCCACTGCCATTGTTTTGGCCACCGTGACTACTGCCTGTGCCGCCGCGTTTGCCCCCGCAATTTTTTCCATTATTTTTCTGGCCATTCTTGCTGCCCCTGTGAGATTGGTTTTGGTTCGAATTGTTACCAAAATTTTGAGGACTAGTGGAGGAAGTCATCATGACCACGGGACTAGCATTAGTAGCCGCTTTTTAGCCAAATCGGCTTCTTCCAAGGTAAGCATGGATCGGGCTTGATAGAACTTTGGAAAAGGATTACTTTGACGAAGGAGAGTTCCAACGCCACTATAGGCCTCAGATAGGACAACAACCATCTGTAAAACAAGACGATCTTCACTAACTGGTGCACCAACGTTGCGGAGTTGGTCCGCCAATTCCTTCAACCTTTCGCAATATGCTGAAACATTCGGAAAATTTTCCATGTTGACGTGGGAAAAATCCTGTTCAAGAGTAACAACTCTGGAATTTTGATTATCCTGGAATATGTCACGCAGTCTATCCTATGCAGCCATCGCTGTAGCGTCTGGCTCAATAATCGTCTGCAATATGTCGGTAGAGATAGTAGAATAAATCCACTGAAGGACGGTGGCATCAAGTGTTGTCCATAACTTAGGATCATCCCCGCGTTTAGGCACCTCCGTATCATCAAGAGCCGCGGGGATTATGTAATGGATGACTTGATGCGAACGAGCGTGAATTTTGAACAACTCGACCCACGTCGCGTATTGGACGTTTTCTATTTCAAGAATTAGAGGGATATGATTCTTGACGTTAGAAACAACAAGGGCAGGGTGAAACATGTTTTTTGACGTAGACATAACGAAAGAACAATAGGTGATAGAGGGATTTGGAAGAGAGATTTGGAAGAGAGATTTGGAGAGCGGAAGAATAAATGGCAAACCCGAGGAGGGGGGGGTCGGTCTTGGCCGAGAAGAACAACAAGAATTTGAGAGAAATTTTTGTTTGACCTAGACTTTTGATACCATGAAAGAAATAATCCTTTGATTATTTTCATTAATTGAAAGGTATATATACAAGTTACATATTTTCATAATAGGAGAATCCTATTCCTATTCTACTTCTAAAACCTTATTCTACCATAATTCTAACTATACAATTATGGTAAGTGTACAAGATTAATTAAGGTAACATTTACACTATAATATTATAACAATATACATACCAAATATACACCAACCCGTGATGGGCCAACTCGAGATGGGCTTGCTGCCTTTCCGTGTTGGGTTGTTTACCGAGAGCATCCGTGACATACACTTATGTATATCAAGTGTATATCACATATATATACCTTTGTTTAACACTTCCAAACCTCATTTTGTGTGATTACACTGGATATGTTGTTGTTGGGAAAATTGGTGGGATCAAGTGGGTCTTGGGGGAGGGACCAAAGAGATCAATGGTGAAGCTCATGAGTGAGCTTCGACAAAACTAGCCGCTATCGGCAAGAAAGTGACCATTATTGAGCGGAAAAGTGAAAGAGAGGGAGGAGAGAGGTATACCTTTCGTTTTAATAGTAAACAAAGCAGTTCGTTGATCTTACTCTCTATTTTACTAAACACTTTATCATTCACTTTTTAACTAGTTTTACATCAAATCTTCTAAAACAACCAGAGATGTCACCTATTTTACAAACAACAACTATGTATTAGTTAGGTGACTTCGTTTCCTTATGGTTTCTAATGAAACCCCAAAATTTTCTCGAGTTGACTCGGTAATTTTCTTTAAGCTTGACACAATTTCCTTCGATCTTAAGGCCAGATCCTTGATTTTAGCACCTTTTAACTCACCTAATTGTGTAAAAATATATATGAAAAACAGATCCGGTTCTGTTGGTTATGGATGCAGATACAATTGGTAATTATTATCTATCGTTATTGTTGTTGGTGGTGCGCTGTGTTAGGATTTGAATCTCAAATATTATCTAATCAGAAAACAGTAAATAAGCGAAGAACAAATAATACACACAGATTTATAGTGGTCACCATCAATGCGAGAGCTACATCCACTTTACCGCTGCAGATTTTACTATAATCAAATAGGGAGTTTGAGTTTACAATTCTCTCTTTCTCTCTTACTCGATCTCTAAGAAAGTAAAAACGGCGCCCTAGTCTATATATAGCGAAAACTAGGGCGAACATAATACAAGCCTAAAATTTTCAAAATACCCTCCACTAAATAACATTACATTTAATAGGGTC
Organism: Anisodus tanguticus; assembly: GCA_034509755.1. NCBI lineage: Eukaryota > Viridiplantae > Streptophyta > Magnoliopsida > Solanales > Solanaceae > Anisodus > Anisodus tanguticus. The sequence continues at coordinate 19,519,613 of CM067544.1, forward strand.
TTCATAGTGTTGGGGTGAATTAGGCTCCACAACTCAACACGGTGTTGTTCTGTTTCCAAATCCATAATTTTGGGGTTCAACTGTCGCCATCACAATGGAACAATAACTAACAAATCAAATTAAAATCGATAAATCTCTTGGTTACGGAGAATATGGCTCTGACATCATCTTATTAGAAGAAAACTTCATGGCATATTGTAAAGGATCACTCAAGTTTACAGAGAATGAGAAGATTGTTATTCATTGGAAATGAAAATGAGAGCTCAACTTGTAAGCTGTGTGTAACAACATTGTTAAACAAAGCAATATACATGTGATATACACCCAATATACAAAAGTGTATATCACAGGCACATCATCTCGACAGTGGGCTTCAGCCCACCTTCTTGGCCTTCAGCCCACCATCTCGGCAGTGTGTATCAGCCCATCACGGGCAGAATTACATATAGTATATTAGGAATGTATATTGAGGTAATATTGTAGTGTAAAGGTTATCTTAATTAGTCTTATACACTTACCATAATTGTATAGTTAGAATTATGGTAGAATAAGGTTTTAGGAGTAGAATAGGAATAGGATTCTCCTATTATTGAAAATATGTAACTTGTATAAATACCTTTCAATTAATGAAAATAATCAAGGGGATTATTTCTTTCATGGTATCAAGAGACTAGGTCTAACAAAAATTTTCCTCTCCCAAATTTTGTCCTTTTCGACCGAAACCCCCCCTCGGGTTTCTCTACCAAACTTCGTCTTTCGCTCTCAAAATCTCTCTTACTATTCCCAAATTTCTCCTCCTTCGTTGTTCTTTCAATATGTCTAAGAACATTTTTCATCCTGCCCTCATGGTTTCTAACTTCAAGAACAGTATCCCTATTGTGCTTGAGATGGAAAACGTCCAATATGCGACGTGGACAGAATTGTTTAAAATTCACGCTAACTCCTATCAAGTTATCCATCACATAATTCCTCCCGCTACACCTATTCCCGCGGAGGTTCCTCAGTTATGGATTACTCTTGATGCTACCATTCTCCAGTGGATCTATTCTACTATTTCGGTTGACCTCTTACAGACGATTATTGAGTCGGATACCACGGCTATGGCTACCTGGAATAGATTGCGTGACATATTCCAAGATAACCAACATTCACGTGTTGTCACACTCGAGCAGGAATTCTCTCAAGTTCGCATGGAAGAATTTGCAAACGTATCTACATATTGCAAGAAACTCAAGGAGTTGGCGGACCAACTCTGTAACGTTGGCGCACCTGTAAAAAATAATCGTTTGGTTTTACAACTGGTTGTCGGTCTTTCTGAGGCCTATAATGGCGTTGGGACTCTCCTTCGTCAAAGCAACCCACTTCCCGCTTTTTATTAAGCCTGTTCCATGCTTACGTTGGAAGAAGCCGGTTTGGCTAAAAAGGCGGCTACCGGAGCAAGCCCGTCGTCCTAATGACGTCCTCCACAAATTCTTCAGATTTTGTTGATAATTCGAGCCAAAACCATACTCATGGTGGCGACAAAAATAATCGTAAGAATAATATCAAAAACCGCGGGGGCAAACGCGGCGGTTCCGGTGGTGGTTCGGCAGTTCGACAGTGGGCCCCATCCAATCAACAATGGGCCTCCTCCTTACTGGACCCAACAGTGGGGCCCATGGCAGTGGGGCTGGGGCAATGGGCCGTGGGCCAGCAGCCCCTATTTTCCAGCAGCGTCTTCGGCGCCCGGTGGGGCAGGGATCCACTTTTAGGCCCAACAACCAGCAGTCACGGCCCACTGCCCACTGGTCCAGTAATTCCAGCAGTTACGGACAGCCCAGTTCTGGAATTCTTGGGCCCCGGCCTCCGCAAGCTCACCACGTAGCAGGCCCCACTCAGACAGATATCGAAGCCGCGATACACACACTTGGGTTGACGCAACCGGATCCAAATTGGTACATGGACACCGGCGCAACGACACACATGACCTCTGATCAAGGTACTCTCTCGTCTTATGCCAATTTGAGCAACCCTCGTGGTATAATTGTCGGTAATGGTAACTCTATTCCAATTAAGGGTTATGGTCATAAACTCTATCTCCCCCCAATCCTCCCCTTATCTTGAAAAATACTTTACATGCCCCAAAATTGATTTAAAAACTTAGTGTTTGTCCGAAAATTCACCACTGACAATTCCGTTTCTGTTGAATTTGATCCTTTTGGTTTCTCTGTGAAGGATTTCAAGACGGGGAGTCCTCCCATGAGGTGTGATAGTATGGGAGATATTTATCCTATCACGCCCAATTTCAGTCCATCGAGTCAAGCCTTGCCATCAGCCTTTGCCGCCATCTCTCCTTCCTTGTGGCATGCTCGCCTTGATCATTCGGGATCCTCTATTTTGTCTGTTTTAGATAAAAATAGTTTTATTTCTTGTAAGAGTATATAACTGTATATCACGGGCACATGATCTCGACAGTGGGCTTCGGCCCACCTTCTCGGCCTTCAGCCCACCATCTCGGCAGTGTGTATCAGCCCATCACGGGCAGGATTACATATAGTATATTAGGAATGTATATTGAGGTAATATTGTAGTGTAAATGTTACCTTAATTAGTCTTATACACTTACCATAATTGTATAGTTAGAATTATGGTGGAATAAGGTTTTAGGAGTAGAATAGGAATATGATTATCTTATTATGGAAAATATGTAACTTGTATATATACCTTTCAATTAATGAAAATAATCAAGGGGATTATTTCTTCCAAATATTTATACTACTATTAACTACTGTAACTAACTCCTAACTTGATCCATGTTAAGTAACTAACTATAAGCTAGCTGACACTAGTTAAATAGCTAACCATACCTAAGTAACAGTTGTGCATACATTTACTTCTTTGCACATAAACTGGGATGAAGAGAATATTTATAAATATTTAAATTATAATATTTTCAAATAAATGTTTGGACATTCATTTTGCTGGGCATCTACTTGGAATAAAAAATTTGAGGTTGAAATATTGGTTTAGGTAATATTTCAAGTAAATGAAATCATGGTTTTCATGTCGTTACGCATTTTCAAGTTTTACAAACTCTGTTGTTAAAATGAAATTCATGTTTAAATACAAGCCTTCACATGTTTTTTTTTTTAATAAAGAATTAGTTTTAAAGAGTCAGTCCCATTAAAGTCTTTACGGAATTTAAATAAAGTACGTAAGGAAGGGTAATTCCAAAAAAATAGTCTAATTCACGTGAATCCCAGACTTTCAACTTTCAACCGGTCTTTTTTCCCCTATAAATTAATTCAACCAAATATTGTCTAAAAGAGGAGATATGGTAGGAAATTGATTACTTGAGTGATTTCATTCCAATGGTAAAATATATATACAAATGTATAATGCTAGTCTTAAGCAAGACTTATCTAATTAGCCTAAAATATAAGATACTAATTTACAATCATCTTAAATTAAAGATATTACAATATTCATCATATGCATGATTAATGGTGATTAGAGATAATTATGGGTTCTAACAATCCCCCGCAGTCTTAGCGGGAGTTTCTCGTATACTGAGACTATCCCTGAAATCATCAAAGAGTACGCGCGGAAGACCTTTTGTAAAGATGTCTACAATCTGATAGCAGGACGGTACATGGAGAACACTTACTTGTCCACGTGCAACCTTTTCTTGGACAAATAATTTATCCATTTCAATGTGTTTTGTGCGTTGATGCTGAACAGGATTACCGGATAAGTATATCGCACTCACATTATCACAATAGACTACGGTTGCCTTGTCAATCAGACAATGTAGCTCTAACAGAAGATTACGAAGCCAACATGATTCAACAACCACATTGGCTACCCCTCGGTATTCTGCCTCAGCACTTGACCGAGACAGCGTGGTTGTCATTTTGACGACCATGAAATAAGATTATCCCCCAAGAACACGCAATAACCGGAGGTGGAACGACGTGTGTCTGAGAAGCCACCCAATCCGCATCTGTATAGGATGAGAGACTCGACATGGAGGACTTATACAGATGCAAACCAAAATGAAGAGTACCCTTAACATCCCGTAGAATTCTCTCGAGGGCCTCCATATGCTCTTCCTTCAGATCATGCATGTGTAAACATACTTGCTGGACCGCATAGAAAATATCGGGTCTTGTGAAAGTCAGATATTGCAAGGCCCTTGCTAGGCTGCGGTAATGTGAAGGATCGATGTATGGAGTACCTGCAGAGTTACTCAATTTTGCCTTTGTGTCAATCGGAGTATGTGACGATTTGCAGGAAGACATTCCGATTTTGTCAATTAATTCTTCAGCATATTTCTTTGACTGAGAAACAGACCACCTGCATATTGAGTCACAGCAATGTCGAGGAAATAATTTAACGAACCCAAGTCCTTCATTGCAAATTCTTTCGCAAGAAGGGACATAATAGACTGGCGAAGTAATGTAGATGATGTTGTTAGAATAATGTCATCTACATATAGACGTATATATGCCATGTCATTTCCCTTTCTATAAATGAACAAGGACTGATCCAACTAGATGTGAGAGAAACTCAGTTTGGAGACAAACCTTGCAAACCTGTTATACCATGCCTTGGGAGCCTGTTTCAAACCATATAGAAGTTGTTTAGGTTTAGGGTTTTTGAGGGAAAACCCTATTTGTGGCCGAGAAGAACAAAAATAGAGGAGAAAAATTTCGGCTAAGGAGAAAACTGAAGGAGAGATAGGGTTTAGGGCAAGAAATTTTTTTGGCTCTTAATACCATGTAGGAAATTGGTTTCTTGAGTGATTTCATTCCAATGGTAAAATATATATACAAATGTATAATGCTAGTCTTAAGAAAGACTTATCTAATTAGCCTAAAATATAAGATACTAATTTACAATCATTCTAAATTAAAGATATTACAATATTCATCATACGCATGATTAATGATAATTAGAGATAATTATGGGATTGATCCAAAATTATTCTAACAGATAGATATACATTATTGTAAAGAAAATAAAAATATCCCGAAGGGAATATGAGAGGCGAAAGAAGACAAGGAAGAAGAGTCTTGTTTCCTGGAATGAGATAGAAGATAGAGATTACTTGAGAGAAAAAAAAAAGGATTTTGGAGGAGAGGAATAAAAAGGGTGTGCCATAGAAAATACAGGGAGCCTCCGACAAAGATTTTAGCAGTACGGTCCAGACATCCCCATTCCTTTAGCCACCCCATAATATACTCTCTAATTCTCACTCTCCCCCATAGATTTAATCCATTTCCTCGTCACACTCTTTCTGGATTTAAGGATGGTTTTGTTTGTTTCCTACATTAAAATTAGTTCCTCAGAGAATGTATTCCATGGCAAAATCTCATTAAAATTATCAAATAGAATGTAAAAAATGTTATTTTTATTCCACTTGCAGCTTCTACCTAATGACCTAATGTTGTACCCTAAATTAGACAGATCTAAAAAGACTACACTACCCATTTTCTACCTCATCAGTGAGCCATAATCAAGGCCAATGTTGACTTTTTCTCTATAAGAATGACAGGTAATTAGGGGAAAATATTTTTTTTTAAGAGAACAAACAAAACATATAGTACATGCATCTTGGTAATTGTGATCATTCATTCCCTTGTCTTGGCCAAGGTTAGGCATCTCAAAGCCCTAGATTTTGACTACTTGAAAATCTGTGTGATTCTGGTTTCTTGGCTTCTTCATTGTTTTAATTGGATTAAGGGTTACAGCAAGCTTAAAAAACAGTATGGCAAAAAATTATGGTTACTTTGACCAAGGTAAATTGGTGAGTTGGAGCACATGCAATTTGAAATTAATTGTTTTATGCAAAAACATGACTCCTTTTCCTTCTAATACGGAAGGATTTGGTTATAGTAATTACTATCCCTAACGGCATTAGCTATCTATTAAATGATACTTCCTCATATTACTCGTTTTGACAAATTGAATTTCTTCCCAAAAATTTGACGTTTTAGAAAAAGAAAAGCTCACTTAATAAGTACTCCTTTAGTGTCAAATTATTTGTTATGTTTTCCTTTTACATGCCTTTTAAGACAATATTAACAAGGATAATTTTTTTTACTATTTTACTCTTATTTATTTCTTCATAATCTCACTTCATTGAAAATTTACTCTATAATTAAGTTGTTTGTCATCTTCAAGAACAACTATTACTAAGTGAAAAATGAAAAAAAAAGTAATTTTATCTTGAACTTCTAATAATTTGAGATAACTATTTTATAAATCACGAAAAATGATTTGATATGGAGGGAGTACTTACATTGTACCAATTTACGTGTCATAGATTTCTTTTTAGTTTATCTTAAAATTTACCTTTTTTTGTTTAGAAACAATTTAACTTAAAATTTTATTTTACTATTAATAAAATGATTTATACTCGCACAAATGGCTACTACTTGTTTCAAACTATTAGCGAATATTTTCCATATATTCGCCATATATTGTGTAATTATGAATACTATATATTTATGATATATTATGATCCTTACCGAATTAGGATTCCTCTCTTGTACACATTATATATATTTTGTAATAATGAGAAGACTCCCCAAAGGAGATTATTACAATCTTACATGGTATCAAGAGCCAAAACCGTAGGTCTTTTTAGAGAAACTGCCCTCCCTCGGGTTTCACCACTGGTGGCCACCCTCTCATTTTCTTGATCGAAAAAGACCAACTTCCCTTCATTGGTTCTTACTTATTCCCGTTTATCATACTTCACTAAGTTTTATCCACTATAATGACTCCTCATGCAACTCCCACGACAGCCTCATCGTCAACAGACATCACCCCCGAAACACCAAAAACATTTTTTTCATCCAGCCCTCACCGTTACCAACATCAAGAACTGCCTCCCCATAATTCTTGATCAAGAAAACGGTCAGTACTCTCCATGGGTTGAACTATTTCGCATTCATGCATGTGTCTATAATGTGCTTGATCATATCGATGACTCCTTCCCTCGCCCCCCTGAGGTTGATGAATCCACGTGGCTTCGTCTCGATGTCATTGTCACACAGTGGATATATGACACTATCTCTCAAGACTTGCTCCTCACTATAATGAAATCTGGCGCCTCGGCCCGCGATTTATGGCTTTGATTGGAGGAAATTTTTCAAGATAACAAGCACACTCGTGCTGTGTAATTGGAGGAACAATTTAATAATACATGCCTTGAATTTTTTCCAACATGTTTGATTATTGCAAGTAGTTGAAACTCGTGGCGGACCAATTATCAAACGTTGGCACGCCTGTGTCTGAGGCAAAGATGGTCCTACAATTAATTGCAGTCCTCTATAAAGGTGAGTACGACATGTTAGCCACCATGATACAACAGGATGATCCATTACCCAGTTCCAACAAGGCCCACTCGCAATTGTTGCTCGAAGAGACCCGTCGTGCAAAGCAGGATGAGGACGTTCATAAGGCGTTAGGCGTCGAAATTTCTTCCCAAAATAACATCCTCGCAGGCCCGCCTCCGCCGGAAAATAATCAGCCGTTGCAGAACTGCGACGGTAGGGGCGACAGAGGACGCGGCGATGGCAGAGGAGGAAAAGGATGAGGCAAAGGTAATTCGGCCAGCAGAACAGTGATCAGCAACAGTTCAGCAGTTCAACGCTTGAGCGCCTTGGGCCAACCCAGTGGCCCCATATCAGAATGGGAACTGGGCCTCATCTCCTGCCCAGGCCCTGACCCACTCTCCCTATCCACATCAAGGACTGTTGGGCCCCGCTCCAGCATACAGGTCAGCCTATTATCAGCCAAACCAGGCCCACTTCATGCAGGCCCAGTACCCGCAGCCTTCCTCTGTTATGGCCCCGACTGATTTGGGCCAGGATTTTAGCAGTCTGAATCTAATTGTTGAATCAATTGGGACCTATAATAATTTTTAGCATAAAAAAGAAGTATTTTGTAAAACATTTTCACCCAAGAAAAGCGAGGGAGTACAATACTTAGATCTTACTACTTCTCTAAATCAAACAACACATGGGCCTCAGTGTCTTTGGCACAACTTATGCAGATCCTAAAGGTCCCCAATCTTGGAGGTTCCATCCACTCTATCGAGTAGACATGCCACTTGGTACATGGACTCGGGAGCCATATCTCACCTCACCCGCTCTACAGGTAATATTTCCAAACTGTTTCATTTAAAGTATCCTCAATACATTACAGTTGACGGTGGTCACCGCATTCCAATACATGGCAATGGTACATCATACACACAACCACCTCATCCAACATTTTCCCTTAACCATGTCCTATATGCCCCAAACATCATTAAGAACCTAATTTTTATCCGCAAATTTACTCGTAATAATTCTGTCTCTGTTGAATTTGACCATTTTGGTTTTACTGTGAAGGATCTTCATACGAAGACACCTCTTACGAGATGCAATAGCATGAAGGATCTATATCCATTCCATCCACCTCCGCTTCCGAATCCTGCTCTCCCATCTCTATCGCGGCTATCTCTCCGTCCACTTGGCATAATAGGCTTGGTCACCCAGGAGCTCCAGTTTTTAATTTTCTTAGAGGAAATAATTTTATTAAGTGTAATAATGGGAAACTTGTCCAGCACTTTATTTCTTGTTCTTTAGGCAAACATGTTCGTCTTTCTTTTAAATCATCTTCCAGTGTTACGTTTTCTCCCTTTGATATTATTCATGTCGATTTGTGGACATCTCCTATATCTAGTTCTCTTGGTCATAAATATTATCTTGTATTGTTAGATGATTTTTCTCATTATAATTGGATCTATCCACTCAAATATAAATCGGAAGTGTTTTCCAAATTTCTTGAGTTTCGTACTTTTATCAAAACACAGTTTGAAAAATGCATAAAATCATTTCAGTGTGATAATGGCCGTGAATTCAATAATTCCATGTTTCACCGATTCAATCAAAATAATGGTATGGTTTTCCATTTCTCATGCCCCCACACATCACCTCAAAATGGTAAAGCCGAACGAATCATCCGCACCATTAATAACATGGTTTGTACCCTCATGTTTCATACTTCGCTTCCTCCATCTTTTTGGGTCTATGCAGTCAAAATGGTAGAATACGTCCTAAATATTTTACCTACTAGTAACCTCCACAATATGACTCCAACCGAAATTCTATACCGAAGGATCCCCTCTTACGACCACCTTAGGATTTTCAGTTGCCTGTGTTATCCCAATCTTGCCTCCACTGCCCCTCACAAATTAGCACCTCAAACAACTCTGTGTGTCTTTATAGGTTTCCCGCCTAATCATAGGGGCTATCTTTGCTATGACCTGTCCACTTGTCAAATCCACGTCTCTCGTCACGTCACGTTTGACAAGACCACATTCCCTTTTTACGAGTCTCCAAACATTTCAAAATACGAACTATACCTTTCTTGACGTGCCCGACATCTCCCCCATCATTCTCAACCAACTGCAGCAGTCAGCTATTGTTCACCCATCTCCGCCACCCACTACCGCGTCAACTCCGTGGCAGGGTCCCAAGCATCATCTCAGTCACACCCATCATCGGTTGCCACCACCACTGGCAACCGGTCGAGCTCATCTGTCTCCCTACTATTCCGACAAACCCACGCAACCTAGCACCTTCTACCGCGACCAGTGGTTCTGCCACCTCCGCAACTCGCCAGTTCCGACAACCCAGTTATCGACACCTTACCCGTCGACTAACATGTTATCGGCCAACCTACCACCACACAGACACACCGGCACCACCAAGCAAACCTACCACCATCGCCCTATCCAACCCTACCCCCAGCGTCGTCAACCCTACCAGATCCACATCCCACAACCCCGTACCTCACCTACTGCCCAGTTCCAACTCTGCACACCCCATCCAACCACCGCATCTCCGGGACCCACAACCAGCAAACCAACCGACCAACAACCCACCCACTACCCCCTCCCACCGGATGGAAACCCATGCCCATCACGGGATTTTGAAAACCAAAGCCCACTTTAACCTATCTAAATAAATAATTTCTCCCATTCCCAAAAACCCCAAATTAGCCAAACTGGACCCTAATTGGAATGCGACTATGTGTGAGGAATTTAATGCTTTAACGAAATAGCACACGTGGGATTTGGTTTCCAGGACGGAAGGGGTGAATGTGATCCGTTGCATGTGTCTTTTTCATCACAAATACAGAGACATTGGTGATCTTGAGAGTTACAAGACACGACTTATGGCTAATGGCACAAATCAACAGTAGGGGATTAATTGTGGTGAGACATTCAGTACGGTTGTCAAACCGGCTACCATTCACACAGTTTTGTGTATAGATATAGGCAAGCATTGGCCAATATATAAGTTTGATGTGAAAAATGCATTTTTACATGAGGACCTGAAAGAAACAGTCTACATGCACTAGCCACTTGGATTTGTCCATCCAACAACCCCTCAGTATGTTTGCCGTCTCCATAAGTCACTGTATGGCCTAAAATAGGCCACACGCGCAGGGTATGATCGATTTTCCAAGTATATTATGCAGTTTGGTTTTGTATGCAGCAGGTGTGATAACTCACTTTTTATTTTTCATCGAAGCAGTAGCACTGCTTACTTACTGCTATATGTGAATGATATTATTCTCACGGCCTCATCTGATGGGTTTAAAAATGAGATTATTGCTTTGCTTAAAACCGAATTTGCTATGACTGACTTGGGCAAGTTGAGTTACTTCTTGGGTATATCAATGACCATATCTACAGATTATATGTTCTTGAGTCAGCGTAAGGATGCAGATGAGATAGTATACAGGGCTAAGATGACTAATTGCAAAATCATGCCCACTCCGGTTGATTCGAAGTCCAAGCTCAGTGTTATGGATGGTGCTCCAGTCTCCGATCCTACTCTATATAGGAGCCTTGCAGGTGAACTTCAGTATCTCACATTCACCAGGCCAGATATTGCATATGTTGTTCACCAGGTGTGTCTGTTTAAGCATGCCCTAGGGAGTCTCATTTCACTGCCCCTAAGCGTATCATTCGATACATTAAGGGCACACTGGATTTTGGATTACATCTATACCCCTCTACACCGACTAGGTTGCTATCTTACATGGATGCAGATTGGGCAGGGTGTCCAGATACGCGACGCTCCACCTCCGACTATTGTGTCTTCTTAGGGGATAATCTAGTTTCATAGTCTGCCAAGAGAAAAGCCACCCTATCCCGTTTGAGTGCCGAAGCAGAATACAGAGGCGTTGCCAATGTTGTCGCTAAGATTTGTTGGCTCCGAAATCTACTTTTGGAGCTACAATGTCCTTTGTGTCGGGCGTCCATCCTATACTGTGATAACGTATCTGCATATATCTTTCTCACAACCCGGTTCAACATTAGAGAACCAAACACATTGAGATGGATATACATTTTATTAGTGAGAAGGTTGCTTTCGGTCATGTCAGAGTGTTGCATGTGCCTTCGTCATATCGGTACGCAGATATATTCACAAAAGGACTTCCCAGACAATTATTCCTTGACTTCAGATCCAATCTCAGCGGTCGGCCTTCTCCCGCTCCGCTTGAGGGGGTGTATTAGTGAATATTCTCCACATATTGTGTAATTATGAATACTGTATATTTATAGTATATTAGAATCCTTACCGAATTAGGATTCCTCTATTGCACACATTATATATATTTTGTAATAATGAGAAGACTCCCCAAGGGAGATTATTACAATCTTACACAAACCACAAATTTTAAAAGTGATTCTTTTTTTTAATTCAAATTACATGTTAAGTCACACTGTGCCACATAAATTGGGACGAAAGGAGTGTTACTCTTTTGTAAATCTATATATAATGTTTTGATTTGAAAAGAGTTAATTAATCGAAATATTCAATAAGAGGTAAAAAATAGTTTAGACAAATACTCTTATAATTAAGGCTATTGATATATTTCTTAAAAGGTGCAAAGACCTTAATAGACAGATAATTTGGACTGAAAAGTAATACTTCATCTCTTTAAAAAGAATGACATATTTTATTATTTGACAATAATTTAATTTTAAACTTTTTTTAGCAAAACAAAATGATCTATAACCACACAAATTTGATTTATTTTAGATCACAAAATTTAAAAGTTTTTTTTAATTCTTAAAATACGTGTCTAATGAAATTACATCACATAAATTGAGACAGACGGTGTAATCATATTGCAGAAATAATTTACAATTCATGTAATTATATTGTACGCTGATGCAACAATTGTTTGGCGAGGGATAGTATGTCTTTCAAGAACATCTTTTCGGTGGGGTGGGACCTCCGGAAGTTAGTTGTTACATTTAATTATAAACAATTTTATTTTTATGCATTTAATTTAAAAAGGGCAAGATAATTTTTAGAGAAACTTTTCTTATAACATTTTCCAAATAAAATAATGATATTGTACTCGGGGACGAAGCCTCACATGCCCACTAGGGGCTATAGACCCCAACAAAAAAAATACTATTACTATATTAACAATTGCCAAAATGCCCCACCCACAAAAAACATTAGCCCCCAACCCAATAAATTATCCAAACCCAATAAATTTGCAAAAGGAAATCCATAAGCCCACCAAAAGAAAAAAAAGTACTAGTCTATGAATACACAACAAAGTCAGCGTATGTGCTGATTAAAAAATAGCGATGTCTTTCTCTATTAAAAAAAACACTTTGTCTTCTTTAGGGTTTTACGCTCGAGACCAACTTAGAAATTGACGATTCTTCTTCAGTTCTTCTGGTTCTTTTCTTGTGATCTTCTTCAACACTTTGGTTTTTGCGCTACTCATATTTATTTAGTACATGTAATATTTTTTCCATCATCTATTCAATTTCATTATAATAGTTATTTTTTTGTAAACCCTAATTAGTGTAAATTTATTATTATTTGAATTAATTAGTGTTTGATAAATGATCATATAGTTTTAGATTTTTGTAGAACATTATTGTTGTGGATTTAAAGATTGTATTGATGGATAAATTTCTTAAAAGAAAGTCTGCAATGGTTGATTCTTCTAAATCAAATGCTCAAAAGAGACCTTCAAATGTTGAAATAGACTTCGACAATCTCCTGGCAGACCCTGAAAAGTGACCAATAATATGGAGTTATGATGCTAATCATAGAGGTAGAGTAAGACGAGCTTATCTATTAAAGTGATCATTTCAACCTAGAAAGCACAACTTTCCATGGAGCCAACCAGATGATAAAATTCAAAAAATGAGGTTTGTAAAAACTTGGTTTGACAAATATCCAGATTGGTTGGAGTATAGCATAACGGAAGATATATCATATTGTCTTTACTGCTATCTTTTTAGGACTCAAAATAATCAAGGTGGGGCAGATTCATTTGTCGGAGTTGGATTCAATAATTGAAAAAAGGAGAGATTTGATGTTCATGTTGAAGGACATAGCAGTTTTCATAATCAATCAAAAAAGAAATGCCAAGATCTAATGAATCAAAACCTTACAGGAAGTGTTTTTACTCTATTTACTCATAAAGCAAATAAAGAGAGAACCAACTACTATATTCGGTTGAATGCATCTGTTACATCTGTGTGTTTATGTGTGAATCAAGGACTATCATTTCGAGGTAGAGATGAATCTGAGCTATCGAGAAATAAGGGCAACTATCTTAAAGTTTTTCATTTGCTTGCTGATAATAACGAGCAAATAAAGAATGCCTCATTTGAAAATGCTCCTCTAAATTCACAATTAGTTTCATCTGATATTCAGAAATATATTTATAAAGGTTTTGCTGCTGAAACTACTTTTGTGATCACCAAAGATATCGGTGATAAATTTTTTACAATCTTGGTTGATGAGTCACGTGATTCATCAATAAAGGAGAAAATGAAAATTTGTTTAAGATATGTGAACAATGAGGGACAAATAATTAAATATTTTCTTGGTATAAAACATGTTCCAAATACAACTGCAGCTTTACTCAAGGAGACTGTCAAAGGATTACTCTCTGATCATGGTTTAAGCATATCAAGGTTGAGAGGTCAGGGCTATGATGGAGCAGCCAACATGCAAGGTAAGCTTAAAGATTTGAAAATTCTTAATTTGAATGAAAATCTATGTGCCTTTTATGTTCATTGCTTTGCTCATCAGCTTCTGTTGAGTTTAGTAGCGGTTGCAAAGTTTCACTTTCTTCCTCAATATCTTTTTGAAATTACATCAAGGGTTATAAATATGGTTGGAGGTTCGAGTAAGAGGCATGATATGCTCAAAGACATACAAAGTCAAAAAGTATTGGAAGTACTAATTAAGGGAGAACTTGTTAGTGGGCGTGGGCTAAACCAAGAAACTAACTTGCAACGTCCAAGTGATACTCGTTGGAGCTCGCATTATAATACTTTAGTTAGAATCATTGGCATGTTTTCATCTGTTATTGAAGTACTTGATCTTATAATGGATGATTTGGAGCAAAGAGTTGATGCAAACATATTTTTAAATGCATTACAATCATTTGAGTTTGCATTCGCTATGCATTTGATGAAAAGGGTATTGGCGATTACCAATGAGTTGTCATTAGCATTGCAAAAAAAAGAGCAAGAGATAGAGAATGCTATGAGATTAGTGGAGATTTCAAAGCAAGGATTGCAATATTTGAGAAACAATGGATGGGATTCTCTAGTTAATGAAGTTTCTTTGTTTTGTTCTAATCATGAGATTGTTGTCCCTAACATGAATGAAAAGTATGTATCTCCTCGGCGGTCCAAGCGGAGAACTGAAGAAAAGACTAACGATACTTATTTTCGCATCGAGTGCTTTTATGGTGTTTTGGACAAACAACTTATGGAGTTAAATAGCCGATTTTCTGTGACAAATGCTGAATTACTTCTTTTTATTGGGTGTCTTAATCCTAGCAATTCATTCTTTGCTTTCAACAAGGAAAGTCTCGTCAAGTTTGCTCGATTGTATCCTAGGGAGTTTTCTTCACATGATCTAGAGTTACTTGATAATCAACTTGAGACTTATATTATTGATATGCGTAGTAGCATTGAGTTTTCAGAAATTGTTGGCATTGGAGATCTTGCAAAGAAGATAGTGGAAACAAAAAGACACGGAATCTATCATTTGGTTTACAAGCTTCTTACCCTAGCATTAACTTTGTCAGTTGCTACTGCAAGTGTAGAGAGAGTCTTTTCTGCTATGAGCATCATCAAAGATCGACTGCGAAATCGAATATCGGACGATTGACTTGATGATTTTTTAGTACCTTATATTGAGAACAAAATTTTGTATGAGATCGGTAACGAAGCCGTTATGCAACGGTTTCAGACTATGAAATCTCATCGAGAAAAATTGTGACTATATTTTCATTATTCTTGAACGATTTGTATTTATGTTATTTAGAATTTAAATTATTACCTACTTTTTAAAATTTGTATAATATAATACTAGCCCCCTAAAAAAAATTGGTTGGCTTCGTCCTTGATTGTACTAGGTGAAAAAAATCAAATTAGACATACAAAAAAGTCCGGATGAATTGAAAGATTTTGTAACATTGATATTTTATTAAATTTTTTTATGAACCTTTCATTTGAGATCAAGTATGGAATGAGAGTACTGATCTGTTAATTCTTGGCTTTAGCTCTTCTTTTTCCATGAAAAGTCGGTGTGCTAATACTTCACGAAAGGTAATTTCCCATGAATACCACTATGATCCTCTTAGTTATGGCCATATTGACGATATTTTGATTAGAATAAACTGCGAGGAAAAAGTTATTGAAAGAAATAATCCCTTGATTATTTTCATTAATTGAAAGACTATTTATACAAGTTACATTTTTTCATAATAGGAGAATTCTATTCCTAAAACCTTATTCTACTTGGATACTAACTTATACATTTATGGTAATACAATTATTATGGTAAGTGTACAATACTAATTACATTACAACATTACCTAAACTAGGATACTAAATATTACCTAAATATATACTCTATATACGATAAAACTAAGAGGGAGAAACCGAGAGTAATATACACAATATACACATGTATATTGTGTATATTTAACACATCCCCGCAGTCATAGCGAGCGGTCTTCGAACGCTGAGACTCTCCCTAAAATCTTCAAAAAAGACCGAGGGAAGACCCTTTGTAAAGATGTCTACAATTTGATATCTTGATGGGACATGACAGACGCGTACCTGACCCCGAGCAACCTTTTCGCAGACAAAGTGAATGTCCATCTCGATATGCTTAGTGCGTTGGTGCTGAACCGGATTACCAGAAAGGTAGATGACACTAATATTATCGCAATAAATCAAGGTGGCCTTCTGAATGGGACAATGAAGCTCCAAAAGCAAATTACGTAACCAACATGATTCTGAGACCACATTAGCTACCCCTCGATATTTAGCCTCGGCACTTGAGCGGGATAGAGTCGACTGGCGCTACGTAGATCAGGAGACCAAGTTGTTGTCAAGGAACATATAATGGCCGACGTAGACCGTCTGGTGTCTGGACAACCACCCCAATCAGCATCCGTGTATGAGACAAGTGTGCATGTCGAGGAAGGATATAAATGCAAACCATAGTCCAGTGTACCCTGAATATACTGAATGGTGCGTTTGAGTGCATTCATGTGCTCAATTCTAGGATCATGCATGAACAAACACACCTGCTGGACAACATACGTAATATCCGGTCTTGTAAAGGTAAGATACTGAAGGGCCCCTACAAGACTGCGATAGCGGGTCAGATCCTCGTAAGGTACGCCGACCGCGGCACGAAGCTTGGGCTTTGTATCAACTGGAGTGGAAGTGGACTTACAGGATGACATCCCAGCCCTCTCGATGATCTCGGCTGCATACTTCCGCTGAGACAAGAATAATCCATCGGAATGACGAGTGATACCAATCCCCAAAAAGTAACTCAAGGGCCCCAAGTCTTTCATAGCAAACTCGGAGCTGAGCATGGTCATGATAGACTGGCGTAAGGCATCAGAAGAGACATTCAATATAATATCGTCCACATATATAACAGAATGTAGGCTAAGGATGAACCACGACGATAGATGAAAAAGGAATTATCCGACCTGCTGTGAGTGAACCCAATAGTCGAAACATAGTCAACAAACCTTGTATACCAGGCCCGGGGGGACTGCTTAAGCCCATATAAGGACTTCTTCAATAAACAGACACGATGAGGATGATTGGGATCCCTGAATCCCAAATGCTGATGCATATAGACTGTTTCCTTGAGATCCTCATGTAAGAAAGCATTCTTTACATCTAACTGATGAATATGCCATGCCTTCGAAAGAGTCAAGCTTAGCACCGTGCGAATGGTAGCCGTCTTAACCACCGAACTAAATGTCTCACCACAATCTATACCAACACGCTGAGTCTTACCATCACCCATAAGTCGCGCCTTATGTCGAGCAAATGAACCATAAGAATTCTCCTTATGAGCAAAAATCCACATAGACATGGTAATATTAATACCAGATGAACGGGGCACCAACTCCCACGTCTTGTTATCAATAAGAACATTATATTCATCGGTAATAACAATTTTTCAATTCGGATCATTTAAGGCAGATACAGGATTATGTGGTAAGGGGGATTTAGGACATTAGAATGTAAATTAAAATGTCTTTTTGGTTTAAAAACACCCCGTTGAGTACGAGTGATCGGTCTATGACTCGAGAGATAATTGGATAGATTTTGGGAATTTGCTGGGTTCGGGACGGACTGGCAAGGAGGCAGTGGGCCTGTTGGCCCAACACGGTATACTGGAACAGTAACTGGACCCGTTCTAGAATCGGGTTGGATTGGCCCAATCGCTGGAACTGGTCCAGTGGAGGTACTGGGATAGACAGGGGGTGACGGGTCAGTGGGGCCAGCGGGCAGTGGGCCCATTGGAGAATTTTAGGTGCGGGAGATGTCCGAAAAATGCTGAATAATATACGGGGATATACTATTATCCAAAAAATTATACGAACTAGGCACGGGAGTATTAACTTTAGCAAATGGAAATTGGGATTCATAAAAAATGACATGGCGATTAATGATGATTTTATTAGAGGATAAATCAAAGCATTTCTAGCCACGATGATTAGACGAAAAACACAAAAACACACACGGAGTAGACCGGGCCTGGAGTTTGTTAATTGTGGTGGACGGGAATAACAGATAACACAAATGCCCAAAAACCCGAAGATGTGAATATGAAAGAATTTTATTATATAAAATTTGAAGGGGGGAAGAATATGTCAAACCTTTGGAAGGAGTTATGTTAAGGAGATAGTTAGCCATTTGGAGAGCATGATGCCAAAAAGACGGGGGTACGGAAGCATGAATCAATAACGTTCGGACAATGTTATTTATGGAACAAATTTTGCGTTCGGTTTTCCCATTTTGTGAAGATGTATGAGGACAAGAAAAATAAAAATTAATCCCATTATTAGCACAGAATTCCCGAAACACCCCATTGTCATATTCTTTGCCATTATCACACTGAATATTTTTGATTTCTCAGTCGAATTGGGTTCTGATGAATGCTCTAAATTTTAGGAAGATGGAAAAAACTTGAGATTTTTTCACTATCGGAAACGTCCATAAAAACTTAGAATAATCATCCAAAAAAGAACATAATACCGATGACCCACAGAACTAAGAACAGGAGACGTCCATAAGTCGCTATGAATAATATCAAATGACATTAAAGTATGAGAATTTTAGTCTACAAATGACAACTTAACAATTTTTCCTAAAGAACAAGATTGACAATTTGGAGAACTACTCGTACCCTTACATGAAATGAAACTATTTTTATCTAAAGACGACAAAATAGATGATCCCAAATGACCAAGACGAGCATGCCACAAGAAAGGAGAAATGACTGCAAAAGCGGATGGCAGGGCTTGACTCGATGGACCGGAACTGGGTGTGATAGGATAAAGATGTCCCCTACTATCACACCTCATGAGAGGACTCCCCGTCTTGAAATCCTTCACAGAGAAACCAAATGGATCAAATTCAATAGATACAGAATTGTCAGTAGTGAATTTACGGACAGAGACTAAGTTTTTAATCAATTTGGGGCGTGGAGGGTGTTTTTCAAGATAAGAGGTGGATGAGGGAGAAAACGTTTTATGACGATAACCACGAATTGAAATAGAATTACCATTACCAATAATTATGCCGCGAGGGTTGCTCAAATTGGAATAAGACGAGAGCGTACCTAAATCGGATGTCATGTGGGTAGTGGCACCAGTATCCATATACCAATTTGGGTCCGGAGGAGTTAAATCAAGTATGTGCATTGCATTGTCGATGTTGGTAGATGTGGGTGCCACTGCATGACGGGCTTGCGGGGGCCGAGGCCCTAGCACCCCTACTTGCGGTCTCGGCCCAGACTGCTGGTTGTATGTGGACCGAGCCGACCGGGTGGGCTCGGACCGTTGTCGGGCCGCCCACTGCCAGTTAGGCGTGAAGTAGCTGGGCTGAAACTACCGCTGCCTAGCCCACTGGTTGGGCCCAATCTGCTGTTGTGGGGCCCACTGCCACTGCATAGGGGGCCACTGCCACTGCATAGGGGCCGACTGTGGGCCCCAAAACTGCTACTACTGCTATTGACCACCGCGAGGACCCCCACCGCCACCACCATTCTGCCGGCTGCCGCCGCGGTTCTTGCCATTATTTTTCTTTTTTCCACCATTTTTGCCGCCATTGTTGTTGCGGTTTTGGCCTGAGTTGTTGGAACCGGTAGGATACACCGTGGACTCGGTCATCATGACTACGGGACTAGCACCGGTAGCCGCTCATTTTGCCATGCCTGCTTCTTCGAGTGTAAGCATAGAACGAGCTTGATAAAATTGCAGAAGCGGGTTGCTTTGTCGAAGAAGCGTTCCCACATCACTATAGGCCTCGGAGAGGCCGCAAATCATTTGGAGGACCAAACGATCATTTGAAACTAGCGCGCCAACGTTGCGAAGTTGGTCCGCCAATTCCTTTAATCTTTTGCAATTGGCCGACACATTACGAAATCTTCCACATTGACGTGGGAGAAATCCTGCTTAAGGATAACGACTCTAAATTTTGATTATCTTGGAATATATCACGCAGTCTATCCCAAGTCGCCTGTGCCGTAGCGTCAGACTCAATAATTGGTTGCAAAAGGTCGGTAGAAATTGTGAAATAAATCCACTAAAGGACGTTGGCATCAAGTGTTGTCCACAACTTAGGATCATCCCCGCGTTTTGACACCTCCGTATCCTCAGGAGCCGCGGGGATTATGTGATGGATGACTTGATGCGATCGTGTGTGAATTTTGAACAGTTCGGCCCACGTCGCATATTTGACGTTTTCTATTTCAAGAACAAGAGGGATGTTATTCTTGATGTTAGAAACTGTAAGGGCAGGATGAAACGTGTTCCGGGATGTAGACATATTGATAGAACAATATGTGATTGAGGGATTTTGGGAGAAAAAAATTTGGGAAGTAGAGGTACCGTCGGAATCAACCAATCCGAGAACAAGTTGCGGAAAAACTTTGGTCTCGGTTTTGGGTATTGGTGGTCGACGGATCAAGAGGAAGAAGAAGGGGGAGAGGATTTTAAGACCTAGACTTCTGATACCATGAAAGAAATAATCCCTTGATTATTTTCATTAATTGAAAGTCTATTTATACAAGTTACATATTTCCATAATAGGAGAATCCTATTCCTAAAACCTTATTCTACTTGGATATTAACTTATACATTTATGGTAATATAATTATTATGGTAAGTGTACAATACTAATTACATTACAACATTACCTAAACTAGGATACTAATATCTAAATATATACTCTATATACAGTAAAACCGAGAGGGAGAAACCGAGAGTAATATACACATGTATATTGTGGGTATATTGGGTATATTTAACAGTTATTATAAATGAAACACCAAATTGTAATTTACCAAATCAAAACTCAGATGCAATTAATTAGCACGAGAAGTAATAAATATGAATAAGATCCTAAAAATATGACTTTCTACTAGCTATATAAGACAGCATTTTGTTACTATGTAGTACTGCTTTTCTAGAAAATGTGAGAGTAAGGGATTAGTATATCTACATGAAGTTTTCAGGTAGTTACAAATCACCTATAAGTCAATAAATAACGTTCTTTAATTTCTTTATCATTTCAGTAACTTAATTAAAAGAGAATAGCAAATATCTGGATTATGAGGAGAAGCTGAAGAGGTTAAATAGTTAAAATATTTTCAAAAAATTACTCGTATATCCCATATACAATGCTATTTCCTTTTTAATTTGTTAAAGAAAAGGGCATATTCTTATGTCTAAAAATAAATTAACTTTAAATATTTATGCTTTGTTTTAGACTACAAGTTTAAAACGTTTTTTTTTCTTAAATTTCATACCCAATCAAATACCATCACATAAATTAATTACACACCCGTTTAAATTGTTAACACAATGATGAAAAAAGAAAATTCCAAAAATTTAACATCCCACGTACATTTATAAGACTTAATTTATATATATATATTGAAAATGAAAAAATATTTTACACAATCAAATATATTTTAAATTCTTGTAACAACTTTTTTCATGTTATTTTTCATGTTAAGTTTTTTATGAGGATTTTACCTATAACTATAAGTATATAGTTGAACTCATGTAGTTGTTTGATACATTTCTATATTTGATAGCTTCAACTTTAAATTTATCTTTATACCCTTAATGAAATGATTTTTAGCCACGTAAATTTTTATGAATAATTTTATACCATAAGTTTTAAAAGTCTTATTTTATTTTTTAAAACATTGTATCAAGTCAAAAATCTTCGTATAAACTTAGACAAAGTAGTAATAAAGTTTAGGAGTTCAAGAACCAAACATTTTAATTATGGTGCACCAGCAGCCATAGGAGCAGAGCTTAATTTCTTTCATCAGCTTTTCTTTTTTAACTTGATGAGAATTGCAATCACCTTTTGAAAAAGCAAAAGGCAAGAGAAAAGTAAAGAAGGAAAGGGAAAACATAAAGGGGGGAGGAAAAAAAATTCAAGAAAAGCTAATAGGAGTAATAAAGAAAAAGGAGGTATACAAAGACAAAGGTTTTCAAAACCCCATGATTCAAAATTCTCAGTCTTCTCTCTCTCTCTCTCTCCTCTCTCCCTCTATGTTTACGTGTGTTCCTTTTCTTTCCTCAACTTAATCAAGAGTAGGAAGACCTCAAAGTTTCTCCAAAAACAAGACTTGTTTGGGAGCTTAAGGAAAAGTAGGAGTATTGGAAAGAAAAACATATGAAGTAAATATAAGAAAGAGAAAGGTAGGTAGCTAGTTGTAAGAAGCTTAGAGTTTAATTTGTAGAGAAATATGAATAGAGGTCATGTTATGCAGAAATCACCAGTGCAGCAAATGATGGGTGGAAGCCCTAACTGGTGGAATAACATGAGGCCTCCCATATCTCAGCAAGCTGCTGTTGCTACTACTTATCATCATCATGTTCCTTCCTTGTTTCCTCCTAATAATCTTCTTCCTCATTTCTCATCTCCTTCACTCCCCATGTCATCTACTACTTCATGGAATGATGACAACCAAGATCACCTTCATGAATCATGGAGCCAATTACTTCTGTAAATCTCTCGCTCTCCCTCTCTCTGTCTCTCTAGTACGATTATTTGTTTAGCTAAGGTGTGTTTTTGAAGAAGCACAAACTTTTTCCATGCTCCTTAAAAGGATCTAACTTTCATTTCATGCAACAACATATTTTCAGACATTTTGAAACTGGTTTTTTTCTTTTTCATGCTATGAGAACCAAATTTAAGACAAGTCCTTGTTTCTCTCTTTTCTACGACAACAACAACATACCCAGTGAAATCACACAAAGTGGAGTTTGGGGAGGGTAGAATGTACGCAGATCTTGCTCCTACCTTCTCTCTTTTCTGAAATATGAATTGATAAAAGAACCTAGTGGAAGTCAGTCTTGTGTTCAATTCCGTGGTTGGAAGGAATTCCTTTGGGTCATCTTTTTCTTTTTCATCTTCTTGTTAAGTAAAAGTCTTGATTTAGTTTGTTGTTGACTTGTTGGTTTTCATTAATTCTACGTTGTCTTTGATCTATGGTCTTATTATGTTAATGAAATACTCCTACTAAAGTAATGGCACTTTGGATTTGAATAGAGGTGGCTTGGTGGGGGAAGAAAACAAGGCAATCCATCTGAGCAATATGCAGGTGAAGAAATTGGAGAACAATTGGGATGAACAGACGTTCCTGAGCCAGCCTGATATGTATGAACATGGAAATAATGTGGAGTTCCATCCGCAGACAGAATTAACTGGGAAACAAATATGGTCACAGATGATGCCAGTCTCATCTCCCAAGTCCTGTGTTACAACTTTGAGCAGCAACATGATCGATTTTTCTTACAACAACAAGTCAGATGCAAGGCATCCACCTCCAGATCATTCATCTGAGGTATGAAAGACACTCCCAAAAATAGAATTAAATTAATGGAAGATCAGTTTTACTGCTTGCAAAATTTTCTGGTGATACGAATTGCTGCAATTTGCCTCTTTCTATATCATAATATGCATCTTGGCTGCAATACTTATAGAGTTTCAGTATTAGTTTAATCTAAGGAGTCTTTCCAACTTAAATTTTATTTTAGCAATTATTATTTTTTTCTTTCTGGAAAGAGAGTTTTGATGTAACTGATAAAGTTGCTGTCATGTGACTAGGAGATCAGCGGTTTAGGAGCCTCTTGCATAAATGTAGGGTAAGGCTGCGTACGATAGATCCTTGTGGTCCGGTCTTTTTCCGGATCCCGCGCATAGCGAAAACTTAGTGTACCGAGCTGCCCTTTTTTACTTTCTGGGGATATACAAGGATTTTAGTTTGAGATGATTGGAGATTAAGAGTGACAAATTGATCTTTCTTCTGTTTATCTTTTTGCGAAGTGCAACAGCAGAGCAGCTACAAGTGGGGCACCTAATAAGAAGGCTAGGGTTCAACCATCTTCAACTCAGTCCACCTTCAAGGTAAATAATAAGTAAACCAATAAAAATCACATTTTAAAGCATTGTGTTTGAATAAAAATACCCCTTTCCTTACCACCTTTAATGTGAGCTAATCCATATATCTATCTCTTTCTCATTTTTGTCACAACACTGTTGTCTTTCTTGATTGTCTTGACCTTCGAACATGGTGATTCTTTTCCTTACAATTATATCTTATCTCTTTTACATCCACAAAAGACACAAAAACATGTCATCTAATCCCATCTATGTAAATTTTTTTGTGGTTTGAAAACAGGTGAGAAAGGAAAAATTGGGAGACAGAATAACAGCCCTTCACCAACTTGTTTCCCCATTTGGGAAGGTATGCTTTAGATAATTAATTAACAGGACTAATTACCTTTTAAGTGTGGAATTATCACACAATAATATGTATTTTCAGCTTTAAAAGAAATCCCATAAGAAATCCCATAAGAAGAAGATCTTTATACTCCTATAAAGATGACAATTCTCTTTACTGTCTTCATCTTTCTCCTTTTATCCTTTAGGGTTTTCACTTTACAGTTTCTTTACACATTAAAGAGATCATACATGAAATTTTTATATTTTCAGTATTTTAAAAAATTATTATGTTTTGTGCAGACTGACACAGCTTCTGTCCTGTTAGAAGCTATTGGGTACATCAGATTCCTTCAGAGCCAAATTGAGGTGACATTTCCTCTCTCTTTCATTTTCCCAAACTACCATGAAACACAGTAATGGAATATATGTACATATAAGGTTAAGAATTCAGTCTTCAGACATGATCAGTTATTGAAGTTGTAAAAATATATTCCAATTCTCTTAATTTCAACGCCCTTGAAATTTGCAGGCCCTTAGCTTGCCGTACCTTGGCAGTGGGTCAGGAAACATGGGGCAACAACATCAACAACATTCTGTACGATTCTAAAAATCTCAACTAGTCTATTTTTTAACTTCCCTAAGCTCGAAACCTGCGTGTTCTTTAGCTCTCCGGCCCCTCTACTCCGTCATTGTGACGGGGTTGTGTGTCGACTTATTACAACAATAACATACCCAGTGAAATACTATAATTTGAGGTCTAGGGAGGGTAGAGTGTACACAGACCTTAGTAGTCCCTACCTACTAAGGTAGGGAGACTGTTTTCAAAAGACCCTCGGCTCAAGAGATAGCATAAGCAAAAGAAAATGTCAGATAAGGACAAGAAATTTAAAGCAGTATGAAAATAAAAATAACGAAAGTGAATAAACTGTGATAAAGTAATTTGAAAAAAGAAGCAATAACTACCACATATAAATAAGATAATCGAAATACAGAAAACAACAAATAGTAGTAGAAATCAAATTACTCTGGGTCTACTTATTATCACAACTTATTTTGTATGTAAGTTTGAGTAACTGTTGATGTCCTAAGATTTACTTTTTGTCCTAAACTAACCTTTAAAGTACATTAATATTTTCAAGTTGGGTCTATTATGTATACATACTTTTTCTTAACAAAATAGTAGACATACAAATCCAAAGTGTTTGGCCCAGTGGCCAATACATTAGGGTATTGCTGTCTGAGGTTCCGTGTTCGAGTCCTCTGATCAGCGAGAGTGGAACTGTGTTCCCCCAAAAAAATCCCTCCATACGCGTAGGGCCAAGCGGTGTATACTAATTCGTAGGGCCAGGTCGGAGGTGGGGTTTTCTGGGGTATGGGGCCGTAATGCAGTGGGACCAGTCACTTTAAAAAGTTTACCCTACCACAGTTTAGTCCTCCGGGGCATAGTCCAGTGGCAAAGCCTGGGTGCTATAAGGCGCTCTGGCATGGGACAGCGTGGGTTCGATTCCCCGCAAGCACGAAGAAACTCTGCATGTTGGGGAATTTGACCTTGTCTCATTGATCGGTTGTACGCTCCCAGAAAAACTGGCCACCGGAGCACATCCCGCGATTTACCTGGTAATAGTGTTGAAGGACCGGTGCTATTACCTCCAGGACGTCTGGATAATACCAGTGAAGTAGTCAGGCGCAAGCCTGGAAACCTGGATTATAAAAAAATAAATAAAATAGTAGACATACAATATATATATATATGTGTGTGTATATATGTGTGTCGGCTTGCTTTCCCGATTCAACTTGTACGTAAGTTTTTAGTGTGGAATTTTCTAAACCTTTACTTTTGTCTTAAAATTAACTTTACTTTTTATTATTTTCATTATATATAAATATAGGATAAATGTAATAGTGTACGAACAAAACACACACTATAGTTTAATTATTCCGATGAACCTGTGTCAGATAACATTCCTTGCGTTGTAGAAGGTGTCTCCGACGGTAATGGGATAGGTGGGGTCGTGGTGGGCGGACCACTGTTATGCATGTGATATCTGTGGTCTATAGGGCTGTGGCATATGACATGTGAAATTGAATTAACATGTCAGTAGTATTTAATTGCATTTATTGATTAATGATTATTATGTACTATATATTTGCTTTACAGGTTCATGAGAGGAATAGTTTATTTCCTGAAGACCCTGGTCAGGTATTCTTTATTGCATCCATTTAATTGAACTGCGATTGGGAATGCCTATTTACTATATATCCCTTTAATTCTATCACGAAACACGATGTTTGCAAATTGCAACTTTAACAACCTTAGTCTCAGTTATGAAAACGGCTGAACAAAAGATACTAACAACGTAGATTTAAAATCTGTACTTTCCTTTCAAAATCATGAGAAATTAAAGATTGTGTTGTTAACTATTTTCTATTTAATGTGGATTATTGCAGCTATCCAATGACAACTGCCTGAAAAGGAAGGCAACCAGTGAGCAGGTAGTTGTTTTATGTCTTCGAATTATTAATTTTTGCAGACCATAATAAATGTACTATATTATTTCGATTTAAAGATTATTTCTCTAATTCTTCTCTTTTGAATGATCTAAAGGATTATCATGAAGAAGCAAAAAAGGATCTGCGGAGTAGAGGGTTGTGTCTGGTTCCACTATCAAACACACTGCAAGTTGGGAGTGACAATGGAGCAGATTACTGGGCTCCGGCGTTCGGAGGAGGTTTCCGGTGAATGGAAAAATAAAAATTTGGTCACGTAGGGCACACTTAAGACGAAGTTGCATCAGATTAAGTGATAGCTATAACATCATAATCACTCAATCTGCTAAAAGTCTAAGGTTGATTGCTTATGATGCTACTTAAGACGAAGTTGCATCAGATTAAGTGATAGCTATAACATCATAATCACTCAATCTGCTAAAAGTCTAAGGTTGATTGCTTATGATGCTATACATTTTCTGCTGAATTAATTGAACATGCAACTGTATGCTGTAATATTATATAGTCAAGCTTGTAATTTGGCTTAGAACTCAGTAACTATGCTCTAGTTTTTCCCCTTTCATCGGCAAGTACAATGATCATTTCTTGACTTCATGTATATGCCATTCCTCTACGATAAGTACTCATTTTTATGCTACTCTTAGAAGCATCTTTTCTTCTACTCCCTCTGGTCTTTTGGTGATTTATATAAATAATTCATGTTCCAAAAAAGAATTTCAATATCATGTCGGCTGCTGGTGAGATATGGCAAGGACTAAATACGAAGGAGAGGGGAGAGGTGGGGTGTCACAAATTTACCTAAGTCGTGATGACATCCAATACTCAACCATTAGGCAAACCAACAATAATAGATAATTATATCAAAACTCAAAAGAAAAATAGTCTAACGAGAAATAACATAAGTAATGAAGTCAATACAATCGAAATCTAAGACAACACCCTATGATTGATGTCATAACTCATAAACATCTGAGAGTAGGAATACAACTGAGTGTGAATAATACTTAACTGTCTGAAATGTAAATAACAGTAATGGAAAGTCCTAAGCTACCCCCGAACTAGCTAGTACAGGCAGCTCATCACTCATAACCACCATCCGTCTCCTAAATCCTCTCCTAAGTAGTGTTGGAACTCAAATCAATATATGCACACACAATGTAGAAGTGTATGTGTGAGTACACCACGTACCCAGTAAGTATCATCGACCATTTCCAATAAAGTAATAACGATGTTTTGTTAAAATAATACTCTTTCAAAAACATGTGCAACATATAGATAACAATATTAGAAATACTGCACAAAAACAACAAAATTAGATGTGCACAGATGCAACACTTACATGAAATGCATCAACAAGAGTATATGAATCAAAATGCATGATAAAGACTCAAACTGTACTAAAAATCTGTATTTAAAAATGCCACAAACATCTACTCAGAAACTCGTTATTTTTATCAAAACTGCACACACACTGTTCATGGTAAAAAGAAAGAGTGACTCATGAGTCTAACAACTCAACTCCTCATTTTGAGTATTTACGCTTGGTTTCATGTTTTGAGACTTTCGATAAGTAATAATATTTTTAGACTTGATGGATATTTTTTCGGGTTGGACCCCAGTGGCTTGGGTGAATTTTGGGTAAGAAATTACATTCAGCATAAGCAGATTTTATTTTTTTCTAGTGTGTCACTATTGAGGATTGGCCACCGTAATTGCGAGGTCGTATTTGTGGATTGTCCATCGCAATTGCAAAAGGGTCATATTGCAATAGCGAGCATTTGGCCGCTTTTATGATACCTTAATTGCAGGTTAACCACTGCAATTGTGAAGAAAACTGAAGAATACAAAGGCTATTTTTCAGGATTTTTGACATTCCAACACAAAGTTTTGATGAACTAAGCTACATGTTGAAGGGGATTTGACTTGGATTCGACATATAGCTGCAAGGTTATGATTCCATACTATCACGATCCAAAGTCCCCTAAGTCGTGATGACACCTACACACAATCGGGGGTGACTCTCCCTGCAATTCATGTCGATTCACATTGTCAGGTGGTGCCCGACTCGTAACCTCTCCTACCTCTGCACCAATTCTCTAAGTAGATGAAGCTCTCCTAGTATATGTCATACCTGAATTATCTATATCGAAAGCGTGGATTAGACTAGACTTGCTTATACTCATCCCTATAACACAATATGAGATCAGAAAGGA
Organism: Anisodus tanguticus; assembly: GCA_034509755.1. Lineage (NCBI taxonomy): Eukaryota > Viridiplantae > Streptophyta > Magnoliopsida > Solanales > Solanaceae > Anisodus > Anisodus tanguticus. Next base: position 19,548,677 of record CM067544.1, read on the forward strand.
GGCTAACCAATTCGTAAATGCCCGGTAGCCTCTTGCCTATAAATGTGGTGCACAACACATGTATAAACAAGACCATACTAGACACGGCTTGTAGACTCCCTAGGATAGACCTGCTCTGATACCAACCTTGGTGAGGCATGGCTGGTACCCGACACCTTGCTAGGTCCAAGCGTACCAAGTTGAACCCGCAATCTGAGCCTAAAAAGTAAACTAGACCATTGAGGTCATACTATAAACGTAACATCGAATTAGGTCGGCAAGGCCATATACTGAGATATCTATAAACAAAGAATGACCTGACTGGGATGGAACTATCCCCACACATCTATATACATGACTGGGAAGCCGACGAGGCCTACCCTAGTCTCTACAAGTAGCAAAATCCCAAAGCAGACTATATACACAAAGGCCGACTAGGCCACCATACTGACGCAATTGATTATATAAGACACGTCTACAAGCTTCTAACGAGTCATAAATGTATAATTACTGAGACAGGGCTCGGACCTACCCATGATCTGTAAATACACAAAAACTAGACCTGGCAACTCCGAACGATCTAGAGCTTACCACAAAAATTGGTGGGATTTGAAGTGCTAAAGGAATTCTATGAAAGAGATCCCAAGTTCGAAGATGTACATGGAATGGTAAGTGAATGTTCCACTTGTCAAAGGGCCAAAAGCTTCTCCCACCAAGGGTCAGATACTCCTTTGCGGATTCCAGAACAACCACGAAGAGATGTGAGCTTGGATTTTATCCAAGGTTCATCGCGGACACAATGGGGAAACAACTCTTTCATGGTAGTCGAGGATAGATTCATAAATATGGCTCACTTCATTGCTTTCCACAAGACTGATGATACAACAAATATAGCAGACTTATGTGACGAGCTAGGGAAACATGCTTGTATGATTACTATGTATCTGAAAAATGACCCAAGCTCTTCCGTGAGTTGTATTCACGAAATACTCCAACCATCCATGGGATACATAACCTCATCCGAAGGCATGCACGAGAATCCATACACGGTGAAAGCTACCCAAAATTGGTCCAAGACTACGAATGCAAGAAGTTGCCATTGTTTGAGTCCCCCCCCCTGTCATTTCATTCGAGATGTTGGTACCCTGGATGCCCCTATTCCAAACTTGGAAAAGCTACTAGGAGTTGAATGTGGTGACAGAATTGTTGTTGGCACCCTCTCGATTCGAGACAAGGAACCCATTGTTTTTTCTATTAGAGAATTGGGTGATCCACGACTCGATTATGCTACTTACGACAAAGACTTTGATATGGTAGGGTCCTTGGTCCAATGCGGGCACTACCTAGAGCATAAATCCTTTGGCTTGTATGTGGATCCTTTCTACAAGGAAAAACTCCCGTATGGATATGGAAGTTCAGTTTCATATGGGAAACGTATTCATGGACTTAGACGGTGAGAATTTGAGGACAAATTATTTTGAAGAAGGGGAGTATGATGTAAAAAAGATTGTGATCTCTAAGTTCCAATTTGATCCTCAAGGTAATATGCTCGGAGTTCCAAATATTATTGATCGACCTATGGTAACATGCCTAATGTGGCATAGAAAATGGAGTGGAGTTGGAGTTGTCACATGAAGATCCGAGAAGCATGTTTATTTTTCGACTATGTATGTAGGTCTTGGCCGAGGCCATTTTGTTTCTTTTATCTTTATTTCCTAGCTTAGCTTTTAGCTCTCATTAGGACACAATTAATAAGCCATGTAATAAGAAATGATGACTAGGCCATGTAATAAGGTGACAAGGACGAGAGCTTATTTCCACAAGATGATTAGGCCGAGAAGGGTGTAAGAAGGACAAGGTGGCAAGGACAAGAATCATCTAGAAGATGAGGCTTCCAAGAAGATAATTCATTTATGTATTTGACTACATGGAAGACACCAAGAATATGAAGATGTGGTTGAAATACTCTCCCATCTCCATTCGGCCAAAGACATATTCAAGGAATGGAAGCTTCCAAACATATTCCAAGAAGATGAGATTTATGAGGAGCCAAGTTCATGCATTCTTCTACATAGGGACCACAAAGAGGCGTGAAAATATTGAATTCATCCTTGATCACCAAGCAAGGCCGAAACCTTTCCCATTTATTCCCATAGGCCGAGAACACCCTTGGTCATCAAGAATACCCGAACCCTTTCCCATTTGTCCTCACTTGGCCGAAAGGTTCAAGGTAGTTTGTGTCCTTTAATTTGTCTTCTAGAAAGGTCCATGTACTACTATAAATAGGACCCTTATGATATTGTAAAATCGGAGTTGATGAAATATAAAACTTGAGTTTTACTCAAACACTAAAGTATTCAACTTGTGTATGTCTACCTTAGTTGGTCTTTGTGTGGGCCTTCGGTTCTTGTGTGAACCAACCCATTAGTGTAAGTTGAAGCTAGGACTTGTGTGACCTAGTTAAAACCAAATTAAGGTCCCTTTGGTGTAAGTTTGGTTAGGACTTGTGTGACCTAGCTAAGCCCAAGCTTAAGGAACCCCCTTGGTGCGAGTGGACGTTGGAACTTGTGTGATCCAAGCAAACCCAAGCCTAGGGTCTATCTTAAGGTTACCCGTTACCCTCACTTGGTTAGTACTCGAGCTTGTACTTAGCAACCTCGGTCTAATCCTTGTCCAATTGGCCAAACTCATCTTGGTGTCGACTTAAAACCCTCGTGTATCTATCCTAGTTATATCGATCGTCCATCGCTTGGTTTGTACTCGGGTGTGCACCTAGCATCACGTGTTCATTCCTTGACCAAACCACTTCATTCTTTCCACCACCATATTCCACAATACGTCCCTAACCTCCACATAAAAAGTCACCACCTGAAACAGTCCACAAATACCCATCCAATCCCGACAACACCAAACAGTCCAGACAATACCCCTTACCAATAACCTCACTATTCCAGCCAGTTGTCGTCATATTTCCACCACCCAACTACCAAACCTTGACCATCAATACAACCCCCAACGTGTCTAGAACACCCCCACAAATTGCCTTAACCCAACTCCTCCCTAAACCACCCGTCCAAGTCCCACAATAACCCACTGTCCGGCAGAAACCGAGAACCCTAACTTTGAGTCTTTTTTCGTGTCAACCCGTGTTCAATCAAACTCCGACCCACTTACACCCCTCCTTACTTACATCAGTTTCATAAAATACCTTTTAAAATGATTTTCTAATTCTGTAAAAAGTTAGGTGGCAACTCTGTTTTCAACAAATAGCCAAGTTATTAGTACGCTTTTAAATGAGTTTAAAAGTGGATTTTAATAGACTTGTGGTGAACTTTGAATATTTTCAAGCAGTCATAGTTGTTCCAACAAAAGTGGATTTTAATTAACCAAGTTATTTTTACTTAACCATCATTTTCAAAGACTTGTCAATACAACTTTGTACACCTTCCAATCTCTCTGATGCATTTTTTCCATATTATTTGTGTAGGGTTTTGTTGGGTTGTTGTACGCAACGGATATTGAAAACTTGTTCCAAACCCAACAAACGTAGAGCTGTTTGACTATAGGGTAATTTAAAATCGTAAACATAAGACTTGAATGGTACTTACATGTTTACAATATCTGGAATTTTTATCAACTGGGTGCGCACGCGAATGCCCTTTTGATTGCAAGCTCCAAGCTTCAATGTATTCCTCCTTTGGAAAGCTAGGAAATCCGGCAGAGGTTCGAGATAGTGTTTTGATTTTGAGTCTCTAAGACTTAGAATAATGATATGAAAATCAAGTGTAATGAATAATGAAGTGTAGGTCTGTATTTATAAGTGAAAAATTAGGTCAAACCGGATTAGGGTTTGACCTTGGGCCTGACCCAAAGATTTTCAACACATTCTTAATTAAATCCAAAATCCAATTTTGACTTAATTAAAACAATCATCATTCATTTAAATATCTCGATTCTAAATCGAATATTTAATACTCTCTCAATACATCCTTAGATCGAAAGGACAATCGACATAGTGTGACCCTACATGCCTTCTTATATCGACACTAATCAAATTAATGTCTACGCGGAACTCCTACACGGCGCCGCAAGACGAACTCAATATGTGAAGTACGTTTACATGAATCAATAAACTTAACCTCTATGTGGTAAGATAAAATCCTTTCATTCACGATACACTCGATCAAGCTTAGGATTTGCCAAGTGTCTATCCAAATGGCTTGATCATTATATCTCATCTATATTAGTTGACAATAAGACCATATTCTAGATATTTCTATTGCGTTGGCCAACGACTTAGTCAACCCAATATCAATGAGAAGCTGAGTGCTCTCTCGAATATACATTCGAGGAATGAATCTTAATCTTGGCTCCACTACCACCTTTAAACCACATCATAATGTACCCAATACAAGTCGTATCTCAACCTATAAGGCATTTGAGCTTAGGACATGATCAAAGTATATTACTATGTAGACAAGGTGTATCTTGACCTCAAGTCAAAGGACTTCTATCATCCACACGCTGATCATACTTTAGACATGTATAACAAATAGTATATCAGCAGGGTATACCAATACTTCTAAAGTATACATGTGTCCATCACGAGTAGCCATTACTCGTAGCAGGTGAGACATACTACATCCTCTAAGAAAGTGATGCGGACCACATGTCGACTTATCATATATCATCAATATCCCATTCTTGATGATCATTATTCGAGGCTATTTTAAGAGTTACATTATAATATTAATATCTCATATTATTAATAACAACGTAACTGTTAGGTCCGGGGTTATGGATAAACAAAAATATGTAAGAATAAAACCGTAACAGCTAGAACAATTCAAACAGTTTCTGGATGTTGCCTTCAATGTTGTGTCAACATCTGAGGCAACATTGTGATAAAACAGTTCTAAACCTTTATAGAGTAAATGCAGCGGAAAAGTAAAGAGACACAAGGTTTATATTTTCAAGGGTATATATTAATATATCCCTTGATAGTCAATGACCAAAGAATTGTATAAATTATATACAATTACAAATGAATTTCTTTTTGCAAGGTTGAACAATAAATGCGAAAAACAAATTACAAACAAAAGTGAAGTCGCAGATGACTTCAGCCCAAAGTTAAAAGATCTAAAAAGACAAATACAACATCTTCATTGCTATTACTTGAAATATAAGCTTGATCTAGAATCTGGGCAGCAATAGTAACGTGTGACTAGATGTTGTTATACTACTTTAGGCTAAGTGTGTTGATCCAGTTTCTAAGGTGACTATGCGAGAGCTCTCTTGATAATTCTTCTCATTTTCAATCTGGATATCGATACTCTGAAGTTCCCCTCTATTTATAGTGTGGAACTTCCCTTGAAATCCTCACTGGTTGGTTGCGAAGGCTGAGTAAAAGAAGGCTTCAGCTTGGACCGATTCTTGCTCCTTCAAAAGCTCAACGTTCTGGACTTGGTCTTCACGCTGCTTCCTCTCCAAGCTTTGACTGTTTCTTTTATCACGTTTTAAACACATCATCATTGTTAGCTTGCCTAGGTCATTTTTTACTAACATTAACACAACCTGTTTTGGCCGGAAGAATAGGCAAAATCGTTACAGGAATGTTGTCACTACATCGCAGGAAACATTCTTATTTTCATAAGATGTTGTCCTGAGCATTTACAGATGTTGTCACAACATCCATCCAACATCAACAATCTCCCCCTTTTTGCCTTTCTTCACAAAAATCCATACGAAGCAAAAATGACTAGGATACTGATTCCCGATATAGTCCTTACATTCCAAGAATTAGTAGGATCGGTGCTATGCTCCCCCTTAACCTGCAGTGTTAAATTCCAAGCAGTGTAGTATCAATGATTTGGTTAGATATGAGTTATATTCTGTTACTGTAGACTTACTTACATCATTGCGTAATCAATCTGCAGTAATCATTCATACTAATCCACATCAGGCAACCATATATAAACAACTTTAGAAAGCAGTCACAATGTCTACAAGAACAGACCAAATGTCCCAAAGTAAAATATTACAAACACAAATAATATTCCAAATGTCAGTATATCCACTATTCAAATAAACATTCATAATTGAATCACCAACTCCATCAACATGATGATCCTTAACTAGAGTAATCGAGTCACAGTAGCTTCCAGCCGCTTTCTGTGATCGATCACTCTGTGCAGCACTTCATCTTCAGCTTCAGCATCAGAAGTAGTCAGCAATCAATCATCTTAAATCCTCTCCCCCTGCATCATTGCCTGCACCATTATCAGTAGCAGCTCCCCTGTCTGTCTGCTTCCAGCAGCAGCATCAGCATTCAACATCATCATCTCCCCCTTTTTGTGAAGAAAGTAAGCCCACATAATAGTTCCTGGCTCGCATAAGTTCTTGAATTTGCCTGTCAAGTTCCGCAATGTGCTGTCGAAGCTAGTCTTTAGACATTGGGACCTTTCCTTGAGCAATGTTTCCAGGAATGTCGGCAACATCCTTTGATGTGTCAGTGTCCCATTCATCTTTCTTCCAGGGCAGGTCAATAACTCTGTCCCTATTGTTAACAACTGCTCGTTGTACTGAGTAAAACTCTAAGGCTGGACTCAGCTTTTCTCCTTTTGGAGTCTTAAAACCTTGGTTGAGCAGGATTTGAAAAATCAAGGAGGGGTATGGAAGGGCAGAGTTGCTTTGTCTTTTTGCCAAGTTGACAACATGGTTGAATATAAGTGTTCCTAAGTCAACTTTCTGATTCCTTCCAATCTTGAAAATCAGCGATGCCTGATCAAGGGTCACTACTATCTCGTTGAGGGAGGGTAGCCAGTTGTATATAGCAAGTTTATGCAAAGTGGCAAACAAGACAGTGAGTTTTGACACAGGGCTGCGAGGAGCCCAAACAGTGATCAAATTCCCCGTAAGGTACTTGATCATTGAATTGAGTTCTTCTACAGTGGGGTTTGGTTGAGGTTCTCTTTCACTAATAATTATCCCAAGAGTGGAGTTGATGATATTAGGTGTAAAATTATATACCTTGTTGTATATGTACACTTTCCCAAATTTCTTTGAGGTTGTGTCCTTAACAGCAAGTGTCAGATTAGCATAGAACACCCTAATCACCTTCTCACAATAAGGATTCTTACCAGATACAGAGCTTAAGATGTTTCAACTACTTAAGAAATCAACTAAACCATTTTTGGAGAATGAAGTTAGGTCAATCACCGTCTCCCCTCTAACTCCTCTACTCTTAAACCAATTCCAGTTACTGGAGCATGATTTAGTTTGAAACATGGAAGAGTAGGAAATTACCTCAGAATCTGAAACAGATTCTGTGTTTTCTTGTTCGGATGAGGTGGCTGCAGGTGTTGCCTCGGATGTTGGGGCAACATAGTCTGGGTCCATTTTCTCGTCTGTTGCCTTTGATGTTGAGGCAACATTTTTATCAAAATTCTAGTATGTTCTATGGACCCCTTTAGGAATGAAGGTTCGTAGAGGTGTGTCATCAGACATCTCTTCTTCTTCTTTTTCCTTCTCAGTTTCTGCTTGTGGAGTGGAAGTTGATGGAGTTCTGGAAGAATTGGGCACACTGAAATTGGTGTCAGTGCTGCTGCTTGTGGTAGTATCAACAGAGAAAGTCGACTCTTCCCCGGATCTTTTGGCAGACTGGTATTCACCGAATTGGTTTTCGAAAACCCTCTTTGACCTTCGCGTCGGAAATGTCGATTTTGACTGTCTTGAGGCAAGGTTTGAGAAATCAGATGTTGCATCAACATCGATTGGGTTTTCATTATCGCCTGGATAGCTCATCTGTAATGGCTTATCTGAACCAAGCATGATCATAGCCTGTGTGCAGTCCTCCTCGACCGGTCTCAAGTCATTAATGGAAGTATAATGCTTGTAAACCTTGTTGTTATTTGCTGGACTAGTCGACATTGGAGAATAATCTTTGGTGTTTGTGGATTTTGGGGACACGGACATGGGAGAGGGTTTTGAAGGATTGGGCATGTTGGAGAAGCTATGGGTTTTGTGAAATGACGGTGTTGTTTGGGCTGCCATGGTTTGATGAATTGATAGTCGGCTGATGTGACAATTCCAAGACAAAAATGGGAGGTTTTATTATGGCAAAGTATACTTACACTCAAACTCCCTTTTCTTAAATTTAGATTGTGTAGAAGAATAAAAACTCTTTACACACCTAAAATAAGAATTGTCATAACACATATTATCATTAAAAAAAATGGTCCTCCAGAATTTTTGGACTTCCAGTTAAAGACAGAGACGTGTTAAATACCAAAAATAGGAATAAAATAAGATAAACCAGATTGATCAATGTACTGGAACACGATGTTGTTGATGATGTTGGCAACATTTCAAAGTTAAACAAACATTATGAGACTCCAAGGATTTTCTGATTTGATAGATGATATTTTTGTATATGTTCCCTATGAGACTGATCGCTGGACTAATGTAACATTTTACCATCGTCCTTAATCAACTTAGTTGAACACATACAGATTAAAAAAGATATTGAGGAATTTTCAACCTTTTTGAAGCACGTGGTACTCCTATAGAATAGGAACGATACCAATCTTAGAGCTTTGCTCTTTTTGTATACATCTAAATCTTTGAGTAGAGGCTTCGCCTTCTTATGATACTCGCAGGGAACGGTATCACATTCATAACTTGTACTTTTAGAGTCATGCTTGAATCTTTTGAAAAATCATATTGCAACATCACTACAACACTAATCATGTATATTGACCCAACAGTAAATGTTATCCAGAATGTTGGGACAACATTTCGGACAACATCTACCTAACCTGTCTTATTTTCAAAGGAAACAGAGACCAAGAGATTTTTTCAATCTAGAAAATCTCTCATGATCTAAAGGTTTGGTAAAAATGTCAGCCAGTTGACAAAAAGTATCAACATGTTCGATTTGAACTAGTTGTTTTTCCACTAAGTCTCTTAGAAAATGATGTCTTATATCTATGTGCTTTGTACGTGAATGCTGAACATGATTTTTGGAAATATTAATAGCACTCAGATTATCACAGTACAAAATCATGGAGTTATTAGATCTGTCATAGTCATCTAACATATGTCGTAACCAAATCAGTTGAGCACAACAACTTCCGGCTGCCACATATTCAAATTCGGCAGTCGAGAGTGATACACAATTTTATTTACGACTGTACCATGAGACAAGATTATTGCCAAGATAGAAACACCCACCACTAGTGCTTTTTCTATCGTCTACATCACCGGCCCAATCCGAGTCACTATATCATATTAGATTAGGATTAGTGTCTTTGGAGTACCAAATTCCCAAGTCACTTGTACATGCAACATATCGAATGATACATTTCACAGCATTAGGATGACATACCTTGGGATTGGCTTGGAACCTGGCGCAAACACATACGCTAAACATGATATCGGGGCGACTGACAGTAAGGTATAGAAGGCTACCTATCATAGATCGGTACAATATTGGGTCAACTTCTTATCCAACATCGTCTTTACATACCTGTTGCGTAGAGCCCATTGGAGTCTTCATGTGTTTAGCATTTTCCAGACCAAATCTCCTAACAAGATTCTTGGCGTACTTGCTTTGAGATACAAAGATCCCATCTTCATTCTATTTAATCTGCAAGCCTAAGAAAAATGTTAGTTCTCCAATCATGCTCATCTCAAATGTTGTCGACATTGCTTCGACAAAAGACTTCAAGAAAGATTCTGTAGTCGAACCAAAAACAATATCATCAACATAGATTTGAGCTATTATTACATCTACACCGTGTCTTTTAATAAATAATGTTCTGTCAGCTTCTCCACAGGTGAAACCAAGCTCAACAAGAAAGTTAGTTAGACGACCATACCATGCACGTGGGGCTTGTTTTAGTCCATACAGAGCTTTCTTGAGTTTGTACACATGATGTGGATGGTAAGGATCCTCAAATTCCTTTGGTTGTTCAACATATACTTCTTTGTCCAAGTATCCATTTAGGAAGGCACCTTCAACGTCCATTTGGTGCAAGGTAATCTTTAGATAGCAAGCAATAGCAAGAAATAATCTTATTGACTGAATTCTAGCCACAGGAGCGAAGGTCTCGTCATAGTCGATACCTTCTACTTGTGTATATCCTTGAGAAACAAGTCGAGCTTTGTTCCTGACAATCTTCCCTAACTCATCTGATTTATTTTTGAATATCCACTTGGTCCCAATAACGTTTGTGTTGTTGGGTCGTGGTACCAAGTCCCAAACCTCATTTCGGGCAAATTGTTCAAGCTTCTCTTGCATGGCTTGAATCCAAAAATTATCTTTTAATGCTTCCCCAATAATTTTAGGTTCCAAAGTAGATGTAAGACAAGAAAGACTTACCTGTTGGTATATGGTGGACATGCACACATACCTTACCATTTCTCGGTAATTCACTGGCTCTTTCCATCTTGTACGCCTCTCCTAAAAAACTCCCCCTATCACCTGGTCGGGTGGATGGTTCCTTCTAATCCTCGATGGAGGGTCTCTTCTCACTTGATCATTCAGTTCCGTAGAAGACTCCTCCTCGATTTTGTCCCGTGTGTTCTCTCTTTGAGGTTCAGATGTTTCTTCTGATGTTGGGACAACATCTGGGACTACATCTGTTTCTTCAGTGGGTTGCTCCTCTTTAACTGCAACCACAATGTTGTTTTCTGAAGATCTACCAGATATATCCAGCAGGTCATCAAAAATAACATTGACTGATTCTTGTATGGTCTTTGTCAGAAGATTGTATATTCGATAAGCATGGCTATTTTGAGAGTAGCCAACGAATATTCTCTTGTCACTCTTAGAGTCAAATTTGGCCAGTTTATCCCTATCATTAAGAATATAGCACACACACCCAAAGACATGAGAGTACCGCACTGTAGGTTTCTTTCCATTTAACAGTTCATAGGGTGTCATCTTGGTCCGTGGCCTTAAATAGATTCTATTAGTTATGTGACATGCCATGTTCAAGGCTTCTGCCCAAAACCTTTTTGACAATTACTTAGAACTTAACATAACTCTAGCCATTTCTTGTAAATTTCTGTTCTTTCTCTCAGCAACCCCATTTTGTTGTGGTGTTTTGGTGCCGAAAATTCATGGAATATGCCTTTATTTTCACAAAATTTTGTAAAGGTTTGATTTTCAAACTCCTTTTCATGATCAGATCTAATTCTAAAAATTGAAGAACAAAACAAGTTCTTAATCCTAGAGTAAAATGTTCTAAATATCTCAAAGGTTTGTGATTTTTCCTTTAAAAAATAGATCCAAGTGAATCTGGAAAAATCATCTACTATCACATAAGAATATCTCATCCCTCCTAGGCTATCTACCTCGATTGGACCCATAAGATCCATATACAATAATTGGAAACAATGAGACGTACCTGAATGTTGTCCGTCATGTTGGACAACATTGTGAGAGACTCGGGTCTGCTTTCCCTTCAAACAATCTTCGCATAGTGTTTTATCTTTTAGATCCAGTCTGGGAATGCCTCTAACAGCTTCAAATGAGATCAGCTTCTCCAAGGTACCGTAGTTGACATGTCCCAACTTTTGATGCCAAAGTGTCAAGTCACCTACCTTTGCGGAGTTGCACAACTCTTGTCTACCGACTAGATAGCAATTATCTCCTGTTCGGGTTCCTGACATGACATATTTATCCGCAAAATCTGTAATCTTGCATCCAAGCTTGTTGAATTTAACCTCGAGATCATCATCACATAGTTGGCTTATGCTAAGAAGATTAGCAACCAAACCTTCTACATGAAGACCATATTTTCAAGGCTGGTACATCCGGAACATTAAGAGTTCCTTTACCAATTATCTTACTCTTACTTCCTCCTCCAAAGGTCACGTATCCTCCATTGAATGCTTCATACTACTTCAATAGGCGTTTGGTACCTGTCATATGACGTGAGCAGCCACTATCGAAATACCAAGAACCTGTAATGTTAGTACGCAAAGCAGTTATGCACATTACATTTCAGATTCAGTTTGGGTACCTATTCCTTTTTCTTCCTTCTGTTTTCAGGCTGGTTGCTTTGAATATTGTCAGTGATGTTGGGCAACATTGCTGACGACATTATAGGCAATATTCTGAGTGCAGAGTTTTGAAGTTTGTAGCAGTAGGGCATAAGATGTTCTGACTTTTTACAGAAGCTACATACAAACTTTGATCCAATCTCAGTGATCTGAGAGTTACTCGAATTTTCTTTGACAAATTTTATCCTCTCAGTTTGACTATGGATTCTGGAAGTATTTGGTTTGCTAGGAGATTGGTACCCAAGCCCAGCCCCCCTTGTAGGTTTATTGAAGTTCAATATTTCATCCAGTTTGGAGGTTCCCATGTTGAGCCTGTGAAAGGTGGTCTCACCTACGTTCAATCATGCACGAATCTTACCAAGCTCTAGGTCCTTCTTGGTAAGTGTCACCTCTAATCGGTTGATTGTGCCTTTCAGATTGCTATTCTCAAGAGTCACTAATTTTGCTTTTGAGTCTAGTTGCTCAGATTCAGTGATTAAGGCTTTACAAAGACTTTGTAATTCCTTTATTACGTCGTCTTTGGAGTCAACTAGATCCAAATTTACAGCCTCAGATGAAGAATTAAATCCACTAAAACAATTTACATCAGAATAGTCAAAGTATACATATCTCTCTAATGTTGAAGACATTCCAGATGTTGTGTCTGATGTTGTTGCAACATTGTCAACAACATCTTCATCGTCGAACAGTGAGTGTTCAAACACGGATGCCAGCATTGCCTGTGGTTCTTCTTCTTGATCTCCTTCCTCCTCTTTGTTCTCATCATCGCTAAGAGTTACCCACATGACCTTACCAATTTTTCTAAGGGTGTTTGCACACTCATTAGCGTAGTGTCCCCAACCCGAGCATGCATGACATTGCACTCCCTCGAGTTGTTTGGGATTGAAATTGGTACTGTCGGAGTTAGATTTCCTCAGTGGATTGTGATTACTTTGATTAGAAGGTGACCTATTCGGCTGTTTATTAAAGAGTGGGTTTTGATGCTGTTTGTATTTGGCTTTATTGCGATCATTGTTGATCTTTCTCACCATCGAATTGAATCGACGAGTAAGTAAGACAACATTTGCATCATTTCCCAGTTCCTCCAAGTTTTCTTCCTCGTTTTCCAATTCAGTTTCCGAGGTTTGTCCTTGTAGTGCCAAAGTTTTGTCTTTATACAGATCTCTTTGTCTCTTCATGTTCATCTCATATGTTTGAAAGATGCTCATCAAGGCATGTAGATCCATATTAGCAAGATTATGGGCCTCTTCAATAGCACAAATCTTAGTATTAAATCTTTCAGGAAGAGATCTGAGAGCTTTATCCACAAGTTGTGTGTTGGTTAAAGGAGAACCAAGCACTTGACACTAATTAGCAATGTCAATTAACTTTTCAAAATAGGATTTTATGTCTTCAGATTCTTCCATCCTTAAGCGTTCGTAGTGGCTCAAAATCATGCGAAGCTTTGTACATCGTACACTTGAGGTACCTTCACAATGAGTTTGTAAGGTCTCCCAAGCGTCCTTGGCTGTAGTAAAATTCTGGATAAGTTTAAACATATAGAGATCTACACATCCAAATATCGCATTTAGGGCCTTTTTATTGAAGCTCACACTATTGATCTCTTCCGCGGTCCATTCAGATTCGGGTTTGGTAAGTACATCACCATCCTCGTCTGCTGGGTACTTGGGAATCACATAGCCTTCGGAAACTGATCTCCAAGCTCGAACATCAATGGATTTGATGTGAGAACGTAGTCGGATTTTTCAATAGGCATAGTTAGTTCCGTCAAGAATTGGAAGTCTACCAACATTTTGTATAGTTGAGTCCATAGTCGTAATATTCAGAATCAAACACTTATTGTATCAAGTGTTGGCTCTGATACCACTTGTTAGGTCCGGGGCTACGGATAAGCAAGAATATATAAGAATAAAACCGTAACAGCTAGAACAATTCAAACAGTTTCTGGATGTTGCCTTCAATGTTGTGTCAACATCTGAGGCAACATTGTGATAAAACAGTTATAAACCTTTATAGAGTAAATGCAGCGGAAAAGTAAAGAGACACAAGGTTTATATTTTCAAGGATATATATTAATATATTCCTTGATGGTCAATGACCAAAGAATTGTATAAATTATATACAATTACAAATGAATTTCTTTTTGCAAGGTTGAACAATAAATGCGAAAAACAAATTACAAACAAAAGTGAAGTCGCAGATGACTTCAGCCCAAAGTTAAAAGATCTAAAAAGACAAATACAACATCTTCATTGCTATTGCTTGAAATATAAGCTTGATCTAGAATCTGGGCAGCAATAGTAACGTGTGACTAGATGTTGTTATACTACTTTAGGCTAAGTGTGTTGATCCAGTTTCTAAGGTGACTATGCGAGAGCTCTCTTGATAATTCTTCTCGTTTTCAATCTGGATATCGATACTCTGAAGTTCTCCTCTATTTATAGTGTGGAACTTCCCTTGAAATCCTCACTGGTTGGTTGCGAAGGCTGAGTAAAAGAAGGCTTCAGCTTGGACCGGTTCTTGCTCCTTCAAAAGCTCAACGTTCGGACTTGGTCTTCACGCTGCTTCCTCTCCAAGCTTTGACTGTTTCTTTTACCACGTTTTAAACACATCATCATTGTTAGCTTGCCTAGGTCATTTTTTACTCACAATAACACAACCTGTTTTGGCCGGAAGAATAGGCAAAATCGTTACAGGAATGTTGTCATGATTGTTGTCACAACATCGCAGGCAACATTCTTATTTTCATAAGATGTTGTTCTGAATATTTACAGATGTTGTCACACATCCATCCAACATCAACAGTAACCTCTAGGGATGCATATTATAAAATATTATAAACAATCAACTAATAATTCAATAATTGCAAATGCCAAAATATTAATCTCAATCAATAATAATACGAATGTGTATAAAATACATTTGTCCTAATACATATTGTCTCTAGGACATAAATATACTTTAAATTTGGCCTTTAATCTCTATGGATCTCTCAAACCACACATTTTTGAAATCTTCTTCCATGGAAAATCTAAGAAAACAGTTCGATGATCGTCTGCTCCAATTTTCACTTTTCTTTTAGCAATTATTTTCTTAGCAAATTTGGATCGTAATTTCTCAATTTGAGGGCGAGTTTGTTGAAACTTACCTGACAAGTGTAAACTTACATTCTTCAGCTATGACGCTGTAATAGTCGTTAACATTAAAGATGATTGCTGACATTCTGTTATGAGTGGAATAGCCAAATTTCGAAGGAATTCCTTCTTCAGTTGGAGTCACCATGGTCGTAGCTTTGTTATTCTCCGGTAGACACACAGTTTCCAGTGCAGTCGGTGTCCCCATCGGGAGGGGCGTGTGTCCCCGTCTCGAGAGAATTGGGGAATTTACTTACCGTTGTTTAATAACGGTCATAAACGTAGGGTGAGCTTTTTGAAATAAATATTACTACTAGAGTAAAATATATAAAAAAATACAGTTACATATGACAAGTAATTAACATAACTTACCAAGGTATAGTTGAATTAGATTTCTTTAATTTATCATATTATTATTAGTGTTAGTAAAATACTATCTCGCATGTTTATAAACTTATCCTATCGGGTATTTAATTGTTAACTTACTAAATATAAAAAGAGATAATCATTATGAGAGGAAGTAATACATTATTATTAATGTAAGAAAATAATTTTTATACAAGAAAAGGTACATGATTCCTTGTTTAGAAATAAAAACTCATTCCTAATATGTAAGGAATCATTAGAGAGAAA
The DNA here is from genome assembly GCA_034509755.1 of Anisodus tanguticus. Classification (NCBI taxonomy): domain Eukaryota; kingdom Viridiplantae; phylum Streptophyta; class Magnoliopsida; order Solanales; family Solanaceae; genus Anisodus; species Anisodus tanguticus. The sequence goes on from CM067544.1 coordinate 19,564,492, forward strand.
AAACTACTTCTCGTCATTTTTTATTTTGTTCAAATGGAAAGTATTTATGCTACTTATATTTCTCACACATCCTTTGCCCCACTCCCCCGCCTCCTTAAAAATGAAAACAACATGCCAAATTATCTCAATTTGAATAGTTCAAGATCAAAATGGCCCCTTTTCCTTTAACAATATTGAAGTATGTATGGGTCAAAAACTCGAGCCGGCAAGACGGCAAAACATGTTTCTTTCACTTGACTTTGAACAAGAATGTCTACTTATTGTAATATTTGTCATACTACAAAGTAAAATAGCCGTCCCTGCATGTAGTTTTCGCGCCAGCTTAGCAAAGTCAAAGACTGACATTTCCATTATCTTCAATTTCAATCCCCCGACTGATGTTGTTGCGACCAATGGCTACCTTAGACAACATCCTCCGCCACACCACCGTGTTCTTGTCGGAAACTCTTCTTCAGTCTGACCTCCGTCACCGTCTTTTCTCAGTCTTTTCTCAATCCGCTGATCAAATGCCCCTCAATCTTGCTGTTGAAACTACAGAAAATGCAGCGTTCAGTACTTCTTTCTCTCTCAGACTAGCTGAAAAGATCCTTCTTTCTTTCTCTGAAAACACATTCTCTTCCTTTTTGTTATCTCTCGTTTATACTCTTCAGTGCAGACCTGTAGATGCTGCTCTTAGTCTTCTTGATGTGTTTCACACTGATCCTTCCATTGCAAGACTGGAAATTGCACCTCTTGTTTTTCAAGACTTGTTTCTCATTCCCATTATTCAGTGGTACAATCACAAAAGGTCAAGAATTATTTCTTGTAGTATATCATTGAACTCGGGTTCTCGTGGTGATGATGATGAGTCAGTGCAGGCGATTTCAGCAGCTACCAAGTCGTTGTCAGCTATGAGCGGAGAGCAAGCTTCCGAGTTGAAAGATTTGGACAGAGAGTATGAAGAAATTCTTGATGAGAATTGTGGGGTTTTTGCTGGATATTTCAAGGAGGTTTTGCGAGCCAAAAGTGGGGACAGGTTTATTGATCTGCCATCCGTAATTGTACAAAGGAATGAAAAGAGTGACTATTTTGTGTTTAGCAAAGATGAGGAGATGATCAATGAAGAATTTGGATTGAAAAATGGACGGTATAATGTAATGCTTTACTGTTATTTAGAATGCTACCTTAATTTCTTCATCTTATGATAATCTTTTGCTGCATAGATTTTGAATTCAGAGAAACTTTACTAACTCTAATATTTCTCCAAATTTATTTTCTTCTGATAGTGGAGTATCTCGTCTCTAGGATTTCTAGGTCAAATTACCACATATAGTTTTTTAATTCAGGATTTAGGCATTGTGATTTTTGAGTTGACAGAGTGAGTCCTAAATGTATAGCTAACTCTCTCAAAAAATGTTTTTGGGACACATAGGGTTCGACTCCGAAGTGTTCTACCGAACCTGCGAACCCATTGTTGGTTCCGCTACTAACTTGTAGAGTGTATCAATTTCTCACTGAGCAAATGGCTATGAAATTTTCTTCGCCTATTAATTAATTTACACCAATTTGTTCTTTGTCTGTATTGCACTAACATTTAGTCGATTTATATATTACATTAAAATAACAGTCCGTTCTGTCTGCACCTCCTTGGTCGTTTTGCATGATTATTCAATTTTGACTCTGTCCATCCAGAAAAATGAACCAAAATTGAAATTTTGTTGTTCAATATGGTAGCACAATCTCAAAACGCTTAAAAGTCAATATCCGACCTGCTAGATCAAAGACTTCTGTTACCTAGTGTTTGCCGTCTGCAGTTTTTATGTTCTATTGCCAAAGAACTCTGTAATATATGCCTCTCAAAATCTGAATTTTCTGAACAAATTAGAAATATTATACTACTCCCTCTGTCCTAATTTACATGACATCATTTGACTTGGTACGAAATTTAAGAAAGAAAGAAATACTTTTGAAATGAATAGTCCATAACAAGTCTTATATAAATGTATGACTATAAATTATCTTATAAAGTTAAAATGTTTCTAAATATATAAAGATGACGTTATTTTTGGGACAGACCAAAAAAGAAATTGTCTCACATAAATTGGGATAAGGGAGTATTATTTTTTGACTCATTATTCTTGCATACTTCCGTGCAGCCAATATGGACTGATTCTGCAGAAGAAGACAAGTCATTCAAATTCAATAGGAGTAGCAAAAATTTGTCCAAGTTTCCCTCATTTTATCCTGAGAGAGTTTCCCTGAAAGTTCTTACAAGCCAAAGATCATCAATAAAATCAAAGCTTTTGGACACTTCCAATTTTGATTCAGAACATGAGTCTTGTTCAAGTGATGATTCCAATGATCCTTATTCCACAGAATCTGAAGCCGGAAATGAGGTAACTGATAATAACAATGAATGAGAATAGCCTGCAGACTGATACACCTATAGAGACTGTTCTAGTTATTAAAGTGATCCTTGTCATGTATTTTAGGATATGAACAAAAGAATGGCATTGCTCAACACAAGGCAGAGGAAATACCTAAACGAAAAACAGCCTATTTTGGGAGAATCAAGCTGGTAGGTATAAAGAAAGCACTTGCTAGAATTCTACATATTTTGGACATAATATTTATGACTTTATTGCTATATCAGTCATCCAGATCCTTTGATGGAAGACTATGATAATATGCAATCCAGTGGAAAGAATACACCTCCAAAGGATTTTGTATGTCCCATAACTACACTTGTACTTGAAGATCCAGTGACTCTTGAGACTGGTCAGACATATGAAAGAAAGGCAATTCAAGAATGGATGGAGAGGGGAAACGCCACTTGCCCAATAACACGGCAGAAGCTACATAGTACTCAACTACCAAAAACAAATTATGTGCTCAAGTGCCTCTTTGCAAGATGGCAGGAAAAGGACCAAAATTCAGCTCCTGTTCAAGCTAAACTGAATAGGTGTGAGCCTTGAATATCAACCAGTGAAGAGACTAGCTCCTCGTACTAGTTTAGGAAGCCTAGGTTCTTTAGATGGAACCATCAGAGAGCTTCGCCGTGCAATAACCAACCTCTGTACATCAGAGATTTTGAGGGAATCTGAAATGGCAGTGCTCCAAATTGAGAAGTTCTGTAGAGAAGGTCAGATGGTTGATATTCAGACGATGCTCTCAAAACCTCCAGTAGTCAATGGTTTTGTAGAGATCCTTTCCAATTCTGTTGAACCCCATGTTTTGATAGCAACAGTATTTCTGCTCTTTGAACTGGGCTCAAGAGATAATGGTGTCATCCAAAAACTGACCAGAGTTGACACTGACGTAGAATGCATTGTTGCTCTTTTCCAGAAGGGGTTACTGGAAGCTGTTGTACTGATCTATCTATTGATGCCATTCATTGGAAATCTTGAGGAAATGCAATTGTTTGATTCTCTTCTAAAAGTTCTCATCAGTAAGGAGGAAGACTTGGTTAGCATGTTTATGAAGCCCAAACCAGCTTTAGTGCTTCTTCTAGGACATGTTCTTAGAAACACAAAGGACGAAAGAGCTTCCAAAATTGTCAAGAGGGTGACTTCGGCAAAAGTAGTTGAGGCTATTTTACGCAGCTTGGAAGCTGAATTAGTTGAAGAATGATTATCAGCTGTGCTTATATTGTTGAGATGCATGCAACTGGATGGATGATGCAGGAATATAATAGCAGATAAAGCTGAATTAACTCACCTGTTAGAGAGCTTTATTGAGTCGAATGATGCAGATAGGTTTGAGATTATCTAATTCCTATATGAACTGGTCAAGTTAAACAGGTATATAACTCTTAACTATGTGAAATTCCATATTTGTAACTTGTTCAAATATTTTACTCACTGTATTATTTCTGCAGAAGGACATTTAATGAGCAAGTGTTGCACATTATTAAGAATGAAGGTACCTATAGCTCAATGCACAGCCTCCCCATATACCTACAGACTGCTCAACCTCATCAGTGTCCTGTTGTGGCTGGCCTACTTCTTCAACTTGATCTGCTTGTACGAGCCTTCGTTTATCTCTATATCAGCTTCAACCTTAGCTCACTGTGTTTTCTCTATCTGGACATGAACAATCACATTTCATGTGAAATAACATGTGTTGTCTTGAACTGCAGGCAGAACCAAGGAAAATGAGCATCTACAGAGAGGAAGCTGTAGATGTCCAAATTATGTGTCTAGATATTCAGATTATCCTGACTCTCAAATAGCTGCTGCTGAAACACTTTTAGCGCTACAAGGAACGTTTTCCTCTTCTGGTAAACCTCTTATCAGGGAGTATCTACTTAAACGTGCAGGACTTGACCGGACAGATAGTAATGTCGCGCAAAATGATATTGGATATACATCTAATAGTCCATAAAAAACGGTCAGCTTCATTCCTATAAATGATGCAGTAGCGTTCCTAAATCATGATACCAGAACGCAAAATACTAAATTTCAATCCTCTTCTGTTCTGTAAAAAACCTTCATAGGAAGAAGAGCAAGCTGCTGAGGACTGGGAGAGGAAAATGGCATTTTCTCTGCTCAGCTATGAATTTGGATTACTATTTGAGGCTTTAGCAGAGGGCCTGAAGAGTAAATCAGCAGATTTGTTTTCTGCATGTTTTGTGTCTGCTACTTGGGTGGTGTACAGGCTGACCATACTTCCAGACACTGGAATTAGAGGAGCAGCAAGAGTATGCTTGCTCAAGCAGTTTGTATCAATATTCAAGTCTTCAAGGGACACAGAGAATAAAGCACTTTTCTTGCTTGCACTGAGGAACTTTATGCGTGAGCCTGGTATTTCGAACATTCAATAGTATGGTTTCTTTCTGGTATATATGAGCAGTAATCAGTGAAATTGATATGAAATTATTTGTCTATACATGATGTATTTTTGACATGTTACTATGGTTTAGTTGGTCATGGTTTTATATCTAAAAATAATGTTGGTCATTGAAGATTATTCTCATTTGGCATATGGTGAATTTCAGAAGGACTTCATGATCTAACAAACCATGTGAAGGATATACTTAAAGGCTTGAGAGAACTAAAGAAATCATCCACCATTGCTGTTGAAATTTTAAACCTTTTTTCAGGAGAGAATCTACTGCTGTAAGTTTCTAGTATGTCCCTACATTAGTTATCACTGTTAGAATATATGAAAATATATTTGGTGATCTCTTGTATTAATTAGGTGTATAGTTAGTTTCCATAATTATCGCCTAGAATCACTATTGTATCTTTTGTATTAGTTAGGTGTATAATTAGTTTCCGTAATTGAAGCCTAGAATCACTATTGTATCTTTTGTATATAAGCTAATGAAGCTAATGAAAATAATCAAGGAATTATCCTCTTTCATGGTATCAGTTAGCTTAGGGAAAATCTTCCTTTCTTCTTGTAACACCCCGTACTTTCGGGCGATAGTTTGAACATCTAGATGTATGCAAGTAGATCCGAGCCTTGGAGAATTTTTGGTCATATTCACGTATGCAAACAAAGAGCTTAGTATATGAAGTGCGTTAAAGTGATTATTAATTAAGGAAATTGTCACGATCCAAACCGGAGGGCCGCGACGGGCACCCGGATACCACCCGCCAGGTACCGCCAATCACACTATCCAAAACCGAATCATACTAACACACGAACTAAGCCGGAAAAAGGACTATATAAAATCAGATAACCAACTTATATATATATATATAAACATACCCATACCAAGGCCAACGAGGCCGTACATGACTATCACCCACAGGATACCTGCCTACAAGCCTCTAAAGAATACATGACATCACAAGGACGGGACAAGACCCCGCCATACCCATATGCGTATGCAAAAATACTGTACAACGACCAGATTGCAACTCTGAAACAAATAGAGTGCTCCAATATCAGTTGAACCAGTAACCTACTAGCGTGAACCGTCACCCTCTTTAACTGAACCCGCGGGCATGAAACGCATCGTCCCTAGAAAAAATGGACGTCAATACGACTGATGTACTGAGTATGTCAGACATGAATAATAGCACAACAAGGACATACCAATAATTGAAACAGAAACAGCCGACCAACAGTAAATGCCTCTGAGGGCCCTAATACATATGCCTAAATGTTATGCACAATGCAATATGCATATATATCAGCCTCTTTGGCCATCTTCCTTACCATAATAGCCTATGTGGGTGTCATACCATATAATGGTTAATGAATGTATGCATGATGCAAATGCGGTATACTAATGGCCACACATGCATCCTCCCATAACCACCTCTGTGGGCATCAGGTTATATCGTATTAGCCACACAGGCATTCATATCGTCTTAGCCACACAGGCATTCATATCGTCTTAGCCACACAGGCATCCATTTTGATCACACAGGCTCGATATGTGGCCTCTTAGGGCTCTTTTGTGATAGTCTGTACCAGCTGCAGGTGGTGTGCGTATATAACGCCTTTCCCTTTCCCCATATCCCCTATATATATATATATAATATTTACCATATAGTAGTGTGCATAGCACAAGTGGTCCAGGATAATATATGAATGCAATGCAAATGAATATGCATGAATAACAATAAAACATTTCCTGAATTTATTAGCTGACAATAATATCCTTGCCCCTTTGGCTAACACTGTGAATATCAACACATTTTTCCATATGCCTCAATAAGGACTTAGGAACATATTTAGACATGTTTTTAGCATAGAAATCAATAACATGAATATTCTTAACTACTAGGACTAGAATAAATTATGGAGCAATATCCCAGTTATATTTCGTTACATGGAATATGCCAAAAGAAAGAAATAATTTATTTTAACATACCTCGATTCGTGAAGGAAACCTAAACCAAAATAAGAATTTTGATCGAGCATAACACAAAATTAAAGAAAGGAAAGAAACAAATTGACATCAAATGGATGTTGGAGGATTTTGTCTACTGCTTTCGTTTCAACAAAATAAAAAGGGTTGGAGGATTTTTTTGTGCCTATGCTTAAACGAATTGATAACTAACCCAACATATAAACCCCCAAAATGAAAAATGATTCCTCATTATGTTGTCCCCCACTAGCCTTAATCCCACAAGCTGCCACATCTCTAAATTATAGGATTAGTCATTTAGGATTCTTTTCCAAGCCACACGTACACGCCTCCACTCCATTAACAAAAATGACATGCCTCCGTATAATTTATCAATCATACACATAATTAATTCTGTGATTCCAATTCATTTAAATCTCAATAACTTATAAGACCTTCACATACTCAATGTCATAATTTTGTGATATGATACTAGTCCATAACCTCTTTATGCACGCACCAAATTTATTTTCGATCCCCGTCGTCACACTTGTTACGTCCAAAATTTATGTTGGGGTTGCATCCTTTTATATACTAATCTCCTTATTAGCATACATAAATATAACATAAATTTTCCCAACGCTCGGATCTATTAAGATTGTGGGTTAAATATTATGGAGACAAATCACGCGTGAGTTATTGACATGTGGAAGCAAGTTGGTATACCTATACATGCATAAGAATTGAAAAGGGGAACTAGAGCATTTTTTTTTTGTTAAATGAGATAAATGGTGGGCCATCCCACATGGTCTTCATTGACCATAGATATAATAAAGGCAAACTATTGCCTGGGAAAGATAAGAATATTGCATGTGGAAGCAAATATGACTATTAATCACTATGCATGCATGCTTACATGTTTTGGCCTTGTCACTATGTAAATTCCTATCCTTAAATGTGTCCAAGTTGAGAGAGTAATTGTTGATAATTATAGAAAACTCACAATCCTTTATAGTGAAAATTTTCAAGCAATCTGTAGCTTCTCACGGTTGCCCTTTAAAGCTCTCCACCAAGAACCAATTTAATGTTATCTAAGATTACTTGTTAAGGAGGTTGATTTACTCATTATTGTTTAAGGCTCAATTCAAAGGTATGTTAAGGCAAATCCTTCTTTCTTTTGGCATGTTCTCGGTACGAAACGTAAACATAATATTGTCCCATAAATGATTCTACTCTTAGTAGTTAAGGATGTTCATGTTATTTATTCCTATGTTCAAATCATGTCTATATATATTTCTAAATCCATATTGAGGTATATGAAAAAAATGATAGGATTCATGATGTTAATCAAAGGTGAAGTGGTATTACGTGACTCCAATAAGCTCAGAATGTTTTATTAGCATTCATGCATTATATTAATGTATTACCCTTGACCCACATGTATTATATACACTACTATATGGTATGCATTATATATATGTAGGGGATGGTAAAACGGACACGGCGTTATATACGCACACCACCTGATCAATTGGTATATGCTGATGATTATGCCCACAAAGGACGAAATGATATGATGGGAGACATCATTATAGACGCACATATATAGGTATGACCGCATTGTGCATGACATTTAGGTATATTATGTCCCTCAGAGGCATTCTGCACAGACATGGTACTTAGGCATATTATGGCCCTCAGAGGCATTCTCTCCTGGTTGGTTGTTTCTTGACTCATGTTATTTTCAGGTCTCTATTATGCTATTTTCATGCCCGACATACTCGGTATATTATTCGTACCGACGTCCCTTTTATCGGAGGACGCTGCGTTTCATGCCCGCAGGTCCAGGTAGATAGGGCGACGGTTTGCACCAGTAGGTTGCCAGTTCAGCCGATATTAGAGCACTCCATTTATTCCGGGGTTGCGGTCTAGTCTTGATACCGTATTTTTTGCATGTGCTTATGGGTATGGCGGGGCCATGTCCCGAGCTTGTGATATCACGTACTCTTTAGAGGCTTGTAGACAGTTGTCCTGTGTATAGTAGTCGTGTATGACCTTGTTGGCCTTGGTATGTATATATATATATAGGTTGGGTCCTTCTGGTTGTACGACTTTGCATAGCTCCTTTCCAGTTTACTATTTTCATATGTCAGTAGGGTATCTTGTGGCGGCCTCTTGGGCCATGCAAAATTACGGATATATGCTAAACATGTGACTAGTGGTACTCGGCAAGTAAGGTCCGGGTGCTCGTCATGACCCTCCGATTTGGGTCATGACAAACTTGGTATCAAAGTAGGTATGTCCTAGGGATGTCTACAATCCATGTGTGGTAGAGTCTTGTTTATGGGTGTGTAGCGCGCCACACTTATAAGCAGGAGGCTACAGGGCATTTAGAATTATTTTATGTAACATATCGTACTTTCGGGCGATGGTTTAAACAACTAGACGTATGCAAGTAGACCTGGGTCCTGGGGAAATTTTGTTATAATTAGGTATTCACATCAAGAGTTAAGTATATAAAGGGATGCGGTCCCGAAATAATTTTAAGACTTTAAAAGGGTGATGACGATGATCGGAAATATTATTTTCGTATGAGACAACAGAGACTATAGACTAGCGTTATATTACATAATGATGATAAGAATCATATGAAGCGTGTTTAAAATAATAATATTTAAGTGAAATTGTGATTAAGCAATTAATTAGAAAGTTAATTAAGATTATTTTTGATGAATATGCGGTTGATACTATTCCGCGTAGTTGCATGAAAAAAAGGGGCACAACGTGAGTCATCTATATATATATAAGTAGGTGGTGGCATCTCGTTGATTAATGATTGGACCCTAAATTACAAATAAAGTAGATTATATGTTGGGATCTCATATTGAGAGTTATCCACTTTTTCTTTTAAGTAAAATGGGTACCAACGTTAGCTTAGATATGTAGCATTTAATTCTTCACAATTCACTTAAAAGGGAAACTTGAGCAGAACCTAATACATATGCATCAATTTCTTGTTCGGTCTTTGAAGAGCTTAACAAGGTAGCAGCCATTTTTCTTTGAACTCATAAAGCAACAGTAAACATATTTTTGCCCTCTTTCAATTCAATGAAGTGCAACAAATATCCTTTCCCTTCTCTTAATTTCAACGAGGAGCAGCAAACGTCCTTACCCTCTTTTCAAGATCAAGTATAATTATCTTCCTCAGTCGATCTCATGATTATAACTTCGATTGTTTCTTTCCGGGTCCTAGCAAGTCGGATATAATTTGGTAGTGAAGTAAGGGTAGAAAGCTTAATTCTTGTAATCCTAGATGAGCTTGTAAGGAAGGTCGGTGTCACCGTCGTCGACAAAGGTTCAGAAATAAAGGTATGTTAAGGCAAATCCTTCTTTCTTTTGGTATGCTCTAAGTACGAAACGTAAACGTAATATTGTCCCATAAGTGATTATACTTTTAGTAGTTAAGTGCATTCATGTTATTCATTCCTATGTTCAAAGCATATCTAAATATGATCCTAAATCCTTATTGAGGTATATGAAAAAGATGTTAGTATTCATAATGTTAATAAGAGGTGAAGCGACATTACATCACTCCGACACACTTATAGTGTCTTATTCATGCATTATATTCATGTATTACCCTTGACCCACATGTGTTATATACAGTACTATATGGTATGCATTATATATATGTAGGGGATGCGAAAAGGGATACAACGTTATATACGCACACCACCTGATCAGCTGGAATATGATGATGATTATGCCCACAAAGTCGTCCCTCAGATTGGAAGTTAAGGAACGCCAGTGAGAAGACCCCATCTTAGGAAGAATTAGAAAGAGTATTCAACAAAATAAGACCACAACTTTCGAGATTGACGGAAACGGGGTTCTCAAGCACCAGGGTCGTTTATGTGTTCCAAATGTAGCGGGATTACGAGACAAAATTATGACGGAGCTCCGTTGCTCATGATATCCTATTCACCCTGGATCTACTAAAATGTATAAAGATCTCAAGGGTATTTATTGGTGGAATGACAGGAAGAGGAGCGTTGCGGAGTTTGTAGCTCAGTGTCCTGATTGTCAGCAAGTAAAAATAGAGCACCAAAAGCCCGGTGGCTTGGCTCAGAATATTGAGATCCCGATGTGAAAATGGGAAATGATTAATATGGATTTCATTACGGTTTTACCTCGCTCTTATCATAACAATTTCTGGCGGTCAAAACTACCTACACAGCCCAGGACTACGCAAAGTTGTATGTTAATGAGATTGTTCTCCTTCATAGTATGCCTATTTCTATTATATCTGACCAAGGTGCACAATTCATAGCTAACTTCTGGAAATCATTTCAAAAAGGTTTAGGCACCCAAGTGAATCTTAGCACAGCTTTCCAAGATATATTCCAAAATAACAAAAATTCTCGTGCCGTAACACTTGAGAAAGAATTCTCTGCCACAACTATAGAGAATTTCCCGAATACCTCCGCATATTGTCATAGGCTCAAAGAATTGTCAGATCAAGTCAAGAACGTCGGAGCTCCGGTCATGAATGATCATCTCGTTCTTCAAATGGTTGCGGGCCTCACCGAAGCTTATAATGGGGTTGGAACTCTCCTTCGCCAAAGCAATCATCTTCTTCCTTTCTACCAAGCCCGTTCCATGCTCACTCTTGAAGAGGCGGGGTTATCTAAAAAGGCCGCAACCGGAGCAAATTCCTCCATAGTGGATGCCACATCCCAAAATATAGATGACTCTCCCTTATTCTCTGAAAATTATACTCAAAACCGTAATAGCGGTGGTGGAAAAAAGGGTCAAAACCCCAATAACGATGGGAAAAATTGTGGCGGCAGCCGCGGTGGTGGCAGCAGTGGCAGACGTGGTGGCAGCCAACAGGGGTACAGGCAGCATCCGTGGGCCGTAGTGGCCTTGGCCCATTCCTCCATAGTACCCAGCATCCTCTTGGTCCAAGCCCAACAACTAGCAGAGGCAGTAGTCTGGTCTTCTTGGGCCTAGACTGAAGCAGGCCTTCACAACAGCAGCCCTATCGACTCCCGCGGATATCGAGGCAGTGATGCATACTCTTGGGCTAAATCCTCTTTATAAAAATTGGTACATGGATATCGGTGCTACTTCTCATATGACATCCGCGCAAGGTAATCTCTCATCTTATTTTAATTTGAGCAAAAATCGTAACATAATTGTTGGTAATGGTCATTCAATTCTAATTCATGATTATGGTCACACAAATTTGTCTCCCCCGAACCTACTTTAGCCTTGAAAAATGTCCTTGATGCTTCTCAACTGATTAAATTTTTTGTGTAATTTAGGAAATTTACCACCGATATCTCAGTTTCTGTTGTATTTGATCCATTTGGATTTTCTTTGAAGGATTTCCAGACGGGGATGCGTCTAATGAGATGTGATAGTCGGGGTGAGATTAATCCCATCCCCACAAATCAAGCCACACCATCAACTTTTGCAGCCTTAGCACCTTCTTTATGGCATGAACGTTTGGGTCATCCGGGAGCATATATTATTAACTCCCTTAGACAAAATAAATTTATTGAGTGTAATCGAACTTGCGTTCTAATGTTTGTCCCTCTTTTCCTTTTGGGAAACATGTTAAATTACCATTTGTTTCTTCTAATTCTAGTACTATGTTGCCATTTGATATTATCCATAGTGAACTTTGGACATCTCCCGTTTTGAGCTCTTCGGGCCTCCGTTATTATGTTTTGTTTTTGGATGATTACTTTAATTTTTTGTGGACATTTCCGTTATCTAAAAAATCTCAAGTTTATTCCACATTTCTATCATTTAGAGCATTCATCCGTACTCAATTTGAATGGGAGGTTAAGAATATTCAATGTGATAATGGAAGGGAATTTGATAATGGACCATTTTGGGAATTTTGTAAGGTTAATGGTTTATCTTTCCGTCTCTCATGTCCACATATTTCATCACAAAATGGGAAAGCCGAGAGAAAAATCCGAACCATTAATAACATTGTTCATACTCTAGCCCATGCATCATTACCGCCTTCATTTTGGCATCATGCATTACAAATGGCAACTTACCTTCTCAACATCCTCCCGAGCAAAGGATTAGACTACCAATCTCCACTCAAAATTCTTTATAAAAAAGACCCATCTTATTCTAATCTTTGGGTATTTGGGTGTTTATGTTATCCTCTCTTTTCCTCCACTATCTTAAACAAACTTCAAGTCCGATCTACCCCATGTGTCTTTTTTGGTTACTCATCTAATCATTGTTGTTACAAATGCTATGATCTATCCTCTAATAAAATTATCATTAGTCGCCATGTCATTTTTTAAGAAACTGAATTTATGTTTGCTAAGTTGCATAGTCCAACGTCCCATTCTTATGTTTTTTTGGATGATGAGCTTTCACCATATGTGGTCCACCATTTGGCCCAAACCAAACCGCGACAACTGGCCCAGTAGGCACCTTCCAGTCCACTGCCTGTGGCCCAGTCCAGACCACACTGGCCCAACTCAGCCCACCCAGTCCACTACCCCATCCAGCCCACCCCAGCCGCAGATCCATCTTGGCAGCCCAGTGCCCTGCCAGCCTGCATCTGCTATTGGGCCGCATCGGTCCAGCCCAGAACTGAGTCAGCCCACTACTCCCACCCTAGTCCAGCCCACTCCTATTCCGGCTCCAAGGTCGGTTACTCGTAGCCAACGGGGAATTTTTAAAATAAAGCGACATTTCAATCTCAACTCTAATGGTACTAAATCCCCTCTGCCACGTAACCCCGTGTCTGCTCTTCATGACCCGAATTGAAAAATGGCTATGGATGATTAATATAATGCTCTTATTGAAAATAAGACATGGGAGTTGGTGCCCCCTCCACCTGATGTTAATGTGATTCGGTCTATGTGGATTAATCTGATGGTTTATTTGAGAGGTATAAGGCCCGTCTTGTGGGTGATGGAAAAAATCAACAGGTTGGCGTGGATTGTGGAGAGACTTTTAGTCCGGTGGTCAAACCGGCAACTATTCGCACTGTTCTCAGTATAGCTCTCTCAAAAGCATGACCCATTCATGAATTGGACGTGAACAATGCTTTCTTACATAGAGAATCAAGGAGACAATATACATGCATTAGCCCTTGGGTTTCAGGGACCCAGATCATCCTAATCATGTATGCTTGCTGAAGAAATTTTTGCATGGGCTAAAATAGGCTCATCGGGCCTAGTATAAGAGATTTGCAGATTATGTTTTTACTCTTGGGTTTTCTCACACCAAGTCTGATCATTTACTATTCATATACAGTCAAGGTACTTCTATGGCCTACATTCTTCTGTATTCGGATGATATTATCTTGAATGCTTCCTCTGATGCTCTTCGCAAGTCTATCATATCCCTTCTCAGCTCAGAATTTGCTATGAAAGACTTGGGACCTCTGAGTTATTTTCTGGGTATAGTTGTCACTCGTCATGCAGGTGGTCTATTTCTATCTCAAAGGAAGTATGCAGTAGAGATCATTGAACGGGCTGGCATGTCATCTTGTAAACCATCTCCTACTTCGGTGGATACTAAACCAAAGTTGAGTGCTACTTCTAGCACACCATATGAGGATCCCTCCCACTATCGTAGTCTTGCGGGGGCTCTTCAATATCTCACTTTCACTAGGCCCGATATTACTTATGTTGTGCAACATGTGTGTTTATTCATGCATGATCCGAGGGAAGAACACTTGCATGCTCTCAAGCGCATTGTGCGCTACATTCAGGGTACTCTTGATCAAGTTTTGCATCTATATCCATCATCGATATCCACTCTCATTTCTTATACGAATGATGATTGGGTTGGATGTCCACATACCAGGTGTTCGACATCTGGGTGTGTGTTTCTCGGTGATAACTTGGTCTCTTGGTCCGCGAAACGGCAAGCTACTTTGTCGCTATCTAGTGCGGAGGCCGAATACTGAGGGGTCGCCAATGTGGTTTTTGAGTCCTGTTGGTTGCGAAACCTCCTTTTAGAGCTTCATTGTCCTATTCGGAAGGCTACATTGGTCTACTGCGATAATGTGATATATCTCTCGGGGAATCCTGTTCAACATCAGCGCACTAAACATATCGAGATGAATATTCACTTTTTCGCGAAAAGGTTGCTCGTGGACAAGTACGTGTCTTACATGTCCCTTTACGTTATCAGATTGCAGATATCTTTACTAAGGGTCTTCCGTTGGTTCTGTTTGAAGATTTTCGGGATAGTCTTTGCGTACGACAACCTTCCGCTTCGACTACGGGGTGTGTTAGAATATATGAAAATATATTTGGTGATCTCTTGTATTAGTTAGGTGTATAATTAGTTTCCATAATTATAGCCTAGAATCACTATTGTATCTTTTGTATTAGTTAGGTGTATAATTAGTTTCCGTAATTGTAGCCTAGAATCACTATTGTATCTTTTGTATATAAGCTAATGAAAATAATCAAGAAATTATCCTCTTTCAATGACCAATATTAACCTCTATAATCTTCTACATTTTACTGCTATCAGGATATGTGGAATCATAAAGAAATTGCACTGGAGGATTGCAGCGTTAACGGTGAAGTCTCTTCAATTGTGTGCTTCAGAAATAAAGTTTTTTCCAGTCATACAGATGGAACTATAAAGGTTTGTCATCTAATATATGCTGTTTCCGGAGATGAACTCGCTTCATTGGTTCAAGATGCTTGATTTTTTCTGCCTTGTGAAATTGTAAATTATTGACCGTCTTTGATCTATGCTAAGGATATGAAGATATCAGATGTAATATATCTTAGAGTGGACTTAGTCTGCCCCTGCATATCGTAAATACTTGTTCATGAAAATTGTTATAGAACAATGACCTTGGTCAAGTTCAGCGTCACCTGTGCAATTGCAGAACAAAAGCTTGCATGGTTGAGGTTGATGGAAAATTTCTTTATTCTTGAAGGTATGGACAGTAAAAGCCAAAAGTTTACACCTCATCCAAGAAACCCGAGATCATCTGAAAGCAGTGACAAGCCTGGTGGTTCAACAATCAGCAGAAAAGTTGTACAGTGGTTCACTTGATAGAACTGTGAGGGTAAGATATACATCCCTTAAGACTCATAAAATATATGGTTTATCACGCTAAACCTGTCTGTACTGTCACTTGCAGGTGTGGTCCATCCAGGATGAAGGAATAGAATATGAAGACATTCATGAAATGAAGGATCATATCAATAACCTACTGGTAGCAAATAGCTTGTCATGCTTCATTCCTCAGGGAGCTGGCATTAAGGTCAGTTCTCCATGGTCATTAAGTACAAAATTTGGAATGTTCACTTCACGTTTTGTGAAAATAATAAATTTATTGATTACATACAATCAGCTAAAAAGTTGTTACATTTTTTTCCTTCTTTGAATGAACTTGTTTTATAGCAGAAATCTTGCTGAACGTTGATAATGAGTTTGTATGTGAAGCCTAAGAATCAGTGGAGGTTGTTAATTTAACTCTATCTTGTATTCCACAATTAGGTGCATTCGTGGAACGGAGCAACCAAACTTTTGAATCAACACAAGTATGCAAAATGCTTGACTCTTGTTAAAGGAAAACTGTATTGTGGATGTCTTGATAACAGCATTCAGGTAAACAATTTTCCCTTTAGAATCAATATAAGAGAAGATAGACCTAATATTGATCACATATTTTATTTGTTTATAGGATATTGATTTGCCAACTGGAACAATTAATTCAATTCAAAGCGGCACAAGAAAATTATTAGCGAAATCAAGTCCGATTTATGCCCTACAAGTTCATGATGGACTATTATTTTCAGCTGGTACTTCCTTGGATGGAGCAGCTGTGAAGGAATAATATATGGACAAGCATATGATACACTATTATTCACCAATATAGTTTTTAATCTCTGCGTTGGATGCTTCATGCTTCTTTACAAGTATGACTACCATGCATTTTCTTCAAGATAGTCATAACTATTGAACATGTTTTACGTTAACATTCTCAATTTCGCTTCTTGTTTGGTAAAAAAGATATGGAATACAGCAAATTACAGTATGGTTGGATCATTGCAATCAACATTAGAAGTTCGCGCAATGGCTGTCAGCTCAGGGCTGATCTATTTAGGGGGGAAATGAGGGATTTTGGAAGCCTGGTGCAGAAATAAACATAATAGAGTGGACGCACTACAAACTGGTATAAATGGTAAAGTTCTTTGCATGGCACTTGATGCTAATGAAGAAACATTGGTCATTGGAACATCTGATGGCAGAATTCAGGTAGACTACTTCTATTCTTTTTCATTTTTTCTTTTTCATCTTTCTTTTTCACCCCACCTCCACCTAACTTTGAGCCACCAACAACAACGCCACCACTGCCAACAACCCCCTCCCATGGGCAAGACCACCTTGATCTAGCAAAAGAGACCATTAATACATCATATTCTCTCATCATTAACAACACCAAATTTTCTTTGTAAACAAATAGGTATTTATTGAAGTATCGATTTGAACCATTGGACCTCCACTACTAATAGAAGATTTATCTCTTACTTGTAGTTTTAGCTGAAAAATTGAAACTTTTCAATATTTTATATCAATTTACATTGAAAAAAGATGAATTCGGGTCTCAAACCTATAAAAGTGTAAAAAATCTATGGCTTCGAGACTTGCACTTTCTTGGCTTTTCTCTGTAATTCTTTGCTCTTTGGGACAAGGGAAAAAAAGTCTTGGTGGGTTTGTTTTCTTCTTATTTTTTATTTTTAGGGTGTTATTAATATTTTCTGTAAATTAATAAAAGAAAGTCAAGAATGGAGATAAGAAAATTAATGGTGAAAGGAATGGTAGGTTTTTGTTGGGTTGTTGTACGCAACGGATATTGAAAACGTGTTTCAAACCCAACAAACGTAGAACTGTTTGACTATATGGTAATTTAAAACCGTAAATATAAGACTTGAATGGTACTTACATGTTTTTACAATATCTGAAATCTTTATTAACTGTGGGTGCGCACGTGAATGCCCTTTCGATTGCAAGTTTCAAGCTTCAATGTATTCCTCCCTTGGAAAGCTAGGAAATCCGACAGAGGTTTGTGAGAGTATTTTGATTTTGAGTCTCTAAGACTTAGAATAATGATATGAAAATCAAGTGTTGTGAATAATGAAGTGTAGGTCTGTATTTATAGGTGAAAAATTAGGTCAAATTGGATTAGGGTTTGACCTTGGGCCTGCCCAAAATTCGAGATAGATTAGGTCATGGCGCCGCGACCCTATGGTGTGGGCGCCGCGGCGCTGACGTGGCCCTACACTGTCTCATTTTATTTTCCGCACATTCTTAATTAAATTCAAAATCCAATTTTGACTTAATTAAAACAATCATTATTCATTTTAATATCTCGATTCTAAATCGAATATTTAATACTTCTCAATACATCCTTAGATCTAGATCGAAAAGACAATCGACATAGTGTGACCCTACAGGCCTTCACATATCGACATTAATTAAATTAAGGTCTACGCGAAACTTATAGACAGCGCCGCAAGACGGACTCAATGTGTGAAGTATGTTTACACGAATCTAGTAAACTTAACCTCTATGTGGTAAGATAAAATCATTTCATTCACGACACACCCGATTAAGCTTAGGATTTGTCAAGTGTCTATCCAAATGGCTTAATCATTGTATCTCATCTATATTAGTCGACAACTAGACCATATTTTAAATATGTCTATTGCGTTGGCCAACAACTTAGTCAACCTAATATCACTGAGAATTTGAGTGTTCTCTCGAATATACATTCGAGGAATGAATCCTAATCTTGGCTCAACTACCACATTTAATCAACATCGTAATGTACCAAATACAAGTCGTATCTCAACTTATAAGGCATTTGTGCTTAGGACATGATCAAAGTATATTACTCTGTAGACAAGGTGCGCATTGACCTCAAGTCTAAGGACTTCTATATCTCACACGTTGATCATACTTTAGACAAGTATAACAAACAGTATATCAGCAGGGTATATCAATATTTTCAAAGTATCCATGTGTCCATCGCGAGTAGTCATTACTCGTAGCAAGTGAGACATACTACATTCTCTAAGGATGTGATGCAGACCACATGTCGACTTATCACATATCATCGATATCCCATTCTCGGTGATCATTAGTCGAGGCTATTTTAAGAGTTACGTATTAATATTAATATCTCACATTATTAATAACAACGTAACCTCTAGGGATGCATATTATAAACAATCAACTAATAATTCAATAATTGCAGATGCCAAAATATTAATCTCCATTAATAATAATACGAACGTGTATAAAATACATTTGTCCTAATATGGATTGTCTCTAGGATATACATATACTTTCAGTAATCGAGGTTGTTAAATATGGATTGTGGCCACTTCCATGAAGTTGCTATTGATAATGGGGTAGCCATATATTCCACCTCAGTCAGTTCATCTTCTAATTTTTAGTTGATTATCATAATTGGTATAGTATTTTTATTTTGTAACTAATGATGCTTTTTTGAATGAAGATGGTTTTGACCATAGGAGATGAAGATCCATGGAGGTGGGTGTTGGAAGAGGGAAGGTAAACGGATTAGATGGGTAAAAAGGGTGGGAGGGTCGGATTATTTCACAGGTCGAGTTATTGGAGGGGTGGATTAGATTGGGAGGGAAAACTTTAAAATAAACGCCATGTTGCAACTTTTTATGTTAAAAAAAAAAATTAATGGCCTCTAATATTCCAGCAATGCAACTAACGGCCTTGGGTTATATATGTGCCAAAAGTTGGACGGTAAAGATACGGATGAGCCAAATTTGTAACGGATGATATATCTAGATATTTTTTAAAAATTCAGGGGTATATTTGACTGTTTTTCCATTTTAGATTATGCAGATTTTTTGTTCTAAGTTGGCTATTTAAAGATTAAAGCTCTCCTATACTTAATAAAAATATTGAGACACATTTTCAATCAATATCTTTCTAATCTCTCACCATCTTTTAATTTCAATCAATATCTTTCTAATCTCTCACCATCTTTTAAAAAGTTAACAGTGATATCAAGAGCCTCATTAATCTTATAGATCTGTGAGTTCTTCTTAGAGTCTTTATTGGTGTTAATGAATCAATGAGTTTATTGAAGAAAACTTTCAATCATTTTTAATCCATACTTATTTTCAAGGATGAATGACATATAAATACACAATAAGATAAGTATTTACTGAATATGACAAAACTTTTTTATTTATAAATCATAGCAATAGATTTCTTACAAAATATATTTTATCTCAATTTTTTTTCAAAAAAAAAATAAAAAAATCGCTCAGAATTTTGTGATATGAAAACGGTATGAAATATATATATATGACTCAAGGCTTAACAATTTGGCTCAAAATTTTGTATAGAAAATGGGTATGAAATATGTATATTTAGCTCACGGCTTAGCATTTCGCTCACATTTTTTGTGTATAAAATTCATGTTAGTTTCTGGAAAATTAATACAATTACAACAATATTGTATACAACTTGTTGGGAGATTTTGCTCTATGGTACTTTATAAAGCAGTACGGGAAGTATTTAACTATTACAAGTATTCGAAAGGATAAATAAAGATTTCAATAATTCAACTAGAAATCTGAAAATTACAATATAACAACAAAACCGAAATTACGATTTTGTTGAAGACTGAAAAATGGAAACTGGTTTATGCCGAGTCGAGTGTAGCACTCGTCCTTAAGACAATATTGCCCCGTATGTATCCTTTATACGTCCCGGACAATTTGTCTCCCAAGATAAAACAAAGAATGGAACCCTTAAGCAAAGGAAACTCAAGAGCTACCGTGAAGAATATTGAGTAACGAAATGATGCTTGGAAGTTGTAGGAAAAACTATTTCGGTTGTGTATTTTCGTGAGCTTTATGAACTCGTTATTTTTCTGCTCTTTTTTGTGCTCAACAATGGTGTAAGGGTGTGTTTATATAGGTGAGGGAGGGGCTGAAAATCGCCTCCATAATAGCCAAATAATGGCCATTATGGAGGTAGTAAAGTCACCAACATAAATGGTGAAAGACCAACCGTTTTGGCCATTATAGAGGAGTAATTCACCAAAATAAATGGCCGAATTGAGAGCTTGGACGTTTCTCGCTTTGACCGTCGAAATTCCAACTTTCGAAAACTTCGGGGACCAAACTCGTACATCTTGAAACTTTAGGGACCAAACTCGTACATCCGAAAGAATTCGGTCCAAACGCACATCCGAAACTTCGGGATCAAACCGTACTTCCGGCAAAGTTTTCGGCCCAAAAAGATAATATCGAAGGCCCACGGCCACGCCCACGACCCACGACCCGTGAACCCCGAGAACCCGAACTCCTAACTCGAACCGACCGACCGGACGGACGGGCGGCGGCGGCGCGCGTGTGGTCTTTCCTCGAACCGAAGCACATCTAGGTCCTCCCTCCTTTAAACACATGGGATACCCCTTGGGGTCCCAAACCCCAAACCAATTTCGAGTCTTATATACACAACAATTCTTTCTTCCTCTACCGATGTGGGAGAATTACACACAATACCACACTTTCCATGCTTCAAACACCTTACTTCGTGAACCAATATCTCTTTCATTTCTCAATGAAATTTGACGATTCTTGGCCCTACGGTTATCTACGTACTTAGTAGATCATGCATGTGAAGAACCGGATTCTCCAACATACGTTACACTAGTGTTTAAGCCGTTAAAGTTGGTCGGTCGCAACTCCCGCCAAAGGCAAATTTCCAACAATCCCCTCTGAAAGAGATTTTGGCGCACTCACATGGTGTCTTTTCATTTCCAAAGCAATATTTCAATGGACCGATGTTGCATAAGGAGAGGTAGCCTCGCTTTGAACCTTCCATAGTTGAATACCATCGGACTTACTTACTCATCGCGCGGTGAACGTGATGTCTTGAACCGTCGTGTTTAGTGTAAGCCAAGACAACGGTACCAACACAACAAATTCCCTTACTCTCTTCTTCGTAATGTTTTGTCCGTTTTGGCCATGGACAACGTCTTGGATTCTTAAGTGCGTTCAATTTGAGGCGGCCCGTCCTCGCACTTAAATAGGTGGTCTCCTACAAGGTATCCCGCTATACCCCACTTCACAAGTGTTAGGAACCATTAAAAGTTTCCCAAAGACCTAACCTCAACCGTTGAGGATCATTACAGTTTTGAAAACTTAACCTTTACCCATACCGCAGATAGCACTTAACGTCTATCGCGGAACGGCTTTGGATTTGGTGTTTCTTTTCGTAAATCACTATCCGAAGTGCTCATGCTTCCATTGAAGCGATCAACCGAACCTTTACAACTTAGTTTTCCCATTGAACCAAATTACCGGGATCTCCAGTTCGTAAGGTTGGGTTTCCACCGTATTGGTCCGTATATTTTGGGTTTTAAGCCCATTCCCTAGACAGCAGAACACTTGATCTCCGGGTAGTCCCTTAGTTAGTAAATAAGGAAGTGACACCCGTGATGATCAACCGCCATACGGTCTTATGTCTCCGACGATCGTGACAGATATGTCCGACGCCGTCATCCGTGTCCTTCCTAAAGCCGACCGGCTAGCCACAAAGTAGAACTCGCTCAAGGCACGGGTTTCTCCCAATAAGGGACGTCCTCTAATGAGTCGTGAAGTTACTCAACTTCTTTCATGCTTTGTATAAAGCGATAAACTCCGATACCATCATGAATCGGTCGATGCAAGTTTGCTTAGAGGATTTTCCAAGAACCACCATACACATTTACTTGTGGCTTTGGTGTTCTTCGATCCGATGTCCAGCTTGCATCACCGTGTTATCTCGTAACCGCCGGACATCCGAAATACTATAATCCGTAGATAAGCGAATAATTCGATATCGTCATATCCGACTTAACGCCTTCTATTGATCATGTATTAAGATCATCGCTGAACCTTAGTTCAACCGATCTGTTTGTTGGACGATACCAGTGTCGGTTGTAGTGTGTACAATACATTGAACTACACGTGACCCGAGCATATCGCTCCTTGTCTATGGGTGCACCATGATTCCAATCGCTCTATGATTCATATCCATTGGTGGCTTCAACGAGACTCGTCAACTATTGACCATCCGTTAGATGTCTTAGAAATTCAATTCCTAAGAAGTCATCTCGTGATACACATATCTTTCATATCGAGACTTTGTTTCAATATGATTTTCACTCTCGATCCGTTGGTTTTCCAACTGTTGGCTTTCTAACTTCGTAGCCAATGTTTCGTGGTCGATTCATTGTTCCTGTTTTATCCGAAACTTTCGGACCAAAATGTACACATTTCGTGGACCAACATGAAAGTTCGGGAAGAAGCCCAACAAGCTTCAAAACCAATTCGATCCTCTTCTTCCAACTCTCCGATTTGGAAGGTCGTTTCAACACCCATGCCATGTAAGATTACAATGACCCTGGATGTGAAGCTACTCACAGGGGAGCACTTTTTACAACCCAAAGGTTCTTTTCCCGGAGGAAGATTAACTATTACACACGTATGGTTCTATATATGGAATCTATTTCTCCCTTTAGCTTCTTTTCAAAGCAAATAGCTTTTGGAGATAACAATTATTTGTTAATTGTCCATGGTTCGTTCTCAACCATACAAGCTAGAAGGATCGGAACAAGTCTTTGTCCCCTCTTTGCTCCGTCTCGGTTCAACATCTAGAATCCCCGAGTTCTCGGATCCGGAATATTAAGTTCCGGATATCCATCAACTTTCGAGTCCTGTAGATACGGAACGTCTAGTTCCGGACAGTCAGGCCCTCGCGGGTTCTTGTTAACCTTGAGCAATTACTCCTTTTTCCTTTTCCAAGGAAAGTTATCTCCAAAGAATTCAAAGATTCTTTGACGCCAAGAGGCGATCAACACTATCGTTAATTGCGGATCCAAAGTGGATATGCAATCTACGATCTTAGGTCGAACTTGACCTGTTTCGGTAGCCCATCTTTTACCAAGCTACCCCTCATAATTTGGGCGTACGACTTCGCGCTTGGCTAACACCATTAGACTGAGGTGAGAAATGAACATTCGTTTAATGAACGATGCTTCACATTCTCCCCTCTATCACTACGAATTTCTCAATCCGTAGGCTTAGTTGATTTTCAACTTCTGCTTTGTAGCGCTTATCCGCTTCAACAACTTCATCTTTGCTTTTCAACAAACAAAGGATTCCATACGTTGTACTATCATCAAATGACGATCACAACGTACTTGTCTCCCCTCTATTTTGTATAAACTTCAAATCACCCAAGTAGGTGTGACTAAGTTCTAGAGGAGCGGTGCTTCTTTCGCTATTCCCTTGACGGAATTTGGAAAGGTGATTTTGCCTCTTCGTCTACCTCACATTCATTTTGAGGGTTTATGTCGACGTAGGCAACAATCTCAACATCGTTAGCTTTTGAATGACTTGCTATTTAACGTGTCTTAATCTATGATGGCATAGATGCACGGATTACAAATATATCATTCATTTGGCTACGGACATACCGTACCATTCTTAGTTATTACGGACTGTTGGACTAGTCTCAAACCAAACTTGACCAACGTCGTCCCTTAAACCAAGTTAGGGATATGTATCACATCATCTTAGAGTGATCTCATTCCCCGAAGTCCTATTGAGGACAACCTCTCCAACCCCTTCTACTTTAGAGGTGGTGTTGCTTCACATGAACAACCTCTTACCCGTGGTTAGGCGTAACCGGATCATATATGATCCGATACTCTGCCCACTCCGCTTGCTTTGCGTACCGAGTGTCCAATTTCTTTACGCCTTTTCTTTAGGCCTTCGCATCATTTAAGACCTGGAAACCGTGGCCCACCTTACTAGGTGTCCATTATTTTTCCTATGAAATGAATTTTGGCCCTACTCCGCCGCTCCGGAGGCTTTGTATGACCGAGTGTCCAATATAATCATATCAAAGGAATTTTGGCCCACCTCCGCCTCCGCCCGAGGCTTTGTATGACGAGTGTCCAATATCATCCTATGAAGGATCTTCTCGTCAAATAGTATGACAGCTCAACGTCTTTAGCTTTTAGTCTTCTTCCGTTATGATTGGTGCCCGAAATTCTTGGCGCTTACTTAAGAGTGGTAAAAGTTTTCGCACGCTTAGTGGATCTTTCTCCATAGTATGTGCGACCATACTTTACACACTTTAGTAATTACACTTAAAAGAACGGATCTTCTTAAGTCGTTTACAAAATCCAATCTTTAAACGGAAAAGAAGATGAGATTAAACTTCGATTTGTTAAAGCATAAGGAATATAAATTATTTTCATATTCCTCCTTACTTTAATCCATTTTTAATCGTACATCATTTAATCTTTATTCTTGACAAGTAAGAAAAATACTTATCATTTACTCTTTATTCTTGACAAGTAAGAAAAATACTTATCCCAATTTTTGGATTCTCGGCTCACTTCGGTCCACTTCATCGACCGAGTGTCCATTTCCTTCTCACCATTATTCGGATCCTTTGTCCGGGACAGATATAGGCCTTCTCTACAAGATAGAATAACATCTTCGCCTTCTCCTCTTGTCCCGCTTGACATCCTCGTGCTCTCGAGAGCGTTTGTTTCCACCAGCTTTGGTGGCGGTGACACCATGAACACGTTCATCATCATCACTCTCTTCTACCGTAAAACCATTTCCATATCCGATTTGGTCACACAATTTTTGACCGACATCTTTCGAATACTAATAGTAATACAATACAAATATTGTCTTAAGTTGTTGGGAGATTTTGCTCTATGGTACTTTATAAAGCAAGACGGGAAGTATTTAACTATTACAAGTATTCGAAAGGATAAATAAAGATTTCAATAATTCAACTAGAAATCTGAAAATTACAATATAACAACAAAACTCGAAATTACGATTTTGTTGAAGACTGAAAAATGGAAACTGGTTTATGCTGAGTCGAGTGTAGCACTCTGTCCTTAAGACAATATTGCCCCGTATGTATCCTTTATACGTCCTGGACAATTTGTCTCCCAAGATAAAACAGCAATGGAACCCTTGAGCAAAGGAAACTCAAGAGCTACCGTGAAGAATATTGAGTAACGAAATGATGCTTGGAAGTTGTAGGAAGAAAACTATTTCGGTTGTGTATTTTCGTGAGCTTTATGAACTCGTTATTTTTCTCGCTCTTTTTTTGGTGCTCAACAATGGTGTAAGGGTGTGTTTATATAGGTGAGGGAGGGGCTGAAAATCGCCTCCATAATAGCCAAATAATGGCCATTATGGAGGTAGTAAAGTCACCAACATAAATGGTGAAAGACCAACCGTTTTGGCCATTATAGAGGAGTAATTCAGCCAAAATAAATGGCTGAATTGAGAGCTTGGACGTTTCGCTTTGACCAAATTCCAACTTTCTCGAAAACTTCGGGGACCAAACTCGTACATCTTGAAACTTTAGGGACCAAACCGTACATCCGAAAGAATTCTCGGTCCAAACCGCACATCCGAAACTTCTCGGGATCAAACCGTCTTCTGGCCCAAAAAGAAAAATATCGAAGGCCCACAGCCCACGACCCGTGAACCCGTGAACCCGTGAACCCGTGAACCCGTGAACCCGTGAACCCGTGAACCCGTGAACCCGTGAACCCGTGAACCCGTGAACCCGTGAACCCGTGAACCCGTGAACCCGGACCGGACGGGCGGGCGGCGGCGGCGCGCGTGTGGTCTTTCCTCGAACCGAAGCACATCTAGGTCTTCCCTCCTTTAAACACATGGGATACCCCTTGGGGTCCCAAACCCCAAACCAATTTCGAGTCTTATATACACAACAATTCTTTCTTCCTCTACCGATGTGGGAGAATTACACACAATACCACACTTTCCATGCTTCAAACACCTTACTTCGTGAACCAATATCTCTTTCATTTCTCAATGAAATTTGACGATTCTTGGCCCTACTAACGTACTTCATATAATATTTAATGAATAAAAATTTCCAACACAACTTTCATATAATATTTAATGAATAAAAATTGCTCAAATTGTGTGTATGAAAAATGTATGAAATGTATATTCTCGCCCAGGACTTAAAAAGTTCGCTCAAAATTCGTGTATGAAAACTGTATTAAAAATTTCACTCACATAAACACATTTCATACGGTTTTTATACACAAAAAAATGACTGAATTTTTCAAGCCTTGAGCAAAAAAAACACACAAAAAAAAATTAAAAAATTAGAAGAATTATTTTTTAAAAATATATATTTTTAAAAAGTATGAAAATGAAGATCCGTTATATTTTGTAATTTTTTTGTTATGTTTGTAAATAAAGAAAATTATCGTTATGTTTGGTAATAAAAAGTCTTAAGTGGGTAGCCTATGTCATTTACCCTATTTTTAACACTTGTTTATTTTTAACACCCGAGCCTTAATATTCATTTTTAACCCGTAATTATTTTCAACACTCAGGTTATTTTAACCAATATCAATATGGAAAGTAATAGTCTCTTTTTCAATGTCCAATAAATCTCCACTGGTAAAAACTATCAAATTTAGTTAGTAAAGTTCAAGTGTTATGTTGAACCTGTTATTTACGGAATGTTGTAATGGAAGAATGATCCTTACGGCACTCCTTGAAAAATCTATCATTGTCCATATTAAAATATTTTTAAAAGAGTTTTCAGATAAGTAGGATGTTTTTTATAGGCAAAACCAAAAGAAGAAGAATTAAACATCAACCACCAAAGAAAATTTGAGGAACAATTTTTTAAATTGCAGCAACTGAAGCAATATAGAGGAGTCTTTGTTTAAATTCAAATTTAATTTATTGAAAAGAAGAAGTCTGAAGTTCTCTGATGGAAGAATCCTAATACATATACTCCCTTTGTTCCAAAAAAATTGTTTTAATTTGACTTGACACAAACTTTAAAAAATAAAGGAATACTTTTGAAATGTGTGGTCCAAAATAAGCCTTAGATATTTGTGTTGTTGTAAATCATCTCATAAAGTTAAATTATTTCTAAATATAAAAATATGTCAATCTTTTTAAGATAAACTAATAAGTAAAGTAGGACAATCTTTTTGGAACTAGGGAATACGTCACTATTTTCTTTACTAGAACCTTACCAAAACAAATTAGGTTACTTTACACCAAAAACATATTCTCAACGTTTTAATTTAACTTAGATACTCTAGGGACCACATGATCAATAAATGAGATCTCATGTCCTTCGGGCATAGTTGGATGGCAAATGAGGGGAGCTTAAAATCCAACTGGAGGCCTACAGCGTGGGTTCGAACCCTGGTGGGAGCAATTTGCTCTCTTCTGGGGTAGGACCTTGTAGGTGATATCAATTGCTATGTTCTCAAACCCTGGTCATTCAGGCACATCCCGCGATTTACTGGTAGTAGTGCTGAAGAACCGGGACTACTATCTCCAGGAATAGTCTAGCGCAAGCCGGGAAGTTGGATATCAAAAAACAAAAAAAGAGATCTCCTATTATGGAAAATATTCATTTCTAAATGAATTATTATTTTTATCATAATAAATTATGAATTTAATTAATAAAATCTTTTTTATTAACTCTCTATGTTAATATTATAGATACCGGTCATTTAATTAGTAATTTTATTTATTGATTAATAAATTTCTTTCAACTTATGCTTAATTTATTTCATATGCCGATTACAAAATTCACCTATAATTAGGGGTGAGCATGGGTACAGGGTACCCAGATATCCGATCGGAACCGACACTAACGGGTAGGTTCCGGGTAGATATATTATAATAACGGGTAGGTTTTGGGTAGTAAAATTACGAACTGATCAATGTCGGGTCTGGTTCCGGCAAATAGAGACAGGGTACCCGGACCCGGAACTGATACCCAAAACCTATAAAATATTAAATATTTTTACTTTTTAATTCCATTATTTTTTAGTTAATCAAATAAAGAAGAAAAAAGATCATATTAAAGTACACCATTTAAGGGGGGGGGGGGGGGGGGAACCAAATGCGAACAGTCAATTTCACCATCAAGAAATAAATCAAATAATACAAAGTGACAATCATAAGCAGAGAAAAAGCCAAAAGCGGTAGAAAACTGAAAAAATGAATTTTTTAAACTATGTACTCCTTTAAGTTATTGAAAAAGAAAGTTGAAACGAAAATCAAAACAAATCTTTGAAATATTCTTGGGATATTCTAAAAAGATTCTTTATGGATTTTGTAGCACTGACTTTCAGAGGATAAGCAAACGAGTTTATTCCTAAACCAAAGCTGTTATACGAAGGCATTATTTTGCACAAAGAAACACCGATTCCGGATACTCGGGAACTTACCCGGAACCGCAGGGTCCGGGTAGGTTCTGGGTAATGATTGCTATGGGTAGGTTCCGGATAGTAAATTTAGGAACCGATCTTTTACTGGGTAGGGTCGGATAGTTCAAAAAAATTAAGATACCCGGACCCGCTCATCCCTACCTATAATGTTTACACATGAAAACATAGGACACGCCCTAAAATCTCTGGCGTTATGACTGGCACCCAACAACCCTCATGTCAAGTGAACCAACCATTTAAACAATACCAAATACATCCCAAAACGAATACAATTCTAAAATAAATGAAGTAACATAATAAATCAAAGATGATATCCAAGTACAACGCGGAATACAAAATAGGACTAGACCATACGAAGTCATGAACATCTTTGAGTGTTTAACTATAAAACTAAGCGTGTAGATATAAATAGACTGTAGAATATAAGAAAAGCGCCAAGCCACCACAAGACCAGGCACCCGATTAATCAATTGGGAAAAAGACATGGTGTGGCCACCACCAAAAAGAAAAGTCAAAAAAATCTCATTTTTAAGATAATGCTTCGAAATATCCCTCAAGCCCAAACTAAAGACAAGCGTAGCCAATATGTCTCATCGTTGGAGAGAAAAAATGACAGAAATAGAGTTGGCAATCTCTCTCTCTTACCCTTTCGACTTCATAGTTGTTTTCCCTTCTTCCTCCACCAACCACTGCCTTTTTCTTCTTCCTCCGCCAACCACAACCACGACACCGCCATACTCGTCAGAGCTTGGAGCTCACGGTCACCGAATGAGCCACCAGATCTGGCGGTTCTCTCCTCTCTTGAAGCTCGCGATTGCTAGAGGTTAGGATCTTCAAACTCCGCCGGCAAAATCTGTGGGTTTTGCTGCCTCGTTGGAGCTTGAAGCTTGTGGTCGTCTTGGGTCAGATCTGTCAGTTTTGATTCTTTTCCAGATCTTGAAGCTCGCGGTCACTGAAGGAGCCACCAAATCTGGTGGCTTTCTCCTATGTTTTGAAGCTCGCGGTCATCGGAGAATAATATCTTACTCCTTTGGCCAGATCCGTGTCGCCGGAGTTTATATAAACGCCTTGAATCATCAGATCTATGGTTGTTTGGTACAAATTTGGCGGATTAAAGTTTTTCAGTAGTCTCTAATTTTTGTCTAATAATCCTTGTTTGTGTGTAAATAGTATATAATGATTGTATAATATGTGTATCATTAATGTGTATACATTTATACCTTGATTATATACAAATTATACAAGAATGATATATTTTTTGTACACATAATGTGAGGATACATAAACTATACAATTTTTATACGTATTAATATATTTTTCTATACGTTTGATACATTTCTATACATATGTACAATTGTGATACATAGTCTCTACAACAATGATATAATTTCTCTCTCTATATATATATAATAATGATACATATTGTACACATCAATGATACAATTTCTATACATATGCTGGAATTAGTTGAAAAATGGCTAGAAAATAAAATTATTTTGAAAAGGCTAAAAATATCTTTTAAGGTTCTTGGGTCATTGGGTGTCAATAATTTCTCCTGAATGGTTATTTGTGTCCTTTTCCCTAATCGATTAACCATGAGGTTGTTGGGTTTTGGATCTTTTTTCTTTCTATGTGGATAAATAGATGTCCAATTTGGACCAACCCACTTTTTTCCTAAAGCCCATTATATGTAATACTAACTTAGGTTTAATTTTTACCATACAAGATTGAATTTACAACAGGCACATAGAGAGAAAAAGTGAGAGAGAAGTGTCGATTTTTGCACAGTAAAATTCAGCTACAACATTTCACTTCAAATTGTGATTCTCGCTTTGTTCCTTGTCCAATTGAGCGAATATTTGGACAACATGTTCCTCTCATCTTAATCGTTGATTAGGAACTGACGGAGATGGATTCAAAGTTATGTAGCCCCAGATTTT
The DNA here is from genome assembly GCA_034509755.1 of Anisodus tanguticus. Taxonomy (NCBI): domain Eukaryota; kingdom Viridiplantae; phylum Streptophyta; class Magnoliopsida; order Solanales; family Solanaceae; genus Anisodus; species Anisodus tanguticus. Next base: position 19,595,567 of record CM067544.1, read on the forward strand.
GGCTCGTGAATAGTAGCTGCATTTTTGTGATTTTACTATTTTGCTTCTCTAATTTTGGTGCTATCTTTTATGTCTTATTTCTCCGTATTTGACGTTGATGTTGTAGCCATTTTAGATAACATCGTTGTAACTCTTGTTGATTTTAGTGGAGCTTTTGTGAGCCAGAGATCTCGTGGTTGTTTTCTCTTCACATTGAATGGATTTTTCACGTAAATTTAGTATCTCTTGCATTTGATTTATTTTACTTTCTTTGCTATTTTATTGCTGGTATAGTTGCTTCCTGGATTTTCATTTGTGCTTAAAACTACTTTTCTCCTTGTTTTCAAATATCGTGGGAAGCTTTGACTTGGATATTTCTTCCACTGCTATCCTGTCGTGCAATGTAGTTTTTGCTTATTTCTTCCCAACATAGTAGTATCAGAGCTTGTGGTTAAATTTGATTGTGATATTTCTATTTGAATGGAGGAAAATATAAGCAAGATGGTTTGCTTAAATGGCAGTAATTATCATGTTAGGAAAGGTAAAATGAAAGATCTTATATTTATTAAGAAAATGCATTTACATGTGTTTGCTTCTAACAAATCCGAGTCTATGAATAATGAAGATTGAAAATTTGATTACTTACAGGTTTGTGACTATATTAAACAATGGGTTGAAGATAATGTTTGAAATCTTATTGTGAATTATACATATGCTAAAAGTTTGTGGGAAAAGCTCGAGAAACTTTATGCTTCTAAGTTTAGCAATAATAAGTTGTTCCTGCTGAATCAATTGATGAATATTAATACAAATAGGGCAGTCTTATTTTTTATCATATAAATAATTTTCAAGGTATTCTTAACTAGGTGTCTGAAATGGGTGTAAAGTTTGATGAAGAAATTCAGGGACTTTGACTTTTGAATACTCTGCCTGAGTCTTGAGAAACTCTTCGAGATTCTTTGACTAATTCTGCTCCTAGTGGTATTGTAACTATGAAATATGCTAAGAGTGATATTTTAGATGAATATATGAGAAGAAGATCTCAAGTATCGCCTTCTTCAACTTCACACTCTAATATATTGGTTACTGAAGATCAGGGAGAAGCAACTTCAGAGGTAAGAATGACAAAGGCAAAAGTAGAAGCAAGTCAAAGTCTAAATACAATAACCTCATATGTAGTTATTGTCAAGATAAAGGGCATATCAAGAAATATTACAACATGTATAAGAGAAATATGAAACAACAACAGAAAGATGGCAATAATGAAAATCGTGTTGCTATTGTCTCTAAAGATTATCTTCATCTTGCTTGTGATAAAAATTGTATCATTGTGATGAGACTACCTGGTTTATGGACTCAACTCCCACTTCTCATGTCACGCCAAGAAAGGAATTATTTTCTTCTTATACTCTAGGTCATTCCGGGATGTTAAAAAATGGCAATGATAGTGAGGTTAAGGTTTTTGGAATTGGTACAGTTTGCTTAAAATTTAATAATAGTTTGAGGTTAGTTCTTAACAATGTCAAGCATGCTCCAGATTTTTGTCTGAATTTAACTTTTTGTAACACTCTGTAAATTCGGATTAGGTGTGAATTTATTAAATTAGTATTAATGTGACATTTTAGATATATTAAGTCCTATCAATATGCGTTTAGGTGGAAGTAGTTGACCTAATATCAAGATGAATAGTGAAGTACGTAAAATTCGATAGAATCGATTAAATTTATGATAGTTCTGACGTCCAGCTTGATTACGTGAATATCCATTATGAATTTGGGAAAACTTAAAACATAAAGGTTGTAGAACTTTGACATGCCTTTCCATATATATATCCAAAACGAACATCTATACAATAAGTTATGACTATTTTTTTTGAAGGGATGCAGAGCAGTCCGCTAGACCGATATGCCTTGTAGATGGCATATGCGGTCGCATTGTTTGGACGCATTTCTACCTAAAATTGTCAAGTATTATATTTTCATATGCATTTGGAAATTCTCTAGCGTATGACAATTTGCAATGCAAACCCTAGAGAGTTTTCATATGGTATAGCTAGTATTTTATTAGAAAATTATTAAAGGGTTGTAATAACTTATGAGACTTAGAGTACATTAAGAACTAGGATGAAATGTTATGATGGTCCATAATTGTAGTATAGATCATAAAGAAGATCAAGTATAATGCATGAATAAGAGAATAAAATAGTCAAAAATTGAAATTTATAGGCTATACTTCTAGAAATCGGGAAATTAAATCTATAATTTATGTTGACATATGTTTTGGGATGATATGTAATGAAAGAATAAGAAAATGAGACCATGAAAAGAGAGTGTGCTTTTAGGCTACATCCTTTTAGCTTTTATTCTTGTTTCTTTTATTTGTTCTCTTGTGGTGTTTAAAGTTTGGGATTGAAGGTTTGAGCTAAGATATATATGTGTAAATAAATTTATTGGTGTGACTAGATTAGAGACAGTCATAGGCGTATTTTCATATTGTGCTATTATGCTACGGTGCTCTCTATGAATTTAAGTAGAAGGATCTATAGGTTATTATGGATTTGAGACATACTTAAGATGTGATATGTTTAGAATACTGAAGATTCAGATGAAAGAAAATTTAAAGGTATCTTGTAGTGAATTAAGAATTATCATACACTGAGGCTGAATTCTTATTGGGTTAAAAGATCTGTGCTATTTTGATGTTTAGTGGAAGAATTATATTTTAGGCTTGAAACTCGAAAACAACCGCTTATGGAAGAATGAATTAAGAAGATGATGGAGTTTGATTTAGGCTTTAATTTGTTATCCTAGATTTTGATATAAAGAATTCTGATTTGAGGTTGTAGCTAGATGGACCTGTGTGATTTGGATAGGCTACTTTTGTCATGGACTCTCAATAGACTAATATTTCTTTGATTGTACTCTAATGGTTGTAATTTTATCTAGCCAAAAAGGGATTTGTGTTGCTGCTTAGGTTGGTATCAATTATTAGGTTGGAACTTCAAGTAATCACCTTGGAGGGAGAACGATACTATGAGAATGGTAACAACTAGATTTTATCTAATAGGTTCGATATAGATATTTCAAGAACTCAAGTCAATAATCTATGTCACGTATCTTGTGTGAGTATGATATATGTGAGTTTTAGATGAATAAGTGAATGAAGGTTAGGACATTATATAAAGATGAAACCTTAGTTATAAAAGTTTCAAAGAGTCTGATGGCAAAGAACATGCTAAGTAGGGGAGATACCCCCAAGGAAATTCCAAAAGTTATACGATTTAAAGGCCTATGATATGTGTAATATAGTATTATGCTACCTATGTGTGGCTGTGATAGAATTAATAATGGTGTGAGAGATTGTATAGTGATAAGAGTGAAGAGATATTATGCTAGACAAAGTTAAGGTCTGAATGAGCCATTTCAGATTAAGAAAGGGGAATATATAAGTAGTTGATACTCCCTCTTATTGGCAACTATAGGTATGCGTGTTCTTTCCAAATTTAATGAAAGCAGGAAGTAAGGTATGTTAGGCTTAAATCATGTGTTGTTGAATTAGCCTCCTTGCTGGAGTATTTTGTCTAAATTAACATATTGTGCGCCTCTTTAGCAAAACATATAGTGTTAAACCTTCTGGTTATCCAACTCTTGGGAAAGTGAGCTAAAGGAAGAAACCTCTTACTTCGTGTTGAGACTTGAGTATTTTAGTTGTTAGAATCTCCCTGAGAACTATGTTGTCCTTATTTGGGTGTTAGTTGTATCTTTATCTTTTCGGGATCATTTAGTAATAAGGAAGCTCGACTTCATAATTTGTCTCGTAGGGAGGTGGCTGAAGCATCAGACGTTATACTCATAGGTATTCTAACTATTTTTTCTCTTGAGGCGTATTCGCTAATCGATTATAGGTCCAAATATTTCTTATGTGACTCCGTACTGGGTCCGTGAATTTTGGTGTGGAACCCGAACAATTGTTAGGACCCTCCTTCTATGAATACCCCTACTAGTGTTCGTGTTAATTCTTCTAGGATCTATAGAGACTGTGTAGTATAGTTGAGAGTCGGGAGAATACTGTTAATATCTTGAGTTAAAAATGATGAACTTTGATATGATTATAGGGATAGACTGGCTTTCCAAGTGTTATGAAACTCTGGATTGCAATCAAAATAGTTAGTCTTGAATTTCTCAATGAACCTGTTATACAGTGGAGGAATGATATTATTAAACATTGTGGTAGACTTATTTTGTATTTTAAGACTCGCCAAATGAACTGGAAGAGGTGTAATTACCATCTAGTTGTTGTCAATGATATTTAGGTCGTAATACCTTAACTTATTTCGTATCCCAGGTATTTATTGAACCTTCAGTTTATCGAAATTTTGCGAAAGTCTAGACTAAAGATATGAATTCCTTAGTTTCGTATTTAGGCTTGAATGATATAGTTGTGGGAGTCTCTGTGAGGATCATATCGTTATTGTTGGGTTGGTATATTATATTTGGTCTTTCGGGAATATCTCGTTTTGCAAAGAGATTGTTAATTTCGAAAGTTTGAGGTTTAGTGAAAATCATAGGCCATGACTTTCGTTTGGGGACGAATGATCCTGAGGGGGGATAATGTAACACTCCGTAAATTCGGATTAGGTGTGAATGTGTTAAATAAGTATTAATATGATATTTTAGATATATGAATTCCTATCAAGATGAGTTTAGGCGGAAGTAGTTGACCTAAGATCAAGACGAATAGTGAAGTACGTCAAATTTGATAGAATCGACTAAGTTTACAATAGTTATAACTTCTAGCTTGATTACGTGAATATCTGCTACGCATTTGGGAAAACTTACAACACAAGAGTTGTATCCATTTGAAATACATTTTCATCCATATATGATGGAGCTCAAACGGACATCTGTACGAAACGTTATGACTGTTTTACTTAAGGGACGCAAAGCAGTCCACTGGAACGATATGCCTCACGGATGGCATATGCGGCCGCATTTTTTGGACACATTTCGATCCAAAATTGTCAAGTATTCTATTTTCATATGCGTTTGGAAATTCTCTAGTATATGGCTATTTGCAACGCAAACCCTAGGCCAGAACATCCCCACCTATAAAAACCCCAAGAGAGTGAAATTTCCTTAGATTTTTCATCCCACTTCATTTTGGCTGACCCTTTTGAGAGGAAACAACCCTAGGGCTTCTCCAAAATATCTAAGATAAGTTCTTGATCAATCACCATCATTATTACAACAATCTATCATTAAATTAACCTTAGTTTATCTCTCTAATTCATAGATTCTTGTAAACCGAAGAAAGAGAAATCGAAGGAGACTTTGAAAAATCTCTTAAAGATACGTTCTTTGACATTTAATGAGGTTATTGAGAGAATTTAGACTAGTGTATATTATTAGAAACAACAAGAATTCATGGGTGATTCATGGGAATTCAAGAACACGTTTAGACATAAAAATCCTAGTTTTTCGCTAGAGGGGATAAGATGGGTGGAATTAGATTAAAGTTCTAATCTTTCTCATATAAAAACATTGTAGAGCCATTGTTGAACCTCGGAAAATCTGTTTGGTAGTATTTTAACGGGAATCGAGGTATGTCTCTTTTTTAAACATACTTTTCGACCTTTAATAAAATAGTTTCTTTGGTAAGGTTTCATGTGCGTGAGGGACAAGCCCTCATGGAACCTTTGGTGTATCATTCTATATATATGTATTCATGATTTTCCTATCAAAGGATTATTGTAATTGAATTATAAAGCTTTGAACTTTGAACATGATTTCCCCTCTACTGGATGATTTAACTTGATTTTGAAAGAGATGATCTTTGAACTGTTTTACCCCTATTATGTGATGATTGAACTTGATTTCTAAAACATGGGTCATTTAATATGTTTTGCCCTATGAACTGGTTTTGGTGAATCAAAAGTTAATTAATGATGGAATATAGTTTCTAAAATGCTTAAGGACTCGATATACCCTATTAATGGGATGATGAATATAATCCATAATGAATAATTTAGCTTTCATGATATGACATCTATTTTGGTTTCCCTGCCATGATTTGGGATTCGGCTTATGCGCCATGATGTGTGATTCGGCTAATATACCATGACTTTTTTATTTGTGTTTGGGATTTATGGGCAAGTTGTGTTAGTCCAAATGATGATTAGCCATTATGGATTATGGATCCTAACGTATCTCTTTTGAGCATTGTTGTGTCAGTCTAGAGGACGATTGACCTTTGTGGCATATAGCCAGGTGTATCTATTATTGTGTCAGTCTAGAGGACGATTGACCTCTGAGGCGTAGATCGGTGCATCTATTATTGTGCTATTCTAGAGGAAAATTATCCTCCATGGGATAAATCCCCGGTGAATTGAATGATTGTTCGCTCGTTAGTCGACATGTGTTGATCGTTTGTTGCCTATGAGTGGCTTGTGATGCTCGTGAGTTCCTGATTAAATATTTAATGTGATAAAAGGTTTTATGGATCGAAATTGGTATATTTATTTCCTATTTGGTTGTTCACAGAAAGTTCTATTAAGGTTGATGATGTTTGCTCTATCTCTTACTTTCAAACTATTTTACTACTATTGTTTTCACAAGTTTTACCGTACTATCTTATTTTGTTATTGGTAACTACTTCCCCTTAGACACTCACTGAGTACTTAGTACTCAGGCATACCATTATTATTTTTTATGGTATGTTAGGTAACAAAGACGAGCAGGTTTGTGACACACGTACGGAGTAGGAGAATTTGTTGTTTTTCAGACTTATTGGTGAGTCCACATGCTTGTTCTTGGGACACCCCTTTATCTTTATTTATTTATTCAATTTTTGGGTTGCGTCCCTAAGTTAGACACATTTTTTTAATCTTAGAAGCTCCATAGATAGTTGTTAGATTGTGGGTAGATGTTGAATGTCTCTTATGACTTGTTGAGGCTTTGCCAGTTTTTACGACTGGTTATTTATATTAGACTTCCGCTGATTACCTTCAAAAGTGTGGCATGATTTAATTTAGCTATTTATGACTTGTTTAAATAAATAATGAAAGATTATCAAAAGATATTAGATGTTTATTGATTTTATAAGGTGCTTCTAGTGTTGTTCATAGCATCGGTTGCCTGTTGCGTCCAGGGTGGGTTTTGGGGCTTGACATTCTGTAGGAAAGCTTGATGATGAGGGTTATAATATCACTATGGGTGGTGGCCAGTGAAAACTTTTTAAAGGTTCAATGGTTGTGGCTCGAGGTGACAAGCTATTTTACTTGTATATATTCCAAGGCTCCATTTGTAGCGACTTAGTAAATTTGGTGGAGAATGGTACTTCATCAGATTTATGACATATAAGGTTGAATTATATGAGTGAGAAGGGGATTGATAGTTTGTCTAAGAAGAATTTGCTTTCTTGAGTGAAACAAGAAAAGTTAAAGAGATGTGTTTATTGCTTAGTCAGGAAATAGAAAATAGTTTCTTTTTCAGTCTTTCACCTTCAAGAAAGCTTGATTTGCTGGAATTGGTACATTCTGATTTGTTTGGTCCTTTTAAAGTAAGGTCTCATGGTGGTGCATTTTACTTTGTGACTTTTTTATGATCATTTTAAAAACTCTTGTATTTCCTTTTAAGTCCAAGGATCAAGTACTTGATATGTTCAAGACTTTTCAAGCCTTGGTTGAGAGACAGACAAGCAAGAAACTAAAATACATCCGCTCAGACAATGGTGGTGAATATATTGGTTCTTTTGATAATTATTGCAGAAATAAGGGTATTCGGCATCATAAAACTCCTCTAATGACCCCTCAGTTACATGGTTCAGCAGAGAAGATGAATAGAACTTTAGTTGAGAGGGTTAGATGTTTGCTTTCAGATGCAAAATTTCCAGATTCATTTTGGGTAGAAGCACTTAATATTGATGCTTATGTTATCAATTTATCTCCTATTGTTGCTTTGAATTAACATGTCCCTGACAAAGTTGGTTTGGTAAGGATGTCTCATATGCTCATTTGAGAGTTTTCGGGTGTAAGGCATTTATGCATGTTCCTAAGAATGAGAGGTCAAAGCTGGAAGTTAAAACTAGGAAGTATATCGTCATTGGTTATGGTCAAGACGAATTAGGCTTGTTTCTGTGATTCAGTTGAGAAAAAACTTTCTAGAATCCATGTTGTGTACTTTGAAGTCCAGACAATTGAAAATTTTGACAAAACTGAGAAGGTTGATTCTCAGAATAGTGAGAGCTTAGTTGATGTTGATCCAGTTCATGTGACCATTGCACCTGAACAAAATATTCAAAATAAAGAAGACAAAGTTGATAATGAGGTCGGTGATCATGTCCAGAATGACACACATGATGTTGTTGATACTCCAGTGCAAGATGATGTGGTTGGCCAGCAACCAGCTACTATTGATGCCCCAGAGAGTTCTCTCAGAAGCTCTATTAGAGAGCAAAGACCTTTATCTCATTATTCTCTTAATGAATATGTACTCTTGATTGATGGAGGAGAACTTGAAAATTTTGATGAGGCCATGGATAGTGAGAAAAAAAGTGACTTGATGCTATGGAAGATAAGATTAAATCCTTACATGATAACCATACCTTTGATTTGGTTAAGCTACCTAAATACAGAAAAGTTTTGAAAAAAGGGTGGGTTTTCAGGGTGAAACATCATGATGGTAACCCAGTTCCATGGTACAAGGCTAGATTGATTGTCAAAGGATTTAATCAGAAAAATGAAGTTGATTTTGATGAAATCTTTTCTCTAGTTGTGAAGATGTCATCCATTCGGTTTATTCTGGACTTGGCTGCAAGCCTAGATTTAGAGGTTGAGTAAATGGATGTTAAAATTGCTTTCCTCCATTGTTATTTGGATGAAGAAATTTATATGGAGCAACCAGAAGGTTTTGAAGTCAATGGTAAAGAGTTTTACATTTTCAAATTGAAGAAGAGCTTGTATGATTTGAAACAAGCTCGTAGGCAATGGTATAGAAAGTTTGGTTCCTTTATGAGTCAGCATGGCTTTAAGAAGACTTCTTCAGATCATTATGTTTTTGTGCAAAGATTCTCTGACAATGAATTTATTATTTTAATGCCATATGTTGATGACATGCTTGTTGTTGGTCATAATGTTTGTAGGATTCAAAAGTTGAAGCAAGAGTTGAATAATCTTTTCCTATGAAATACTTGGGACTAGAAAGGCAGATTCTTGTTATGCAGATTGTTCGTGACATAAAATCCAAGAAGTTATGGTTATCATAATAGAACTATGTTCAAAAAATACTTCGCAGGTTCAACATGGATAAATCTAAGGTTGTCAGTACACCTTTAGATAGGCACTTTAAATTGAGCACGAAGAAGTGTCATTCAAGAGATGATGAGAAGGAAGATATGAAGAAAGGTCCTTATTCTTCAGCTATTGGCAGTCTGATGTATGCAATGATTTGTACAAGACCATATATTGCTCATGTTGTTGGTATTGTTATCCATATTCTTTCTAATCTAGGAAGAGAGCATTGGAATGTTGTGAAGTGGGTTATGAGATATCTTTGTGGCACTTCTAGTATGAGTTTATGTTTTGGGATAGGATGCTTATTCTTTATGGTTACACTGATTCATATATGGTTGGTGATGTTGATGCTCGCAAGTCTACTTCAAGCTACTTGATTACTTATGCAGGAGAGCAGTGTCTTGGAAATCTAGGTTGAAAAAATGTGTTTATCTATCTATTACAGAAGCTGAGCTTATTGCCGCCATTGAAGTTTGTAAAGAGTTGCTCTAGTTGAAGTGATTCATGGGGAAACTTGGCTCTGATCAGGAGAGTATGTGCTTCATTGCGACAGTCAACATGTTATTCATCTTGGAAAGAATTATACATTTCATGATAGGCCGAAACATATTGATGTGAGCTACCATTGAATACGAGATTAATTCTAAGTTGCTTGAACTTGAGAAGATTTACACGAAGGATAATGGTTCTAATATGATGACTAAAGCTTTTCCAAGAGGGAAGTTTGAAGAGTGTTGCATGATCTTCGGGATGGCGGTCTCCTCCACATAGTCGGTAGGGGAATAATACAAATATTTATTATGAAGACCTTTTTTTAATATTACATAACTTGTGAATGACAATTTTGATCGTATCGTAGCTTTCTATTTATTACCTCTCTTAAGGGAACTTCTCCGTATTGCATTTTTCTAGGCACCATTATTATATTAGTGAAAATTTGTTGATTAAACATGTGGCAGAAGGGTAAGACGCGCTTTGGCCTTCACACACTTGTCGTTTGAGTTTCTGGAAAACACTATGAAGCTTGTCACCAGGAACGTTCTTCCATCTCCAAGATAATGTGCATCGAGAATTGTTCGGAGTGTCTGAAAAAGAACGTCCATAACGTGACACCCCGAGATTCAAGGAATTACGCCTGATCCCATTAAGAGTCCACGATCCCCACACCTATAATGGCTAAGACGTGTGTAGGGTTAGGGAAGTTAGTTAGTGAGGTCAATCCTATATTATTTCTATTATCTCCTAATTATAGCTATCTAATTTTTGGTTGAATACAATATTGTTCTTTATTATTCTTTGAAAAGAAAATATTTGTTCAATAACTGTTCATCAAGCAATTTTTCATTACTGTTCTAGGAGATCGAATAAGAATGTTCTTCCCTTTTATATTCAGTTGCTTAATTATTTTCAATTGTTTCAGTTATTATATTGATTTTTATTTACTTCTTCGATCACTTAATCAAAAGTTTAATAATATTGGGATTAATTGCGTTGTTAAAAACCTCTTTCAAACAAATTCAACTAGTTTTTGTAATAAATAAATTTTAGGCTAAACAGTTTGACACCCACCTTAGGGCCTTAGCAATAGTAATTATCCCAAAGTCTTATAATCCTTTATTAATTTTATGTTTGCAAGAAAAATGATGATTAACAAACAATGATTGTCTACTCTTCAAGTCGCTGCTAAGGAAAGTGATATCGCTGAACTCCCAAAACCTGATGAAACCCTAAATAAGGATCTCATTAATGTGGAAGATGACTCTGATGACAGGGAACATGAAAGGATCATAGACTAGACCCAATCATAGCCTTGTGGTAACCGCACACCCTTCAACGTGTAAGAGATGCTTCACGGCTAAGCCGCCTCTGACAAGGGTAAAGGGATAGCATAGCCCTCAATGAATAAATGTATGGCGTGGCGTGGCAGCATGCCATGAACATAAAACTCGATAGTCCGTTGTCTCCTTTGGCCGCCAACTCGAGCATACGAGTTGCTCATGACAACCAAGGATAACTCCAGTCAGAGGTATGTTGTTGAGAATATAATATTAAAAGTGTGTTCTATCTAACAGCTTAAACTTTTAGATCAGATGGTCACACACTTCAATATGGTATCAGAGCAGGCCAAAGATCCTGGGATCGAACCTCACCGCCACCCATTCTCAAAAAGAATTTCCACGTGCTTGGACCATGAAAAAAAATCATGTCAGCACGTGAGGGGGCGTGTTGAGAATATAATATTAAAAGTGTGTTCTATCTAACAGCTTAAGCTTTTAAATCAGATGGTCACACACTTCAATATATGTCAAACCCTACATCGAGAAGTTTTGGCATAGCGAATATTTTAAGTAAATCAGGAGTCCTAGGAAACTTGGACTGGAGTAGTGGTGCTAGGAACTGTGTTTGATATGGTCGTTGTTGTGCCACAAAATGTTTTTTTGGAAAGTATATTGAAATGACTGGATGACCAATGCTACTAGATCGATCAAATTATAGGGACCCTCTGACAATCAAGGCAATCAATATGTAAATGTAATCTCAACAACCATGGGAGGTGAGCGCGGCCCCCGGACTAATTCCAAAAAAGTATCAGGATGCCAGATTTGGCTCAATACGATGGACGACGATTCTAGGACCATACTATGGCACATACCACCGAAATTAAGGGCAACGACCTCACGCAGGTATAACAAAGTCAGTGTTGGTTAAAATATTTGGGGAAACCTTACTCGAGGAGCATTGTCTTTGTGTTCACTCTTGTCTCGCAACTCCATCGGGTCATTCGCAGAATTAGCTAGTGCCTTCATGAGGGAAAACATCGGAGCTCAATGAGTAGAAAAATGGATGGAATAGATCTTCGCAATCAAGCAAAGACCGAATAAATTACTTTATGAATTTGTTGATCGATTCTAGAGGGAAAGAATGATGCTATAGTAGGTACCGAATAATTAGGTCACAATGGCCTTTACTGATAACTTGAGTATCGAAAGCTTGGAACCTACACGGAAACTCAATCAAAGTTTAAGGGATTTTCCCTCCACAAATTGGAATGATATGTATAATAGATACAACACAAAGCTTCGGTACAAGAGGATCTTAACTCATCAGTTATCATATCTAGTAGAACCAATAATCAGTATGAAGATCATCCTCAGCGTTTGAACAGGCACCTGGATCCCGGATGAACAAATTCGACAAATCAATACGGTATGTAATGAAGTACTTTCCACCTAGGAACTAGAAGGAAAGAGGAACCCACAAGGAAATCATATGGCTATCTCGGTCACCTAGAGAAATGGGAGCTCCTAAGTTGGTCAACCATTGTTTCGTCATTAGAACCACCGAGTTGGTTGCAGATATGTAGAGTATGTAGACAAGGTTAAGTGGCCGAAGGAGATGATTGACCCCAGCAAAAGAAGTCAACAATACTAGTGTCAATAACTTCACGATCACGGATACCACAGAAAGTTATCGAGGGACTATAACTAGAAGTAGGGTTGTCTAACGGGGCGGGGCGGGGCGGGTCCTGGCGAGACAAGGGGTAGGGTCGGGACTCGGGTTCCGACGGGCCTGGTGGGCCGGGATAGGAGGGACGGGAAGAGGTCCCATCCCATCCCACATCCGGCCGGTAGAGGGGACGGGTCGAGATCAGGATTTGACCTTTTTTTTGCCACTTAATTTTTAAAAATAATATATATATATATAAACACTTCAATAATTGAACAAGATAGTGTAATAAAAACATCTCAAGGTTATTTTTGTGCCTCTTATATTATTTAATAGAAATATGATTTTTTTGGTAATACAGTTTCAAAATTGCAACTTTGTGGTGTTATTCAAAAGTTGCAAATCACATAGTAAACTTGCAATTAAAAAAATTATATAGTTAACCATACTTTTTCTAATTTCCTCACAATGTCTTGAGGATAGTCGGTTGGAATTGGAATTTGTCGGTCAAATTGGTCGACGTCGCTTCATGTTCCCTCGGACAAGATTTCGTTGTAGTTGTTGTCTTCTTCTTTGTTGATCTCCGGTTGACCGCACCTTCTACGCTCCGCTCGAATCCAATCTCTGAAAATAACTGCAATCTCCGATGCGTCTCCCACCAATGAATGTATGTGCTCTCCTATTTGAAATCTCCCAGCAGAAAAAGCGCTTTCAGACGTTGTTCATGACGCTTGAATATTCAAAATATCTCGGTCCATCTTTGAGTGTCGGAAATGTATTCTCATTATGCCTCCAGTATTTCAGTAAGTCTTCATGTCCTTCATCATTGACAATTAATTTGTACGGTACAACACCCTGCAAAACATAAACATCAAATTCGCTAACTTGTGAAGAAGTTGAACCACTAAACATTTTATGTCTAAGGCCTTGAATACTAGCAGCAAAAACCACATATTTTTTATAAGGTTGCAGTGAAGTAGTAGAAGATGGTACAGAAGCCGGTTAATTATTTGCACTTTATTGTTGGTAATACGTATATACTTGTTTACATTCAGTGTGTATGCTAGACGTAACTTCTTCTTTAGTTGGTTTGTGAGTTGGTTCTTCAAGTTGGGTCTGTTGGAAGTACTTCTATACAATCATAAATCATTTCTATTAGTGTTTTACAACCGTCTACTTTAATAGTCATATTTAATACCGCACCAATAATATAAATAGTGGGAATAGAAAAAAAATATTTTAAAATATTTTTTAAACATTTTTTCAATAGATGCCTTATAAGTTAGTTTTTGCATATATTCATTAAGTAACAAAAATATTAGAGCTATATAAAATAACATACTTGAAATAGTAGGATAATAAATACCGAAAAATTCTTTAGTAGCTTGAAAAAATTTCTCTAGAAATCCATTAAGTTCTAAAATATTTTCCCAATCATTATCTACAAGCATATCTCTTGGGTTTTTATTATGGGCGTTAAATAATAAAGTTATAGGTTGTCTATAATCGTATGCAACAAGTAGTTGCTCATACAATAAATTCGACCTAGTATTCATTCCACCTAGTTGTATGCTCGCCTTGTACATGTCTCAATAAACCTCCTGTACCACCTTAATCTTTTCCGGTTTTAAATTTATAAACATTTTTACAAATTTTACATCTAGCTAGTTGATTCTCTTGGTCCCTATCAAAAAAATGCCATGCAACTGATTTTAATTTTCGTTGTGTGGGGCCTCGACTCATACTACGGGGAATAGGAGGCATTCCAATTTCAGTTTTAGGCTAGACTCAGAGTATGCCTGAGGTTGAGGTGCACTAGTGGGTGTGTCATTTAGTGGTTCATCTAAATTAAAGTTTGGTTCATCTACCTCATCATCTAATGGTATATCATTAAAAAAAGCAGTTTCATCTATATGAGTTAAATCAATGAAATCATCGGGACTAGGAATAGGATTACTGGAAGAAGTACCCCTGCCCTTGTTACCCCTACTAGAAGAAGCCTTAACCTTACCCTTAAACATACCTCTTAATCCTTCCATTTAATTATGCAAATAAATATTTAAAGATAATGAAATTAAGTGCGATAATTAAAATAAAGTAACAATAATAATTTAAAGAAGGAACGAATGTATCAAACGCCGACGTAACATCGAGGTTGAAATTGAAACTTTGCTCGATGGATGATCCTCAAGCTAGTTGCCAACTTCACTCCCAATTTTTTAACTTTGATATAATATTTAATAGTAGGAAGATTTGTAGAATTGTAGAGAGATAAATTGAGAGATAAGATTAAAGAGATGGTAGGAAAAATGAGGTTTTTATAGTTGAGAAATAGGGTTAAAGTGTAAATATATTAACTTAGGGGTTAAAAATAAATATTAAGGGGTAGGGGGTTTATGGGGTGGGGGCCAAAAATGGCCGTTATACCGTTGCACAATGGCCAAAATCGAAATTTGAACGTTGTTGCAATGGTTATTTTTGCAAAGGGAGAGGGGGAGGATGGGGATCGGGACGGGTCGGGTCGGGACGGGTCGGGATCGGGATGGGCGGGACGATCCCAAGCCTCATCCCGAGTTCGAACCCCGACACCGACAAAAAAAATTTCCTTAGGGGATCGGGACGGGACCGGCTGGGTCGGGATCGGGTCGATCCTGCCCACTGGACATGCCTAGCTAGAAGTAACCCCCTTCTAAACCAAGGCTACCTCAGTGACAAGGAAAAGCGGGTGTTACAAAGAACCGGAGGGATGTCGATCGACCCCGATCTCCATCCCCAAGTGAGTTGTCAACATCATAATTAGGGGAGCCAAGGTTAACAGAGTCTCGATGCATAAATATGTCAGGGTTACAGTCACCCCAGGTAAAAATCTTTGACAACATTGCCTTCGACTAGGCGTTAGTGTCAATCTAGTATCATCAATGATGAAATGAATTGAGCACAATTATATAATAATAACTTGAAATCAACAACAATGAATTCAGCAAATTGAAAACACATACTAACTTGGTGTCGATAGAGGCCTACTTGATGCAGTGTCATAAGACAAAAATTCGCCCCCACTTGTGCTGCAGTTTTACGGACGTCTGTCTAGAGGATACAACTATCTAAGTGAGAGTTCTAGCACAAGAACTTCACTTCTGGCGAATTTACTATATGTGTTCTTCAGAGACTTGTTTTTAAGAAGAAGAAGTAGAAGCCACAATCTTAAATCATTAATTGTGAAAAAACTGATTGGTTGTAGTTTTTCTGTCTTGTTGTGTATCTCTTCAACCAAGTGATCAACCTTCTTTATATAGAGTAGCATATGAACAGTTACAATCATTCATACCAAATGTTGTAATTGTTCTGAAAAGTTGCAACCTTTGTGAAAAGTTTCAACCTTTGATTCGAATTTTCTATCCGTTGGTCACTTTATTTCTTCTTAATTCCATACAAGTTCCAACAATACCCCACATTTTCTATTTAAACATCAACAATGCCCCACATTTGGATAGAAAATAAGATAATAAGGAACTTTTCGTTATTTCTGAACAACGCGATATGACATACATCGGAAACTGTGTCATTTGAACTTGAACCATTCGTAGTGAATACCTATCGGATCTACTTTATGAAATAGTGGACGAAATGTCTTGAACTATTCACGTTTTGTAGTAAATCAAGACAATAAGTATCACACATATCATATCAACATATTTCAATTCTTACGGTTGTGTTTAGTTCGGTCGTGAACAACTCCTTCTTCGTGAAATTTTCTATAGAACGTAGCCATATCGGTTCTCCCAGATGTGACCCCACATCAATCTCATATAGGTAATACCAAACAAGAATAGTCTATACTATCCCACCATAAGGCTTTTAGTATTATTAAGAATAAGATTCAGCCCTTAAAACATCAACGGATTAACACACTTAGTACACCATAGGAATGAGCATATGTGTGTTTTATGCTCCTTGAGTCTTCCCCAACTAGTTTTCCTATTGAACCAAAACCATGGGATCTCCAATTATGATAGGTTAGGTTTCCGCCAGTTAATGACTCATTGTGTTGGCTTTAAGCACATTCCCCTCGATGTAAATACGACTTGCTCTCTGTTAAGGCGTTTTGTCAAAGGATCCGATGTATTGTCCTTTGATTTCACATAATCAATGGAAATAATTCCATTCTTCAGCAAGCTTCGTATTGTATTATGACGTCGCCTTATATGTCTCGACTTGCCATTGTATATCTGATTCTTTGTCCTCGTCAGGGCAGCCATACTATCACAATGTATGCAAATGGCGGTCACAGGCTTTGTCCACAACGGAATACCTTCTAGGAAGTTTCTGAGTCATTATGCCTCTTCGGCAGCTTTGTCTAAGGCTACAAACTCTGCTTCCATAGTTGATCGCGTATTTACCGTTTGCTTTGATGATTTCCAAGATACCGACGCTCCACCAAGTGTAAATACATAACCACTTGAGGACTTACTTTCCGACTGGTTGGAAATCCAATTAGCATCACAATATCCTTCTAACACAGGAGGATATTTTGTATAATGCAATCCATAGTTCATTGTATGTTGTAGATATCGGAGTGCTCTTATTAGTGCAAACCAATGATCCTTTCCAGGATTATGTGAGTATCGACTTAGTCGACTCACTGTATATGCTAAATCCGGTCTCGTACAATTCATTATGTACATCAAGCTTCCAAGAACTTGTGTATACTCCAATTGAGACACACTTTCACCTTCATTCTTCTTAAGGTGACTAGCGGGATCAAATGGTGTAACAACCGGTCGATCATCACAGTGTCCAAATTTTCTAAGGACCTTTTCAACATAATGGGATTGTGTTAAGATGTAACCATCAGAATTCTTTTGAATTCTAATACCAAGAATGACATCCGCTATTTCCATATCCTTCATATCAAAAGCGGCATGCAACATCTTCTTAGTTTGGTTAATTACATCTTTATCCGTTCCCATAATTAGCATATCATCAACATATAAGCATATAATGACACATGCATCTTTACATTGTTTAATGTAGACACATTTATCACATTCATTTATTTGAAAACCATTTGATAATAACGTATTATCAAACTTTTCATGCCATTGCTTTGGAGCTTGTTTAAGTCCGTATAAAGACTTAATAAATTTACAAACCTTTCGTTCTTTACCTTTAACAACAAACCCTTCGGGTTGTTCCATGTAAATTTCTTCATCTAATTCAAGAATACGGTCTTCACATCCATTTGGTGTATTTCCAAATTGTGAATCGCCGCTATAGCAATTAACGTTCTTATAGACATAATTCTCGTTACTGATGAGTAGGTATCAAAGAAATCTACACCTTCTTTTTGTCGAAACCCTTTGGCTACTATACGAGCTTTGTATTTTTCTATAGTACCATCAAGCCTTAATTTTCTTTTGAAACTCCATTTATGGCCTATTAGTTTTTGTCCCGGAGGGAGATCAACCAATATCCATGTATTATTTTGCACAATGAATTCTACCTCACTTTGAATAGCCTCTTTCCAATAAGGTTCTTCGGATGAGTCCATAGCAGCCCTATATGTTTGAGGTTCTCCTTCAACGGAAAAGGTCATCAAGTCCGGTCTAAAATCTTTGCCAATTTTCCCACGTTTACTCCTCCTTGGTTCAAAAATTTCTTCTTGAACAGATGAAGTAAGATTTTCATCATTATTAGTGTTTTAGTTTGACTCATCTTGAGGTAGTGTCCTTTTCTTATGATTAGGAACACTTTTATCCTTGTCTTTGTAAGGAAAAATATCCTCAAAAAAATTTGCTTCAGCAGATTTCATAAGTGTGTTTTTGTGAATACCTTCAACATCGGAATGATACACCAAAAACGTATATGTTGCACTATTATTGGCATGACCAATATATATGCAATCCACCATTTTTGGTCCAAGTTTAGTTCTCTTTGGTAAGGGAACTTGAACTTTCGCTAGGCAACCCCACACTTTCATCCTTTTGAAAGTAGGCGATCTTCCTCTCCATAACTCATAGGAAGATTGGTCATTTTTCTTTTGAGGAATTTTGTTCAATATCATATTTGCAGTAATTAACGCCGCACCCGAACTAATCAACAATGAATTCATCATATTCTTCAATGTTCTATTCTTACGTTCGGCAACTTCATTTTGTTTTGGAGTTGGCGCAGTGGTTTGATGAACTATACCATGAATAGAATAGAATTCTTTGAACTCATTTGATTGATATTCACCACCTCTGTCTGACCTTAGAATCTTAATTCTTTTGTCAAGTTGGTTTTCCACTTATGCTTTGTATGTTTTAAACATGTTCAAAGCCTCATCTTTGGTATGTATTAAGTATACATAACAAAATTTACTGCAATCATCTATGAATGATATATAGTAATTCTTTCCTCCACGAGATGGGGTTGCTTGATAATCACATAAATCACTATGAATTAAATCAAGCACTTCATTTCATTTCACTACAGATTTATGAGGATGACTTGCATATTTTGATTCTATGCAAACTCCACACTTAGTCATTTTGTTCATAGAGCAATTTGGCAATATGCCTAACTTCACCATTCTTTGTAAAGAGTGATAATTAACATGGCCCAATCGTGAATGCCATAAAGAAGGGGAATCAACCATATACATAGAAGCAGTGTTAGTGCCTGCATTTTCATTAATAATGGCAATTGCCTTAGTAGGTACAACAGATAGTTTGAAGAGTCCCTTACTGAGGTAACCCTTCCCTACATACAACCCACCCTTGGTGAGTACAAATTTGTCAGATTCAAATATAATTTTGAAGCCTTTGTTACTAAGAACAGGCCCAGAAATCAGATTCTTACAAATTTCAGGCACGTCTAACACATTAGTGAGCACAAGATCATTCCCGAAAGTGAGTTGTAAAGTGACCTACCCTTTCCCTTCTACTTTCACAGAAGCAGCATTCCCTACGAACAATGGTTCTCCATCCTTGATGGCCTGGTAGGATGAAAACATATCCTTTTCAGAACATACGTGCATTGTAGCACCCGTGTCCATCCACTAATCGGTTGAATTTGTAACCAGATTTGCTTAAGCAGCCACAACCCCAATGAATTGGTTTTTAGTTTCAGCCCGGTTGGATTGGTTGACATTACTCGAACCTCCAACACCACCACCTTGATTCTTGTGAAGGCGATAATCTTTTGCTTTGTGTCCAGGTTTTCCACATACCCAACAGAGTCCTGGTTGTGGTTTCTTGAATGCATTGGTCCTTTGTGGGGCGAATGCATTCCTCCCGGTTGCAAAAGATGGCTTGGCACCATTAAATTTGCCCTTGCCTTTCTGAAACTTGGCCTTAGAAGCATTGCCTTCAACCATGTTGGCATTAGGCTCCAATGAAACAACATCTTCCTTTTCATTCTTCCGGTTATCCTCTTCAACTCGAATTTTCAAAACCAATTGCTCAAAATTCATTTCCTCGGTTAGATGCTTAAGATAAACCTTAAAATCCTTCCATGAGGGAGGTAATTTCTCAATAATAGCACCAACAAGGAAATTTGGGTTAAGGCCCATACCTTTAACCTCTAACTCATGAACAATGATTTGGAGTTCCTCCACTTGCTTGACAACTGCATTGGCATTACTCATCTTACAGTTCAGAAACTTTCCGATGACGAACTTCTTGGAACAAGCAACCTCAATTTTGTACTTGTTCTCCAACGATTGCCACAACTCCCGTGCCGTTCTGAACGTGGAGTAGATGTCGTAGAGAGAATCATCCAAGGCATTGAGAATATAGTTTCTGCAAAGAAACTCCTGACTTTCCCAAGTTTGAATGTCTTTCAGCCTTTCAGCCTTCTCCACATCAGTCGGAGTATTCTCCCCTTCTCCTTCTGGCAAAGCCATAGGAGACTCAGCAATCAATACGTTTGCCACGTGAAGAGTTGTCAAGTAGAACAACATCTTCTGTTGCCAGCGTTTGAAATCAGAACCTTTGAATTTCTCAGGTTTCTCAACATGGTTTTTCACCATTGACAATCCAGATTGATCCATCTTTGCAAATCAGGAAATTAGATTCTTTGAAAAATTTTGCAACCTCAATAAATCAGGAAAAAAAATCTGTTTTTTTTTTTTGAATAGTAATTTTGTCTTAGATTGTTAGTGTCAATCTACTATCATCAATGATGAAATGAATTGAGCACAATTATATAATAATAACTTGAAATCAACAACAATGAATTCAACAAATTGAAAACACATACTAACTTGGTGTCGATAGAGGCCTGCTTGATGCGGTGTCCTAAGACAAAAATTCATCTCCACTTGTGCTGCAGTTTTACGGATGTCTGTCTAGAGGATACAACTATCTAAGTGAGAGTTCTAGCACAAGAACTTCACTTCTGGCGAATTTACTATATGTGTTCTTCAGAAACTTATTTTTAAGAAGAAGAAGTAGAAGCCACAATCTTAAATCATTAATTGTGAAAAAACTAATTGATTGTAGTTTTTTCTGTCTTGTTGTGTATCTCTTCAACCAAGTGATCAACCTTCTTTATATAGAGTAGCATATGAACAGTTACAAACATTCATACCGAAGGTTGTAATTGTTCTGAAAAGGTGAAAAGTTGCAACCTTTGATTCGAATTTTCTGTCCGTTGATCACTTTATTTCTTCTTAATTTCATACAAGTTCCAACACTAGGAAGATATGGACAGACTAATACTACCACATGTTGATTCACTGGTAATTACATTACGTAATGATATTGATGTTAAACGCATTTTGATTGACTCATGTAGTTCGGTGAACCTCATCTGTGGAGGTAATGCAACTGGCCAGCCAGATCATCTCAACGACTAGAGTGTTGTCGAGGTTTAACAACTCTAGCAATACTACAACCGGAGATATCATCTTGCCAACCATTTACCATGGTGTCACCAAAGAAACCCCTTTTGAGGTGATGTCCGAACCAATGACATACATCATTATCATGGGAAGACCTTGGATCCATGCCATGGAAGCTGTAACCTTCTACCTTGCACCAAGTAATTATGTTTCCCACCCTATGCGGAATCAGGGAAATTCGATGAGAACATAGGGTTTCCCGATAATGCAATTCAGTAACCATAGCCAGTGGCCTCGCTCAACAAAACAATAACAACTAAAGCAATAGGGCATCTCCTGTAACACCCCATACCTTGATGTTAGGATGCGTCGTAGTAAATCTATATGAATATGAAGGGATTAAGGTCATTAATGAAGTTATAGAGGATTTATGACAATATTATTTTAAGACTCTGCAAGTTTGACAATCTTGCTACCTTTAGATATTATTTTGATATACTATATATGTTTTTTTTAAAGTCACCTTTCAGTAAAAGTTTGATAAGTATGAGTTCGGGTAGTTTTACTACTTTTTTGATATGCTTTAAATTATAAATGCATGAGGAAGTTTATAAGTGTGATTTTATTTATTATAATAATAGAAGTTATTTTTTCATAAGAAGAATTATTTTCTCCCGTTTTGAGGATTAATAGTACAAAAATTTATACTTTTGATATTAGGCTGGGAAAATTATAATTGATAAAATATGTTTTGCATAATATTTAAGTAAATTGAGATCAAAAAAAAAATTATGTGTATTTAATTAAATAGAAGATTATAGTGAAAAATTATTAATGATTTTGTTGGATAAGCATTATGTAGATTTTCTCCCAGCGTTCAATGACTAAGTAATTGATGATGACAAATAGATTAAGTGGCATCTTTGTGGAAAGTGTTAAATTATGTGGGGCCCATGGTTCTCTTTGAATTAGAGAATTCTCTTCATTATATATATAATATATGTAGCAATTTCTCAATAGAAAAAAGAAGATAATTTCTTAAAATAGAAAGTGGGCTGCAACATTTCTTTTTTAAACCAACAATAACGTGTATTACTTTTAGAAAGCAGCAGCAACGTTTTCATATCAACGGGGGGAAAATGTTTTTTTGATGAAGGCAGCAAGTTTATTTTCGAGTTTAGATTCACATAAAGTTGCTCAATTTCTTCAAAGTAAGTCCAGGATTATTTTATGGTAAAGTAAGGTGTCGGGGAGCTTTCAAGAAGGCGACCTAAGTTCAACTCATTTTGTACGACCTTCTACGAGTGTATATGAGCATCTAAGGTATGTACTTATTAAGAATTCACAGGACGGTGATAGGAAGCCGTCAGTTCGGGTTGTGATAGTTATGTAAAATGATTAAGAGATGTTTTTACGTGGTTTGGAGGTTGGCGGGGTTTGGTAGCTCGTTTAGAGCTTGTTTGTAGTTAAAAGTAGGTCGGGTGTGGAGTACACCATTGTATATAGCTTCGGGAGCTCGTCGCTCTTTGATTGCTTGATGATAGTGTTAATATAGGTGTAGTATGTTGTTGGGATGTTGGCTATGTTGATATTAGTTGTCTTAAACAGGTTAAACATTTATCGGAAGGACTGGTCGTCGTACTCATTCGAAGGTTAAATCGAGGTACGTGAGGCTATTCCTTGACTCACCGCTATGGCACGACGTGTGATGTTTGTTTCTTACATGAACCATGGATGTCTAGAGCTTTACGAATGTACTACTCCGATGTTGTAAGTATAGCAAGTCTCGTAAGAAAGGTTATATGTCTGCACTCAGCCGTGCTCAAGCATTTTACTCATCAAGTTGAGTCTACGTTGTTATGATAGGCTTAGAGTTTTCCCTTAAGTATGAAAGGTTGATAGCATACAAGGTACCATGAATGAGGTTGTAGAACATGTTGAAGATATATAATGCTTAAGATGGACGATAGTATGTGGTCGAGACCTAAGAAGTGATCATAAGATATAAAGCATAATGTAAGAAGAACAAGTTAATAGAATTCAGTTGCCCCTATCGAGTTGTAGAACGTCCTTCTGGTCAAGTCATGATATCGCAGAAAGGCACGGGCCATCATAAGAGTTAGGGGTCTATAGACTTAGCATGTAAGCCAAGTGGAGTAAGATGACACAAGCTATATATATTCCTTCCCGGGGGTAGGATAATTCAGAAAGCTAAGATACTAGCTCGGTGAGTATCAAATAAGAATCTTAGAAATGTAAGAGTATACGTTCCCATGGCGTCTCTCGATAGGTACTCAAGTCGCGTAACATTTTTTATCATAAATCACAAAGATGATCAGTAGTTGGAAGAATTAAGTTACAGTTTTTCACAAGCTAAAGATCTAAGATTTCCCAGATACTTATTGTATGTATGTTAGAATGTCATATGAGTAGTTACTGATATCGCATTCCATTAAAAATCACTGCATATACATATACACTTGCCTTTGGGGCTATATAGAGTGCCTTCGGGGCTATGCACTTGCCTTCGGGGCTATGCATTATAAAGTTGCCTTCGGGGTTATGCATTATCACCAGGAGCATTTCATATGCACAACATTGCATTGATATTGTGTGTTGCTTTTGGTCAGTCAGTATGACCTGCAGATTATACAGAAAGTGAATAAAGAATCTAATAAGCAGTGATCCCAAATATTACAGTAAACGGTTTTAGAACGTCGCTCCACATAGTAACCCAAAGCTATTACCAGTAAGACGATGAAGAAAAGTTAGAAAAACAGAAGTCTAGTGAGGTCTAAGATGTGTTCTATATAGAGTATAGAGCTTTCAGTTATGGTCCGATTAGATTTCCCTTCAGTGACTTTTCTGTCAGTCTCAATTTTATTATTTATATTTCATGTATGCCTTACGTATTTGGTACAATCTTTCTGTACTAACGTTCCTTGACCGGGGGCGCTGCATTTGTTTATGTTTCACTTTGCAAGTTCAGGTAGAACAAGTGCCAGGCGTGCATTCTATATGATACAAATGTTCAGCGAGATGGTATAAGCTCCACTTTTTCCTAGAGTTGAGACCGGTCTTGTACTTATATATATAGAAATTATGGGTAAGCCGGGCCCTGTCCCAACTATGTTATGATAGTCAGATGTTCGTAGAGGCTTCATAGACGTCTGTAGTCGGGCACAATCATGTATGGTTCTTATATTCAGTGATACAGACAAAGCATCTTATAGATCATGTTTACAGATTTACAGATGTACTACGTCATATAGACAAATTCAGTTTCTCAGTAGATACCTACAGTATGCATGTAGTATGTAGTCCATTTCAGTCAAGACTGGGGCGTGACAGAGTGGTATTAGAGCAGTTCGGTCCTACGGAGTCTATGAAGTCGTGTCTAGTAGAGTCTCACTTATGGGTGTGTTACGCGCCACACTTATAATTGAGAGGCTACAGGGCATTTAGGAAATGTTACCTTTCTTTCACATTCTAGATCATGCAATAGAGCAATGTTAAAAGATCATTCCGCTTCATATGAGTAAGACTAAAGCAATATGTAAATGCAATGTCTTTATCACAATAGACGTGCCTTAGACATGCAAATTGTGCCTTAGTGTCCAAAGTTACCGTCCACATTTGAGGATGAATATTCCTAAGGGGAAAGGATGTAACACCACGTACATTGATATTAGAATGGGACGTAGTAAATCCATATGAATATGAAGGGATTAGGTCATTAATGAGGTTATAGAGGTTTTTTGACAGTATTATTTTAAGACCCCGCAAGTTTGATGATCTTGATATCTTTAGATATTATTTTGATATGGTATATATTTTTTTAAAAGTAAAAATTTGATAAGTATGAGTTTGGGTAGTTATCGTTACTACTTTTTGGATATGCTTTTAATTATAAACATGATATGAGGAAGTTTATAAGTGTAATTTTATTTATTATAATAATAGAAGTTGTTTTTTCATAAGAAGAATTATTTTCGCCCGTTTTGAGGATTAATAGTACAAATATTAATACTTTTGATATTAGGTTGAGAAAATTATAATTTGATAAAATATGTTTTGTATAATATTAAAATAAATTAAGATCAAAAAATTAATTATGTGTATTTAATTAAAAGGGGGATTGTAGTGGAAAATTATTAATGATTTTGTTGGATAAATATTATGCGAATTTTCTCCAAGTTTTCAATGACTAAGTAATGATGAAGTGGCATCTTTATGGAAAGTGTTAAATTATGTGGGGCCATGGTTCTCTTTGAATTAGAGAATTCTCTTCATTATATATATAATATATGTAGCAATTTCTCAAAAGAAAAAGAAGACAATTTAAAATAGAAAGTGGGCTGCAACATTTCTTTTTTAAACCAACAATAACGTGTATTACTTTTAGATAGCAGCAGCAATGTTTTCATTTCAACCGGGGGGGGGGGGGGGGATTTTGATGAAGGCAAGCAAGTTTATTTTTGAGTTTCAATTCACATAAATTCACTCACGTTCTTCAAAGTAAGTCAGGGATTAATTTATGGTAAAGTAAGGTGTCGGGGAGCTTCTTGTACAACCTTCTACGAGCGTATATGAGCATCTAAGGTATATATTTGTTAAGAACTCACGGGACAGTGATAGGAAGCCGTGAGTTCGGGTTGTGATAGTTATGTAAAATGATTAAGGGATGTTTTTACGTGGTTTGGAGGTTGGCGGGGTTTGGTAGCTCGTTTAGAGCTTGTTGGTAGTTAAAAGGAGGTCGGGTGTGGGGTACACCATTGTATATAGCTTCGGGAGCTCGTCGCTCTTTGATTGCTTGACGATAGTGTTGATATAGTTGTAGTATGTTGTTGGGTTGTTGGCTATGTTGATAATAGTTCTCTTAAACAGGTTAGATGTTTATCAGAAGTATTGATCGTCGTAGTCATTCGAAGTTTAAATGGAGGTACGTGAGGCTATTCTTTGACTCGTCGCTATGGCATGGCGTGTGTTATTTGTTTCTTACATGAACCATGGATGTTTAGAGTTTACGAATGTACTACTCTGTGCTCAAGCGTTTTACTCCTCGGGCCGAGTCTAAGTTGTTATGATGGGCTTAAAGTTTCCCATAAGTATAAAAAAGTTGATAGCATACAAGGTACCATGAAGGAGGTTGTAGAACATGTTGAAGATAGATAATGCTTAAGATGGACGATAGTAAGTGGTCGAGGCCTCAGAAGAGATCATAAGATATAGAGTGTAATGTAAAAAGAACAGGTTAATAGAATCCAGTTGCCTCAATCGAGTTGTAGAACGTCCTTCAGGTCAAGTCATGATATAGCAGAGAGGCACGGGCCTTCATAAGAGTCTAGGGGTCTATAAACTTAGCATGTAATACAAGAGGAGTAAGATGACACAAGCTACGTATATTCCTTCTCGAGGGTAGGATGATTCAGAAAGCTAGGATACGAGCCCGTCGAGTATCAAATAAGAATCTTAGAAATGTAAGAGTATATGTTCCCATGGCGTCTCTCGACATGTGGTCAAGTCGCGTAACATCTTTTATCATAAGTCCCAAAGATGATCGGTAGTTGTAAGAATTAAGTTACAGTTTTTCACAAGCTAAGATTTCCCGGATGCTTATTGTATGTATGTTAGCATGTCATATGAGTAGCAACTGACATCACATTGCATTACGAATTATTGCATATACATATACACTTGGCTTTGGGGCTATATCGAGTGCCTTCGGGACTATACACTTGCCTTCGAGGCTATGCATTTTCCTTCGGGGCTAATAATTATACAGTTGCCTTCGGGACTATGCATTATCGCCACAAGCATTTCATATGCACAACATTGCATTGATATTGTGTGTAGCTTTCGGTCCGTCAGTATGACTTGCAAAGAAAGTGAAGAAAGAATTTAATAAGCAGCTACCCCAAATATTACAGTGAACCGTTCCAAAAATCACTCCACATAGTGACCCAAAGCTATCACCAGAAAGACTCTAAAGAAGAGTTAGAAAAACAGAAGTTCAGTGAGGTCTAAGATGTGTTCTATAGAGAGTATAGAACTTTCAGGTATGATCCGATTAGATTGCCCTTCAGTGACTTTTCTGTCAGTCTCAGTTTTATTGTTTATATTTCATGTCTGCCTTACGTACTCGGTACAATCTTTCTATACTGACTTTCCTTTGCTGGGGGCGCTGCATTTATTTATGTTTCACTTTGCAGGTTTAGGTATACCGAGTGGCATGCGTGCATTCTAGATGATACAGATGTTCAGCGAGATGGTGTAAGCTCCACTTCTTTCTGGAGTTGAGCCCGGTCTTGTACTTATATGTATAGAAACTATGGGTAAGTCGGGGCCTATCCCGACTATATTATTACAGTCAGATGTTCATAGAGGCTTCATAGACGTCTGTGGTCGGTCACAGTCATGTATGGTTCTTATATTTAGTAATACAGACAGAGCATCTTATAGATCATGTTTACAGATTTACAGATGTACTACGTCATATAGACAATTTCAGTTTCTCAGTAGATACCTATAGTATGTATGTAGTATGTAGTGCGTTTCATTCAAGACTAGGGCGTGACATCCCCGATTTCACTGAGACTATTCACACAAGTCATTCATCTTTCTGGTGCAAAAATGCAAACCAACTCAAGGACTCTTGAAGGTCTATCCCAAGTAGAACCGGGGATTCAACAAAATCCCATCCTGGATATCCCAATTTTAGATGATGAAAGCGCATCGACCATAATGATAGAAAAACTAGACTCGGTCACTCTTTTGCTGATCACCCCTAAGAAAAAAGATATTTGGGTTTGGAAATCGACTACAAACTTAGAGATAAAAGTATTTTATTTTCAACTGATTACATGGGCGATTTTGCTTTGTACCATGATGATATGATAGATATAGACCCAGAAGTCATAACACACAATCTAATTGTTGATCCTTTTCACTAACCGATAAAGCAAAAGTTGAGACCCCATGCCGACACAAAATTTGAAGTTATCAAAGATGAAGTGGGCAAGCTCATAAAGAATGGTTCAATCTATGCAGTTAAATATCTAGACTGGCTGGCGAACGCTGTAGTGATACCCAAAAAGAATTGAAAATGGAAGATGTGCATAGACTTCAAAGATTTTAACAAAGCATGCTTGTAGGACTCCTTTCCATTGCCACATATTGATCAGCTCATCGACGTCATTGCCGGCCACGAGATATGAGTTTCCTTTAAGCTTGTTCCGAATACAACCAAATCCAAATAGATCCAGAAGATGAAGAAAAGACAATGTTTATCACCCATCAAGGTACGTATTGTTATAAAATGTCTTTTGGTCTTAAAAATGAAGGGCTACATAATCAACATGATGTCCAAAGATCGAATCGGAAGATGACAAAAATATATATTGATGACATGCTGGTGAAGTTCCTCCGAGCAGAGGACCATCTTGGACCAACTAAAAGAAACTTTCACAATCCTTAAACAATACAACACTGAAGCTGAACCAGAGAAATATGCATTTAGTGTTTCTTCAGGCAAATTCCTTGGGTTCCTGGTTTCGAAAAAAGGAATTCATGAGGTTAAACTCGACTAAATAAAGGCAATCGAAGCAGTTTTGGACGTGCTTTCATGCACTAGGGATGTACAACAATTTGACCAGTTGGACAGCTTCTCTCAACAAGTTCATCTCACAGTCGTCGGAAAGATGTCACAAGTTCTTCTTAGTACTCAAAAAACATCAGAAATTTGAATGGACCGAGAAGTGCAAGCAGGCCCTGAGAGACTTGTAAAAGTATCTCACCAACCCTCCATTGCTCTTAAAACCAAAGGATGGTGAGCTTACTAGATGCTGAAATTCGATACCGTTATCTAGAAAAGTTAGCCTTGACACTAGTTATGGCCGCACGAAAGTTGGATCTATAGCATATTAACTATACCCATATCATATTAACCCTAACACTCCCCCTCTGCCCCCCCCCCAAACAAAAGGAAACCCTCATGTTTGCTAGATATTTTAGGAGCCACAAGTTGTCAGAAGTTTCTCTACTAACATGCGTTCTTTCATTAACGCTAATATGAGAAAAGTCCGTTATTTTCTGGAGATCCATACTTATTGAGGCCTAAATTTTTCTCACAAGACTCTCCTCTGGATATAGTTATACTGACTACTCATTGTAAATAGTAAAAGATAACCTGAACAATGTTTGCCGTAGTAAAAGTGTTTTTGAAATAACTTTGGAGTAACTTGACAAATATTTATTTTGCTTTCTGCACAGTTCTTCAAAAGAGTTATTACGTACATGAATAAAGTGATTAAAAATGTTGTTACGTAAATATTCGGTTCATGTGATGGAATCAGCAGGTTTTGAAGATTATTCAGCAATAAATGAAGGGTAGCTTACTAACATGGAGCTCTCACAAACGAGTGATACAACTTCGATACTTCAAAAAGGAAAAGAGAAGCTGCAGAACTGACATACGAATTGTTTATACTCGTGGCACTTCTTTAGTGTCAAAACTCAATATTAGCGAGAGTTCCTCTTCTGGTTCTCTTATATATGGGCGTTCAATTATTAGGGTAATCCAACATTTTCTGAAAGAGATGCAATGAGTATGATTCCACAGCGTCACTCGAATTTGTTTTGTCAACCCCGTTTGAATTGAAATCTGCCTTTATTCATAAGTTGGTTGGAAACTTAGGGAGTAATATTTCCCTTGCCATAAAATCTATACGCGAGTTGATGGACACATCTTTAAGTTTTGCACCAAAATAAACTAAACGAAACTGTCCAAGATCAGCTTGTACACACCTCAACTAATTTGCATATTGCCAAATTTCATTGCCTCCAACAAACAGATAATAATCAGTGGAGCGAGAAGTTCTTATTTCCACAAAGCATTCTTCAGTGTGATATTATGGGAGTCATATATCAAAAAACATTATTGGCATACATTCCAGAAGCTCAGTATAGATATAGAGCCATAACACTTGAGAGGCAGTGATAAACTTAAAGAGCCTTGAGGATTTCATCAGCACCGGAGACCGTGAATTCCCCTCCAGATTCAATGTTAGCTACTTTCACCGCAAGGTCATCAACCAAAAGAGCATACCTTCGAGATCGAACACCAAGCCCCTTTTCTGACAGATCAAGCTCCAGCCCGAGGGCATGGGTGTATTTTCCAGCTCCATCAGCAAGAAATTTTACATGTTTGTTCTCAGGATAAGTTTTTGCCCAGGCCTTCATCACAAAGGGGTCATTGACTGCAGCAGTAATGCAAACATGTGAGAACTTCCATATTAATACACCAAGCATAAAAAAGGAAAAAATGTGTATGATGGGCAGAAGAAATGACGCTGCCGTGCAATATCCTTTTTACTAGGTGTCTGAATTACATTCTATTCACCAGAAGAAATAATTGGCTCTTTCCAGAGGCTAAGAGGCTAAAATCACTACAGCTTCTTAGTTTTCTGTTTACAAATTTAACTGTTTCTCCTTTAGTTTGAACCTGTCGAACGTTACTAATTGTATAATTACGTTCAATTTCATGTTTTGAGGTCTTGGATAAATGAATATAATGTTTTAGGACTTGTGGGATTTCTCTGGGTATCTTGTTGTTTTAGGACTTGTAGTGTGGTCTGGTTGGTATACGAGAAGCTCGGGTGCATATCAGCATCATTGGGGACAAGTTGAGGTACCACAGAAAAATGCAGGTGCGCGCTCGGGTGTGTGTGGAGCACAGGGCAAGCAACCTGTTTGCCATGAGGCATGTGACGCACTAGGCATGGCACCCAGATCTGGTGCGTGATATGTGCGCACGTGTGAGCTGTAACGCAGGTGGCACCCAGGTCTGGTGTGTGTTGGGTGCGGCGTGTGAGCTATAACACAGGTAAAAAATGTGAAAGTATAAATAGTCCCATTTCACAATATTATTTCATTCTTGACCATTTTGAGACCTATGATTTCTTACAAGGACAAGTTTAGGGCAAGTGATTTGAACATATTTTTTTTGAAAAGGAGTGATTTGAACATATTTTTTTAGAAACAATATGGATATTACATGTCCTTTTTAGTTGAACACTTTTACAATTAATAAGTACACAATGATTTGAACATATTTTGGAGGTTAGATCATGAATTAATAGTGTTTTTGTGTTTCTAAAGGTTAATGTCAAAATTACAAGTTTCGCCCCATTAAACTTCAACGTTTATATAACAAATCTCAGCATGTTACCATTTTCAGAAAAACCTTAGAAACACTGATTTGATAATTTGAACACCTAAGTAGACTCCAAATGAAAATCTAAACATAGTTTTTGTCTCGTGGGAATGAGTAAACCGGATTTGAGATTGATTTTGAGGTCCGACTGAATTGACATGGGGTTGACTTTAACTTTCATCGAGTCTTAAATTATCAAATTGCGTAATAGAATCATTTAACTTTGTTAAGTAATCTTTTAAATAAATATGGTCGTTTGGTGGATTTAGGATGTGGAAAGGTCGTGTTCGAGGGTTAGACCATTGCTTGGACCGAGGTTAAAACTTTGACCTCATTGAAGGAATTTTCCCAAATTAGAAATGTCTACATATACTACATATACGGTGTATTGTATCTATGAAATGATGAGCATATATGCAGATACCAGGACTGTATAACGGTTATCTGTGTTCACTTGAACTGTGCATGACTTTATCTCTGATATGATTGTCTATATATTTGAACATATAATGTCACAAGCATTATTACATGCTAGAATAACAGTATAAGGTCCATGCACGTTTATTTACATGTTTTGAGTTGTTTTGTCATGCACTGTATGTATGTACTTGATTTACATATATGAAACACATTAGGATTTGAGGGACTGATTAAGGGCATGTGGATCCATGTTCATGTTGAGATTGCCAATTTGAGGTTATATTGGGGCATGCTAGACATGTTTCGATTATGCATATGGAATGGATCCTTCCTCTAGAGTCACCAATGTGGAAAAAGACACCATGACAGTGTATACGTATATAATGGGCATGGGGTACCAATTGATATAATGGACAATTCGACACTTGTACAAGGCCGGTTATGTATAAAGTTGCAGTCTTTATCATGCATCTTAGGATATATGTTGATGTGATCATACATTTATTAAATGTGATATTTTAGCATAGTTGATCATGTCTTACTGCGGATTACTTGTACCATGTTATGTACACTTCATTATTCTCATCTATAAAAACTGCACACGTTTATTTTTATAAGAACTTTTATATAGTGCCTCTATTTCATGGGGGGCAGTCAATGGTACTTATTGAGTACTACTCACCTCCCCCCTTTCTTACATTCTATGTGCAGATTTGGATCCGAGCACCAATGAAGCGAGTGAGAGTTCTAGTTTTGGCTATAGTTGCAGCGGTGAGCTACCAACTTTGTTCGCAGTAACTAAGTTCATATCTTTATTATATTTTTCTTTTCAGACAGTGGTGTACTATTCTACTCTTGGTGGCTCATGGCTCAATTTGCCAGGGTCTCGAGGATTATTTTGGTATTTCACATTTTATAGGGCAGCCCGGTGCACAGAGCATCCCGCAACATTGTATCGTCTATGAATTGTATTATCTATGAAATTCGCTTATTATCTTGTTTAGACTATTTTATCTATTGTTGGTAATACGGATGTTTTGAATTGCATGGTTCGCTCGACACGGGGACATCGGGTACCAATCACGGCTTGGTAATTTGGATCGTGACACCAAGAAGGCTTCACTCTTCTAGCATTTTATTCAGTAATCATGACATGGGAGAAATATAATCATGGGAAAAGGTGGTACTGGCAGTAAGATACGATCTAGTTTGCTGGTGGCAATGCACTCACGTACCAAGACGTGCTAATCGTACAAACCCTAATTCGCCCAATTCTTTACTCAACAAGCCAGCTCAGTGATCCCGATATTTCGCTGGCTATCTACACCTATACTCTTTCCCCTCCATTACTTGTAAATTGCAGAAAATTATCAGTAAAGTAAAAGAAATAGTAAGAGAACAAAGTCGTCCCTACTTCTGAGCCTTCTAATGAACAGTGATTTCTTCCAGCAAATTATGCGACAAATGAAGGGTGAAAACTTTGCAGAGCTCCAGACTAAGCTCACGTAAAGGGAAAAGGTGAGAAGAGATGAAGCATGATGGTGGCTACGTAATCACAAACTAGATGGCGGAGGGTAGTTCTGTAAGAACAATAAGGACAGCATCAACTCCTGAGTGTGTGTCAACCCACCCCAAAACAAATTCTCAAGTCTTTCTGCTAGTTGTTACGAGTACAGCAATGAAAACTCATATATTGTTTTCCAAAGCTTTAAATTGCAATGAGGATTAAATCTTGAATCTTTGAACCAAAAAAAATGAAATATAGAGCTTCGAGATTTTAGTGCTGAACCCAAAGAAACGACTAATCAAAATCATGTCTGATTGAGACCTATGTGTTACTCTAAGTTACGAAAGTCACAGTACAAGAACAAATCACCTAAGCATTAAGAATCTATTACCAGATCTGCGGTGAATTTATAGAAGTTCCGCAGCCAAAATCGAGACCAAACATGTAAAGGTCCAATATGTTACAGCAGGACAAGGGGTGATATAACCTAGTGACATCCACCTATAACAATGAAGTTGGCAATTCGAGTCTGGAAGTGGGAAAAATCATTGTTGGCTTCCTGGGCACGAGGATTCAGGGGTTGCGTTTATCCAAAAACTAAAAGAATGTTCCTGTCAACCAGACAGGAATAAACCTATCACATTGTAATGAAGGATAAGGAAGTGACGCCTTAACCAGAAAGGATAATGAAGAGAAGCCATGAGAGAACGTTATCATTTCACTTTATTCTTTGGTTGGAGGAACTAGAATGTACCTTGCTTCTTCTTTTTTCCTGATAGGTGCTTCGATGTACCGCTTTTCAAACACCACAAAAAGATGTTTCAAATGAGGGGGAGAATTAGCAATGTTTCTTTTTTACTTTCAAAATTGTTGGAGACCTAAAATAAAGAAATGAAAATGTCCCATCTCAAATACTTAAACTTTTAGATGAGCTAATTCAGAGAAAATGATCAATATAGTCCTCAATCTATGGGCTTAGATTCCTTTTGGTCCTTAATGTACAAGTCGGATGGAGATGGTCCTATATTCCAAAAAGTGATCAATTTTGGTCCTAAGCCATGTAAGTAAAGACAATTTCTACTTTTGCTGTCAAAACAAACTGTGGCTCTCGGCATGTGCAATGTACGTGAGCTATCAACCTAAAAAACACGTGTCATCTTGTATTTTCCATTCAGAACCCACATCAAAATTCCTAACCTTAACTTGAAAGAGCCATGTAGAATTATTTTTTTTGTATCCAACTGATTTGCTTGGTTTTATCTTTGATCAGAAAGGAATGTTGTTGGAAGTGATCAAAATTCTAGTGTGTGGTTCATCGTATTAAAAATTGTATATACCGTGTATAACTTAAGCATGTGTTTGGAGTAAAACTGTACTAAGTGCTTTATCCAGTTTTGGCATTTTGAATGCTTTATCCAAAAGGCCTTGTCATGGTATTTTTATACCATATTGGTCTTGGTATAAGATAATGCACCAATTGGGGTATTAAATTATACCAAGATTAGTTATACATTATTCACAAAACAAACATACATTTAATAAAATAATGTACCAAATTTTATACCATGATTGTTTCATACAATCTATCACACCAAACGAGCACTTTAAATGGTTCTGCTTTGTTTTATTTCAGGTAATTATGAAATTCCACCACAATATTCAACTTTAGTTCATTTTCAGAGAGCCCATATTGTAGACTCCAACAAATTTTATTGAGTAGTTGATTGATTATATCATTTTTTTATAAGGTAAGGTTTAATAGTTGATTGATTGTGTCTTCCCTATAACCACGTGAATCTTCCCAAAAGAACCAAAAACTCAAACCATAGGAGGTTCTATCTTAACATATTGTTAGGATGGTTGTTACCCATGGTTTCATAATGTAATACAGTATAGTGTGATATTGTATTGTATTGTATTAATAGAATACAATGTTTGGATAGATTGTATCTTCCGTTGTGGTTTAATAACAATTTTATTATTTGATTTGATGGTATGGTATTGTATAATAATATATAAGTTTGCTAAAATACCCTTATCCCTTAATTACAAATTAGTTTCTTTATATTAATAAAATTAAGATAGAGGATAAAATAGAAACTTTAAAATATAAGTAGGTGGGGGTGAGGGTGGTGGAGGGGTGGGTAGTGTAGGGGTGGGGGTGGAGTGGAGTGGTGGGGTGGTGTGGTGTGGTGTGGGGTTGAGGTGGTGGGGGTTAGTGGGAGTAGGGTGGTGGGGTGGGGGTGGGCGTGGGTTTGGGTAGGATGGATGGAGTGGTGGTGGGGGTGTGATGGAGGGAGTGGGTGGGGGTGAGGGTATAATGAGCAAAATGAAATAAGTAACCACCCAAAAATCACCAAATTCGTAGTTTAAAAAATTAGGTTTTCTCATGGCTATGTAACCACGGGAAATAAACATACAACATAGCTTTTAAGAACAATGGAAATAAACATGGTTCCTAGAAACAATACAATAATGAACCACAGGAAACAACCATCCAAACAGGGGGGAGTAAATATATAGTGATTACCTAGTCGAATCTGCAAGTAGATGGACCACTGTAGGAACACACTAAACAAAAAACTTTTATAGAAAGACCCAGACAAGACAAGTTTTATTCTTAACTGAGTACACTCTTGACTCCTCAGATCCCACTCCCTTGTACCCCGACAAGACAAAAAGAATTTGTTGAAATTGTAAGATTTAGCCAATAATTTCAAAAAGAAAAAAGTTTAATAAACCTCAAAGAACAAAGAAATAAAATTGTAAATGATAGATGAGAATTGAGGAGAAGAAACATACCACTGATGCAGAGGATTTCATCGACGCCCTTTGACTTCAACACGTCAGCCTTCTCAATAAACCCAGGCACATGCTTCGTGCTGCATATAACATTCCATATTTCAATATCATCCATCGACGTTCCACATCCTTTACCAAAAACCTAAACATAGAAAAAGGAAGAAATGAAAATAGCACCTGCAAGTGGGAGTGAAAGCTCCGGGAACGGCGAAGAGAATGACCTTCTTGCCCTTAGCAAGTGAGTGCACTGAGACGCTCAGCATCTGATCTTGCTCGTCGAAGTAAGATACAGTACCATCGGGGATGACGTCACCAACGGCGATCGGAGCCATTCTTTTAGTCGATTTAGGCGAGAATTTGAAAGTAGATGAGATTTTGTGCGAGTGAGGACAGATATTTGTTGAGGTTGGTGGGTGGAAAAGGGGAATTTATATTTGGCTTAATACATAGTAATTATAGAGTATTTCAATTAAATACCTCTACTTTCAATATCTTAAGGGCTGACTGTCTATTAAGCTTTTATATTCTTAATAGTTACAGTCAAACCTCTTTATAATAATAGCAGTGTTTGTCCGAAAAATTCATGGTCGTTGTAGTGAGGTGTTGTTATATATGTATACTGTCATTTGATGTTTATATCTCATTTAGCTGTTATAAACAAAAGTACACTCAAACAATTATTTTTCTCTACTTTTATATTATAAATGAAAAATAATATACTTGTTAATTTTAAAAACTCAATTGAAAATTTTCATATCTCATTAATTAAAAATAGATCATTGTGATCTGGCCCTTCCATGGACCATGCGCATAGCTGGAGCCTAATGCACCGGACTGTCCTTTTTATTAATTAAAAATTTTAAAAATTAATAAATTCATAACTAGTTGTACCGTATCTATAAAAAATTAAAATCTAAGGAATATATACATTTAGAATTAATTGAGAATTTAAATATTTCAAGTTTGACGTAAGGAATTATACAATTGTAGATTATTTTTTTTGTAAATTTCAGCCTCTTAGTGATAATATAACACTTGAATTGATGAAGAATTTTGTCTAAACTTTCATCAAAAGAGAATTCAATAGCTCCTTGAATGTTGTGTAAGAGCTTAACAGTTGACTCTTCTGTCTCACCACAAGTAGCACTAAGTTGAGCCTCTTCATCAACACTTTCGTTGTCACCTTCGGCATTTGTTGTCACTTGTTTTTCCACTCCAATCAATTGGGATTTAAAGTGCTTCGTCAAACTCTATATAAGTGGTAACATCCATTATTTGATTGGTGTTATGAGATGAAATTTGGGCTATAAGTGATGACACACTATCAACATCCTCAATAAAATTTAAATTTTCACTATTAACATTAGGGTTGTCATTGTAGGTAGAATTATGTTATTTATCCAACAAGAGAGATGATAAAGTCTTAACATTATTTCATGCTTCTACAAGAGTGTTAATTGATTGTCATTAGATATTCATACTTAAAATTTAGGACGTACATAACATTAACGATGATTATCATAAATATTTAATATTATATTTTTATACATAACATATTTTTTACAAAATATTATTACATATTTGAGTTTGTCTTTATAAATTCCGCCTAAAGTTACAGGAATGGGTGTGACAGAGTAGACCCGACATGTTTGAGCTAACAAGTGTATGGTTGTCGCGTCATTAACGTGTTTAGTTGACCGAATTGAATGCCCTCATCAATGAATAGATACGGTAGTACAGTAGGTCGGCAGCTTCTTCTCTAATCTTGTTCCGGAAATATCGAAAAGATTACACCAACGGAACAATTTACTTTGATAAAATCGATTTGTTCTTGTATTTCGTATAGGTTTATTAATGATTGATAATAACTATTGATTTGATTCGATTCGACTTCCATCTCAAATTATATGCAGTATTCTTTTCTAACACACCTTTAAAAAAAATATTAATTAAGAGAAATTTTGACTCTTTAATCTCTTTTTTGTTAATATTATTTTATTTGTAGTCTTCCAAAATAATTAGTATTAAGGTTAAAATGAAAAAATACTAACGAATTTTCTCTTGAAATTCTAAAATAACAAATAAATTGAGATAATTATTTTTAAAAACACTACATATAGTTTGATACCGAGGTAGTACTATATACTCATTCATTTTTAGTTTATGTCATATAGTTTGAATCTACTAAAGTTAAATAACCGAAAACTTTGAAACTTAGAGCTCGTTTGGCCTAGTGATTTTGAGGCTAAAAGTGCTTCTTCTTTTTTTAAGAAAAAACATTTTTTTAATATTTGAGGTGTTTGGCCAATTAATAAAACTACTTTTAAGTAGAAGCAGAAGCAGTTTTTCTACGATAGATGAGAAACAAAAAATTATGTTTCTTGAGAAAAGCAGAAACAGAAGCAGAAAATTATTTTTTCATGATAAAAATATCTCTACCATAAATACATATTTATCAAGTATATTTCTCTTTAATTAATAATTCTTTATTTTATTTTACCTTGTATAAGTTATCTTTCGTGTTAGAAATTAGCCTTAGTTATTTTTTTTTTTTTGTGATTAGTGAAAAATTGTTTGGATGAAAGAAAAAAAATAGATACATTAAATGATACTAAATTAATATTTAATATTTTTTTATTTATGTATCATATTAATTAAAAATTATTTTGAATTTTAATTAAATTAAAAACTTAATTAAAGTCTTTCCTAATAAATATTTAAAATAATTTCTCTCTATAAAATAATCTTGATAGTAAATGTTCATTGATACTTGTCCTTTTCCGTAATTTGATATTCAAAAACATTTTTTAAGAAGATTAGACAAACACAATCTGCTTATTAAAGGAAGTCATAAGCACTTTTAAATGAATTAGTCAAACACAAAATGCTTCTTACCAAAAGAACTTTTTTGAAAAACACTTTTTAGAAAAAATACTTCTCAAAATAAGCAGTTTTTTGCAGCTGGGCCAAACATACTCTTATAATGATAAATACATTTCTTAATATTTAAATAACTACTAATTTTTGAAACTTTAGCGTTAAACATTTCAAAATATTTAGTAAGTGTTTGGCCATAAATTCCAAATATTTTCCAATTTATTTGAAATTTATGAAATTGAAGTTGAAGATGGAGTTGTGTTTGATTATACTTTTTGCAAAAAATACTAGGAATAATATCGTGCTAAAATGTACTTAAATATAACTTCAAAAGTGAAAAAGTGAGTTGAAAAATGTTTACACAAAAAAGGTACAGTTGAATTTGTTAAGTGGTTTAAAAGATATGTGGATTGATTTGACGGATAAGTAAAGTAATAAAATTGACAAACAATAATAACAAACGAAACGAAATTAAGTAAAATAAGTGAGTGATTAAAAGTAGCCTGGATAGCCTAAGCTCGGATGAATCTCCCAATGAAGACGTCTTTGGGGTGACTTCGGGCTTTGGTAAAGTAACTAGAAACTGGAACAAAATGGCTGAAATGACTTGTATTTAGCTAAGTTGTGTAAACAGTAAACATTAACGTGGAATTGAATGCCTTCCAATATGAAGGTTGGGCTCTTTTATAGGAATGAACTCAAGGTCTTAATGCCCACGAATCCCTCCAAATAATGTACAATAAATTAGATATTAAAAGCCTTAAATATTGAAAGAATAATGTCGGTCCTCATATTCGGACCAGAACAATAGTGATCGATTCTCATAACTTCCCCCGATTGTGATCATAACAACATATCCGGTATCGTTCCCTAAGTTGCTTACGTCGAGCTTGCATTTTAGTCGAACTCGTGAGCATCTCATCTTGCCTCAAACTGCACACTCGGACTTGCCACGTGTCATACTAAATTTTACCATATACAGATAGTCCCCACACTTTTTGGTCCAAAGTTGTTGCTTTATCGGGAAGTGGAAATGATCTTATCCCTAATTTCGGTGTAATTCAGAAGAAAAAATGTCTCCCATAATGGCGGGAAAAGGAAATATCTCCTCTTCTCCACGGCACGTCTTTTACTTCTGACACTACGAATGCATGTCACTCCGTGATTGGTAAATACAATCGGTTGGGTCTCCGAATCGTCCCCGTAATGATGACGATTCCTTGTATAAAAAACCTCAATAATTTCTTTCTTCATCTTCTACTCTTTTTTTTCGATCTTCCTTTGCTTTTCTTCAATTTCTGAGCAATCACCAGCAAATGCTCACAATATTTTCCTTGTTTTCTTTCATTAAAACACCAACATGGCCAGACTTCTTCGCGTTCATCCTCTTCCGCCACTCGTAACACAATTGCATCTTCTACGCCACCGACGACGACCACCGACGCCGGTGAAAGAAATGAGGAAGCTCTTTCCCAACCTAGGGCATTTAACATGTTTTCACTTTCTTACAATTTCAACCAAAAGTTTGCCGCTCGGACCGCAACCTTCAAAAGTGACCAATGTGAGATGGTAAAAAACTATTTGTCCTCGAGCCAAGCTTCTGACCCGAAAACAGTCTGAAAGGAATGCCATTGGGAAAATATTTCCGAGTTTATTACTCCCTGGTTCGGATGATGATATCACCACCCTCGGATCGGATTTTTCCAATGTGTACACTTATTCGTTCACGCTTGGGTTAACTCTGGCTATTGACTCAGTGATTCGGGACCCGTGCAAGAACTACTACGTCTGCCTTGCACAGGTGGTCCTTCGGTGTAGAGGGTAGTGGCTTGCCTCAGATTTGTAACACCTCGTACCTTCAAACTAAGCCTTGTTCATAATTCAGGTGTTTAGGAAATCTAAACTTGGAGTTTTAGTTGAAAAACCAGCTTCAGTTATGCAGATCAGATTTTACGCCTAACTTATACAGATCGTAAAATCATTTATGGACCGTCGATTTGTACCGTATGATTTCTTTATAAAATTGACGGTACACAGTGAATTATACGGATCGTATAAAAAGTTACGATCCGTCCTTTTCGACTGTCTCAGTCCCTCAGCTTTTACAGATCACTGGAAATTGGCAATTTACAAGACAGTCCGATTATACGGACCGTACAATATTTGATGGTCCAGACTCAGACCATAAAAAGTTTGACAAACCGTCAAATTCAGCCGTAAAACCTCTAACGACTGGAATAGTATAAATACACAGACTTAGTTTCAAAAATCAGTTTTCTTATTTCTCCAAGCCATAGAACAAAGTTCTTTTCTCTCATCATCATCATAACTCAAGCTAAGTCCTTTCCATGTATTTTTACGCAATTCTAACCAAGTGTATTCAATTCCTAAGCAAAAATCATTGTTCTTAACTTAGAGTTTTCAAATAAACCCTTCTCAAGGTTCTAAGGTTCAAGCTTTGAGTTTCTACTCTAAAGTTTAAGTTTTTAAGACAAGACTAGGAGCAAACAAGGTATGTAGAACTTCTATCCATGTGTGGGAACATCCATGTCCTTCCCCCATGCTACGTTTATCCATGAAACCATGAATTCATATACTTAGGGTTTTACTACAAGTTCATGATAACCATAAACTACATATACCATGTTTCCCCATGTTTTAAGTATTAATTCATTGTTGTATTCTCGATATTCCATTATGGTTATTGGGAATCCGTCTGTAATCCATGAATACTCATAACCTTGAATTCCATGTGTTTATAAATACAGGTCATGAAGTAATATTCTCAATCTCTAAGAAATTACATATGTTTTCATATTTTACACAACTTATATTATATATTTAATTACATGCCAGATTACTATCATGGATCATGTTTTCAAGCTATGTTTATGAAATTCATGAGTTTACAAGACAACTATATTCAAGTACATATTTTGGGAGTTGCAAAGATTACCGAAAAGGCTCAGATAGCCTGAAACTACATTTACCAGCGTAGGATAATGATCGCTCTACCTAGAGGATGATACCTTCATGTTACCCCTTAGTGGAATTATTGGATCCATCATGTTCATGTTCATGTCTCTTACTCCGACAAGGTACGAGATGACTTTGTTGATCGGGCAGAGATCAGACTTCACAATCACGTGTGGTGGTAACATTTCATTTATACTAATGCTCTCCCCACAGATATACAAATACATAGTTTTACAAATTTTATGCATGTTAATATATTCATGTCAGATCAAGTTCATGTTCAGTTTTATGTTCTTATTATATCTTGTGTCTGGTTATTCTTTTAGTTGCTTTACATACAATACAATTGAAATGTACTAACGTCCCTTT
Source organism: Anisodus tanguticus (assembly GCA_034509755.1). Lineage (NCBI taxonomy): Eukaryota > Viridiplantae > Streptophyta > Magnoliopsida > Solanales > Solanaceae > Anisodus > Anisodus tanguticus. The sequence goes on from CM067544.1 coordinate 19,638,273, forward strand.
GTCCGAGGCATGCACTTCATGGTCCAGGTACTAAGTTTCAGGACGACGGATATGCTCGCTAGGATTTGCTTGAGTATCAGCTATTAGTGAGCCCCATCTCATTCGGGGTGTCAGTCACTTATTTTATATATCATATTTTATAGTAGAGGTATGTCATGGCCTTTTCCTGGTAAACAGTTTTGCAGACTCATGTTCAGAGGTTTCATAGACTAGACTTATTATCATGTCACGTCAGTCATATTAGTTTTATTTTCAGACTTATTATGTTTTATCAGATTATCAGACTATTTCCGCTATTATATTTCAGACTATATTTTTAGTAATTATGTTTTACATGTTTCAAATCATTACTATTGCATGCTTTTTATGCCCATGTTGATTCAGCAAGACATATGGTTCACTCGATCACATGCAATAAGGCACCGAGTGTCGTTTTTTGTCCAGGCCATGTCTCGGGGTATTAAAAAACTTGGTATCAGAGCCTAGGTTCAAGTTTCTTAAAGAGTTTATGAAATCGTGTCCAGTAGGGTCACTTTTATGTGTGTGAGGGCCCCACACATGTAAACAGTTAACCATCAAGACATCTAGGATTGTCTCACTTCTTTCATACTATAGATCGTGGAGTTAGAGCTATACCGTCAGGACATCCTTTTAACTCGTGTGTATTACGTATTTCAGAAAATGCCTGCAAAAAGGAAATCAACTACAAGTAAGAGGACTGCTGCTAATACTGCTCATGAGGAAGATGCTCAGGCTTTGGGAGCCAATTCGGGTACAACACTCCCACCCAATACCATAGGGCATATGGAGGTTCATATTCCAGTTATGCCGTTGCCCAGTTCCACTAATTCAGATGTTATGGGAGCTATTCAGTTGCTCACCCAGCTTGTGGCCACTCAAGTCCAACATCAGGGAACGACTCCAAGTACAGGAACTAGTGGGAAGTCATCTAGTTTTACAAGCAAAAATGATTATAAACTGAGAAACGTGCCTCACGCGTAGTATCATTTGATTGCATCTGAGTTGATTTCTTTAGGCCACTCTTGGCCATCCATCTCTAGGAGGATGACAACTCCTCCTAATAGTACCTTGCGCACTATGTAGGGTCCTTGCCAGTTGGGTGCGAACTTTTTTTTGTCCTCGTCTTGGTGTGGAAACACGCGCTTGAGTACTAGTTGTCCTATTTGAAATATCTGAGCTCTTACCCATTTGTTGAAGATGTTAATATTCTCTGTTGATACAGTTGACTGTGGCATACGACAACCAACATTTTCTCATCGATTAGAGCTAGTTGCTCATATCTTTTTTGGACCAACGTTGTCCAATTCCATTTCTTGTATAATTCTGAGTGAGGGTATCTCTACCTCGACTAGTATTACTACTTCAGTGTCGTAGACAAACAAGTATAAAGTTGCTCCGGTCGAGGTCTAAGTGGTTGTTCGGTATCCTAGCAACACATAGGACAGTTGTGCATACCAATATTTGTAATTGTCGGTCATTTTTCTCAATATCCTCTTTATGTTCTTATTTGCTGCCTCTAAGCCTTCGCTTTTTTCATCAAATGACTATTCAAATTGGCTCTTTTATCTATTATGATCGACTCTGGAATGCCAAATCGGCATATGATGTTGTTGCACACAAATTCGGCTACTACTTTCTTTGTCACCGACTTGTGAGAAGTAGCTTCAACCCACTTTGTGAAGTAATCTATGGTGACTAGGATGAAATGATGTCTATTAGATGCTGATGGATTTATGGGCCCAATATTGTCCATGCCTCAAGATACAAATGGCCAAGGTTAGCTCATGACATTAAGCTCATTTGGTGGGACCTTGATTAGATCTCTGTGAATCTGACATTGATGGCATCTTTGCACAAATCAGCTACAATTGGTTTTTATAGTCATCTAATAGTAGCCTACCCTTAAAATCTTCTTGGCCAAGACGAACCTATTCATGTGAGGTCCGCAAGTCCCGGTGTGTACTTCTTCTAATAGTTTTGTGGCCTCTGTGGCATAGACACATCTGAGTTGACCCAGGTCGGTGTCCTTCTATATAGTACTCCCTTATTTAGGAAGAAACCATTGGCCATTTTTCTGATGGTCTTCTTTTGATTGGCTATGATGTTTTCGAGATATTTTCCTTTTTCTAGATATGTGCTTATGTCAACATACCATGGTTTATCATCGGGTTCCATTTCCATATGGGAACAGTAGGCATGTTCTTCCCTGATGCTGATCTCTAACGAGTCAATGTGACTGCTTTCAGGGTACTGTATCATGGGTGCTATAGTGGCAAGAGCATCGGCGAACTCATTCTGGGCTTTTGGCATGTGCCAGAGTTCAATCTTTCTTAATCTATTGCAAATCTCTGTGCGAGGTTGACATATGGTAGAATCTTCTTGTTCTTGGTGGCCCATTCTCCTCGGATCTGGAGAATCAGTAGATCTGAGTCTCCTATTACCAGGAGTTCTTGGATATCCATGTCGATGGCCATGCGAAGACCCAAAATGTTGACCGTTTCTGAAAGTTGAGCTTGGCTGCCATCGGGTAATGTTGACCCGTTTCTGAAACTAAAACCGCTCTGATCCCTGAACCTTTGTAGTTGACTGCACCATCGAAGAACATTCTCCATCTTGAGTAGGCTCCCACCATTTCTTCTTCAATTGCCATTACTTCTTCGTTTGAGAAATACATCCTTAGTGGTATGAACTCTTCGTCAATCAGACTCTTGCCAGTAACTCGGTCAATGCCTATCCCTTGACAGCTTTCTAGACTACGCATTTGATGTCGAACTCACATAGAAGCATTTTCCACTTGGATAGTTTCCCTATAGGCATGGGCTGGCGAAAGATGTACTTCAAATGATCCATCTTAGATATCAAGTGAGCAGTGTACAATGATAAGTAATGTCTTAGCTTTTGCGCTATACACGTCAGTACACAGCATGTCTTTTCCACCAGAGTGTATCTTCACTCGCAGATAGTAAATTTCTTGTTGAGATATTAGATTTCTCGCTCTTTCTTTCCAGTTTCATCATGTTGGGCCAACATGCATCCAAATGCATTATCTGATACTTACAAATATAGCAACATCCTAGCCAAGGAGGGACCAAAACTGGCAGATTGGAAAGATATCTCTTGATGGTATCGAAGTCTTTCTGGAACTCATCCATCCACTTGGTGGGCGCATCCTTTTTAAATAACATGAGGATAGGTTCCACAATCACCGTAGACTGCACTATAAGCGTCCAATGTAATTCGACCTTCCCAAGGAAGCTCATGACATCCTTCTTGGTTTTTGGCGGTGGTAGCTCTTGAATGGCCTTGATATTTGTGGGATCTAGTTCTATGCCCCTGCGATTGACTATGAATCCCAATAATTTTATGGTAGGCACTCCAAATGCGCATTTGGCCGGATTCAGTTTCAGATTGAACTTGCAGAGTCTTGTCGAAGCACTTTCGCAAATGTATGATGTGGTCGGAGCCGTCTCTCGACTTGATTATGATATTGTCCAAGTAGACCTCTATTTCTTTATGCATCATGTTATGGAAAATGATGGTCATTGCCCTTATATAAGTAGCACCAATATTGTTTAGGCCGAACGACATTACATGGTGGTATACTCCCCATGGAGTGATGAATGCCATTTTCTGTGCATTTTTTTCACTCATCAGAATATGATAGTAACCTGCGAAGCAATCCACAAATTATTGTAATTCATGCTTTATGCAATTATCGATGAGTTTGTAGATATTTGAAAGTGGGAAATCATCCTTGAGATTAGCTTAGTTGAGATCACGATAGTCCACACAGATTCTGATTTTTTCATCATTCTTTGGTACGAGCATGATGTTGGCCAACCAGGTAGGATATGGAGTCACTTCCACGATCCGGAATGCATCTACTTTTCGACTTCATCCTTGATTTTTATGCTGAGATCTAGCTTGAATTGTCAAATTTTCTGCTTAATCGGGGTAAATCTTCGTTGATCGGTAACTTGTGAGCTATGATGTCCATGCTTAATCCGGGCATATCCGCGTATGACCATACAAATACGTCAACATACTTTCTTAACAAATTTATTAAGTTTTCCTTTCTAGGTGCATCCAAATGCGCACTTATCCTGGTTTTCTTAACTGTTTCCTCGTCTCCGTGGTTGATCGCTTCGGTTTCATCCAAATTTGGCTTTTGCCTATTCTTATACTGATCTTTCTCATTGATGAGGTCTTCTGGTAACTCTGCTTCTTCATCATATTCCTCATACTCTTTCTCGTCTATATCACTCAACTCGCTCGTCTCACGACATGACATGTCATTATGAGTTATTTTGTTATTATTACTGAAAAACCAAGGCAAATCAAGGTTAGTGTGTAATTATATATAAATAAATAGACTATTTTTGCGTAAATTGAGGCTTCCATTGATTTGATAAAAAAGTACAAATTGTGGTCCTGACTCGGATCAACGTTGAGTAATTTCCATTTTTGAACAACACATGGAAAAGTATAGACATAAATGGTGAATGCTCGGGCATCAGCCGATTTCCACTAATTTTTGAAAATATGTTTTAAAAAATCTCTCTACCGAGGAGCCCAAAGTGGGGTAGAAGTCTAGTAGAACAACTGCTCGTCTGAACCAGCATCGCGGATGGTGGGTTCTTCAAAGTATTCCTCTAGTATTACGGCACACTCTTCCTCCTGGAACATCCCTAAACCTTCTTCTGGGTCTCCACCGTTGTGCATGGGTATGCGGATAAAAAATGACATGTAAAGACTCGGGAATGGCTTGCGGAGTTGTGGAGGACCACGTTTTTTCTTATCATTGTTGGCAGATTCCTCAGAGCTTGGTATGTATCCAAGACCAAACTAGTAATCGTTAACTGAGATTGACACCAGTTCTTGGATGTCTTGGAACTCTCGACTCAGACCTTTGCCGGGTTCGAACTTGTTCTGTAGCATGATTGCAACGATCATCATATAGACCGGTGGTATTGGGTTTTCTTCATTGTCTCCTTGGTAGGCGACTCCCACAAGTTCCACTATATGGAAGTCTGTATCCGTCGAAACTTCTTCTATTATCGGCGCAGAATTGTTGGGATAGTTGTGAATGCTATCCGCTCTATGGATTACGACCTCATGGTCTTCCCAGACAAACTTTATTGATTGGTGAAGGGATGATGGCATTACTCCGGCTATATGTATCTATGATCTTCCCAGTACGAAATTATAGTTGGCACTGATGTCCATAACTTGAAATTCAGTGGTGAACTCGGCGGGCCTCATTTGTATATTGAGGTCCACTTCACCTGCGGGGTCACGTTGCGCCCCATCAAAAGCTCTTACATTGGTACGACTCTGGCATATTTTTCCAATGTTGTAGCCAACTGCGTCAATGTTTATTCAAGGCATATATTGAGTTCAGCCCTATTATCGATAAGTACTTGGGAGATGCCATTGCCTCAACATTTGATGGTGATGTAGAGGGCCTTGTTGTGGGCCATTCCTTCTTTTGGCAGCTCATCAGTAGTGAATGAAATCTGATGAGCCCCGATGACGTGTCCTACTATGTCGGCCAATGTTTCACTACTCGTCATTGCCGGGACGTGGACTTTATCTATCACTTTTATTAGGCCTGATGATATTCTGCGCCAAAAGTCCTCGCCCTCCCCATGAATGATGGGCTTTCTTTGATAAGTTCTTTATGGGCCACTTCTTGCACTAACTTTTCGGGAGTATAGCATCTTCCCGACCTTGTCATTCCTTGGGCAACGACTGTGAGTTCCTTTCTGGGAGTCGGAATGACTACTTGTGGCACATGGACCACGTATGGTTTCTTTAGAGCTGGGATCAGTACCTTGAAGTTAAGATGCTCTTCCAACATGAGCAGGCGACTGTGCGCTCCAAGTTTTCAATATTTTATTAGGCCATCGGTTGTCATACATCCTAATATTTTTCTCTTTCGATCATATGGATATGGTTAGTGCCATGATGCGGGAGAGGATTTGTATTCACATTCGGTGCAGCGGCCTCTAAGACGATCTCTCACTTGTCAATCAAATCTTGCAACCTATGCTTCAAATAATGCAATATTCGGTAGCATGTATGTTCCCCCGGGAATGGTAAGCACAAGTTTGGTCAACTCTGTAAAAGCGATTTCCCGGATTGGCAGACTTTAGCGGCACATTTTTGATAATATCGACAACATGTAGCTTGTTGAATAAGCTTGTCTACATTTCGGGAAGCGGAGTGAACGTCCTCAGAGGATTTCTCTCAAAGTTCGGATGTGGCAAATCGTATGTGGTTGGAGGCGGCTAATTATGGTAGTTTTGCTTCTTTTGAGTTGCTTGATACGTGGGTACGGGAACATGATAATTTAGAGATGGATCCTGGTAAGTGGGTACATGCGTTTGGTAGTTTGTCTACGGAGCTTGATAGTTGGGCTGTGTATAATATACTGGAATATGATTTTAGGGTGATGGTATATAGTTGCTCAGAGAAGGAGATTGATATACGTCAAATAATGATTGTGATCCTTCCTTTCTGCGACTCCTCAGGCTCGCGGTGTGAGAAACGTTTGCCAAATCCTCTTTCTTCTTCTTTGCGGCTCCGATGGAGCTTGCTGCGCTAGCTTTGTTGACAATGTTGACAATCTTTCCAGTTTTGAGGTCATCTTCTATTGCCTCTCCCATTCTGACTAAATCAGATAATGGCCTTTCGGCCATAGCCAACATTCAGTCATAGCAGTCCAAATCCTAGGATTAGATGAATATTGAAACAAGTTCTTCGTCGCTCATCGGAGGTTGCACTCGGGCTGCTTTGTCCCTCCACCTACTCGCATACTTATGATAGGTTTTTTTTTTACTTCTATCTGATTTTCTCCAAAGAGTAACGGTCGGGTACATTTTCCACATTAAAGTAGAATCTTTCCATGAGTGCCTCCGCCATTTCTTCTCACGAATCCCAATGACGAATGTCTTGAGTGGCAAACCACTCAGATGCTTTACCTATGAAGCTTTAACTGAATAGCCTCATTATCAGTGTGTCATTTCCTTTAGCACCAACCAGCTGGTCACAATAAGTTCTTAGATGGGCTTTGGGATTTTCCGTGTTATTAAAGAGTTCAAATTTGGGCACTTTGAAACCCTTTAACAAGTCTAAGTCTGGATGCATGGATAAATCATCATATCTCAATTCCGTCGCTTTGCGGGAGCCTTTAGACTTCTCGAACATATCTATCATTTTATGTTCTATTTTCTTGTCTCTTTGATCCTGCTCGGACCTCCATGCCTTTTCTGTCTTCTAGTAGTGATCAAGTTCTGGTGAGGAGTCAATAAGAGAGATTGGAGTGTGGAAGGATACAACGAGGTACGCGGGGTGACTTTTAGGAGTGCCCATAGCTTTGAGAGTAGTGTGGATAGTGGCATGTTGGTGAATGCTAGGATTAACATAAGCAGGTGGTGCCTGAAAAGCAGGCGTTGAATGAAAAGTTCCACCTATGTGGGTAGCATTTACTGGAGGTGGTGTTTGGTATGAAGTCCTAGTACGGGCATTAGGGAAGTGTTCAGTGACATGCGATTTTAGAAATAGAAAAGGTAGTGGAGGCCTTCTTGCCTCAGCAACAGCTGCTTCTCTGGCAGTGTTGATTATTTCATTTCTCGCGACCTATTCCTGAAGGTCAGCGACTTTATTAAATAACAGAGTGATCACGTCCTCGGAACGCGAGGCATTACGGAGATCTTGAGGTACAACGTCCTCAATCAAAACATTTTTGTTACGTGCATCCTCAGAAGTACTAGTCATTGTTTATTAGTCTTGTTGATTTAGGGATGATGTCGTGGCTTTGGAAATGGTGAAGTATGCGAGTGCAATGCAACGGATCGACCCTTTTTTATATGAAGAAAAACAACTCAAAAGCAGACGTCGTTAGTACATTAGTTGGAAATCACGAAGCAAGATATCACACATAGGTTACGCATAAAACACATAGACTCGTGTATTTGATCCAAACTCTTGATTGATTTTTCCATTCCTGAGGTATTTTGGTCATTTTGGCCATTTTTGGTTTTAGGTTTCGGTTTGAAAGGTTGTGGTTGATTTGACACCACGCCATCATTGAACCAGGAACTATCTTATAAATAGGGTGATTACAATTTATATAATATAGGGGCCACGTCTTATGTAGACTACTTATGTATCCCTCATTGGGAAATCAAGCCCTTCCGTAGTTCGGGTTACATAGAAATTATATCATAATCTCTTCTACCTGAATCGTACTCTGACCAGGCCCGATATGGGCTTCCCACGTATCCCTCATCAAGACATTAGGTCAGACGTGGTTTAATTTATAAAAAAAATGGGTGAGGGATATCTTTAATTCAAAGCTAGAAAAAGGGGACGCCTAAACTACCTAAAATATGATTTCTCCTCGAAGCCATGGCGGGTCGTCATCCTTACGACCGTGTATTTCCCGAAAGATTTCCTAAAAGCAACCTTGTATCATGAGCTAAATCTGGCCGGTGTTAACCAAATGCTCCAACTCGAACTTGAAGGCTTCACACTCTTCGATGTCATGCCTAGGGCCCCATGAATGGTACAAGCATATCTTCATCCTCGAAGTGCTTGTAAAAAGTTTCCAGGTGGCTTTGAGTAAGTGAACCTTGCCGGTGCGAACCAAAAGTGAGAAGATTTCTGCGTATGAATCTTCAAAGGCAGTGAAATCGTAACGCCAAAACTGGTCTCCATGGTGATTCCTTTACCAGGAATAATAGAGTCATAGACCAGTAGCGAGTGAGGTCCCCACAGGTTGCGGATGACTTTCTCATCAATCAGTCTGACGACTCTTTTCTTAAAGGCTACGCATTCATCAGTGTCATGGCTAGGTTGTCTTTTGTGGTACAGGCACCTTTAACAAATCGGAAAACTAATTCTTTAATTTTAAAAATTCTTTTAAAGCAATTATATTTAATTGTCAGTTTAAAATTCCAAAATTATGATTAATGATCAAAATTGTAAAAAATTAGGACATGATATACAATATATATATACCAAGTGATATTTTGTCAAATGAAATGACAAAATACTCTCGGAATAATTTTGTAAAATCATATTCATTTTGCAAAAAAGTGTATTTCACTCCGTTTGTGACTCAGAAATTTTAAATAATTATATAAAATTATTGGATGGTAAAAATTAGATGTCAACACAGACTCATACCGTAAAAAGTTTGACGGACTGTCAAATTCAACCGTAAAACCTCTGATGACTGAAACAGTATAAATACAGAGACTTAGTTTCAAAAATCAGTTTTCTTATTTTCCCAAGCCCTAGAACGAAGTTCTCTTCTCCTATCATCCTCATAACTCAAGGTAAGTCTTTTTCATGTATTTTCACGCAATTCTAACTAAGTGTATTCAAATCCTAAGCAAAAATCATTGTTCTTAAACTAGAATTTTCAAGATAAATCCATTTCAAGGTTCCAAGGTTCAAGTTTTGGGTTTCTACTCTAAAGTTCAGATTTTTAAGATAAGACTAGGAGCGAACAAGGTATGTAGAGCTTCTATCCACGTGTGGAAATATTCATGTTCTTCCCCACACCACGTTTATCCATGAAACCATGAATTTCTATACTTAGGGTTTTACTATAAGTTCATGATTACCCTAAACTACATGTACCATGTTTCCCCATGTTTGTAGTATTAATTGATTGTTATATTTTTTATATTCCATTATGGTTATTGGAAATCCGTTCGCAATCCATGAATACCCATAACCTTGAATTCCATGGGTTATAAATACAAGTCATGAAGTAATATTCTCAATTTCTATGAAATTACACATGTTTTCATATTTTACACAAGTTATATTATATATTTAATTACATGCCATATTACCATCATGAATCATGTTTTCAAACTATGTTTATGAAATTCATGGGCTTACAAGACAACTATATTCAAGTACATGTTTTGGGAGCTGCACAGATTACCGAAAAGGCTCAGATAGCCTGAAACTTCATTTGCCAGCGTAGGATAAGGATCGCTCTGTCCAGAGGACGATACCTTCATGTTACCCAATTAGTGGGATTATTGGATCTATCATGTTCATGATCATGTCTCGTACTCCGGCAAGGTACGATATGGCTTAGCTGATCGGGCTTAGATCAGACTCCATGTTCACGCGTGGTGGTTACATGTCAGTTATACTAATTCTCTTCTCGCAGATATATAGATATATAGATATACAGTTTTGCAGATTTTATGCATATTAATATATCCATGTCAAATCATGTTCATATTCAGTTTCAGTTTCATGTTCCTATTATATCATGTGCCTACTTATTCTTTCAGTTGTTTTACATACAGTATAATTCAAATGTACTAACGTCCCTTTTCACAAGGCCTGCACTTCACAGTGTAGGTACTAAGTTTTAGGACGACGGATCTGCTCGCTAGGATTTGCCTCATAATCAGCTATTGGTGAGCCTCATCTCATTCGGGGTGTTAGTCACTTATTTTACATGTCATGTTTTATAGTAGAGGTATGTCAGGGTCTTGTCTTGATAAATAGTTTTGCAGACTCATGTTCAAAGGTTTCATAGACTAGACAAGTTGTCATGTCACAACAATCATGTCGGTTTACTTTCAAACTTATTATGTTTTTTCTTATTATCAGACTATTTCCGCTATTATATTTCAGACAATATTTTAGTAATTGTGTTATACATATTTCAAATCATTACTATTGCATGCTTTTGATGCCAATGATGATTCAGCAAATCATGTGGTTCGCTTGGTCACTTGCAGTAAGGCATCGAGTGTCGTGTTCCACCTAGGCCATGGTTCAGGGCGTTAAAAGATTTTTGGCTACCAAGGCCAAATTCAGATCCATTTTTCATACCTGGATACAAATCCGGATCCAGATCCATCGAGTCCATAAAAATCAGATCCAAATCTGGATCCATCAGATCCACCGGATCCACGGATCGGATCTGAATCTACATGTAATTTTTTTTTGCTTGAATAATATTCCCACATAGTGAAACTTTTACGACAAAATAAAACGCAATCTGATTGAAAAATATGAGTGAGTTCATTCAATCAACCTACACAAACATGACATCATTCTTCCAAAATACTGAACAAAGTTTTAGCATCACAAAAAAATAAAGATGATTGACTTCATTAGTGATGCTGAACAGATTGCAACTTTGAGCTCATTTTTGGAGGCTTTAGTGATTTTTCACTTGTAGTTCTACTGATTGACTTCATTAAACAACATAAAACAATGTCAGTCATATATCAAAAGTCCCAATTTTTTTTTCTGATCAAACAAACGAGAGAAAGATACTTAAAACTTACGGCTAGCAGATTCAAGAAAGGGAAATTTAAAGAAGAGTGATAATTTTTTCTTTTTATAGAAATGAAAATATGGAAAACTGCAGAGAGCATATAGGTAAAAGAAATGAAACTTCAAAGACAAATTACATGGTTGTGTGACTTGTGCTTTATCTTGGTTCAACCCTTTACCCAATACATAAATTATGAAAAAAAATTAAGAAAATACTTATAAAATTACATTCTAGGTTATGGATATATTTAATAAAAAACAGATCCATGGATCGAATCTGGACCGGATATGGATCTCAAATATAAGATCCAGATCTGATCCGTCAGAAACGGATTTGGTCCGATCCGGATCCGTCGGGTCCAAATTTTAAAGATCCATATCCTATAAAACGGATCTGGATCCACCGGATCCAAGATCCACTGCCATCTCTACTCTTGATCATTTGATCTGACTTTATGTTCCAAAAAAATTTCAGGGCGAAATCATCATTCTTTCCAAACGATGAAAGAACCACATCTTACCAGTTTGGACGATGACCACGACAGAGGCTCGATGGAAAGATTTGTGGCCGTCCCCACTGATGAAATTATCTCAGAAGCTGAAATGCCATCTTCGAAGACATGTAATATATCTCGTAAGTATTCTTCTTGACTTGTTTCCTCTCCTTTTATAACTTTGTCTTATATCAGCTTCCACTTGGATATCCGTAACCCTTATCCCTTCCGCTAACAGTCCTTTTGTCAATCTTGACTCTGTCATCATCGAAGATGATGAGGAAATGGAAGATGCAGATTTGTCCTTTAAGAGGACTAGAACATGACATAATTGACATAATTTCCCCGAGGCTCTCTATTTGCATACGTGAATATGACATAATTTCCCCAAGGCTCGGGTCTACTTGCATACGTCTAGATGCTCAAACCATCGCCCAAAATTGCGGGATGTTACATCCTTCCCCCCTTAGAAACATTCGTCCTCGAATGTTAGGGTGACATATCTAATCCTTGTTGCGTAACCAACGAATACAACACAGAATCATATATCATCACATACATTACTACATCTACATCGGACTTATACCATGAAAATAGAACTCTCCTTATGCTTCTCTTGGAATCTCGACGTTAGTCTGGAATAAATGTGGAAATTTGTGCATCATCTCATCTTTCGCCTCCTATGTCATTTCTTCCATGTTCTTATTCCGCCAAAGCACTTTTACGGAGTAGTCCTCAACTTGCGGACTTGTCGATCTAGGATAGCAATAGGAACCTCTTCATAAGATAAATTCTCACTAATCGTCACATCATCAATCGGCACAACTCGAGAAGGATCTCCAATACACGCTCTCAACATGGAAATATGGAAAATCGGATGAATAAATTCTAACTCCGAAGGTAAGTCCAAGTCGTAAGCTACTTGACCGATTTCGAGTTATACGATATGGCCTAATATACCTTGGACTAAGCTTTCCCTTCTTTTCGAATCTCATTACACCTTTTATAGGCGAAATCTTCAAGAAGACCGAATCATCTACCTGAAATTCTAAGTCTCGCCGTCGCACATCTAAATACAACTTTTGACGACTCTGTGCGGTTAACAGTCGTTCCTGGATAAGATTTACCTTCTCTATGGCTTGGTGTACTAAGTCATGTCCAAATAACTCTAATTTCCCTAACTCGAACCATCTGATATGAGACCTACATCTCCATCCATATAAAGCTTCGTATGTAGCCATTTTAATGATGGCATGATAGTTGTTATTGTATGCTAACTCAATAAGGGGTAAATGATCATCCCAACTTCTCTTAAAGTCTAATACACAAGCTCGTAGCATGTTCTCGAGCATCTGAATCGTACGTTAGGCATGTCCATCCGTTTGAGGGTGGAAAGTTGTGCTAAGATTAACTTGAGTGTCTAAACCTTTCTGAAATGACTTCCAGAAGTTAGTTGTAAATTGTGCACCTCGGTCAGATAGAGATAGGCACACCATGGAGGCGAACAATCTCTTTAACATACAACCTCGCGTAGTCCTCGGCTGTGTATGTAGTTTTGACTAGCAAGAAATGAGCTGATTTGGTCAGTATATCAAAAATTACCCAAGTAGAATCAAACTTCCGATAAGAATGAGGTAAACCCATAACAAAATCCATATTAATCATTTCCCATCTCAATGTTCTGAGTCAAGCCACCAGGCTTTTGGTGCTCTATTTTTACCTGCTGACAATTAGGACACTGAGCTACAAATTCCGCCACGCTCCTCTTCATGTCGTTCCACTAATAGATGCTCTTGATATCATGGTATATTTTAGTAGATCCAGGATGAATGAAATATCATGAACCATGGATTTCCGTCATTATTCTATCTCGTAATCCCGCTACATTTGGAACACATAAACAACCCTGGTGCCTGAGAGTTCCATGTTCGTCAACCTCAAAGGTCGTGGTCTTCTTCTGTTGAATGCCCTATCTGATCTTTCTCAAACTATGGTCTTCCTATTGTCGTTCCTTAACTTCCGATACAAGGGACGATTCTGACATATTCCGATTCTCAAAACCACCATCCTCCGAATCCATTAGTCGGATTCCCAAACTAGCTAACTGATAGAGCTCTCTTACTAACTCCTTCATCTAGGCCTTTACCGGAGTCGAGCTGACCATCGATCGACGACTGAGCGTGTCTACTACAACATTAGCTTTGCCGGGATGGTATAAGATGTCCACATCATAATCCTTCAATAATTCAAGTCACCTCCTCTGCCTCAGATTCAACTCCTTCTATTTGAATATGTATTGCAGACTTTTATGATCCGTGAAAATATCTATATGAACACCATACAAGTAGTGCCACCAAATTTTCAGTGCATAGACCACTGTGGCTAACTCCAAATCATGTGTCTGATAGTTTTTCTCATGTTTCCTCAATTGCCTTAAAGTATAGGCAATCACTTTACCATGTTGCATCAGCACACCTCCTAAACCTGCTCCTGAGGCATCACAATATACCACGTAGACTTCTGGACCCTCTAGAGAGTAAGGACTGGTGCTGATGTTAATCTATTCTTTAACTCATGGAAACTCCACTCACAAGCATCGGACCACTGGAATTTTATAGCCTTTTGTGTCAACTTTGTTAATGGTGTTGATATGGTAAAAACCCTTCTACAAACCTCCTATAATAGCCTGCTAAGCCTAGAAAGCTGCGAACCTCTGATGGAGTCGTAGGCCTCGGCCAATTCTTTACCGCTTCAATCTTCTGAGTGTCAACTCGTATACCCTCGTATGACATTATATGGCCTAGGAATGCCACTGACTTCAACCAAAATTCACACTTGGAGAGCTTTGCAAACAACTTATGGTCCTGGAGCGTCTATAGTACTATCCGCAAATGATCCACAAGCTCTACCTCCGACTGAGAATAAACTAGAATATCATCTATAAATAATATCATAAATACATCCAGAAATGGGCGAAACACGTTGTTCATTAAATCCATAAATGCGGTCGGTGCTTTTGTGAGTCCAAGTGACATTACTAAGAACTCGAAGTGCCCATACTTTGTCGTAAAAGCCGTCTTTGGAATGTCCTTCTCCTTAACCCTTAGCTGATGGTACCCCGACCTTAGGTCGATTTTTGAGAAACATCTTACACCTTGTAATTGGTCAAATAAATCGTCAATTCGGGGAAGAGGGTACCTGTTCTTGATAGTGACTTTATTCAGCTGCCGATAGTCGATACACATCCATAATGAACCATCTTTCTTTCATACAAACAATACCGGTGCACCCCAAGGAGATATGATGGGCCTAATATAGCCTTTCTCAAGCAAATCTTTTAATTTCTCCTTTAATTCTTTCAATTCGGCTGGAGCCATTCTATAAAGAGGAATAGATATTGGCCGAGTGTCTAGCAACACGTCTATACCGAACTCAATTTCCCTTTCGGGAGGAAGGCCTGGAAGTTCGTCTGGAAATACATCAAGAAACTCATTAACCATCGAAATTGATTGAGAAATAGGTGGTTCCGCATCGACATCTCTAGCCCGAACAAGATGGTATATACAACCTTTGGAGATAATCTTTATTGCCTTAAGGTATGAAATAAACCTGCCCTTTGGTGTCGCCGTATTACCCTTCCATTCAAGGACTGGCTCGTCTGGGAACTGGAATCTAACAATCTTTGTTCGGCAATCGACATTAGCGTAGCATGATGCTAGCCAATCCATGCACATAATAACATTGAAATCAACCATTTCTAATTCTACCAAATCTGCTAAGGTCTGATGGCTACAAACTAACACTGCATAATTTTGATAGACCCTTCTAGCAAATACCGACTCACCAACTGGTGTAGATACCACAAATAAATCTCTCATCAACTCAGACTCCACACCAAATTTACAGGTAATAAAATGGGTGATATATGATAGATTGGAGCCTGAATCTAATAACGCATACACATTATGTGAAAAGATCGATAATATACATGTAATAACATCAGGTGAGAACTCATGATCCTGTCGTCCCATCAATGCATAGATGCAGTTCTGGCCCCTACCTCTGCCTCGATCGGATGTTGTCTGATAATTTTGCCATGATGGGCGTACACACTGTGATGAAGCTGCGGCAGGTCTGACTGGCTGGGCCCTAATACTTTCGCTTCCTATCGGACAGTCTCACCTAATATGAGCACATTCACCACAAGAATAACACATATTTTCTCCTTGTTGGCACGACTCGAAATGGGTCTTACCACACCGCTCACATCGAGCCAACGGTGGTTTCATCTGAATAGAATCACCTCTATAATAAGACCTTGTTGCTCGTGAACTCTGACCTGGTCCCGATTGAACAAACCGATCAACCATCGACCTTGAAAATGGTAATGAGGCACTAGCTGCTGGGTAAGATGAACGCCTATAAGGTTGTGGCCTGGGCCCACCTCTGAAATCCCTTACGTCACCTACGGATCGAGCGCTCTTATGCTGGACCTTATCACGCTTTCGCTCTACCCGTTGTTGCCTCTTACAATCCTCCAAATTCTGTGCATAAGCCTGAATGCGAGCAATATCCATATCCGGATTCAGAGAAGCCGTAGTACACGTATTGACCAAGTGCGGCCCTAAGCCGGTAACAAACCTATGTACCAGGTCACTCATCTTAGCTATAATCGTAGGAGCATATCTAGCCAATGAATTAAATGGCAAGCTAATTCTCGAATACTCATGTTGCCCTGCTCAAGATGTAGAAATCTATCCTACCTGACCCGTTGAAGCTCGACTGGCAGAAAATGTTGTAAGAAGGCCTCTAAAAATTCTCTCCATCCTGCTGGTGGAGCACGAGGTCTCCTAGTCTGCTCCCATGTCTCATACCAAGTCACCGCGACATCCCGCAGTCTATAAGAAGCAAACTTTACCGATTCAGTATCGGTAGCATCCATCACCCGCAAGGTGCGCTGTATCTAATCTAGAAAATTTTATGGGTCCGCATTCAGGTCTGATCCCGTGAATATCGGAGGGTCTAGATTAATGAAATCCCGAGCTCTCACGCTAGCAGCTCTATTAGAAGGACTGGAAATCTGACGTTGGGCCTGAGTGACCACTAATCGAGTCAATAACTGTACAACACTTCGCATATCAAGATCCACATCTGGAGTATCAAGTAGAGAAACAGGGGTACTGCAGCTCCACTAATCTCCTCTGGAAGTGGTGAAGTCGAGGAATCATATGAAGGAGTCGCATTATGGGTCTCACTCTAGCCCTCGCTAGTGGGTGGCAATCAACTAGTACATTCGCCAGCAGTAGTATCCAATGCCCTCACACTCTTCAATTTCTTCCTTGGCGTAGATATTGCTGGAATTGTAAACACGAGATTGATTAGGAGTGAAATGCTTATAACTCAGCTCTACTACACGATTTATGAGATGAAAGAATGGAAACCATCCATAAATGTCAGATAGCCTCCTGCTTATAAGTGTCGTGCACAACACACCCATAAACAAGACTCTACTAGACACGGCTTGTAGACTCCCTAGGACAGACATGTACTGATACCAAGTTTGTCACGACCCAAACTGGAGGACCGCGACGGGCACCAGGACCCTACCCGCCGGGTACCACTAGCCATACATTTATCGCCTAATCATAATTAAATATGGACTAAGCAAAAAAAGGACTATATAAAATCTTAATCATTAAACTAACTTATATATATACATACCAAGGCCGGCAAGGCCATTCCTAACTACTACACATACATGATATCTGTCTACAAGCCTCTAAGAGAGTATATGACATCAAAAGGTCGGGACAGGGCCCCGCCATACCCATATATATAAGAAAAAATTATCGTATCAAGATAGACCGACACTCCGAAACAAGGGGAGTGCTCCAGTATCCGCTGAGCCAGCAACCTACTAACGTGGATCATCGCCCTGCCTACGTGAACCTACGGGCATGAAACGCAGCGTTCCCCGACAATAGGGACATCAGTACGACTGATGTACCGAGTATGTCAGGCATAAGAAACATCATAACAGAGATATATAATAATCTGAAACAGAAACAGTCGACCAAGATAGCTGATAGAAATAGCCGACAACAGCAACAACCGACAGAAATAGCTAACCAACAGTAAATGCCTCTGAGACCCTAATAAATATGCCTAAATGTTATGCACAATGCAAATGCGGTATACATATAAATATTAGCCACACAAGGGCATCTTCCTTCCCATAACTACCTCTGTGGGCATCAGGTTATATCGGCCACACAAGGACATCATATCATATTGGCCTCTTCGGGCTCTTTCGTGATAGTCTGTACCAGCTGCAGGTGGTGTGCGTATATAACGCATTCCTTTTCCCCATATCCCCTGCATATATATAATATTAACCATATAGTAGTGTGCATAGCACTTGAGGGTCTAGAATAATGAAATCCCGAGCTCTCACACTAGCAGCTCTATCAGAAAGACTGGGAACCTGACGTTGGGCCTGAGCGGCCACCAACAGAGTCAATAACTGCACAACACTCCGTATATCAAGATCCATATCGGTGTATCAAGTGGAGGAACTAAGGGTACTGCAGCTCTACTAATCTCATCCTATTGTGATGAACTGGGGAATCATACGAAGGAGTCACACTGTGGGTCTCACTCTGGCCCTCACTAACAGGTGGCAATCAACTGGTACCTTCGCCTGTAGCCGTATTAAACGCCCTCATACTCTTGGACTTCTTCCTTGCTGGAATCATAAACACGAGACGGATTAGGAATGAAATGCCTATAACTCAGCTCTAGTGCACGATTTATGAGATGAAATAATGGAAACCATCCCTAAATGTCAGGTAGCCCCCTGTTTATAAGTATGGTGCACAACATACCCATAAATAAAACTCTACTAGACACAACTTGTAGACTCTCTATGACAGACATGTTCTAATACCAAGTTTGTCACGACCCAAACTGGAGGGTTCCGATGGGCACCCGAACCCTACCTACAGGGTACCACTAGCCATACATTTAACATCTACCCGTGATTATCCGCGGATACAAGGGCCGTCACTCAGTACTCTCCTGAAATATATAAACATAGAAATAGTAAACCAGAAACCAACTTATACATATATACACCAAGGCCGATGAGGCCGTACATGACTACTACACACAGGACATCTGTCTACAAGCCTCTAAGAGAGTAAATGACATCAAAAGGTCGGGACAGGGCCCCGCCATACCTGTATATATACAAGAAAAAATATATCGTACCAAGATTAGATCGACACTCCGGAACAAGGGGAGTGTTCCAAAATTCACTAAGTGAGCAACCTACTAACGTGGATCATCGCAGGCATGAAACGCAACGTTCCCCGACAAAAGGAACGTCAGTACGACTGATGTACTGAGTATGTCAGGCATGATCAATAGTATACAGGGATATAACAATAAACTGAAATAGAAACAGTTGACCATCAGTAAATGCCTTTGAAGGCCCTAATACATATGCCTAAATGTTATGCACAATGCAAATGCGGTATACATATAAATATTGGCTACACAAGGGCATCTTCCTGTCCAAAACAACCTCTGTAGGCATTATTTCATTATCATATTGGCCACACAAGGGCATCAATATTGGCCTCTTCGGGCTCTTCCATGATAGTCTGTACCAGCTGCAGGTGGTGTGTGTATATAACGCCTTCCCTTTCCCCATATCCCCTACATATATACAATATTTACCATATAATAGTGTGTGTAGCACATGTGGATACAGGGTAATATATGAATATAATGCAAATGAAAATGCATGAATGACAATAAAACATTTTCTGAATTTATCGGATGACATAATATCCTTGTATCTTCGGCTAACATTGGAAATATTAACATTTTTTCCATATACCTCAATAAGGATTTAGGAACATATTTAGACATGCTTTTAACATAGGAATCAATAACATGAATATTCTTAACTAGTAGGAGTAGAATAATTTATGGAACAGTATCACAGTTATATTTCGTTACATGGAAGGAGTAGAATAATTTATGGAACAATATCACGGTTATATTTTGTTACATGAAACATGCTAAAAGAAAGAAATAATTTGCCTTAACATACCTTGATATTAGAAAGAGAATGAAAATCGTTTGCTGCAGCTTTGTTGGGATTGGGAGAACGGAAGAAATATTGAATTCGGACAGAGGCACAATATATTCGCTACTGCATTTGCCCGATTTTTCTTACTCAATTTCCTACTACTAACGTGAAGTGCTATCTAATCTACTAACTTAGAATGAAATGTTGTCTACTTTGCTAACTTAGAATGAAATGCTTATCTAAGCTACTAACTTAGAATGAAATGTTGTCTACTAACCTAACTTAGAATGAAATGCTTATCTAAGCTACTAACTTAACACGTGTAGTCCTAGTTAGGCAATTCTTATCCTCCTCATTGCTATCACACGACAACGGAACCGGCCTCTTTCACCAAAAGTTTCCCGATACCTTAGTATGAAAAAAAAATCTTCAGTTTGCTTTGCAATTATTTGAAGAGATTTCGTGAACATGAAACCTTCAAATAAAGGTTCAGCAACTCGTTTTATTTGTGCACGCACCAAATTTATTTTCGATCCCCGTCGTCACACTTGTTACGTCCAAAATTATTTTGGGGTTTTATCCTTTTATATACTAATCTTTTTATTAGCATACATAAATATAACATAAATTCCCTGAGGCTCGGGTCTACTTGCCTACATTTAGGTGCTCAAACCATCGCCCAAAATTACGGGATGTTACACTTTTCTCATTCGTTGTTAAGCAAATGATTAATGAGAGCTTGCTTTGATACCAATTAGAAGTGCAAGAGAGGGAGGGTTTGAATTGATTTTTATTCTTTCTCGAATCGACTGTATATGATCAGTGTCTGTAAAGAAATTGAATGTAACTTAAAATAGTATGGAAAATAAATTGCAGAAAGTAAGTGAGACTAGATGTTTTGTACTGGTTGTGATTCAATATGGATCTTAGTTTAGTCTCTTTGGATTGCAAGAGTGTTCTCTTAAGCTCTTTGAAAGTGTTCTCTGTACAATGGCGTGTGGAGTGGAGTTACTATGTCTACACTCAAACTCTCGTAATCTTTTTGATACAATGTCTCACAAACTATAATTTTTCTCTCCTCTCTTTTTTGTTACACAATAAATCTCTCCGAAATACAATGCTTCTTAAAAGTAAAGCAAAAAACTTAAGAAGTTGAAATGAAATTTATTCTCCTTTAAGGATGACATGCCCTTTAAATAACTTGAACCGTGATCGTTTGGCTTGTGAATAGAGAATGAAATTCAAGAGATTTGATCCTTGAAAATAGGAGCAAATGATCCAGTTTCCAAGAATATGGATGAACTTATTTGATTGCAACTTCAGGACTTGATTGTTGGTACTTGCTTTCCATCTTAAACAGATTTTCTCATTAAGTACTTGATATTCTTTTTCAAAGGTCATTAATCTGCGCGTGAAGTTTTATTTCCATAAAACTTAGTATTTATATTTAATGCTTTCTTTGACTTGATTTTGCCCCTGAATATCCTTTTTCCTTGCGAACTTCAATATAACTTGCAACGACTAACCCAATTACTGAGTAAGTCGACCTTCCATTATTTAGCATTCAACACTTTGGACTTTCTCCCGTTGGGCCTCTTTTTCTTCTCTTTTGCTGGGCTTTGGTAACATTGAATGGACTTAGCTTCTTTTTTTGTTGTTGTTGTTGGGCCTTAACCTTATCATCATTAAAATCTTGACACTAAATTTTTTTTGGCCCAAGAGTTCATGTCACTTAAGTTACATAAGCTAACCCACAATTTCTACTTTTCCTAAGCCAAAGAAATTTCTTTTCAAAAAACCGCTCTTGCAATGGAAAATTATATCCCAACCTTAAAACCTACACTAACGTTAAACATTTGAATAGTAATACTAGTTAATGAGATTTCTGAAAGCAATTTGTTTTTGCAATTTTACACTAGTTCTATCAGCTGCAGTTGTCTCTATGTATAGTGTGGAATGGTATATTAGTATTTTTTCCCATCAAATCCATCCTTTGTTTATTTAATTAAATATATACTACAGAAGATAAAAGTATAGTCTTTTAATATGGTATAAAATATGAGTTTAATTGAGTTAGTTTGATGAGTTAAATAACTTTATTATTAAAAAATAAATTTAATGTAACATGGCGTGCCAACTAGGAGAAAAAAGGCTTTGTGATGATTAGTATTTTTTGAGAAAAATAGTAAAAATTAAGTAATTTTATAGTCCTAAATTAACACAAATGATTTTAGTAGACAATTCTCAAAACTTGATTAACCATTCAAAGAATCAAACTCCAAATGACAACCTAGTATTTATGAAAAAGAAGAGACGAGGCAGCAGCAAAGTGTAAAAGAAATAAAATTAAAACAAGTGGAGTCAATGCATATTAACCCCCAAACGGCAACTAAAAAGCTACTATAAGGACTAAAGTGTAACACGAATAACTTTGAAATAACCATCTGCTTTTTGACACTTCACTAACTGGCAGTTAATGCCAAAATATGAAATATTATTCTAACTAGCACAGTCTATGCAAAAATTGGACGGAAATAGTGGTAATAACGTTGAATTATGTAGTGACAAAAATAATTCCCATTTTGCAAGAGTTCTTAATTAGAGTTTAAAGGTGAAGATGAAACGACAACAAATAAGCCAAAACTCTGTGCGTCAGTCTTCCTGATTTTGCAGTCATGGATATGAAATTCTGGAATTGCAACTGACCCTTGTTTTCTAAGCCAGTTTACTGCAATGGTGATTCATCCATGAAATCTTTATAAAATTTAACAAATTAAAAATATAACTACGTACTGTGTATACTAAACAAAATTGGATTTGTCTGTTCTACACGTACTAAGAAAATTGAATTACTTTACTAATATCAAGACATCAAAATGATAATCCCTCGTTCTCAAATTATTTGTCATTTTTTTTCCACACGCCCTTAAAAATATTAATTAAGAGAGATATTTAATCTACTTTACTCTTAATATGTCTAATTATAATCTTTTCTCATTAAATATGATGATATCTGGGGCAGAGTGGGAGTGGCCTCGGTGGAGGATAAGATGCGGGAAGCGAGGTTGAGATGGTTTGGACATGTGCGGAGAAGACACACAAATGCCCCAGTGCGGAGGTGTGAGAGATTGGCTATGGACGAGTTTAGAAAGGGTAGAGGTAGGCCGAAGAAATATTGGGGAGAGGTAATTAGACGGGATATGGAGCAGGCGCAACTTACTGAGGACATGACCTTAGATAGGGGGTTGTGGAGGCAGATTAGGGTAGAGGGATAGTAGGTAGTCGAGCGTAGTCCTACTTACGCCTACAAACGGGTAGCTGTAGTGTTATTACTGTAGGCCCGCTTAGCATATCATAAGAATAGGCGTAGTATTGCTTTATAGCCTTCTGTAGTTTTATTTCTATTGGTATGCGTTCTTTAATGTACTTTATTTATCTCATTTATCTGTGTTAGTTACGGCTTCTTCTTTCTTCTTTTATTTTTCTTTTCAGGATGAGCTATTATGGCGTATTCGCGTTTGCTGTCAGCATTTTCATACTGCTTTAAATTTCTAAATTTAATTTTTTAAAATTTTTGACCGGGTCTGACTGAAATGATAGAAATGGACACCCCATGCAGCCGAACAATCTCTCTAATATAAATCTTTGCCAACGTCTTAAAGGTGTAGGTTGTCTGAACTGGAATGATGTGCGCGGACTTGGTCAACCTATCCATAATAACTCAAATGGCATCAAACTTGCCCAAAGTTTTCGGTAGTCCAACTACGAAGTCCATAACTATCCTCTCCTATTTCCACAAGGGTATGGGCATCCTCTGAGTCACAACACCCGATCTCTGGTGCACATACTTCACTTGCTGGCAATTCAAACACTGAGACACAAACTTCATAATATCCCGCTTCATCCTACCCCACCAATAATGGTGCTTCAAATCACGATACATTTTTGTTGCACCAAGATGGATAGAATATCTGGAACTATGAGCCTCCTCCATGATGAATATAGTCAATTCTCCAACACAAAGAACACAAATGCGCCCCTTAATCCTCAAGACTCCCTCACCATCAAGAATCGCCTCCTTAGCTTCTCCTTGTAGCTCATTCTCTCTAATCTTACACAATTTTACATCATCAAACTATTGGGTGTTAATTTGCTCCAAAAGAGACAATTGTGCCTCAATACAAGCCAAAATTATGCCTGTTCTGAAATATCAAGCCTCACCATGCTATTGGCCAAGGATTGAACCTCGATAGCCAAATGACGCTCATCCATAATCAATTGTGCCAAGCTACATATACTCACTGCCTTTTGGTTCAATACATCTGCTACCACATTATCTTTGCTCGGATGATAAAGAATGGTAATATCATAATCCTTGAGAAACTCCATCTGTCTACGCTGCCTAGAATTCAAATCTCGTTGATTGATCACATGCTGAAGACTACGATGATCAATGAATACATCACAATGAACCCCATACAAGTAATGCCTCTAAATCTTTAAGGCAAAGACTATCGCTGGCAACTCAAATTCATGAGTAGAGCAGTTCTTCTCGTGCACCTTCAACTAGCTCGATGCATATGCTATAACCTTTCTTTCTTGCATCAACACACAACTCAATCTAATTCGTGAGGCATCATAATATACTGTAAAATCTTTCTCCTCCACCCGTAATGCCGAATCAGGGATGAGGTTAATAACGACTTGAGATTTTAAAAGCTCTCCTCACACTCATCTGACCAATGAAACAATACATCATTCTGAGTTAACTTTGTCAAATGGGAAGCAATAGATGAGAAATCCTTCACGAACTGATGATAATAGCTCGCAAGGCCCAGGAAACTCTGAATCTCAACCACTGAAATAGGCCTAGCCCAATCTCTGACTGCCTCAATCTTTTTAGGATCCACCATAAGACCCTCATTCGACACTACATGCCCCCAAAATACTACTGAACTAAGCCAAAATGCACACTTAGAAAATTTAGCATAAAACTTCTTCTCCTTCAACAATCCAAGGACAATCCTCAAATGCTTCTCATGATCCTCCTTACTCTTAGAATACCCAAAATGTCACGCTGAAGACAATGATGAATGAATCAAAATAGGGCTTGAAAATCCCATTCATCAAATCCATAAAGGTTGTGGGGGCATTTGTAAGCCTAAATGATATGATCAAGAACTCATAGTGGCCATAACAAGTCCTGAAGGCCATTTTCGGAATATCCTCCTCCCTAAAATTCAACTGATGGTACCCTGACCTCAAATAAATCTTGGAGAACACTGACGCACCCTGAAGCTAGTTGAATAAATTATCAATGCAGGATATATGATACTTATTCCTGATTGTGACCTTATTCAATTATCAATAATCAATACATATTCGCATGGTACCGTCCTTCTTCTTCACAAATAGCACGAGAGAACCCCAATGAGACACACTAGGTTGAATGAATCCCTTGCTCAACAATTCTTGTAATTTTTCCTTCAACTCCCTCAATTCTGCTTGAGTTGTCCGATACTGAGAAATAGAAATGGGACGAGTGCCCGGCTCCAAATTAATACAATAATTAATATGCCGGTCCGGCAGCATACCAGGTAAATTCATGGGAAAGACCTCTAAAAACTCACTCGCCACTAGTATAGACTCAAGTGGAGGAGTATACACACTAGTATCCCGAATATGCACCAAATACACCAAACACCCCTTATCCACTAACTTCCTCACCTAAATAAATGATATGATCTTATTTGGTGCTGGGCTGGGAGCACCCTTCCATTCTAACCTTGGAATACCTAGCATCACCAACATGACTGTCTTGGAATGACAGTCCAGGATCGCATGATAAAGTGACAATCAATCCATACCTAAAATAACATCGAAGTCTAGCATATCCAGACCTATAGAGAAGTAAGTAGATGCATAAGAGAACATATAACCCGAATTAAATAACACAAAGGCAGACTGATGACACACTAGATGATACCAATGAGAAGAAGCCTTGGCCTTTGTTCTACTTGGAAAAGCATAGCAATGGGTACGTCTTTCTTTAAATTGTGTACCCCCGTGACTACCTCGAGTTGCCTAAGCTCCACCTCTCGCTGACTGTGTACCACATCTGCCCGAATGCAAGCTTCCTCTACCAGACTGTGTTGGAGTCTTTAGTGTCTGAGCTCAAGAACCATGCTGAGCCCCCACCTGATCTAAGGCTGGTATAGTTTCTCTGGAAATGCCCAAGTCCACTAGACTCATAGCAAGTCTTGCCTGACATGAGCTGCTGAACTGTCGTGGATAAACCAGAAAGCCCTCAACGATATGAAAATCGGGACAAAGAACCCTTAGATGTCTGCCTTGCGCTATAACCACTCTACCCTAAAGGAACACCAGCTGAAGTTTGGAGCGCTGACTGAATAAGGCGACTAGACTGAGAATGATGGGGCTTGGCATACTGCCCCCACCCATTGGAAGAGGAACTAATGAAATTACCAAACCTGTGAGCCTTCTTCTCAGCACCACTCCTATGAGAACCACCTCTCACTGACTCAACCATCTTGGCGTGATCCAACACAGACTGGAATGACACCCTAGAATCTACCAACTGTAAAGTTGCCAAATGAAATGGGACAGTTAATCCCCTCACAAAACATCTAACCCTTCTATATCAGTAGGGACTAATGGCGTTGTATAATGAGACAAACCATGAAATCGAGAGTCATAATCAGTGATAAACATCCCTCCTTGGTCTAACCTGGAGAACTCATCTCTTTTTCTCACTCTCAAACTAAGGGGAACATACATCTCTAAGAAAACCTGATAAAATTAGGTCCAATTCAATTGAGGCAACCCAGCTGGACGACACTCGATATAAGACCTCCACCATTATTTTTAATCCACAATAATCTGAAGAGCAACATAATCCACTCCATGCCGACTCTACAATACCCAAAGTGTGAAGTCTCTCATAGAAACTCCCGATGAACTCATACGCATCCTCCTCGCGCATACAATAGAAACATGGAGGCTTCATGTTGAAGAACTGCTCCAAAGTCTTCCGCTCCTCGCAGGTCATAACTGCCATATGAATTGGCCGAGGACCAAACTCTGATGATAGGATCTCATCAATACAGGGTGTTATAGCAACTGCAGGTTGTTCCCCCCGAGTACGATATTGATTTGGAGTCTGACCTCCTTCTCAGGTCTGCGACCTATCTGGAGTAGGTGGAAGAACAATTGTATGGGTCAATCCCTCAAGAAGGCTCAAGATACGAACCATGGCATCCTAAAGCACTAGCGTGGCAATCATCTCAGTCGAAACCTGTACGAGTCCCAGCTACTCATCCTCTTTAAAAGGCTCATTATAATACTCAACCTTCGGTACAGGGGAAAATTGTCTAACTCAAGCCTGACCAGCCACATATGCTCCACCCCTAGCCGGTGCCTCTCCAGGGGGTCTACCCCTACCACGGCCTCTGTCTTTTCCTTTACGCGCATAGTCATAGATGTCGGTGCCTCATCTCTAGCTGCGTTTGCACGTGTCCTCACCATCTGTGAGAGAATAGGAAAAGTAAGGTCAGATACTAATTTGATCAAACTAGCACGAAAGGAATGAAAGAAGTGAAGCTCCCTAAATATCCCACAGTCTCTCGAAGATAAGTACGAACGTCTCCGCGCAGATCTGTAAGACTCTACTAGACATTGCTCTTGTACTTGTAAGACCGGTGAACCTAGAGCTCTGATACCAACTTGTCACGACCTTTTTAAGGGGTCATAGTGGCACCTACATTATCCCTCCGATAGGCGAACCATTTCTAAAACCCAACAATAAATTTAAACTTAAAAGCAAAAAATAGAGAATTAATACTAAATTGTATTTTCATATATATAAATAGCCATAAAATCTGAAAATATCTAATTATTACACTTCCCAAAACCTGATCTAAACATTACACGAGCTACTACATCATACAGAAATAAATGTCTAAAACTGTCTCAAAAATAGAAAAAAATAAGAACAAGAGTGAAAGAGTAGAGATCCAGGGTTGCTGGGGAACGACATGCTCACCCTAAAATCTCTAATCAACAGCCTTAGACATCAGCCATGAGGTCTAGCACTGGTAGACGATGCTTTATATGCATCTAAATAAGAATATAGCAAGTGTAGTATGAGTAAACAACGTATTCCCGTAAGCATCATAGGCCGATAACGACAGAAAATATGTAACACATATACGGATTGAATTGAATCACAAGTATCCTAAGACTACACAGTTATTGCCCAACACATAAGTCACCTCAGGAACTAGCAGTATTGTTCAAACGCATAATCACCTTAAAACATAGAAGATTCAATAGGCACAATTTACATAAGTAGTATGAATGTTAATATATGATATGAATGTATGCAAGGCACCTCTCAACAACATGGTATACATATGCTACTGTACGTCGCCACATAGCTATGACCCATGGGAAACTCCGCAAGTCCATATACCACTCACAACTAACCGGAATGATCCATCAGATTGGTAGAGCATCAATTCACAGATTCATTTGTCGAGCCATTTCATATCATAACATCTCAGTATCCAAATCATCTCATATCAATTTTATTTACCTTTGTTTGTCGGTCTCATCGGACCAAACAACATTCCATAACTAATCCACCTCAGTATTAATGATAATATTGAGTGTATGAATGCATCGATAAATAGAGCAAGTAATCATGAAGTATTAGATGAAATCATATTTAAGAGACGAGTAAACACATGCCTCAATACCATCAATAACACATAGTTCAAGATTATCAGTCCTTCCATATTAAGAGAACTAGAATGATAAGTAAATCCAGTCAACAATCACAAATAAGATATACTTTGTTTATCTTATTTACATGTGTTACTTACTACTTTTTTTTTCCAGAATTCTTTATCATGACTTATTCGCTTTTGTTATAATTTTCATACTGCTTTAAATTTCTTATCCGGGTATGACCGTTTCTCTTTCTATACTTGTGCTTATGCTTTGTCTTGAGCTGAGGGTCTTTCAGAAACAACCTCTCTACTTACCAAGGTAGAGGTAAGGTTTGCGTATACTCCACCCTCTCTAGACCCCACGTTGTAGAAATTCATTAGGTATAGTATTGCTAATCACAAGTAAGAGCAAATATGGCGACAGGCCCACATAACAACTAGAACCAACCTAAGTTGGATCACCCCAACATAATACACTGGTACTCACCCGAGTCTTCATCACAGTCACTAAGGTGGGATTCCTATCACACTCAATACCTCTGAATAATTATAAATATTACATGTATCTATTGGGGTCTAAAAGAGTAAATCGTAGCCTAACTCACGGTCGAGCAGGTCCCATGAACTCAGTCCCACGCTAAGGCCTTGCCTTTTCATAGAGCCTCTGAACGTTCGTAGTCTAATATCATAGATTCTATGTTAACACATAATTCTAAACACAACCATTAGGATAAGACTTATCAATGAATCCAAATACCCGACCCCCAAAGCAACCACGGGCCCACAAGGGTAAAATTGAAATTTTAATATGGAAATACGCTACTCGTAGTCTAAATAGTCATATCCCTAAATTATATAAGAAACTAGTCACATTTAGGCTTTCAATTGCCCTAAATATAAAAAAAAACAATTTAGAATAACCTTAGAATTTCACTTAGGAATCATGGAAATTAATTAGGAATTCAAGCTTAGTAATAGATTTCTCAATTATTGACAACCCTAAATTTGAAATATCGATCATTAAAGACTAAACCTTGGCATCCAATTCCATCATTTTTACTCTCTTAACATAGAACATAAACTCTAGGTTTCTCACCCCTAAATTATGACACAAACCACAAATTCAATAAGGCAATCATGGATAAATAATAGAAATAAGATGAGAATCTTACCCTAAGAGTGGAATGAATGAAAACCTTTGAATTCTCCCAAAACCAAGCTTAGACTTGAGTGAAGTGGAAAATGAAAAATGATCTTGAAACTTGGAGTATTTTTACTATTCCAGTACCATCGATCCCGTTTATGTGGAATTTCTTCGCAGAAGCAGCCTCGCTTCACCGGAACATTGACCACAGAAGCGGTCCCACTTAATCCTCCAAATTCGCGCAAGAGTGGCCAAGGTCCGCAAAAGCGATTTCACTCTACCTTGTCAAAGCTCACATCTGCGAACCAACTTTCGCAAAAGCGGCTCCGCAAGTGCTGCCTCACAGCGCTAGTGCGATTAGACCAGTAACAACAACAATAGCAAAACTATGATATCTCCATCCAATACCCAAAACTCACCAGAGAACTCCCAGACACAAATTGAATATGCTACCCAAGTGTAAATGATGCTACGAACATGCTCGCATACTCAGAATACTCATTCGACAATGCTAGGATACATTTTTCTACAAAATTCTCAAACTTCACAAATTAGCAAACAAGAACTCAAAACATAACTGAATACCTCGGGAAGCAAACAAAAGACTCGACGAAGTCATAAATGACGTTTTGGACATACCGAAAGTGAAGAAACTCGGAAACGAACTCGTTTACCCAAAAGTCAACTTTGAGTCAACTCTTTCATTTCAAAAACTACAAACTTAGATTTTTCTTTCCTAAAGCCTATCTAACTCACCTCGAGAACCGTGCCACTCATCTCCGCGAGTCACAAACCCCGAAAAGTGACTACTGGAAGGGTAGTTTAGTTAAGATAGAAAATGAAGCCAAAATGACTGAATGGGTCGTTACAACATGTTATAGCATAGAGGGTTCGTCTTATGAATAGTAGTTCGTCAAGTGCCATGTCGCGACCTAAGTGCCAGACTTAGGTCGTGACAACATTCTTGAGCCAAAAGAAAACCATGGGACCTAATTCGTCCAATGTGTGAACAGAGGACAATTTTAGACCAAATCCAATAAATCAGGGAAAATTTGACCCTTTTCATTTTAGGTATTAATATTTCCTCCGTTCTCTTTTACTAGGCATATATTAACTAGACATGTCCCATCAAAAATCATGTATTAAGAGTGTTTTACTAAATTGGTCCAATACATGAACATAGGATATTTTAAAACCAAATCCAATAAATCAAGGGTAACTTTGAGTCTTTCCCGTTTTAAGTATTATCAGTAAGAATTTCTTCTTAGTTTGGTCTTAAAAGATTGTTAAACAGTTTACTTTCTCATTATGTACATTTCATGTCTCCATTATAGGTCGTGATGCTTCTCATCTTGTTGTTTATTCCATATAATTCAAAAATCATTTTGCAAATCATTATTTTGAACCTTTCGGAAGCTTTATCGTGTATGTACCTCATTTAATTTTCACATGATAGCTGTGGTAATTTCTTATTTTAAAAGGCTAAAATGCTAAACTTAAGAACTCAATCCCTCATTTTGAGTATTAGCGTATCGTTGTGTGATTTGAAGCTTTCCATAGGTCTATAATATATTTTTGAACTTGTTAGCATGCTCGGGCTTAAACCGGAAGGGCTTAGAGGTGTTTCAGAACCTTTGGAGCAAAGTTAACAACTGAAAATATAGTATTTGTGCCTTCATCGGGATGTCAAAGGCATCAGTCGTCGTGTACTCGATCTACAATTTAGCTAGGCATCACAAACACGAGGCGAAGGACACAACCATGAAAGGGGATTCGGTCAGACCCCAGTCAACTCTCATCCATGACCGCGATCACATTAGGTTTACTGGGTAGGCACTGCGAATGCAATAGAGGGACTCGCAAATACGAAGAAGCGGTGTAGCCTATAAAAGCTAAACTCAAATTTCAGCAAAGAGATTAAGGTTATCTTGGGGGAGTTTTGGAGAGTTAAGTTCTCAAATTTGATCAAGGAAAACGTGGAGATTCAAGCTAATATTTAAGTTGACAATTCTTAGCACTAATCTAGTGATTATCCTTTAATTTTATAGGATTTGAGTCCGGAAATCAGGTAGATCACAAGGCTTGAATTTGCTACTTTTTCTAATCTTCAAAAGTGGTAAATAAGATTTTGACTATTATATTGGGTTCCTTAGCTTATGGGCACCGTGTCTACGTGTTCAATCAGATTTTGGATCGTTCATCCTAGAGCTGGATTTGAGTTGACCAAGAGTTTACTTTGACACTGAAGCATTCTAAAATTATAGAAATGATTCTCCTAGTTTGGGCTTGTTGTTGATGAGTTTGAATAGATTAAAGCCATTGGAGCTCGTTTGGGCTGATTTTGGTATTTTAAGTAAAGGTTTGACTATCACACTTCATGAAAGTGAGGCTTTACCTTTATTTTGCTTGCTTTTCCATAAAAGCATGTTATATATGAAGATTATGTACATTTAAACCATCTAGTTCATGTGAGTGAATAAGCATGAGCTAGATTTAACTAGTTTCAAGTATCTAATAGTTGACTTTCAGAATTTTAAAGTGTATTTTCGCATAATTAGATACTTGTAGCAGACTCAATGTTACAACATGATATTATTTAGTTGTTTAGCATGCTTTATCATTCTTTCAGTCATCAAAAGTTTATGAAAATCATGATATGATCTTGTTAGCTAATTAGCTTGACACATCATTTATTCATCTCTTACATGCATATTATATTTTGTATGATTTTCTTGACTATTTATCTTGCTTTTATCATACCAATTGAGCATTCTCTGCCTGGCCTAATGGTGTACTCAATCAGAGGTGGATGCTAGCATTATAGAGGGTCAGGTAAGAGGCGGGTCCATGAACCCAAGAGCGGGCAATCATGAGACTAACGTACTGAAGATGGGGTAAGACATGGTCATAGACATCGTGTTCCTTGAGCAGTTTTCAGCTTTCAGTTTCATCATGATTTATATGTCTGTGTATTCATGATTTCAGATTCAGTACACTACATACATATTACCCGTGTACTTGTACTTCTTATTTGTGTCTTTATTCATTACCAATGATTTCTAAAGACTTATCCCAGTGGTAAGTGTTGGAAATTTGCCTTTGGCGGGAGTTGCGACCGACCAACTTTAACGGCTTAAACACTAGTGTAACGTATGTTGGAGAATCCGGTTCTTCACACATGCATGATCTACTAAGTACGTAGATAACCGTAGGGCCAAGAATCGTCAAATTTCATTGAGAAATGAAAGAGATATTGGTTCACGAAGTAAGGTGTTTGAAGCATGGAAAGTGTGGTATTGTGTGTAATTCTCCCACATCGGTAGAGGAAGAAAGAATTGTTGTGTATATAAGACTCGAAATTGGTTTGGGGTTTGGGACCCCAAGGGGTATCCCATGTGTTTAAAGGAGGGAGGACCTAGATGTGCTTCGGTTCGAGGAAAGACCACACGCGCGCCGCCGCCGCCCGCCCGTCCGGTCCGGTTCCGGTTCCGGGTTCCGGGTTTCGGGTTTCGGGTTCTCGGGTTCTCGGGTTCATGGGTTCATGGGTTCATGGGCCGTGGGCCGTGGGCCGTGGGCTGTGTACAGTTTGGTCCCTAAAGTTTCAAGATGTACAGTTTGGTCCCCGAAGTTTTCAGAAAGTTGGAATTATGAAATCCTTTGTTTGTTGAAAAGCAAAGATGAAGTTGTTGAAGCGGATAAGCGCTACAAAGCTGAAGTTGAAAATCAACTATGCCTATGGATTGCAAAATTCGTAGCAATAGAGGGGGAGAATTTGAAGCATCATTTATTAAACGACTGCTCACTACTCACCTCAGTCTAACGGTGTTAGCCAAGCGCAAAGCCGTACTCCCAAATTATGTGGGGCAAGGCGATCCTTACCGCTAATGCGATTCTCAACAGAACTCCGCATAAGGATAAGGATAACCCTCCGTGTGAGGCATGGAAAGGATCTCACATACAAATGTTGTGATGTGGGGTGGTTTCATACCTAAGATCGTAGATTGCATATCCACCGGATCTCGCAAATAACGATAGTTTTTATCGCCTCTTGGCGTCAAAGAATCTTCGAATTCTTTGGAGATAACTTTCCTTGAAAAAGGAAAAAGGAGTAATTGCTCAAGGTTAACAAGAACCCGCGAGGGCTCGACCGTCCCGGAACTAGACGTTCCGTATCTTCATGACTCGAAAGTTGCTTGTCTATCCGAACTTAATATTCCGGATCCGCGAACTCGGGGATTCTAGATGTTGAACCAAGACGGAGCAAAGAGGGGACAAAGACTTGTTCCGGTCCTTCTAGCTTGTATGGTTGAGAACGAACCATGGACAATTAATAAATAATTGTTATCTCCAAAAGCGCGCTTTGGAAAGAAGCTAAAGAGAGAAATAGATTCCATATATAGAATCATACTTGTGTAATGGTTAATCTTCCTCCGGAAAAGAACCTTTGGGTTGTAAAATGTGCTCCCATGTGAGTAGCCTAACATCCAGGGCCATTGTAGTCTTGCGTGGCATGGATGTTGAAATAGCCTTCCTACCGGAGAGTTGGAAGAAGAGGATCGAGAATTGGTTTCTTTGAACTGTTGGGCTTCTTCACGAACTTTCATTTTGGTCCCCGAAATGTTAACATTTTGGTCTGAAAGTCTCGGATAAAACGAAACAATGAATCGATCACGAAACATTGACTCGAAGTTAGAAAGCCAACGGTTGGAAAACCAACGGTCTTAGAGTGAAAATCATATTGAAACAAAGTCTCGATATGAAATATATGAGTATCACAGATGACATCTTAGGAATTGGATTTCTAAGACATCTAACGGATCGGTCGATAGTTGACGATCTCGTTGAAGCCACCAATGGATATGAATCATAGAACGATTGGAATCATGGTGCACCCATAGACAAGGAGTGATATGCACGAGTCACGTGTAGTTCAATGTATTGTACACACTACAACCGACCCGGTATCGTCCTACAAACATATTAGTTGAACTAAGGTTCACCGATGATCTTAATACATGATCAATAGAAGGCGTTAAGTCGGATATGACGATATCCGAATTATTCGCTTATCTACGGATTATTGTATTCGGATGTCCGGCGGTTACGGGAGAACACGGTGATGCAAAGCGGACATCGGATCGAAGAACACCAAAGTCACAAGTAAATGTGTATGGTGGGTCTTGGAAAATCCTCTAAGCAAACTTGCATCGACCGATTCATGATGGTATCGGAGTTTATCGCTTTATACAAAGCATGAAAGAAGTTGAGTAACTTCACGACTCATTAGAGGACGTCCCTTATTGGGAGAAACCCGTGCCTTCAGCAGTTCTACACTGTGGCTAGCCGGTCGGCTTTAGGAAGGACACGGATGACGGCGTCTGGACATATCTGTCACGATCTGTCGGAGACATAAGACCGTATGGCAGTTGATCATCACGGGTGTCACTTCCTTATTTACTAACTAAGGGACTACCCGGAGATCAAGTGTTCTGCTGTCTAGGGGAATGGGCTTAAAACCCAAAATATACGAACCAATACGGTGGAAACCCAACCTTACGAACCGGAGATCCCGGTAATTTGGTTCAATGGGAAAACTAAGTTGTAAAGGTTCGGTTGATCGCTTCGGTCGAAGCATGAGCACTTCGGATAGTGATTTACGAAAAGAAACACCAAATCCAAAGCCGTTCCCGCGATAGACGTTAAGTGCTATCTGCAGGTATGGGTAAAGGTTAAGTTTTCAAAACTCGTAATGATCCTCAACGATTGAGGTTAGGTCTTTGGGAAACTTTTAATGGTTTCTAACACTTGTGAAGTGGGGTATAGCAGGATACCTTGTAGGAGACCACCTATTTAAGTGCGAGGACGGGCCGCCTCAAATTGAACGCACTTAAGAATCCAAGACGTTGTCCATGGCCAAAACGGACAAAACATTACGAAGAAGAGAGTAAGGGAATTTGTTGTGTTGGTACCGTTGTCTTCGCTTACACTAAACAACGACGGTTCAAGACATCACGTTCACCGCGGTAAAGTAAGTCCGATGGTATTCAACTATGGAAGGTTCAAAGTGAGGCTACCTCTCCTTATGCAACATCGGTCCGCCGAAATATTGCTTTGGAAATGAAAAGACACCATGTGAGTGCGCCAAAATCTCTTTCAAGAGGGGATTGTTGGAAATTTGCCTTTGGCGGGAGTTGCGACCGACCAACTTTAACGGCTTAAACACTAGTGTAACGTATGTTGGAGAATCCGGTTCTTCACACATGCATGATCTACTAAGTACGTAGATAACCGTAGGGCCAAGAATCGTCAAATTTCATTGAGAAATGAAAGAGATATTGGTTCACGAAGTAAGGTGTTTGAAGCATGGAAAGTGTGGTATTGTGTGTAATTCTCCCACATCGGTAGAGGAAGAAAGAATTGTTGTGTATATAAGACTCGAAATTGGTTTGGGGTTTGGGACCCCAAGGGGTATCCCATGTGTTTAAAGGAGGGAGGACCTAGATGTGCTTCGGTTCGAGGAAAGACCACACGCGCGCCGCCGCCGCCCGCCCGTCCGGTCCGGTTCCGGTTCCGGGTTCCGGGTTCCGGGTTCCGGGTTCCGGGTTCACGGGTTCACGGGTTCACGGGTTCACGGGTTCACGGGTTCACGGGTTCACGGGTCGTGGGGGCGTGGGCCGTGGGCGTGGGGGTACGTGGGGGCGTGGGCGTGGGCCTTCGATATTATCTTTTTTGGGCTAAAGTTTCAAGATGTACGGTTTGGTCCCCGAAGTTTTCGAAAGTTGGAATTTCGACGATCAAAGCGAGAAACGTCCAAGCTCTCAATTCACCATTTATTTTGGCTGAATTACTCCTCCTATAATGGCCAAAACAGTTGGTCTTTCACCATTTATGTTGGTGACTTTACTACCTCCATAATGGCCATTATTTGGCTATTATGGAGGCGATTTTCAGCCCCTCCCTCACCTATATAAACACACTCTTACACCATTGTTGAGCACCACAAAGAACAGAAAAATAACGAGTTCATAAAGCTCACGAAAATACACAACAAAAACGAGTTTTCTTCCTACAACTTCCAAGCATCATTTCGTTACTCAATATTCTTCACGGTAGCTCTTGAGTTTCCTTTGCTCAAGGGTTCCATTGCTTTGTTTTATCTTGGGAGACAAATTGTCCAGGACGTATAAAGGATACATACGGGGCAATATTGTCTTAAGGACGAGTGCTACACTCGACTCGGCATAAACCGCTTTCCATTTTTCGGTCTTGAACAAAATCGTAATTTCGGTTTTGTTGTTATATTGTAATTTTCAGATTTCTAGTTGAATTATTGAAATCTTTATTTATCCTTTCGAATACTTGTAATAGTTAAATACTTCCCGTACTGCTTTATAAAGTACCATAGAGCAAAATCTCCCAACAGTAAGTTGGGAGGCCGAGTTGATATATTGCTGGATCTTTAGACTCGCAGATGTTGCGTATGTGCAGGTGTAGCAAATGGTGATCCGGTATCTAACCAGTAACTCCAGCTCTCTTCAGTCCATTTCAGTTGAGGTGAGCCACCATTAGATCATGGCGACTACTTCATCTCTTAATAGATTTAGTATCTTATTTCTAACTTGGGACTTGTATTTTGTATTCAGACTAGTAGCTTCGTGAATTGAGGTAATTTTGCGTTGTATGGACAAATTTATGTTTTAGGTTGATTTTCCGCGCTTTTACATATATTGAGACAATATAAGTATTTCTTCTTCTTCATTCTTCAATCATTTCATGTTATAGCATAGAGGGGTAGTCTTATGAATAGTAGCTCGTCAAGTGCCATGTCGCAACCTTGGTGTCAAAGTTGGGTCGTGACAACATTCTTGAGCCAAAAGAAAACAACGGGACCTAATTCGTCCAATGTATGAACGGAGGACAATTTTAGACCAAATCCAAAAGAATAGGGGAAATTTTGACCCTTTTTCATTTTAGGTATTAATATTCCCTCCGTTCACTTTTACTAGGCCTCTATTAACTAGACATGTCCCATCAAAAATCATGTATTAAGAGTGTTTTACTAAATTAGTTCAATACATGAACGGGGAATATTTTAAAACCAAATTCAATAAATCAAGGATAACTTTGACTCTTTCCCGTTTTAAGTATTATCAGTAAGAATTTCTTCTTAGTATGGTCTTGAAAGATTGTTAAACAATTTATTTTCTCATTATGTACATTTCCCGTCTCCAATATAGGTTGTGATGCTTCTCATCTTGTTGTTTATTCCAAAAAAATCAAAAATCATTTTGCAAATCTTCATTTTAAACCTTTCAGAAACTTTATCGTGTATGTACCTCAGTTAATTTTCACATGATAGCTATGGTAATTTCTTTTCATTTAGCAAGTCATATTTCTATTTAAAGTTCGAGCGACTTCAGAATGTGGAGACCTATTTTCTGGTCTTTTGGTATTTCATCACTAGTTAACGAATTTTTTAAAATAAGATATTTTTGAAATGAAAAAGATTGATCTATCTGTAATCTGCATGCAATTTATACGAGCAGTATAATTCCACAAATGGAGTCTGAAAGAGATAGAATACACACCTTTTCTCTACTTCTATGAGTTAGGTCTACTTCTATGAGTTAGGGATATGAGTTAGGTCTCTACTTCTATGAGTTAGGGAGGCTATCTCCGATAGATTCTCAGCTCAAAAAAGTGAAATCAAAGTAGAATTAAAAAGAAAATAATGACAGCAGAATCCCAAGAGGAACAACAATGTACTTGAGCCAAGCATAAAATGGTAAAGTGCATTTGGGGGGCAAATATTGGAGATGATCTGAGAAAAGTAAATATTCTTTTTACCAAGTTTACAGTCAGATAACTGTTAGTATCCACAAGACTAACATATTCAAAATACACTACCGAGGAAATCAACAATTCCCTCTGCTTATCCACGAGTAGTTTGTGGTACAAAACCAGGTAATACAATACAATATTCGCTTAGCACCACAAAAAACAACTGGCAAGAACTCGAGTCGGTAGTTGTTGGAAAGGATACATTATCATGAGCGTTAATCCTAAACTTTCCTAAGCAACACAGCCTCCACAGACGATGCCTCTGCTGTTGAAACCAAGTGAGACATTAGAGATTGAACAATTAAGTTGATCAACAATCAACATAATATGGTTTTCATATGTAAAGTTTATTATAACTAGGAGTAATTTCATCAAATAGTCGAAAATATTGGCAGAACAAATTCAAAAGCTTTTATAAATATGGATGGACTACGAGTATCCACCACCTGCAGAACGCCTATCATTAGTGAGATCAGGGCATAGATGCCTCGATACAAAAGCATATGGATAGCAAGATTCACATTCAGTGCATTCTTAAGATTTTGGATCTAACCGAACAAACTGAAACAAGAGAAGCACTGAACAACAAGCCAAAAATATTTGCCTTGCTTTCTGTTATGACTTATAAGTAATAATCAGATAAAACTAAATCCAATTCATATGGTTTAGTGAAGCATATATCCCCAGTAACTTCTTAACCTGGAAAAGCAAGTAGTATAGTTCAGACATAAAAATGGAACATACCACCTCCATAGAAGTAGTTTGCAATAAGTATCAGGCTTAATTCACATTGAAACTACATTTTTCACTTCATAAGTTCATATACTGTTTCCATGATTTATATCATTTACAATGACCTTTGAGTTTTTGCCTTAACCTCATTTTGGTGAGTTCCATCTTGTGGTTCGCACTAGATGAATCATGGCCTAAGTTTCCAATTGTGTTGGTAATGTAAGCAATCAGGTTAACTCTTAAGGATATAGATGTTATATGGTCCAATTCGTGTTGATAAATTATATAATAAAATGCTAAACTTACACAATTGAACAACCAGTACTTCTGCGCCTTTTCTTCCTCGCCACCTCCTTCCTCCTAGGAGGCTGAAGCACAACCTTGATTGCAGTGTCAAAAACAGCTTTCACATTCTGACAGATACATAAAACCAGTTATTGAAAAGGCAAATATCTTCAACTTTACAAGTGATAAGACTAATAGCGAAAGTTTGCCTAGCACAGACAACATGTAGCTGATGAGACTGAAGGTAATCTGAAAGGTTAATCTTTAGCACACTTAAAATACCTGTTGAGTTTTAGAGCTGCACTCTATATAAGCTGCTGCACCAATTTGTTTCCTTAACTCTTCACCCTGCATTCAAGCCAATTGAGTTATCGATGTGCCATTTCTGTAGAACATTTTCAAATTCTAAAATTAAATATTCACGCACTTGGGCAGGTGTTATAATATTTGAGCCCATATGATCTGCTAGATATCGATTATCTTCTCGAAGATCTGGTACAAAAAGTAGACAAGAATAAGTCTTAGTACTAGGCAATCAAGAACAAGTCTCTCCATATCCATCGGCTCCCAAAATACAGTAAAATCAGATTGTACTAATATCATCTTAACACATACCTAATTTAGTTCCAACAAGCACTATTGGGACATTGGGTGCGAAACGACGAAGTTCAGGCATCCACTGCATTCAATTTATAATTAAATTAAACCGTTGCATTCATTGGCAGTAACAACTAACAACTAATAGAGAGCTGTTCTTTTTTAAATAAAAAAGAATATTTGTGTTGATCTAAGTACTCCTCTTCCCTTTTTGTTTGTTGATTTTCTATTCTTGAAGAATGAAAGTAATGCGATGTTAAGATATAGAAAAGTAAGTCTTGGAAGGAGTACCTTTTTGAGAACATTTTCATAGCTAGCCCTGCTGATTAAAGAGAAAGCTAATACAAAAATGTCTGCACCCCTGTAGCTTAGTGGCCTCAGCCTGCTATAATCCTCTTGACCTTTACGCCAAAGTTATACAACTTAATTCCAATGTAAACTTAATTCGAAATAAGTCAATGATTACATAAAAGTTGAAGTACCTGCAGTATCCCACAACCCCAAATTGACAATGCTCCCATCCACGGCTACATTAGCACTGAAATTGTCAAACACAGTTGGTATATAGTCCTGCAACGAAAAGCCCCAAATAGGTTATATGAGAGTACCGCCAACAGCAATCAAGAAAATCATATCCCAATTTTTATTTTATTTTTAAAAAGGAAGTACAAGGTGCTTTGACATCCAAAATCCAGAAAAGAAAACAAAATGAGTAGAAAAAAAAATAAGGAACTGGAAGCAACTATTTTACCAAGTAAAAAAAAAGGCACTCCCGCTGTGCATGGTACGGGGAAGGCGGACCACAAAGGTCTATTGTACGCGGCAGCCTTGCCGAGCATTTCTGCAAGAAGATATTTTCACGACTTAAATAGTAACTCTTAGTCACATGGAGGTCACATGGCAGTAACTATTTTACCAAGTCAAATGTCCCTAAAAATATTCCGTTTTGAGAAAAAAGTTCATGAATGCCCAGATTAGAAGTAGCACATATGCTTTGACCACAAAAGCAGTGCATTATATACATATAAGAAGAAAACTAAGGGTTGTTTGGTATGGATAAGAAGAAACTGACAGTAGGGAACTTGTTACTAGTGTAACAAATGAGCATGCAGGTCTTGCCAACAGCACCATCGCCTACAGTGACACATTTGATGAACTTTGAAGCACTCATCTTTCTCAATGTTTGAAGCTCTATCTATCCCCTGTGTTACAGACAGCAATAAGATAGTTTCAAGAAAAACACATTAAATAAAACTACAGACAGTGGCAGAGAGAGAGAAGGGAAGTCAAAAGAGGAACATTTGAAGATTTTTTCAAACCTCTCAATAAATTTGAATTTTTTTTATAGTACTACTACTAGTGAACAACACTACTGTGAAGTGATGGAAAGAAAAGGTTGGAAGATGTGGATGTGGATGTGGCTGTGCATGGGGCCCTGTTTTCAAACGGCTCAAAACGACTTTTGTGGGTTAGCTAGCTGGGTTCCATCTTTTGGTGCAGCTACACTATCCTCCTGCTCTCTTTTCTCTACCATTCCACCACTCATTTGATTGTTAAATTATCACTAGGATAAATATTTGAACCTATTAAATTGAATATGAAGATTAAGAAAAACAAATTAACTCCTGATCTTAAATCATACTTTATGTTTCAATTTATTTGTTTTAGTTTGATTAAATTTAAGAAAATAAAAAAGATTTTGAAATCTTCTAATCTTAAACTAAAGATGTGTGTTAATATTTGTGACTTTAAACATGTCATTTATGATGTTAAGTGTAAAAAGTTATTAAATATAAAAAGTGACATTCTTATATAAATGGACAAACAAGATAAAGACAAACATATTGAAACAAAGGGAGTATAAAATTAGGTGTAGCAGGAAAAGAGGTTGTAGTGAAATAGTACTTGGACAAAAATACTCATGCTTGAAGGTTGTGATTATAAATATGTTATAATTTTTTTGTGATTATAAAAATTTGTGAATAAAGATAAAATATGAAATTTAAATTAAATTGATATCAAATTTAAAATAGGTCATTCTAGACTAAAAAGGAATAAGTTCACATAAACTAGTATGGACAAAGTATTTATATTATTCCTATTTAAATACGATACTCTTTTCTTTTGTCCATTTGAAAAAGAATGACATATATTTTTATAATTGAAAACTCTTAATCCTAAACTTTTCATGACATATTTAAAATCATAAGTTTTAAGGAATTGTTTTTGCATATAAGTTATATCGGGATTATAATATAAAAATTATAATACATGGTTAAATAATAACAAGATTATTCGCGGATACACTTTTTTTGGTGTTTGGTTCAAACGTTGAACTTAAAATTAATATATGGGACTAGGGGGAGGGAGGGTAAGTTAGCTCATGAAAACATGACCCGTCCAATCCATTCAAGTTTAGATAGATTATTTACCCGCATATTCGTTAACTCAGCTCATCTAAAATCTAAGTAATATGTAGCCAAAACTAGCTCATGAGAGATCTTGTCTTTTTTTTAATTAAATTTCACCCTCTTCAACTGTTGCTCTGTACTTCAACTAGTGTTGTGTCAAATGATGTATTTGCTACGATAGAATGTAATTTTGTACATAATACCGCAAAAAAACAACATTCAGTGTTGAACTCTGATCCTCATATATGGTATTTGGCTTTTATCACTATTTAGGATTCTTCTCAAGTTAATTTTCAAGTCTTGAAATTAATGACACTGAAAAGATCCCCTATCCAGTGCTTTGATTAGCCAAATCATCTGCTAATTTATTGTCTTCTCTTAATATATGTGTGAAAATCATCTCCATATTACTTGCAAACTTCTTTGCTTCCTCAACCCAAGTAACAATATGCCATGGTGGTTTCTAGCCTTTAGCCATAATCTTCTATACCATTTGTGAATCTATTTGAATTATCACCTTGATTAGCCCCTTCTCATTGCAGTCTCTTAAAGCTTCAGTTTTGCCATCATTTCTGCTTCTGTATTTGTTGCATTTTCAATTTCCTCAGTCTTAGCATCATTCAGATCTCCTTATTTATTTCTCACACAAAAATCATATGCATTTCTTCTTGGATTCCACCTTGAAGCTCCATCTGTAATGCATAGAAACCAACCTGTTGGAGGAGGATTCCAACTCACTTTGGTAACCTTTAGTTTTGCCTTCCACCCTCCATCATCTATATCAAATAATTCCAGCTATTTGGTATGTTGCTGAGAGAAGGATTTCTCAACTATACAAGTCTTTGTATAGTTGAGAACACCTGATATATGACTCTATTCCCTGATTTTCTCTTTCTATGTTTGATGTAATTTCTTCTTTTTCATAGTTTTCATAGTATAATAGATGGCACTGCCATGTATATCTGTTTTAATCTCCCAGTCACAGGTGTCAGCCACCATTTCACTATTAACTGGTGAACTTGTAATCCCTCCATAATGATACCTGCACATGAACAAAAATAGGACCAAATCCTATTAGCAATAAAAGAATTGATGAACAAATGCTGGATTGTCTACTCATGTGGATTTGAACAACACCAGCATTTGAACACCATATTGTAGCTCATTCTCCTTAGAACATCATCCAATGACAATTTATATTTCCAGCACCTCCACAAGAAAAAAAACTATCTTGAAAGGCAAACCTTCCACCCACATAAACTTATATTTGTCAATCTCCTGACCCCTCAATCTAACATACTCTGATGCTAATTTCACTATAAAGTTTCCATTATTACTCAACAATCACCATGATTTATCCATTTCTCTTTCTTCATTAGGGGGCACAATAGTACTTGAAATGTGTTGAACAATCTCCTCTCGCAACATCTCAGCCAGCTTGCTCCTATTCCATCTTTCATCCTCCACCACCTCATAAACATTTTGAATTGCATCTCATTTGTCTTCTACACATATAAAATATAGAGCTCCCATTCCAATCCAATTTTCATACCAAAATTGGAAATTTTCCATTTTGGTTTGCCACCAAATCTAATGCTCTATTAAATCCCTTGCATGTAGCATTTTCTTTCAAGTTTGCGATCCATATTTCTATGGCACAGTCACATCATTCTCCTTCTTACAATATTTGTTACTTAGGAAAGCACTCCATAAATAATGATTTTGTTCTAAAATTTCACCACAATTTTCAATACAAAGCCAAAGAAACATCATGAAATGATCTGAAGTCCAATCCTCCTTCACTTGTTGGTAAACATAATTTGTGTCATGCTACCGAGTGTCTGCTCATTCCCCCAATAGTGTTACTCCAAAAGATTGAGCAAACATCTTGTGTATATGTTTAATGATCCCTTCCGGTGGTTTAACTGCATATAGCAAATGTATAAGCATGCTTTGCAAAACATGCTTAATCAGAATTGTTCTTCCTTCAAAAGACAATATTTTCCCTTTTCAAGTCTGTAATATGTTCATAATCTTCATTAGTATAACATTGAAAAATTCCTTTTTATTTTCTCCTGC
The DNA here is from genome assembly GCA_034509755.1 of Anisodus tanguticus. Lineage (NCBI taxonomy): Eukaryota > Viridiplantae > Streptophyta > Magnoliopsida > Solanales > Solanaceae > Anisodus > Anisodus tanguticus. The sequence goes on from CM067544.1 coordinate 19,683,050, forward strand.
TGTGATAAATAGGACACTCAGATATACAAATGGGAAATCCTTTCTAATTATGCCAGTTGTTATCTCCACAGTAATGCTAATATCCCCTGGTACCTTTTTATGCATATAAACAACACTCTTATCCCTATTGATTTTCTGCCCATAAGTTTTTTCATACTTGTCCAAGATTTTCATAATAAGTAACAAAGATTGTACATCTGCTGAGGTAAAAATGATCATATCATCGGCATAGGCTAGATGATTCACCTCGGGACTCCATTTAGGCATTCTAAAACCGTTAAATTGTGGTACAACATGCAAATGATTTACGTTTCTGAACAATACCTCTGCAACAAGAATGAAAAGAGTAGGTGACAGTGGATCACCTTGTTTCACCCCTCTTGAAGATTGAAAAAAACCTTGTTGTTGATCATTCACCAAAACTGAATACCAATTATTGGTTATGATTCTTAATACCATGTCTATTAGTCTTTCTGAAAATTCTAGTTTTCTCAACACTTTTGTTAAAAACAACCATGATACCCTGTCATATCCAATTTCATAACCACATTAGCATCTTTAGTTCTCAACCTAATGTCTGAAATGATTTCCTGAGTTAAAAGAACATTTTCTACTATGCTTCTATCCTTCACAAAACCAGCTTGGTTTAAGAAAATTATATTTTTCAATCTGTTCACCAATCTTTGATGTAAAAGTCTTGAAAAAATTATATTCACAAAGTTACTCAAACTAATAGGTCTCATATCAAAAAAGGTGTTAACTACATTCTTTTTTGGTAATAAGATCAAATTGATATGAGTAATGAATTTGAAAAGCTCAGCACTACAGGAAAAAGCTTTCGCCATATTGGTGACATCATCTCTAATAATTTCCCAATAGAATTGATAAAACATTCATGTGAATCCATCAGGCCCTGCAACACTTTCTCCATTCAATTTAAACTCCACTTTCTTGACTTCTTCCTGTGTAGGCAAAATCAAAATATCCAAATTCTGATCTGCTGTGACCAGTTTTGGAACATGGTCAAGCATTTCAGAATCTGTAGGATCTTCTTCCTTTGTAAATTGTTCCCTAAAAAATCTGATGCCTTCTTCTGAAATATCTTGTGACTCCTCTAGCCAGTTTCCATCCTCATCGTGAATTCTTTTTAGCTGTAGTCTTTTCCTTCTTTGTTTGATATATATCATATAGTCATAATAAAGAAAAAATTGTTAGCTACTCAAGCAAGTTATCGAAAAACAAATAAAGAAACTGAAATTTAGTAAGACTTGGACGTGTTGGGTTATGACCCGTTTTTTAGCCCATTTTAGGTCAAATAATTTTTGAGCGGGTCAAAGCCCATTTAACACATTCAAATTCATACTAACCCGTGCATTTCACATCCCTAATGTGGGGTCTAATATTAATATATGTGGTTGTTCGTGTAATAGATAAACTTGGATTAACTTTTATTTCTAGCTCTAACTTTGGCTTTCTAAAGGACTATGGAAGAAGAGTGTTGGATAAGAACACTTTTGTTAATTGATTGTTTTGCAATGTTAATAAACACTCATTTTCAAAAGGAAGAGTCTTTCGCACAAAGTTGTATTCTGACCGAAAATTTCCTATCACCTTTTTCTATCTGCCAAAAAAAGAAAAGAGAAATAAATCTGAGAGTTGAGATGTTATCACAGTATTTCAGGCAGTCAAAAAGTGTTCTTATGTTTGCCTTTTACCTAGCTAATATTTTATACTACCTATTTAACGAGAAGATTGAAGTAGTTTTTAAAAGGACTATTAGCTTTGGCTTCATCCTCCATAATACTTTGATTGTATAAATTGGAACTCCCAACAACGTGCCATTGTACTGCGGATACCGATAACAGACAACAAGTGACAGACAAAATCCAGTCCCATTTGTTTTTAAAATATCCTTTCTGGGGCATCTCCCAACTCCAAGACACAAATTTATTGCTAATATTTCTTTTTTTTTTTGTGACAAGACAAAATAACAATTGTCTAATGTTAAACTTCACTAAAATTTTACAAATATTATAAATATAATAAATACACAGTTTACTGGATAAATTTATAGTCAGACAGCTTGCTAATAGCTCAAGCAGATAGGTGCAAGTAGCTCAAGCAGACAGCTTGCCAGCAACTTTATGAAAAGCCTTACAACAAGCTTCTACATGCTTGAAATCAAGTAGCTCAAGCAGATAGCTTGCAAATAGCTCAAGCAGACATCTTGCAAGTAGATTTTATAAAGCTTCACAACAACTTCCTGAAAAGCCTCACAACAATTTCTTTCAATTCATTTATACATCAGTTAAAAGTTGAATAATAAATCAGACGCTCTTTATATTTGTCTCTTATATATTTACTTTATAACCTTTATCTTATAACAATAAACATCAAAGAGGCGTTATTTATACTCTTCTTTCATGTTAATTCAAACATAAATTATGTCTCGCCCGTCAAACGATTTTTAGATCATACTAGTAGCAAGTAACTTATGAGTTTTAGTAAGACAACTTCGTGATTGTGTTTGCTAAAGAAAGGATAATGGAAAAAAGAAAGACATATTTTCGTTAGACGTTTTATTTCCAGCTTAAAGACCAATTTGTGGGGTTGAACTTATTGGTTCAATTTAAAATTTGTCAATATGCTCTCAAATCCAATTCCTATACGCTGACATAAATGGGGTGGATTTTGAAATAGAAATTTTTACATGGTTAAGCTACTTTTAAGACTAATTATCATTCTTTTAAAAAAAAAATTAATTACAAAATACAACAATATTTTATCAATTATAACAAATTTTCCCCATTTCAGGCTCTAATATTCCTCATTTTCTTTCTTTTTCACCAAGCACACCCAAGTCGAGAAAAGTTCCATTAATAACTATCAAAAAGTTTTAAAGCTTTGAATTCGAAAAGTGGGTTTGAAAAATTATTATTTATTTAGATTGAATGTTGTTGCAAATGATTGGGAATATACTTTGGAGTTTATATGTCAATTTTGAGGGAATTTGGTGAAGATTTTAATTGATTTTTGTTCGAATTTGATACTGAAATTTGAAGGGAATTGATAAATAATGTTGCCACTCCCCCAGATCCCGATGTATAAATAAGTTATATGTATTTTGTGTTTTGAATGTATGTTATTTTTGTATCGAATGTATCACTGGATATAAAGTGATATAAACACGGCATACAAAATACATACAACAACTTATAATATGCAGGTTGTATCGACCGAATTCTATACAATAAAAATTGTATGCAAGTTGTATGTTTTGAACGAATTATATATGTTTCGTAAAATAATTCTCGCTAATTCTCGATAACAAAAGTTATAGCTACTTTCTAAGAACGGATTTTAGAAACCCCATTGAAATTCTCCGACGTCTCAAATTAGTTGTCGTGGTTACTAAAAATAGTTATTTCAATTATTTATCGTTTTAAAAATTCAAGGCTTAATTAATTATTTTTCTTTATACCCTTTGTCATTAATGAAAATGAACATAAATAGAGTAAATATTTAATATAACAACATACCCAGTGTCATCCCACAACGTGGGGTCTGGGAAGGGTAGAGTGTATGCAGACCTTACCTCTACCTTGGTAGGTAGAGCGGTTGTTTCCTAGAGACCCTCAACTTAGGACAAGCAAAGCATCCAAAAAAGAGCATGAATGGTATCACAAAAAATATCATCAGTTCACAATTGTACTCGATGGGTTTCATATTTGGAAAATGATCCATACTAGCAGCATTGCTTATAATTGCAAATACCTTACGTTCTATCTTACAAACTAAATAATAATTCAAAAATACTTCACTAATGCTATTACGTAGATCATTTTTTATGAGCTTCATTGAGGAGAATACTCTTTCCACACTTGCAGTAGCAACATGTAAAATTAATGCCAGTTTCACAAGTAAATAAACAAGAGATCAAATTTGATCCAATTTTGTTTTTACCATCACAATGGTAAGATCCTTAATCCTCTTCAAGTGGAGAAACTTGCTATCACATTGTCGAGCATAGAAAATGAAACTATCAAGCTAGTAATTGAGATCTCGAAGTTGGTTATCACCAAACTCACTTTTGTAATACCCGGCCAACTTCATTATTCTTTTCTTGTCAACATTAGAAAATGAATCAACCAGATTCAAATTAGCCATATCGAGGAGTAAGTCACTAGTCACTACATTAAAATAATTATTGACCTCCTAATATTGTAAATCAATAACCGTATAAAATACTTCCACATGAAAGTGATGTAAATATGAAACTCCAGATATCTTACGCTTCGATCTTGGATGTCTTCATCCATTTTTCGGAATCAAAATATCATGTTTGCCACAAAATGAATAAACCTCATCCTTCAAAGATTTCAAACCACTTTCTCTCATTATTTGCAATCTTCTCTTTGCAAGGTTAAGTAATCCCATATCATTGACGATATCTTGATCTTTCTTTTGTAAAGCTTTGTTTAATTCATTTTTAAGAAGCAACATTTCGAACATCAAATACAAATATAAAGACAAATTCAAATTCCTGAACTTTATCCAAAAGATTTTTTGCTTCAAGTTTATCAAGCTTGAGTGGAGAATCTTCTGTCATATCTTTAAGCACATTAGCAATTGAAGAAAATATAATTATGAAATTTTCCAAGGTCTTAAAATGAGATCTCCAATGAGTATCACTCGGTCATTGGAGGTCATGTTCTTGATTCAATCATTTTCTAGTAAAAATTTCTCCATCTTTAAGCAATTGTTCCAACTTCTCTACTTGGTGTTGTCGAAGTAATTTCCTACGCTTAAAAGATGTTCCAATAGTATTCAATACATTAGTGACAATATCAAAGAAATTGTTCACATCTGAGTGCTTTTTAGAAAGAGTCACAAGTGACAATTGCAACTGATGAGCAAAACAGTGAATAAAATATGCAAATGGAGCATCTTGTAAAATCAAAGACTTTAGGTCATTTTTTTCTCCCTGTATATTACTAGCTCCATCGTAACCTTGTTCACATACTTTCGATAGACATAGCGAGTGATCCTCAAGTAAAGAATAAATTGCTTTTTGTAATGATCTTGCACATGTATCACTCACATGGATAGTGCCCAAAAAGCATTCTATCAACTCTCCACTTTTGTCAACGTATCGCAAGACTATGGTCATTTGTCTATATGTGAGATGTCCTTTGATTCATCAACTAATATTCCAAAATTATCACCATCCAATGATAGCTTTGATTATTTCTTTAGCACAACAATCCACAGTATCCTTTTGAATTGTCGAACAAATCATCATATCTTTATTTGGATCATTTTGTAATATTATCTTTCTCACATCCGGATGGTTATTTCCATGAAATTCCAAAAGTTCAAAAAAAACACTTTTGTATTCAGAATCTTCACTCTCATCATGACCACGAAATGATAATTCGTTTCTTAGGAGAAACCTTACCACATTAATCGAGGCATATGTAAGCCCTGGTCACAGTGGTACTTTGGCGAATCAGGCATCACTTCTATTACGTTTTTTATTATTATTTTTGACCCTATAACGAATTTGATTATCATTGTTGTCTTTCTCATTTTGATTGACAAAAGAAGATCGAATCTATTGACGTTGATTCTTCAAATCTAGCATCCTATTAAAATATTTATGAATACTATTTACTGCACCAACATGTGATTTAAGTCTCTTCAGACCATGAATCCGACTCCTAAAACCATCGTATGCAAATGCTCTCTCCGCTTTATCACGACTTTTAAAATCATTGTTGAAGAAGTAACAACACAAATGAAATACAACATCATTTTTTGTGCTATATTTCAACTATCCAGAATATGGAGGCTTATACCAATTAGGATTGAATTGACGCATCTTTGTCCCCGAACTTAGTTTTAGGAAATTATTTCTATTTCGATTGATAATGCCCTATCTGAATATAAAATCTGCTCACATCATCTTGAATATTAGGACTATACTGACAAATGGGACTTCTTTCTTTGGGATTGTGTTCAAGAGATCCCTACTCAAGAATACGATCTACATTTGAAGGACTGTGGAATTGTCTCTCTTTAATTTTACGGAGCTATATCTGAACTAACGGTTGAACGGCTACTAGAACTTGGTTGTCCAATGTACAACTTAGTCACATATTTATCCATTTTGATTCCTACAAATTTAAATATTTGTTCAACTGATGTCACAGTTTATCACACACGAATTCATAATAAAATAGGAAAATCACATCCCTTTCAGATTAAAATATAAGGGAATCTCACCTTGCAAATTCATACTAAAATGGAGGAATCACACCCCTTTGGAATACAAAAATAAGGAAATCGCATTTTCATAATAAAATAGAGGAATCACACCCCTTTCACATTAAAAAATTAGGGAATCACACCCTTGCAAATTCATAATAAAATAGGGAAATCACATCCCTTTCACATTAAAATATAAGGGAATCACACTCTTGCAAATTCAGACTAAAATGGAGGAATCACACCCTTTGGCATACAAAAATAAGGAAATCACACTTTCATAATAAAATAAAGGAATTGCACCCCTTTCAAATAAAAAAAATAAGGGAATCACATCCTTCCAAATTCATAATAAAATAGAGGAATCACACCCTTTCAAATTCATAATAAAATAGAGAAATAACACGCCTTTTGCATTCAAAAATAGGGGAATCACACCCTTCTAAATTTATAATAAAATATAGGAATCACACGCCTTTCACATTCAAAATTATAGAGAAATATTCATTACCGAGCTTGAAATTTAGTGCAAATACGATTCTAGAGGTCCAAAACTTCATGGTCGTTGTGCAAATGGTACTTCCACTTCGAAACAAAATGATGACTCCAATATGAAAATGAAAATTTCTCAAATTTCATAAAATCTATAAACCCCAAAATTTAAAAACTCTAATTAACCAAGAAATTATCAAAACTCAAAACCACCGAGAAGCTCTCAAAAGTGAAAACTCATAAACCCCAAATTCAGAAACTCAAAAAAAAATTAAAAACCAACAATATTTGAAAACTCAAATTCAAAATTCAATAAAAGGACCAAAAGGGTGTTTGAAATTCGAATTCAAGACTTACACGACACCTTGTTGTTCTGAGGTTTTTGTTTTGGGATTAGAGAATACTACTACTATAGAGAATAGTATGGACTTAATTACGCTGTATGTTAATTAGGGTAACAATGCTATCGAAATTGACCCACATTTTTAAGTCTTACAAAAGTGACCCACTCCATGATCCTATCTCTCTTGCGCTCTCTCTCTCTCTGTCGCTCCCCCTCTCTCTCTCTCTATCTCCTCCGCCTCCTGCTAATACTCTCTCTCTTTCTCTCTTTCTCTCTTTCTCTACAACCTCCTCTCTCTCTTCTGCTTTCTACTACCAAAATCCTAGATCTAGTTCGCCGGGGTGGCCAAAATCATCGTCCTCCGCCTCCTGGTGCTACTCGCTCTGTCTTTGTTGCCTCCTCTCTAGACTACCGATGAGTTTCGTTGGTTAGGAATTGGGACTGAGAAGGAAAGTTCGCCGGCGGCGAGAGATATGGAGGTCGACGGGAAGGGAGTGGCAGAGGCATCCATCGTTGCAGTTGGTGACCATTGTGGTGGGAGAGAGGACAACGGGAGGAGGGTTTAGACCATTTTGGTGGCTTCTCTTGCTCTGTCGTTGGTGGTGTCGAAGTTCGTCGGAGAACAGAACTCCGACAATGGTTGTTGCTGCTCCAATGGTGTTGGAGTTAGTTTTTTTATAATAGTGTATATAGGTGTATACACACCTCTTATACACTATTATACATTTTATACAATACATAATGTATCTGTCTCGTATAAAAGTGCAATTCTTATTTAAAATCAGTTCAAATTTAATTTTATACCCACTTATATAATATTGTATAATTGTGTGTAAGTGTGTATTTTCGTGTATAATATTGTATAATTATTTTTTCTAGAGTATATACATACACACTATACACTTTCATACACATATATTCATAATATACCTGTCTTTATATATAAGTGTATAACATTGTATAAAAATATTTTTAGTTATATTTTTGCGATATAAGTCAGTCAAGCGTAACTCAGAGTGTTCCAACTTTCAAGCTATTAGTTATGGCCTATGGAAACAACTACAAGAGCTTCTAATTTGGAGTAAAGAAAGGAGAATTTTTTTTGCCTGTAGTTTGAATTTTTGGTTTCATTGGTTCCCCCTTTTGTTTCGCGCTTCAGCTTGCCGTCTGGGTCGTATATCGATTTTGCCTTTACGCTTTAGGACAATTACAAAAAAAAATGAGAAAACATTAAAGGCTATTCAGAAATTAATTAAAAAAACGCAAAGAATGCTGATTCAAGGTTTTGAACCCTTGACTTTGCAGACTTAACCCAACCAGTGCTCCACTTAGCTTAGATTGACCATAAGTTCTTCAATCAATATTAGATATATTTTAATAATTATACATATTATATTTTAAATTTAGTCGGGTGGTCATGAGTACACGTGACCCAATTTTAATACATAAATTCACATATGGATAAGAGGGTATGGAGGTCACGAGTTATGGTAGAAAGTTAGTAGGTAGTTGAGCATTGTCTCGATTTTCCTATGTGATATTTGGTGGTAGTTTGGAGCACCGTATCAATTTCTAATTTCTTTCCAATAGTATTAGCATTATTTACGTAATTTCTTGTTTTTTGTTTTTTGGTACTACATGTTATTTCTTGTGCATTGGTTATCACATTATGATGCTGAAACTGTTCCTTTTTTTTTTGAGTTCTATGTATTTTTTTTATTATTTGTCATGTCTTCTTTATTTTCGTATTGCCTTTTTCAATATGCTTTGCAATGTTTTACTTGAGCCGAAGGCCTATCAAAAATAATATATCTATCTCCACAAAGTAGGGGTAAGGATTGTACACTCTACCCTCCCTAATAGGGATGGCAATTGGGCGGGGCGGGTGCGGGTACCCCCTCCCCCGCACCCGCCAGAAAATTTTATACCCGCCACTCGTGGCGGGTACAATTTCAACATCCATACCCGCCTAGGCGGGTATATTCTTAAATCCACACCCGCTCCACCACCCAAGTGGATATCCGTCACCCGCCAATACCCGCCTGTACCTGCCTGGACAAACATTTCTCTATTATCTTCTTCTACTCGTTTAGCAGTAGTCAGTTTTTATCTCTTAGGCATCACTGTTATGTTCAGTAAATAACATAACGAAACAGATAAAGATAGAGATTTAGAAAATAAAAGAAATGACAAATAAATAGAACCAACAATAGTCAAACTCAAACCAGTAATATTTTCAGGTACACTCCAAATAAATGGAAAGATTAAAAAAACCAAGAATTGCTAGTAATGGTCCAGCTTCTAGCTGCTTTAACTGCTGGTTCTTAACCCCAAGTGCAACACCAAGTGAAATAACCCCAAGTGCAAGTGAAACACCAACATAACCAACAATAGTCAAACCAGTATAGTTAACAAATGACAAAAACAAAGTTGATCCAAGTTAGCAAAGAAGAACATCGCTTAGCAAAGACAACAACATCGAAGCCAAAGAACAACATCAGTAAGCCAACAACAACATCGCTATTAACGACGGATTATCGATTAGCAACAACAATATCGCTTAGCGAAACAACATCGAAGTAAAGCCAGAACATCGGTAAGTCGTGACAACATCTGTTAGCATCAACAACATCGCTTAGCGATAAGCAAAGCGAACATCAAGAAGCCGCTTTTAATCACATCGCTAGCAGCGAAGCAAAGAACATCAATCGACTTCTTCCTCAAGATCACATAATTCCATCTCCTTGACATCACCACCACCTACATAATGTATAAACAAAGTAATTAGAGTCTAACTTCAATTTAATACAACATAAATAATTTAATCAAATTAATGTCACCTTTAATATCCGCCCAAATCCAGTTTTGAGCACACATTAATGCCTCCACCATTTTCGGAAGAAGTCGACTACAATAAGGATCAAGTACACGTCCACTAGTGCTAAATGCGGATTCCGATGGGATGGTAGAAACTGGAATGCTCAATATATCCCTTGCTATTTGTTGGAGAACGGGATAATTATTTCCATTTGTTTTCCACCAATTAAGAATATCGAAATCATCCACAAGTGGTACAGTTTCAGCTTCCAAGTACTTCTCCAAATCAGATTTTAGTCCAACTTTACTATTGTCTTGTGACACAAATTGTGCAAACTCTTGCATGTACCCCATTCTCATTCTACTTGTAACATCAGTTGAAGACATATGGCTACTACTAACTGGATTATTACCATTTTTGTGCCTATACTCATCCACTAATTTCTTTAGAAAATCATAAATCCTTTTTACCTCAACATCAACAACAAGAGTATCATAAATTTTAGCAAAGTAAAACTGAATGATAGCCATCTTGAACCTAGGATCAAGTATAGTTGCCACGCCCATAAGACCATTAACATCTAACCAATACTTATTGTATTTATCTAGCATTACCTCAACTATTTTTCCTATATAAATGGTAGGTGAGGACAACCAGTTGGTTAATAAGATTCTAATATCACAAATTCTAGGGAAATAAATATTGGCAGTCGGATACGTCGAGGCAGAAAATTGATGTGTAATATCATTAAACACTTTCAATAGTTCACATATTTTCACAACTTTATCCCAATCTTCACTAAGTGGTGGATTTTTGTACAAATTATCTCGCGCACTTAAAACAACAAACACCTCCTTAAACTTCATAGAAACTAGAAGCATGTCATACGTCAAATTCCATCGAGTTTTACAATCAAGTATAAGTGATTTTGAACAATCAGGAACAACTTGCTTAGCTACTTGTTCAAATTTTTGAGCTCTCTTATGTGATGAAGTCCAAAAGACAACACTTTCCCTAATTCTTTCAATACCCTCTTTGAAAACGGCACATAAGCCATCTTGAACAATCAAATTAAGTATGTGAGCACAACAACGCATATGAAGAAAACGCCAATGCAACATCAATGAACCATAAGGAAACTCCAAACGCAATAAATTCATCATCGCATCATCTGTAGTGCAGTTATCAACCGTTATAGAAGACAATCTAAGATCAAGATTCCAAGATTGAATGCATTATTTTAAAGACTCAACAAGCACCTCAGTTGTATGCGATGACGGGACATACAAGAACATATTAAATTGATATGAACATAATACTATTATTAAGAATTTTGAAATAAAAACTTGCATAATCACATAATCATAGAAGACCACACCTATCAAATAATCACAACCAGTTACCACATTACAACTTGCATAATCAAACAAGAAAGAGTACATGATGATTCTACTTTGGAGTTTCCATGAATTATCAATGAAGTGTGCGGTGACACCCATGTATCCTTTTTTTTATAGTTTGCAGTCCACATGTCGGTAGTCAAAGAAAACCTTCCTTTGACTTTCCTTAACAAAGCACTTATACTCTTTTTTTCGACATTGTGTCGTTGGAGAATGTCTTTTTTTGTTGTGTTGCGGCAGGGAACCTTGAAACCTGGTTGAAGAGTATTAGAGTACTTTCTAAAGCCATAATGCTCAACCATGCTTAGTGGGTATTCATGGAGAATAATCATTTCTGCTAAGTCTTGTCTCGCATTATCTTGGCGGAACTCATACAGGGACAATGTCAGCATCTCATTCGTATCACAAGGGCTAGCAAGTGTACCAAACATCCTTGTTTGTCGGATATCCATGCATTTCTTTTTTGAACATTTACTTGTATGCTCTTTCAAGTGACTTGTTCCAGCTCTCGGTCCTCCAGCAAGATGCTTCAAACAATGGTTGCACTCCGCTTTTATTTCTTCCCATACTCATTTCCTTGTAAAATTATCCCAAGCTTTTGATGTATGTCTACTGGTTCGGGGCAAAACAGAAGTATCTGCAGAATTAGTTTGCTCTTGGCTCTCTTCAATTTCTTTACCTTTTTCCACTGTATTCGTGGTACAACTTGCCGTAGAAGGATCTGCTGGTTTTGAGGAAGACATAGTAGTGGCATTACCCTTGCTTGGAATTCTTACCTATGAAATTACATATATACAGATTAGGACAACATTGAAAAATGTTAAATTTGTTTGAGGCAGAACAATAATCAGTAATCAGTCCATAGGATCAGTAATTAGTAATCAATCTATAAAATTGTAATCAGTAATCAATCCATAAATTTGTTTGAGGCAGAAAACTAATGAGTAATCAATAATCAATCCTATAGTTCATCAAACACTAATCATTAATCAATCCATAAATTTGTTTGAGGCAGAACACTAATCAGTAATCAGTAATAGTAATGGTTGTGTAATACATACTACTCCAGCCAACTTCAAATAGAGAAACAAAAGGGATGGATTTTCCCAGTGAGCATACAAAACACATAGTCCTATCTCTCGTTCAAACAACTTCAAAGATCAAGTATGACCAAAATGTTAATGCATTTTTACCATCAATAAATAGGAAAATATTATTAGTTTATCAAATGAGACCCAACACATATTTCTTGTTAATGGTCTGACTAGTTTATCATGCTTCGACAGTGAACAAAATATAAGGGAAAAGGTTTAATTTTTTTCGATAGACTGACCTTTTTTGGGTGTAGCAAACTGAGGCGGAGCGAACTAATAGCCGATGGGTTTGGGTGCAGCGAACTAATAGCCTATAGGTTTGGGTGCAGCGAACTAATGGCCGACGGGTTTGGGGGAAATAAGGGTTGGTCGATGGTCGACGGTCGATGGTCGACGGTCGATGGCCGATGGGTTTGGGGAAATAAGGCCGATGGTCGATGGTCGATGGTCGAGGGCCGATGATGGGTTTTGGGGGAAATAAGGTCGATGGTCGATGGCCAATGTGTTTGGGGGAAATAAGGTCGATGGTCGTGGTCGATAGTGATGGACTGTTGATCGATGGACGTCGGTCGATGATGGGTTTTGGGGCGTAAGGGTTAATAGTTAAGGGTATCGGCGGATCGGTCAGTGTTACACTGCTGCTGAAGCTGAAGAGTGAAGACTGAAGTGCTGAATGCTGATATGAGAACCCTAGTAGTCTAATATTAATTAAGGGTATTGGGCTTATGGATGGGCTTATGGATGGGCTTACGAAATACTAATATTATTGGGCTTATGAGGGGGGTAGGCGGGTATCAAGCGGGTATAACTGTAAAACCACCACCTACCCGCCTACCCGTGGCGGGTACATTTTCAATACCCATACCCGCCCCAACTGGGGCGGTGCGGTGCGGAATCCGCAAAATTATACCCACCTGCCATCCCTACTCCCTAACTTCACTGAAATTACATTGAGAGTGTTATTATTGTTGGACCGAAGTTTTAAGAAGATTAAGTATTTTGTTCTTAATGATTTATTTTCATGACCACGCTTCACGGGGACCAGTTTCAAAGTTTCATTTAAATTTGCCAAGTAAAAGATGAATATTTTATATATACAACCTTAACCCTCCTTGTTTTAACAAAATGGTTAGAGTTAGACTGATACTAAAATACAGAAATTAGTTATATAGATTTAATTATTTATGTATAGTTATTCATTATTAATTATTCGATCTTCTAACATGCATACAATAATAATATTGATTCCCTCATAACGTATACATGTATTAATTATGTTGATTTCTAAATTGCAAACCAAACATCGCATTAATTTTATACATAAATAACTTACCCCTTACCAGCTACCAAATATAGGTATTACTTATACATAATTTAATACATGAATAACTAGCCTCTTAACTATCTACCAAATGACCCCTAAAATTTTCATATTTGAAATTGACCAATTAAAAATACAACAAAAGTAAATTCTCATTTCTCGTAGGTATACCAAGTCCTTACCGTAACAGCATTAGTGTTATTTCATAGGGGTAGGGACGCCGTGTCAGAAGGAGTCACAATTCTGCCACAGAATACTAGGAGCTGCTAAGAGAAACCCCAAAATATATCCTATTTAACTCTATTTGCAGACCATCCTGGCTACGGGAAAAAGCTAAGGTTGGCCAGTGGGCCGGGTCGGCTCAGTCCCAACCTTTTACAAACAAAAAAAATTGGTATCGAGACATGGTCTCGTCCCGGCCCGTCACAGGCCTGCCGGTCTCGACACGATTCCGGTCCCGCCCGAACCCCCCCCCCCCATTTGTAAAAATAACCGTTGCACCAACGACCATTTTATATTTTGGCCGTTGTGCAACAATCATTTTTGGCCTCCCCTAATTGAGCTTTTCTACACTTCGAGTGCTTGAATTTTAGCAAGAAATTGAAATGGGTATGGTTGAATTGAAGGGTTTTAGATAAAGGGTTGAAGTTTAAACGTAGATAATTTGAAGAGCGGAGGCAATTGAAATATGGGTTTCGTGAAGGCAATGGAGGGAGGAGCTTTAGAGTTATCATTTGGATGAATCAAATTTCTCATACGTTGGGAGTAACCATATTGGCAGTTAAGAATAGTATACCATTTGGAGGAAAGTTTCTCTTGCCTCTTTTTTTTTGTCCCGGCCCGGTCCCGCTCCGACATCGCCCCAATCCCGCCCCGAATTCGAGTAGTAAAAAAAAAAATCGGTATCGGGACTCGAACCGGGATGGGACAATGTCTCATCCCGACCCGTCCCGGCCCAGTCACGCTAGTCCCGACCCGATCCTGATCCCGCTCCCGCTCGTAATCCCCCCTTTTGCAAAAATAACCGTTGCACCAACCACCATTTTACATTTTGATCGTTGTGCAACGGCCATTTTTGGCCTCCCCCCTCCCCCCTACCCCTTAATATTTATTTTTAACCCATAAGTTATTATATTTACACTTTAACCCAATTTTTCAACTATAAATAACTCATTTTCTCTTCATCTTTCTCACAAATCTTCCTACAATCTCTCTAATCTCTCAATCTATCTCTCTACAAGTCTACATTGTTCACTAAATATTCAATTCTATTTATTCATTTGGGAATTGGGAGTGAAGTTGGCAACTAGCTTGAGGATCTTCCATCGAGCAAAGTTTCAATTTTCAACCTCTCGATTACACGTTGACGTTACGTCGGCGTTTGGTACATTCGTTCCTTCATTAAATTATTATTGTCTGGTTTATTTTATTTAGCGCACTTAATTTCGTTACTTTAATTATTTATTAGTATAATTATAAATTTATAATGGAAGGATTTAAACGTATGTTTACGGGTAGGGATCTTGCTTATTCTAGTAGGGGCAACAAGGGCAAGGGTCCTATTTCTAGACAGAATCTTATTCCTACACAGGATGATTTTGTTGACACTGAACATTTTCCTACAATACCATTAGATTTAGACGATGAGCTATTTTCTGGAACTCAATAAGACTTTAATTTAGACGATGATCTAGATGATACACCCACTAATGTAGATGACAACACACTCACTAGTGCACCTTCAACTGAAATGTCTCCTATTGCCCCTAGTATGAGACGAGGTCCAGCAAAACAAACATTAAAATCAGATGCATGGACATTTTTTGATAGGGACGTAGAGAATCAAGTAGCTAGATGTAAAATTTGTAAAGATGTTTTAAAATTTAAAACTAAAAAAAGGTCAAGGTGGGACGGGGGGGTTTAATGAGACACGTATCAAGGTCTCATCCTGCTAGGTATTCCCAATACGTGGCTTCAAAACCGGGTGCGCAAACGTCCGCTCCATCGGGACAAGGTTCACATACTGTCCCGGAACAAGTACAAGGTCAAATTAACCCTATGACTGGGGGAATTGTAGGCCCTAAATACAATAAACATAGAGATAGGGAAGAAATAGCAACATTAGTTGTTGTGGAGGGTTTGCCTTTTTCATTTCCTTCAACTCCCGATTTTATTCATTACATTAGAGATATGTATAATCCTGCTTTTAACGATTTTCCTAGATCAACTGTTGAGAGAGATATATTTAAATTCGCACATGAATATCAACAGTATTTACGTTATTCATTAGTTCATTTTAATGGCAAAGTGGCTATCACTTCTGATATAGGTCGTAGTACTAACGACCATGATTATTTAACGGTAACTTATCATTGGATAGATTATAAATGGTCTATGCAAAAACATATCTTAGCGTATAGATATATAGATAATAGGCACAATGATACTTTTATTACAGAAAATATTTATCAAGTGTGCGATTATTACGGAATAACTAATACAATTATGACTATTACATTAGATAACGCTTCTTCTAACAATTACGCTATTACAATTTTAAAATATAGTTTAACTCCATCTTTTTTCAGATCATTATCATATAAAATGTGTGTGCCATTTATATAACTTAATTGTAAAGGATGGTCTATCACTTTTTGAAAACATTCTTAGTAAAATACAATTTGCTATAAACTTTATTTTTAAAAATAATAGAATACAACGAAGAAAAGAATATAAAAAAACCTGTCACGATTGCCAACTACCTTATAGAAAAATTCCAGAAGAAGTACTCACTAGGTGAAATTCTTTATACGAGCAACTACTTGTTGCTTATGACTATAGAAAACCTATAACTTTATTTTTTAACTCTCATAATCAAAATCCAGCTGATATGGTTGTAGATAGCGATTGGGGGAAAATTTCTGAATTTATTGTATTTTTAGAGAATTGTTTTCAAGCAACAAAAGAATTTTCCGGTATATATTATCCTACTATTTCAACTATGTTGTTTTATATAGCTCTAATATTTTTATTACTTAGTGAATATATGGAAAAATCAGCTTATAAGGCAGCTATTAAAAAAATGTTTATCAAAATAAAAAAATATTTTATTCTTATTCCCACTATTTATATTATTGGTGTTGTATTAAATCCGACTATTAAAATAGACGGTGCTAAATCACTTATTGAAACTATTTACGATTGTATAGAAGTACTACCACTTCCAAGTCTCAAAAATCCAAATCACCCACCACCTATTGAACAAACTAAAGAAGAAGTGTTGTCTAGCGTAGAAGACGACAAAAAAGTATATAGGTTTTACCAATAAGAAAGTGCTAGTAACCTACCGTCTTTCATACCATCTTCTTCTTCTTCAACACAACCTCACAAAAGATATGTTGTTTCTGCGGCTAGTATTGAAAGCCTCGGAAATAGAATGTGCGGCCGTACCACTACTAACCAAATTAGCGAGTTTGATATTTTTGTTTTGCAGGGTTCTGTACCGTATCAAGCAGTTCTCAATGAAGAAGGACGTGAAGACTTGCTGAAATATTAGAGGGGGAATGAGAAGACCTTTCCGACACTTTCAATGATTGCCCAAGATGTTTGAACATTCAAGCGCCATCAACGGCGTCTGAAAGCGCTTTTTCTGCCGGCAGATATCAAATAGGAGAGCACAGACACTCATTAGCCGGAGACAGTTTGGAGATTGTAGTATTATTCAGAGATTGGATACGAGCGGAGCGGAGAAGGTGCGATCAACCGGAGATCAACGAAGAAGAAGACGAAAACTACAAAAAAATCTTATCCAAAGGTGGTGGAAGCGATGTGGAGCAATTTGACCAACAAATATCAATTCCAACCGAAGAACCACAGGAAATTATCAAGAAACTAGAACAGATTTTTATCAGAATGTAATGTTTTTAATTGCAATTTTACTATGTAATTTGCAACTTTTGAACAA
Organism: Anisodus tanguticus; assembly: GCA_034509755.1. Lineage (NCBI taxonomy): Eukaryota > Viridiplantae > Streptophyta > Magnoliopsida > Solanales > Solanaceae > Anisodus > Anisodus tanguticus. Next base: position 19,700,749 of record CM067544.1, read on the forward strand.
CACCACAAAGTTGCAATTTTGACAATTGTATTTGTATTACAAAAAAAATCATATGTCTATTAAATAATATAAGAGGCACAAAAACAGCATTGGGATGTTTTTATTACACTATCTTGTCTTGTTTAATTATTGAGTTTTTATATATATATATGTTATTTTTTAAATTAAATGCAAAAAAAAAAAACCGCCTGGTATCCCGACCCGATTCCGACGGGATCGGGATCGGGGCGGGACTTCGGCAAATCCCGCCTATCCCGGTCCCGCCTGACCCAACCCGACCCGATCCCGCCAAACCCGACGGTCCCGAGCCCGGCCCACTGGCCACCCTTAGAAAAAGCTAGTAAACTACTGCTGCCAGAAACAGTTGCAACAACAATATACCCACTGAAATCCCACAACGTGGGGTCTGGGGAGGGTAGATTATACGCAGACATTACCTCCACCTTGGTAGGTAGATCGGTTGTTTTCGAAAGACCCTCGGCTCAAGACAAAGCATAAGCACAAGCAAAGCAAGACAAATGGTCAGACCCGAACAAGAAATTTAAAGCAGTATGAAAATGCGAGAAACAGTTGCATGAAGACTAAATCGACTAGGAGGATGATCAATATCTTTTCCTCTACGAACTTGATCCTCAATAGATTAACACGATATCTGCAATGCACAATGAACAGGATTATAATATTTATATAGGCTCTTATTAGTTCAATAAAAAGAAACTACCTTTCTTTTAAAAAAATTTAAAAATAAGTAGACATAACGGTTGCAATTCAATATCTCATTTTCAATCGAGAAACTTGTTGAGTCTTGGGACAACATGGGTAATTGTGTTCCTGGTAGGTGGTCTAAACAAGATGTAAGCACTGGGAAAAAGGGGAATAGCTGAGGGGCACAGACCAAGGAGAAGTTAAAATTGCAGCATATATACAGGGGATAGGCAATAAAACCAGGAGTTCATAGATTCAATGTGCAAAGCAGGAGAGAGCCAGAAAGTATGGATTGCGATAAACATGGAGGTGAGAATAAGTAGAAATGTTTGCTGGTTACATTCCGTTCAATTCCATTGCTTAATTCTTTCCCTGCACTCCGGAAGAAAAAATCCTGAAAAACTGGCTACAATTAAGGGGAATGAATATATTCACCATTTTCAAGAAGAACACATAAAAATAGCAAATAAACTATGTTACTTGATCAATTGTCACTCTGACAACATGTAAAAGCCTATTTAGTTTTCTTACTTTATTCTTGTGGAAGAAGGGCAATCTCAATTTCTTGAAGTGACTTTCTCTTTGTTTCCATCACATTCCTCTTTACAAATACCACGGCCATCACGCAGAAGGTGCCAAATATGGAGTATAATGTTGTGGCCACAGTTGGTCGAGCAAACTCAAGAACATCAGTCCAACAAAAAAGTTAAACACCTAAAGAAAGCACCACAGGCTGAAGGGTGTCAAAGGCTACGAAAAGTAAAAACTAGAGATGAAATAAATCGAATGTCAATTTTGTTTCCGAATGTCAGTGATAATGTTACCTGACACAAGTGACAACCCTTCGATAAAACAGAAAACCTTCAAGAATAAAATGCAGCGGAAAAATAAAGAACACAAATGTTTATATTTTCATAAGTTATATGTTGATATAACTTATGATGGTCAATGACCAGAAGTATTGTATATATATTATATACAAAATTATAAATTCCTTTCTTTACAGATTTACAATATAAAATTGAAAGGAATTAAAAATTGAAGTCGCAAATGACTTCTGCCTGAAAAATCTAACTACATAGACATAGACAACCTCTCATTACAATCGCTCCATACAAATATAATCTAGAATCTAAACAACAATTGTAATGTTGGAAAGAATGTTGTCGACACACTCAAGCAACACTTGTGATCCAGATTTTTGGGTTGAAATCCCGAGAGCTCTCTTGGTATTTTTGCAGTCTAATTCTGGATATCGATTCACTGTAGTAGTCTCTCTATTTATAGTAGAGGATCTTCCTTGAAATCCTCATCGATTGGTTGTGGAGGTTGAGGGAAATGTGGGCAGCTGGTATGTTTGTTGGAGAAGATCATGGAGTCAAAATCTCAACAACTTTGACTTGTTCTTCACTCGACTTCTTCCCCAAGCTTTGACTCTTTCTCCCACGTTTTACATAGCTCCATTTCACCAAGCCTAGGTCGTTTTTACCCCACAGTAAAAATATTACTGCTTAACGTGAAGTAATGCAAAACTGTTATATACAAATATTGGTCTGAATGTTGTGACATTTGTCCCAACATTTTATGCATTCAACAACAGTACTTCAGAGGATATGTTGGGTCAAATGTCATAACACCAAACCCAACATTAACAATCTCCCCCTTTTTGCCTTTCTTCACAAAACACATTATAAAATGTATAGACGACTTAGTGCTTTGTCACGGATGTTGTCCAACACTTGTGATTACAGAACTGCTCCCCCTTAACATGTGATGGTATACAAGCAAACAAGTGTATGCCACTCTATAGGATTAGAAGAAGAAGAAAATTATAACCACATATATACACACATCATCCATTCTATGTACAACCGAAATAGAAATAAACCATTGTCAACAATTATCCACATCAATCCATCAAAAACATTTAACAAACAATTATAGCTAAGGTTAGCAACATCCTTCATCTTCCTCATTGCTCATACACAACAGTAGCAGCTTCAACATCCTCACTATCTTGTGCACTTTCAGTTTCTTCCCTCTGCTCCCCTTGCACATCATCTCCCCCTTTTTGTGAAAAAAGCAAAAACAGGAAATGGTCTCTAGCTTGAACCAAGGCATCTTTGGTTGTATCAACCTCAGAAATTTGTTGGTTGATTTTTGCAATTTGTTCCACAAGCCAATTTGTAGATAGTGTAGACTGCCTTGGACCAGTGTTGCCCAGAATGTTGGTTGCATTTCTGGCAACATTTTCACTTTCAGCTTCCTTCTTCTAGGGTAAGTTGATGACTCTTTCCTTGATAGCTAAACAATAGATGGCTTGGCCGGAGGAGTTACTCGATTCTCCAGATTAAGAGACAACTTTTTCGGTTGGTAGGAGTAATAACTGAACCCTTAAATTGAATTCACCTTCTCCACATATCCCTCCATGTCATCACCATCAAAATTAACCAAGATAGTCGCTAAGGCTTCCCGAAGACATTCTTTCTTCATTTTGAATTCAACTGCCTTATCAACCATATCTATTGTGTTAATCACCGATATACTTTATAAGCACTTGGTAATTTCATCCCTTTTCTAGCTTAAAAAGTTACCTCTTCATCATTCACTCGAAACTTGATTTCATTCTTTTTCGAATCCATGAGTGCCCTTTTGGTATCAAGGAAGGGTGTTCCTAATATGATCGGAATATCTTTATAGACCACATAATTAAGAATAATAAAATACGCCAGGAGAAGAAAATCACCAACTAAAATAAGAACATCATCAACAACCCCAACCAGCCTTTTTATCGATCTATCGGCCATTTGCAACCACATACTAGTTGGCCTAGGCATTCCTAATCCTGATTTCTTATATATAGCAAATGGAATTAGATTAATTGTAACCCCATTATCACAAAGAGCTCATGCAAAATCGTGATGACCAATAGTACATGAAATAGTAAAGGTCCCCATGTTTGATTTGTTGTTTCTTCGCTCCTTTAAATATTTGGCAAAACCCGACATCCCTTGGAAAGCATCAAGGAATCAAATTTTCATGGATAATTGCTTCAATTGATCATAAAACCTTTGGCACTTTGCATCTTTAATCTTCTTCCCCAACATTTGAGGGAAGGGAGGTGAATATTTGAAAAGCTAAGTCAAGGGTCTAAGTTCCCTCGTTACCTTACCTTTTCCTTTATCATTGCTCGTTTTTTGAGCCTTTTAGTCATTTGGAGCACTATCACTTTCAACCACAATAAGAACTTCAACTTGCGCTTTTTCAATAATAATTGACACCTCAAGATGTGTCTCTTCTTCTTCAATCGGATCCTCCTCAATTGCTTTCTCATTCTCATTTTGAAGTAGTTTCCCACTTCGCGTTGTAATAGCCATGAAATGAGATGAAGAGCCATACTCGATGTTGTTTGTGTTCGAAAACATGTTGCTTGGAATATTTCCCTTTCTTGTTGGTTTTTCTCCAAAAAATGTCTCTCATTTGAGACTCAAGCTTTTGAATGGAAGTGGTATGAGAACCTACAATTTCGGTCAAGCCCTTCATAGACTTATTGGACTTTTCTTGATTGACCAACACCCTCTCAAGCATGCTTTCTAATTTATAACTCTCTTGATCATTTGAAGGACCCTCTCACCAATTTTGTGAGTTGGAGGATTAGCCCTTTGGTGGAACATACGCATTGGAGCTCCGATTTTCTGAAATTATTGTTATTGTTGTAATTCCTTAGTTTGACCCACCATAATCATTTATTCGATATTGATTTCCTTGACATTGCGGTTGAGGTTTCCATTGGCTTTGATAACAGGACCCTTGATAATTCTGACTTTGGTAACCCCCTTGAGAGTGTTTACATAGTTGGCATCCTCATATTGCATCGACGGTCCCTCTTGATAAGAGACCTCTTGAGTTTGATACATACCCTTTTGCAAAGTTTGCATCTCCTCTACCGCATTCACCTTCTTTGTATCATGATATGCAAACCTCTTGGTTAACAAGATAATGTTGGTAAGAAGTTGAGCAATTGTTTGGTCCCTCTCTTGATTCTCCTTCACCGTAGAATTTAGTAACGGAGCCCCATATGCCACACCATTCGTGCCACCCGAGTGCCATGCTTTATTATGTGTAGTCAATTTGTCAAGCAATTGAGTGATTCGGGAAAAGTCTTGTCCATGAAACACCCACCAATTGCATTATTTGCAATAGATTGAGTCATAACATCTAACCCTATATAAAACTTTTCCATCAAAATATTATCCGGAAAACCATGATTTGGAGACCTCATCAAATATTGCTTGAAACTCTCCCAAGCTTCATAAAGTTGTTCCCTCGGAAGTTGCTTGAACTCAAAGATCTTGTCTCTAAGATCGACTTTCTTACTTGGAGAAAACCATTTCTTGAGGAAGACACTCACTAACTCAGCCTATGTATAATGCAGTTGTGGGGAAACTTCTCAAACCAAGCCCTTGCTTCGGTGGCTAAAGAGTATTTGAAAACTCTCAACCGGATTGCATCTGAAAATACTACATTCTGGGTATGTGTCTAACACTCACATATAAAATTCTTCAAATGTTTATGTGGATCATCATTGGTATAATTACAAAATAACCCTCAAGCTTCAGCAATTGGTAGATGAAACTATCAATTTTGAAATTCGCCGCACCAACCCTTGGAGGAACAATAGCGGATGCGTACTCAACTTCTTGGAGAAGATCAGCAAATACATTTTATTCTTCCTGTTCATCTGGTGGCGGGGGAATCACATTTGCTCCCTCCCGCCATTTGCTCTACGACTTGCTCCTCGTCCTGCCATAATGACCTGGTTCACAACACAAAGCGAACAAGGTGTGATGGAATAGAAAAAGACTCAAAATAAAGCACTTACTATTTAGTGATTTCAAACTGTATTCCTCGACAACGACGCAAAATTTTATACGCTCAAATTACACCTACATAACAACGTAAAGTGGACGTTGTCAAATATAGTTACCCAACTAGATTTGGTTTGAATCCCACAGGAAATAGGGTGTAAAAATATTACTATTGTTGTGTGTTACTTGACTCTAGTCGTTGTTCTATCCCGATTAATTATGGAAAGAGTTTATGTTTCTACTTGCTAGTTTTACAAGAAGATATTTTAATGTGAGAAGGAAACCAAGGTTGTGTCCTCTTTAGATGAGATGTAATGTTATAGATGTTAATATGATATATTCCTAATAGGTCGTATTATTTGAACTAAATCTCTAACTGACTCTCTAATATTTGGCAATAGTTAGAAAGTATTTCCTCTTTATGATTTTCCTAAATATAAAAGAGTTGATATGAATAATGATTAATTTATGTCAAGTAACTCCTCTTATCCCTATGTGAGTTTATTAAACGAGGGTTAACACCTCGATTTCTTGCTATGTATTTCTACCAAACCTTAACTCACCTTTTCAAGTAAAGAAATGGTTTATGGCATAGGTTAATGTTTGCAACCACCAACCAACTTTAAAGCATAAGAAATAAATAGAAACAAACAACCCATTATGCGTATATTCAATGATAAACACTCATTCACATAACACAAATCATTGGGTTCACAACCTTAGTATCAAACTTAGCTATTCATGGTTCTTGAAACAATACAAAGCATTAAAGAAAACATTAAATAAGATATTAAAGCTTACAATCAATGGAAGATGATAAAATGGAAAGAATATTCTTCTAAAAATCCTACAAATGGTGTCTTCAGTGCTCTAAAAAGTAGAGAAAAAGTCTTAACAAGATGACCCACAAAACCGTACACAATATATATATATATATAATGGTCCAAAAACACAAAAGTAATTGTGAAAAAAATACCCTGGCGTAAATTTTGATCGACCGTGAAATAGTTCTACGGTCTGTCAAAGTTGATATTGGCCACCATTTACTGAAATCTTCATCTTTAGGGATTCATTCACGCTCACTTTGACGGACCGTAACAATGATTTATGGTTTGTGATTCCTGTCGTGCTTTCGGTTTTCAGCCAAGTCAGTTTTTGGATAAGGATTCATAAAAGAATCATAACCCGTAGAAATGTTCTACAGTCTGTGAATGTTTGTTGTTAATGATGCTTCATCAGATCATGGTTTATGGATTGGAACTTATGGTGGATTAATGGACCGTTAATCTTATGGACGGTCCGTTAAATCTACCGTAAAACCTTATTTTCAGCAGTTGATTTTTTGAACTTTGAAACTCGGAGTTTTATGCAACTTTTCCTTATTTTTTCCATTTTGGACTCGCACACCTATAACCAAGCAATTAACATGAGAAATGACGCGAAACAAGCATAAGAATGATCAAAACTCTATGAAAAAGGCATCAAATGTGTCATAATTTCATGGCACATCAGTTGACCATAGATGTCGACCCATTTGAGATGACTCTCCAATGACAAGTCCCTTAGCCGGAGTTGTTTTCTTTGGAGCCATTTCTGCAAAAGAGGATCTATGAGTTCTGGGACAAGGTAAGAAAAGAAAAATAAAATATCTTTTCATACGAAAAAGTAAAAACAATAAACACACAAAACAAAATAAGGAGCTAAACTACAAGTTTAAGGAAAAGTGAAAACATGCTACAAGGCTCTGCAGAACGGTTCTGCAAGCCGCAATCCAGGTCTGTGATGTCATAAACCCAGAATGCAATGCGTAGACTGCGACCGTAGAACTTTCCTTGTAAGCAGTGATCTCTGGGACATTACGCGGACCACAGAACCATTCTGTGACCCATAGAGTAGTCATCACACAATGTCTTTCACCAAACCATTTTTCTATTACCTTTTGCGTAATGGGGTGTCCTTTTGCAGTCCGCAAAACCATTATGCGGCCCGTAAAAAGGCTACCAGTCAACGCATTCAGGTACAATTCAGGTTTTCACCTCATTTTTTTCAAACCCTGTGTTTCCATAATCTTTAAGAACAAACACACTTACGCACACCTAAATACATGCATTCAATCACATTTGTGGATACTCAGATTCCATACGGGTTCAATTTCTACAATAAATCAATTGATTGTCATGCGTAATTCATTCCCATCACACTCAATTTAACTACTACCCCACTTGAGTTATCATACCCGATTCAAGGTAAAAATAATTAAACACAAGCCCAACATATATTCACTTTCAATTTCCCAAAATTCATACATATCCGAGTTTGCACTCGTTCCATTATCGAACAAATAGGGGAAACACGGAACTTCGAGGGTTTGTTCATGCTTCAAACACCTATACACAAGATTTTCATGTTGAAAATATCCCTATGGTTATATTTCATCAAATTTACCTCACCCCCTACCTATTCTGCACGAAATAAGATGGAGGAGAAAGAAAAACATACATGTTTATCAACGGGGAGGCAAGATATGTGCACGGTTCGGTAAAGTGGTAGAGTCGTGTGGGAGAGAAAGAGTGTGTGCAAGGAAGTTTTTTTAACTGTTTGGGAGTGGAGCAGGGAGTACGAACGCTTGAAAAGATTGAAGTTTTAAATTTAGGGTTAAAAGCCCTATTTATACTTTTTGCCCTTTCTGTTGTTATGGGTTGGGTCACAAAACCGATCTATGGCCTACTTACGTATCTTGCGTATTAATGACGTGGTACCCATTATGTGATCACAAAACAGGTCCTCAGAACCATTATGGGTTTGTTACCCGCATTGTCGACTTGAAACTCCCAGGTTCACTATCTAATTGTGTGAACCCAAGTGCGGTCCACATACCAGAAATGTGGACTGCAGAAGGGTTCACATTTTTGGACTTTTCAAGTCCTATTTTGGAACTTCCTGGGAGATTGTGCAGACCAAATTGCGGTTCGCAGACCTTGTTTACGGTCCACGGAAATGGCCTCACAATAGTTCTTCTCTCTTTTCAACTTCATCTTCCAACATTTCCATCTCCACTCCCTTGTGCCAATATTTCCATATCATACACACTTGAACAAACTATCAAATCACACAAATAAAATGAAAATCAATCAAACAAGCAAAATAAAACACTGGGTTGCCTCCTAATAGCGCTTGATTTAACATCTCGGCTTGACGATTGTTACCCAATTTCAAGGATCGTGGAAGGTGATTATAGTGTTCACTATATGGTCATCAACACATCCCAAGTAATGCTTGAATCTTTGGCCATTCAATTTGAATGTGTGACCATCCTTTCTCTCTAGCTCAATTGCACCATAAGGGAAGACTTTTGTCACTTTGAAAGGACCAGACCATTTAGACTTCAACTTTCCAGGAAACAACTTGAGTCTTGAGTTGTACAACAAGACCACGTCCAAGGGGACAAACTCCCTTTTCAAAATCAGCTTTTCATGGAGGAACTTCATCCTAGCCTTATAAAGAAGAGAGCTTTCATATGCTTGGAGATGAGATTCATCCATCTAGTTGATTTGGTCCACCCTTAGTCGCGAAGAATCCTCCCGAACCATGTTGAATTTCATCAATGCCCATAATGCCTTGTCTTTCACTTGCATCAGAAGTGACATGCTCTCCTAAATACCAACTTGTATGGTGGCGTGCCAATTAGAGACTATATGTTATTCGATATGCCCACAAGGCATCATCTAACGTTCTTGACTAATCCGTTCTAGTGACATTTACCATTTTTTGTCAAAATAATCTTAATTTCTCATTTGGATACTTCCACTTGACCACTTGTTTGCGGAAGGTAGGGAGTTTCCACTTTATGATTTACCCCATATTTTCCAAAAAGGGAGGCAAACACTATATTGCAAAAGTAAGACCCTCGATTGCTTATACCAATTGGAGTGCCGAACCGAGTGAAAATATTTTTCTTCAAGAATGCAGTGACACGTTTCCCTTTATTTTTTGGAAGGGCTACTGCTTCCACCCATTTGGACACATAATTGACCACCACAAGAATATATTTGTTGCCATAAGAACTCGCAAACGGCCCCATGAAACCAATCCCCCAAACATCAAACAACTCCACTTCGAAGATGGTAGACATTGGCAATTCATAACTCCTAGAACCATTTCCTTATCGTTGACATTGATCATAATGCTTCACATAATTATGGGAGTCTTTGTAGATGGTCGTCCAATAAAAGCCGCTTTTAATGATTTTGGAAGCCATGTGATTTCCAACATGATGACCTCCAACCAGTGATGTATCTCATGCTTCCATTATAGGAATTGTTTCAATCTCATATAAACACCTTCTTATCATGCATGTTGTCGGCATAAATCGAGAAGAGGTAAGGCTCATCCCAGTAGTAGTTCTGGGATTCTCTCAAGAATTTCTTCTTTTGATGAGAGTTTAGATGATTCGACATAACTCCACTCATCAAGTAGTTTCCCAAGTCGGCATACCACTGGATAAGATCTTGGGATGACACAAAGAATTGATCATCCGGAAATGTATCATTGATCTCCAATTCATTCTTACTCCTTCCGGCTTCTTCAATTCTAGACAAGTTGTCCGCCACTTGGTTCTCACTTCATTTCTGATCCCTTATCTTAAAATTATACTCTTGGAGAAGGAGCACCCACCTAATCAAGCGTGGTTTCACATATTTATTTTCCATAAGGTATCAGATGCTACATGGTCGGAGTAGACAATGACATTAGAGCCCCATAAGTACGAACGGAACTTCTCAAATGCAAAGACAAATGCTAACAATTCTTATTCCGTCAGGTGTAGTTATTTTATACCTCATTAAGTGATCTACTTGCATAATATATCAGGTGAAGAACCTTGCCATGCCTTTTTCACAATATATCTCTGATAGGTACTCCACTCGCATAAATTCGAAAGAAAGATCCCAATTTGAGGTCATAATGATTGGAGCCGATACCAACCTCTCTTTCAACTCCTCAAAATCTTTGAGGCATGTTTCATTGAAATCAAATGTAGAATCATTTTCTAGGAGCTCGCACATTAGGCTTGTAATCTTCGAGAAATCCATTATCGACCTCCGATAAAAACCAGCATGCCCCAAGAAACTTTGGATACCCTTCACGGTTGTTGGAGGAGGCAGCTTAGTGATGACCTATATCATGGTTTTATCCACCTCAATACCCTCTTTGGACATCTTGTGACCAATGACTATGCCCTCCATGATCATCAAATGACATTTCTCCTAATTCAAAACCAAATTGGTCTCTTCACACCTTTTCAACACTTGGGAGAGGTTCTCCAAGCAATTATTGAAAGAATCCCCCACCACGAAGAATCCATCCATGAAATCCTTCATAGATTCTTCCACCAAATCATTAAATATTGCCATCATACAACGTTTAAATGTGGCGAGAGCATTGCAAAGGCCGAACGACATCATCCGAAAGGCAAATATACTATACGGGGGTGTGAACATTATTTTCTCTTATTCCTCTATGGCTATTTAAATTTGGTTGTATCCCGAGTAACCATCCAAAAAGCAATTGTAGGCTTTTTCCGTCAATCAATCAAGCATTCAATCAATGAATGGTAGGGGAAATAATTATTTTGAGTAGCAGTATTGAGATTTCGATAGTCCATGCAAACTCTTCATCCGGTTACATTCCTCATTGGTACCAATTCATTCATTTCATTGGGATCCACCGTGATTCCCCATTGCTTTGGCATACATTTCACTGGACTCATCCATGTACTATCGAAAATGGGGTATACAACCTCGACACCAACCATTTGATAATCTCTTTCTTAATAACTTTTTGCATTGTAAGATTAAATATTTTTTGATATTCCACACTTGGAGTGCTATCTTCTTCAAGATGGATCCTCTGAGTGAATATACCGGGCTTATCTCCCTAATATACATAATGGTCCACCTAATATCCTTCTTGTATCTCCTCAAGATTGACAATAAAACTTCCACGTGTATCTTATTAAGACATGACAAAATGATCACCGGCAAGGAATCATTTTTTCCGAGAAATTTATACTCCAACTAATTGGGAAGCAGTTCGAGCTCAAGAGTTGGTAGTTCAAAAATAGATGGCTTGAGTGGTGGAATTCATTGTTTCTCTAAATACAAGGTCAATCGTCTCGAAGAGTAAGAATATGACCCGTTGCCATCAAGTGCTAGCGTCATTTTCACAATTCCTTCAACTACTTCATCATTATGATTCAACAATACCGCCATCAAATCTCCCTTAATGACATCAATCTCGGCATTCATCTCTACCTCTTTGTAAATAACATTAATAATTGAGATTACCCCCATACCTAAAGAATGTTTCATAGACTTGCACACATGAAAGGTAACCTCTTCATCATTCATCTGAAACTTCAATTCTCCACTTTCCACATCACATATGGCTCTTCCCGTGGACAAGAATGGTCGTCCCAAGATCATGGGAAACTCATAGTCAACCACACATTCCAAATTCACAAAATTGGCAGGGAAGATAAATTTATCAACTTTCACAAGCACATCATAAGATTCCCATTGGCCTCTTCACCGTTCTATTCACCATAAGTAACCTCATATTTGTAGGTCGGGGAGTGCCTAACCCTAGCTTCTTGAAAATGGCAAAATACATTAAATTGATGCTTGCTCTGAGATCACAAAGGGCTTTTGCAAATCGATAAACTCCAATAGTACATGGGATGGTGAAGGCACCAGGATCTTCTTGCTTCTTTACTACCAAGCTAGAAGCAATAGCACTACATTGATGCCTAACATCCACTATCTCAAAAGCTCACTCTTTTCATTTAAGTAATGAGATGTTTCATGAACTTAGCATACTCCAACATCTTCTCTAAGGCCTCAACAAGTGGGATATTCATCAAGAGTTGCTTAAGCATCTCTAAAAACTTGTTGAACTTGTCATCTTCAACTCTCTTTGCAAATCTTTGTGGAAAGGGATGAGGGGGCCTTGTAATAGGCTTAAATGTTTTTGGAGCCTCCTCATTCTTGTTGGTTCTCTTCTCTTGTACTTTCACATTCTCATCTTATTGACTTTCTTTCATATTTTTATTAACCAAGATATAGTCTTCCACTAGTACCTCATCCTTCTTGGGCTCTTCATCATCATTCAATTTTTCAAACATCACCCCTTCATCATGTAATTTGAGTCCTTCTAACACCCTCCCACTTCACGTAGAGATGGCTAGCCAATGTGATACCCCACCATCTTCATTTCTCGGGTTCGCAATTGTATCACTTGGAAGGGTCCCTGTTTTTCCTGGTTAAGAGTGTTGACACCCAATTTTGTCCCGTCTTTTTCTATTTATTCGCAATTTTAAATATTTTTGGGCAACTCAAAAACAATTTTAATATAGGCATATATATATATTTATTATTATTTTTAATATCATTATTTATTATTATTATTCGCATGTTTTACTGTCATATGTCTTTTTAAATCATGATCATAGTTTTTACCCTAACCCTCTCAACTAGCCGCACACCCTACACCCCCTGCCCCTACGTCGCCGCACCCTACGCCTGACACCACCAGTCGCCGATACCGCCGCCTGCCACCACAACCCCTCTGTCGTCCCTGACACCGCCGAACCCTACCCCATCACTTCACACCTACCATATCCCCTAAAATCCGTCTCAAAAATCAAACTTTTGCCCCTTTAATTTCGAAATTCAAACTCGAACGTTAGGGGGGAAATCCATCTATAAAAATCCCCCCTGGTTCTTCATTTTTGAGCCCGGGGGTCGGAGCCTAGTTTTCGGGGGTCCGAAAAGTCGAAAACAAGAAATCAAAAGAGAACTTTTGGAGGTCCGATTCCATCTAAAAATAATTTGTTGTGTTCTTGATTTTTAGCATTCGCCTTCCTAGTTATTCTAAGAAATAAGTCCGAAAACAAGTCCAAAATCAGAAGGAAAAAGGGTGTGTTTTGTTCTTAAAGTTTGGTGTTAAAATGCCTCTATTTTGCTTCGTGAACCCTATTCCGAAAATTTGGTTTTGTTTGTTGTTCCTTACTGTTTTCGGGTTCCAGTTGGGTCACTGTTCCGATCGGGTCGGGTCAACCATGTTCAAGTAAAGTAAATTTCTATATTTATATGTTTTATATCTTGTTGTTGGTTATCTGAAAATCTGAGAAGAAATCGATTAGGGTTGGAACCTCTGATCCGGGTCAGGTCACCGATCCGGGTTGGGTTGACCCGGGTCGGGTAAATTTCTAGATTTATATGTTGTATATCATGTTGGTTATCTGAAATTGGTGAAAATATTTGATTCGGGTTTGAACCTCTGATTCGGGTTGGGTCGACCCGGTTTGGGTATATTTCCAAATTTTGCGTTTTACATCTTATTTGTTGGTTATCTGAAAAATCTGAGACCTCTGATTCGGGTTGGGCCATCGATCATGGTCAGGTAGACCGATTTGGGTATATTTCCAGATTTTTTGCATTTTTATATCTTATTTGTTGGTTATCTGAAAAATCAAAAAATTGGTTCCGATTCCAGTCACTGCTTCGGGTTGCATTTCTCGGGTCGTCTATCCGGGTCTGTTTTCAACACCGGGTCAGGTCGTTGTTCCTGATTCGGGTCACTGTTCAGAATCCGGGTCAGTTTTCATAAACATTCTGAATCCTGTTTCGGTTCCGAAATTTCAGAATTTGGGTCGGATATTTTAATTGCTTACTGTTGGTTTACTTTGGCTCTTGAACATCCGTTATCCGACTATGTTTTTATTTTGTTGATTGAACTAATACTGCATTCTCTTTGTTACTTTACTGATTTGAATAAACACTGCATTCTCTTCGGAAATCGTTTCTCGGTTTCAGTTTACTATTTTCGGTTTATTTTACTGATTTTACTTCATTTAGGCCAATGAAATTGAATTCGAGACCGCGTCTCTTCGAAAGTCGCTTCTCTGTTTCAGTTTGGTTTTTTGCATTTAAACATCCATATACGGGTATCTCACTATTTTACTGATTTGAACAAATACTACACTTAGGCGAATGAAATTGAATTTGAGGTCGCGCCCCTTCGGAAATTGCCTCTCGGTTTCGGCTTTGCTGCTTTGGTATAATTTACTGATTTGAACATGATACTACACTGGCCGATGAAAATATCCGTCGATTTTTTGAGGCCTCCACAGTTGTAAAGACGGAAATATAACTTCTGGGCAAGGATGAAACTTAAATCTTTTCCTTATTTCACTCGAGAGATCAACATGTTTAGTAGGCGAGGCAATTAAAATGACTGACGAGTTATATCTTTGCAGTCACGACGTGATTGGAATGGTCTTTTTTTCAAAATTTAAGTCTGAGCCCTCCGTAATCAAAACATTTACTGTTTTGGATACGGATCCGAAGTTATTTATATTTAGTTGTTTCTAACCGTTTGTTTTTGACAGCTTGCAAAGAACAAAGTCAACGAAGTCAGATACTCCCCGGAGATTATTTATTTTGTTTACTTTCTTTAATTCAGTTTTATCTCGCTCTGTATTGTAATATTATTTATTGCACTTATGTAATTATTGAAATGCTTAGAATAGGTAGACATAGAATTAATTCATAGGGTAGTCTAAAACTGGAAACTCGTCGCTAGCTTATTTACTTGTAGGCTCGGTTAATTCAAACTTAGAAACCCTCCGCTAGTTATTTATTTTTAGGCTCGTCATGCATATTCAAAATTTTCAAAACAACTTTGGTCATCTTTTATTCGCTTTATTAATCATACAATTAAGTTTATCTTTTTTCAATTCTACAAACTGAAAATGATTTTCAAAAAATTGCTTCTTTGGCATTTTAAGTAATTCATTTTTTTCTTGCTATTAATTGTCTCAAATGCATATTTTTTAACTTTACATGTATTTTTCTTTAAATATCATACAAATGCATACTTGTACAAAATGCATTCCTTTACTAAATATTTGCTAACATCTTTTTAACTTTATATACTTTTAAACATGTATTTTTCCTTAGCAATAATTAACCTGAGTTTGACCGGATAACCGCAAGTTAGCAGATCTTAAAGGATGCCTAACCCCTTCCCTTTAGGATAATAAAGAATCCTTACCTAGAATCTCATTAGTTTCGCAGACCTTAAGATTGGAGTTATAATGCAGCATTTAGTCAACATTTAGGTGTCCTAATTCACCGTAGAATAATTAGGTGGCTACTCCTTAACCATTTACCCAGGAATCACCGACACGTTGTGCTCCGCTTTGACCGCGGGTCGAAAAAAGGGCGCGACAAAGAGTTGAGGAAATTTGGCCCAATTGAGTTTTTAGTTGCTTGATTGTCACAATCCCTTTAAAGATTTGTGGTGGCACCTACACTTTTCCCACCGGTAGGCGAACCATTTCCTAACTAACCAACACAATCATAATAAGAAATGCGAAATTAACAAATACTTAATAAAACTTGTCTAATTATAACATAATGCGGAAATAAGTCTGAGAATAAGTTATACAACCTCAAAATCTGGTCAACAATACAAGAGCACTAAATATGAATATAAGAGTCTAAAAGTCTGAAAATGTCTCCTGGAACAAGTAAAAGACATAAATAGAACGGGTATCTAGGACATACATAATGGAATCATCCTCACCCCAAACACTAGAAGACCGTCGGCTCAGACTTAACCACGAAGTCCTGAATTGAAGGCGATGTATCTGCATCCAAAAAGAATGCAGCAAGTGTAGCATGAGTACACAACGTACCCCCATAGGCATCATAGGCCGACAACGATGGATCAGAATCAGCTAAAGGCGGATTCCCCAAATCACTCATCATCACGGTTCAACGCTGGTACCCACCCAAGTGTTCATCACAACCGCTAAGATGGGACCCCGAAACATGCCTAATACCCTTTCGTTATTTATAAATAATAAACACTTCAATCGAAGTCTACAAAAGAGAAATCGTAGCCTACATCAAAGCTGAGCAGGAGCCATGAATTGTCAACCCTCAACACTGGCCTTGCCCTTTCGGAGTGCCTCAAAATACTCGTAGTCTAACATATATAGAATCTACGTTAATAATTAAGATAATACATATATAAAGACTTAGTCCTTAAACAAATTAAAAGACACCGAAAATTGACCCTGGGCCCACGGTATCAAAATCCGAACTTTGTTACTCCAATAGCATAATAACATACTAAATAGTCATATTCTTACATTAATTTGAAATCTAAACCCAATTGGATCCTCAATTGCAAGATTTAGTAAAAGCCCCAATTCCCAAACCCCATATTCCCCCCCCCCCCCTAATTTAGAATGGGTTTCTAACATCCAATTAATCATCATCTAAATTAATCACTTCATAATGTCATGATCATCTAATCCATCCTCAAATCAAGATTTTATCCCTCTCATTGTATCATGAAAAGCTTAAGGCATTTCTTACCCGAATAAAGTCTATACTAGGATTTAGAAGACTTAAAAGATATCAATAATCAAAAGGGGTAAAATTATACCTCCAATGAAGAACCCAAGTGAAATCCTCAAGAAAATCCCCCTTAGCCGAGCTCTAATCCTGAGATAATAGTTTTGGGAAAATGGGATAATTTTTAGGTATTTAAGAAACTGATTGAACAACGATTCCTCTTCGACGGAATCAACATCACAGGGGCGGTACCGCTTTGCCAGAAAAGAGTCTACTAAGGCGGGGTCACTAAACATCTTGGAGAAGCGCTGGAGCAGGAAATATTCTGTAGAGCCGCCATCGCCTTTGTGAGAAAGCAACCATAGGAGAAGAAACTTCAACAACTCATAGGACACACCTCTGCGAGACAACCTCTGCAGAGGCAGACATGCAGAAGCGGACACCAGACACCAGCAACATTAAAACTATACAATTCCTCCACCAAACACCTGAAACGCTCCCAGGACCCCTCGGATACAAACCAAACATGCTACCTCAAGGCAAACGATGCTACAAAATCGCTCACACCTTTGAATTTCTCATACAATCGAGCTAAGACATACTTTTCTATGAAATCACCCAAAACATCCAAATATCACAATTTCACAAAAAAGGCCACAAAGTACATCTGAATGCCTCGGGAAGCAAACCCATGACTTAATTGAGACATAAATAACCCTCCGGAACTGTCGGAAGTGACAAAACCCGAAAACAACCCCATATACTCAAAAGTCAACTTTGGGTCAAACTTATCAACTCTAAAACCTCTATTTTGAGTTTTTCTTTCGAAAATTACATAAATGTGCCTTGGAATCCATGCCACCCATCTCCTAGCCTCACATAGAGTCTACGAGAAGGATAATTTAGTTAAATAAGGGTCTTTAGCTAAAAATGACTAAATGGATCGTTACATCATATTCCAATTAAATAAACATTCAGCCTCAAACAGAGAGAAACCAAAAGGGGAATGTACCAGAAGTAGTAAATAAGTGAGAGAATCAACTCCACATATCATACTCTATCTCGCAAGTCGCCCCCTCAACAGGAAGATGCTTCCATTGCACTTTCACAGAAGCAATCTCTTTGGATCTCAACTTTCTCATCTGCTTGGCTAAAATGGCCACAGGCTCTTCTTCGAGCTTCGAATTCTGATCAAGCAATAAAGATTCCCGCTGGATAATATACTGGACATGGTACTTCTTTAACATAGAACACATGGAAAACCGGATGGACACCTGAAAGACCTGGTGGTAGAGCCAACTCATATACCACATCTCCAACCCTCAGAGGAATCTCAAAAGGTCTGATATACCTCGGACTAAAGTTCCCCCTCTTTCCGAATCTTATCACTCCTTTTATAGGTGTAACGTACCGAACCATTGTCTGGGCAAAACACGGCACTCAGTGGCTGACTGTATGTGATCGAGTGAACCACATGTCTTACTGATCAACATGGGCATCAAAACATGTTAAAGTAATGATTTAAAATATGTAAATCACAATACTATATTTATAATCTAAAATAATCATAGCAGAAGTAATCTAAAAATATTATGTCTGAATAACTGAAAACTGACATGACATGATTACTAGTCTAGTTTATGAAACCTCTGAACCATGAGTCTGATTGCAAAATTGTTTTACCAGGACAAGGCCCTGACATACCTCTACCATCATGCATAATTATAAGAAAAAATAAACGGACACCCCGAATGAGATGGAGCTCACCAAATAGTTGATACTGAAGCTATCCTGCTGAGAGAATTTATCTCCCTGAAACTCAGCACTGCACCGTGAAGTGTGTCCCCGTGCAAAAGGGATGTTAGTACATTTGAATTGTACCGTATGTGATCCTTATCCTACGGTGGTATATGTAGTTTCAGGCTATCTGAGCCTTCTCGATAAATTACATAACTCCCAAAACATGTACTTGAAAATAATGGCTTGTAAGCCCATGGGTTTCATGAAAGTAACTTGTAAAGCATGGTTTGAAATCATAATTTAGCATGTGAAATAGATATAGCATATAACTTGTATAAATCATGAAAAGTATGTATAATCTTATGCACTGAGTAACATTGATCAAAACTTATAATTTAGGAACTCATGGAATTCAGACATATGTTCACGGATTACGGACAGGTTCATGACAATCATAATGATATATCACGATTACAATAATGAATCGTAATAGATGCATGATATATATATATATATATATATATATATATAATTAGGGTTATCATGATGATAGAGTTAAAATCCTAAGTTATGAAATTTTCATGATTTCAAAGAAACGAGGCGTGGGGAAGAACATGGATACTCCCCCGTATGGATAGAATCTCTACATACATTATTCGCTCCTAGCCTTGTATTAAAAATCTAAACTTTAGAGTAGAAACCCAAAGCTAAAACATAAGAACCTTGAGATGGGTTTATCTTGAAAATCATAGGTTAAGAACAATGTATTTCTACTTAGAATTCATGTATGTACGTTAGAATTCACTTGAGATGCTTGGAATAGGCTTAACTTGATGTAAGAAGATGATAGGAGAAGAGAACCTTCATGCTAGGGCTTGGGAAGAGTGCAAACTGATTTTTCAAAACTAAGTCTAGTATTTATATTGTTTGATGCGTCAGGGCTTTTACGATCAAATTCGATGGGCCATCGAATTTTCTACGATCTGGGTTCTGGCCGTCAAATTTTATACGGTCTGTATAATCAGACCGTCTTGAAAAGTAAAAGATTCCAGTGATCTGGAAAAGCTGAGGTTCTGCAACGGTTGGTATCGACGGGCTGTATAAACTTTTACGGTCTGTAGAATTCATAGAGTTCCGTCAATTTCAAAAATGAATTGACGGTATATTTCGACGATTTATAAATATTTTACGGTCCGTACATTCTGGGCATAAAAATCAGATTTGTAGAACTGAAGCTAGTTTTAATACTTAAACTCTCCGTTTTGGTTTCCTAAACCCTTGAATAATAAACATGGCTTAGTTTGAAGGTAATAGGTGTTACAATATCTCTCTCTTGGGATCATTCGTCCTCAAATGATGGGTTATAGTTAAGAACGAAATTGAACATAACATAAGTACATGAGCATGAAGAAATGTGACATGAAACATGAGATTGAATGACATGATTACATGAGAACATGAACATGGGGACATGGATCATGAGTGCTAAATACATGAACGTGAAACATGAGACATAGATACGCAAGGGACATGGCATGACTGCTGAAGGTATTTACCTTGATCATTTTTTGCTTGCTCCTTAAATAAGTATGGATATCTGGACTTCATGTCTTCTTTGGCTTCCCATGTAGCCTCCTCAACATTCCGACTTCTCCATAACACTTTCAAGGAGGCAACTTCTTTAGTTCTCAACTTTCAAATTTGACCATCTAAAATAGTCACAGCGATCTCCTCTAGGTCAAACCACATTTAACTGTAATGGAGTCGGTAGGAATAACCAACGATAGGTCTCCCACACACTTTATCAACATGGATACATAAAATATTGGATGAACAACAACTATATCTTGTGGAAATTCAAGTTCATAAGCCATTTTTCCAATTCTCCTCAAAATCCTGTATGGTCTGATATACCTGGGATTGAGCTTCCCTTTCTTCACAAAGACACCTTTCATAGGTGAAACTTTTTTAAAAAAACAATCATCAACTTGAAACTCCAAATCTCTACGCCTCACATCCGAATAGGATTTTTGGCGACTCTGAGTTGTTTTCAAATGCTCTTGAATCAACTTGACTTTCTCTATAGCCTGATGGACCAAGTATGGTCCTAACAACTCTGCTTCACCAACTTAGAACCAACCAATTGGAGATCTACACCTTCGCCCATATAGAGATTCGAACGGTGTCATTTGTATGCTAGTATGATAACTGTTATTATAAGCAAATTCAATGAGATGTAAATGGTCATCCCAATTAACTTTAAAATCTGTATAAATACATGTTAATAAAAATAAAAAGACTATTTTTCACATTAAACTGAGGCTTTCATTGATTTTGATAAAGAATGTACAAACTATAGTCCTGACTCAGATCAACATCGAGTCATTTCTATTTTTGAAACATTACGAGAGAAAAAAATATGTAAATGGTGAATGTTTGGGCCTCAGCCAATTTCACCAATTTTTTGAAAGCAAATTTAGATTCATCATCTCTACTAAGAAGCCAAGAGTGGGGTAGAGGTCCAGTTGGATAGTTGCTCACCCGGATCAGCATTGCGAATGGTGGGCGCTGTAGAGCATTCCTCCAGAATCACGGCACGCTCTTCTTCTTGGAACAACATCCCTAAACCCTCTGCTGTGTCTCCGCCATTGTGCCAAGCATTATGACTGGGAATGGCTGGTACATATTTGGAAATGGCTTTCGTTACTGTGGAGTGGTTCTTCTTCTAATCAGCATTGGAGGCTTCTTTAGAGCCTGGGATATACCCAAGGCCAAAATCATGATCATTTTCCAGAATTGACACCAGTTGCTTGATACCCTAGAGCTCTCTACCCAAACCTTTGCTGGGTTCGAACACATTCTGAAGCATAGTTGCGGCATTTGTAGACCGATTCTCTCTTCGTCGTCCCTTTTGTGGGCAGCTCATATGAGTTCTACCATATGGAAATCCGTGTCCTTGGGGATTTCCTCAATTACTGGCATAAAGTTATTAGGGTAGCTATGGATACTACCAGCTCCGTGAATTACCACTTCATTATTCTCCTACACAAACTTCAGTGATTGGTGGAGAGATGATGGTATTGCTCCGTCCATATGGATCCAAGGCCTGCCCAATCGTATATTATAGTTACTGGTGATTTCCATGACTTGAAACTCAGTAGTAAACTCGACGGGCCCTATTTAGATATTGAGGTCTATATCGCCAATAGGTTCACGTTGTTCTCCATCAAAATCTCACGTTGGTATGGCTCTGGCGTATTTTCTCAATATCATAACCCAATTGCTTGAGTGTAGATTCGGGGCATATGTTGAGATCGGCCCTATTGTCGACTAATACTCGGGCTATGACTTTGTCCCTGCATTTGACAATGATTAGAGAGCTTTGTTGTGGCATTTTCCTTCTTTTGGAAACTCGTCAAGAGTGAAAGAGATCTAGTGGGCCCCAATGACATGGCCTACCATATAAGCTAATATTTTGTTGCTTTTTCCTGCGGGGACATGTGCTTCGTCTAGTACTCTCATCAAGGCCTGACAGTGTTGTGACGAACTCAAGAGTAGTGCAATTACTGATATATGAGTTGGGGTCTTTTTTAAGTGTTCGACAATGGAATATTCCTTTGGCTGCATTCTGCGCCAAAAATCCTCACTCTCCTTCAGTGATGGGCCTTCGTTGGTTTCCTTCTTTTCTAGGCACTCCTTGCGCCAACTCTTTGGAAGTATAACACCTCCCTGATCTCGTCCTCCCATGAGCTACCGTTGCTTGGACAACAAACTCTTTTCTAGGGGCTCAGACTATCTCCTACGATACCTGACCTACGAACGGTGCTGGGATTAGCCCTTTGAATTGTGGTCGCTCTTGTAGAGTAAGTGAGGCTACTGCTTGTTCCAAACTCTCGATGGATTCTTGAATCATTAGCTTCCATACAACCCAATCTTCTTCCCATTCAATCATGTGGGTGTGGTTAGCACCATGATTAGGTAGAGGATTCATGTTTACATTTGGAGTGGCCATTTCCAAGATGATTTCTCTCTTGTAAATCAAATCATGTATCTTGTGGTTGAGACAGGCATTTATACTGTGTCCGCTTCCTCCAGAATGGTATGTGCATGTCTGATCGGCTCTATAAAAGCAGTTTCTAGGGTTAGCGGGCTTTGGTGAGATAGCTTGGATAATCTCGGCAAGGTTCAGTCACTTGAACAACTCAGTTTGAGTTTAATGAAGTGGAGTGTACATCCGTGGAGGCTTCTTCTCAAAGTCCGGATGTGGAAAATCATACGTTGCCCAAAGCGGCTGGTTCCGATGATTCTAATAGTTTTGAGGAGCTTAATCATCAGGTGCGGGATTTTGATAATTTGATTGTAGAGCTTGGTAAGTGGATATTGGTGTTTGGTAATTTGGCTGTGGAGCTTGGTAGGCTGGAGCCAATGTTTGATATTTGGGTTGTGTGTAGTATACCATCATAGGGTTATATAGAGATAACATGTTGTTGCTTAAAGGTGGTGATTGGTATATGTCAAAGGAAGATTGTGATCCTTCTTTCGGCTTCTCGGGCTAGGTGTGTGGGAAACGTTTGCCATGTCCTCCTTCTTCTTCCTTACTGCCTCAGTATTGCTTTATAGGCTAGCTTTGTTGTCTACGCTAACGATCCTTCCTGACTTGAGGCTGTCCTTTATTGCCTCTTCCATTTTTACCAATTCATATAATGGCCTCCCGGCCATAGATAACATTCGATCATAGAAATCTTATTCTTATGATCAGATGAAAACATAGACTAGTTCTTCCTCGCTCATTGTCGGCTGTACTCGGGCGGATTCGTCCCTCCATCTAATTGCACATTCGCGGTAATTCTCAGTAGATTTTTGTTTGACCTTCTCCAAGTAGTAATGGTCGGACACAGTTTCCATATTAAAGAAAAATCTTTCCATGAAGGGTCTACCATGTCTTCTCATATGTCCCAATGGCATAAAGAGGTTATGGACTAATGTCATATCACAAATTATGGCATTGAGTATATGAAGGTCTTATAAGTTATCAAGGTTTGAGTGAATTGGGATCACAGAATCAATTATGTCTGTGATTGATAAATTATTCGGAGGCAGGTCACTTAATTAATGTGGTGCAAGGTGGCGTGAAGTGGAAATGCCACCGCCAGGAAATTGGCCGCAAATGAGACATCATTATGAGAGTAATGATGAATAATCATTTTGGGGTGGAGGATTCTTCAAAGTTTAGAAATTATGTGCTACCTCTCATTCCTATATGACCATATTCAGTATTTGGATTTCTTTAGGGGAAATAAAAACGAAAACACGCCAGTCATATGAAAGAATTGTTGTTGGTTCATTTGTTATAAAAAAAAAAGGTAGTTCTGAGAGGGAGAAAAATATGATCTCTTTGGTTCAAGTCTCATTAACAAAAATCAGATTTGAGTTCTAGCGTGTTTGGATTTATCTCGTAGTGAATTAAGGTATATTAAGGCAAATTATTTCTTCATTTTGGCATGTTCTATGTAACAAAATATAACCGTGATATTGCTTCATAATTTATTCTACTCCTAGTAGTTAAGAATATTCATATTATTGATTCCTATGCTGAAAGCATGCCTAAATATATTTCTAAGTCCCTATTAAGGCATACGGAAGATGTGGCTGGACGGCGGCGTTGAGATTTTGTGTAGGTGTTTCAACCGCTAACGCTTTTTGGTTGTGCTTGTCTTGCTTCACACGATGGGTTTCCTCCAACAGTAATTGTGAATGAGCTTTGTTAAAACTGGGTAGAGGGTCGACCTGTTGTATCATCATGGGCAGAGTGTTATACTCACCCTTAGGTAGATCTGCAACCAATTGTAAGACCATCTTCGTTTCGGAAACAGGAGTACCGACGTTGCACAATTGGTGTGCCACAAGTTTCAACTGCTTGCAGTACTCAGACATATTAGAATAATTTTCAAGACGGGTGTTGTTAAACTGCTCCTCCAAGTACACTGCCCGAGTGTTCTTGAAATATTTCTTCCGAACGTGTCCATAACTCACGAGCGGAGGTGCCCGTTTTCATGACCGTGTAGAGTAAATCCTTAGATATTGTACCATGTATCCATTGTTTGACAACGGCATCAAGACGATGCCAAGTTGTGTCGTTGATTTTGAGAGGGCGAAGGATATTCACAGTGTTAGCCAAAGGTGTAGGGATATTATGTCACCCGGGGTATTTTATTATCGTTCATGCATTTTCACTTGCATTGCAATCATATATTACCCTGGACCACTGATGCTATGCACACTATTATATGGTAAATATTATATATATAGGGGATATGGGGAAATGGAAAGGCGTTATATACGCACACCACCTGTAGCTGGTACAAACTATCACAAAAGAGCCCGAAGAGGCCAATATGATGTGATGATGTGATGATGTGATGATGTGATGTAATGCATGCATGGCTTATTAGGACGGGTTGCACGATCCGCAACACTAACATATATTGGGACGGGTTGCACGATCAGCAACACTGACATATATATATATATGTCTATACCGCACTTGCATCATGCATATGTTAATTAACCATTACATGGTATGATGCCCACAGATGTTATCATGGTAAGGAAATTGCCCGATGAGGCCAATAAAGATGGACACTGCATTGTGCATAACATGTAGGCAAGTGTATTAGGGCCCTCAGAGGCAGTTCCTGTTGGTCAGTTGTTTATATTTCAGTTATCAGTATATTCCTGTTATGCTGTTATTTATGCCTGACATACTCAGTACATCAGTCGTACTGACGTCCCTTTTGTCGGGGGATGCTGCGTTTCATGCCCGCAGGTTCACATAGGCAAGGCGACGACCCACGTGAATAGATTGCAGTTTTCAGCGGATTTTGGAAGCACTCCTCTCTTTTCGGGGTGTCGGTCTGATTTTGGTATGATACAATTTTGCGTGTCTATATGGGTATGGCGGGGCCTTGTCCCGACCTTTGATGTTGCTACTCTTAGAGGCTTGTAGACATGTGTCCTGTGTGTAGTAACCTTGTATGGCCTTGTCGGCCTTGGTATATGTTTATATATATAAGTTGGTTACCTGGTTGTTCATATTTTTCTTCCGAATTAGTCCGTAATTAATTATGAATAAGTGTTGATAGTGTGATTAGCGGTACCCGGTGGGTGGGGTCCGGGTATCCGTCGCGGCCCTCCGGTTTGGGTCGTGTCATAACTTAACCAAATTTTTCAACTTTATTTCTTTTCGATTCCTTTCAACTCCAATTTATTTGTACCTTGATACATGCTTAGATAAGAACACCTATACGTGTAAACACATAAATTTTCAA
The DNA here is from genome assembly GCA_034509755.1 of Anisodus tanguticus. NCBI lineage: Eukaryota > Viridiplantae > Streptophyta > Magnoliopsida > Solanales > Solanaceae > Anisodus > Anisodus tanguticus. The sequence continues at coordinate 19,726,816 of CM067544.1, forward strand.
CGTTCGGATCTAACCACAGGTATTTAATGAGTTCAAACATACTACATTTTGGTGCAACCTTTAGCTATGTTACGGCGCAAGGTGGTCAAGGTTAATAACGTTGTTGGTGTCAAGTTTTTGGTGCAATGGACTAATTTGGGCCCAGAAGAGGCGACTTGCGAAGATTGGGGTTATATCAGGGGCTACTTTCCAAAGTTCGTAGCTCAACTGGACCTTGAGTACAAAGTCGCTTGGAAAGGGGGGTAATGTTAGATAATGAGAACGTAGGAGAGGAGGTGGCGCGACTGAATTAGGAATGTATGAAATTTGAAAGGAGGTAGGTGTACTAAGGATACATCGGGGCGATACACATGTGTCCTTATCAGAAGAATATTATAACAATAGATGACATTACGGTTAAACCTCTCTATAATGATAGAATTTCTGAAAATTTAATGGTTGTTTTAGTAAGGTGTTGTTATGTATGTATACTGATAGATAATGTTTAGATATCATTTAGTTGTTATAAATAAAATTATGCCAAAAAATATATATGTACTTTTTATGTTATAAACTAAAATAAAATACTTGTGAATTTTAAAATTTTAATTGATTTTCATATTTCATTAATTAAAAATTGAAAATATTAATAAATTACTAATAAATTCACAATAGTTGTACCATACCGATAAAGAATTAAAATGTAAGGACCAATGTATTTAAAATTAATTAAAATTTTAAATATTTTAAGTTTTATGTAGGAATTCTACAATTATAAGTTGTTTAATAAATTTCAGTCTCTTAGTGATAATATAACACTTGAATTGACGAAGATTTTGTCCAGACTTTCAAGAAAAGAAAATTCAATAGTTTTCCCTTGAATTAACGAAGATTTTAGTCCTGTGAAATTTCAAACTTAAAATAGACTAATTACAGCTACCAAAATCAGGGAAATAAGTATAAAATTTATACAAAATCAATAGATGAAAATACTTGATTTTAAAATTTTGTAAGACTAAATCATATTACTATAAGAAATATTTTTTTTTCTTTTAGATATTCGTACTTGAAATTTTACTATATGCATGATATTAGTGATAATTATTATAAATATTTAAATATCTAAATATTTTATTTTTATACATAATATATTTTTTATAAAATATTATTAGACAATATTTGAGTATGACTGTTATAGAGAAGTAATTTTACAAAGAGTGTACCGCTATAATGGATGTCACTGCTATTATAATATAGGTAGAATGTTGTTATAGAGAAGTAAAATATAATATGAAAAATCAGTGTATATAGAAATATAGATATAAATAAATGGACAGTGGAGATTAGGAGTTTAATAAATAAAGGAGAGGTCCGGATGAATTTCTATGCAACTCAATAGCAGTTCAACAGAAACGGAAGAGCAGTTAGGACCTGATATTCTCGTCACCAACTTCTCTCATTTCTTCTTCTCTCTCTTGCTCAATCTTCACTCCTACTCATTCTTTCTTCTTCTGATTATAAAAGGATTTCACCATTGAAGTTACTATTCGAGCTGAGCGTAGTAATTGTAGTTACTATTGAATCTATATTGAAATTCTCTCTATCGTGAATATCAATAAAATTCCTAGTTCCCCGCAGTTTCTACGTTTACAGTCCATTTTTGTGATTTTTCTTTTAGTTGTAATCGCCCTTACCGAATTCAGTAGTCCTTCGTTTCTTTTTGCAATTTTAGTACGCATAACAAAGGGATGACACATAATACAAAAATGAAAAGAAGTTTAACACTGCGGGACAAATGAACCGTCACACTTCGTTTGAGTTTTTTTTTTTTTTTTTTTTTTTTTTTTTGGGGGAGGGCGGGGGGCAGGTCAGCACAGGGGGTAATGACAAGAAAATAGGCTACGATCATGATCAATTCACAAATTGGGTAGTGTGGGTTGGAGAGATAGAAGTAGAAGCGAGAAAAAGGGAACTCCATCAGAAAAGAATGACGAAACATATGTGATAAACTGACCTTAGTGATTTATATTGTCAAAGTGCAATTAGGACCATTACGTGACGGTCTTAAAAGTACATCAATGTGCATGGCCTGAGGATTTCATTATGCAAATGGATCAAAACCTACTAGCAAGAGAAAGGATATCACAAAACGAACAGAGCTCACCAAAAGATAACAATCAACCCTATTCAGATAAGTTATCTGATTTTAAATGTTGCGTAATAGCACCATTATCTCTTTCGACTCCATCCGCTTCCTCTCATGTTTTTTGACAAGATACCTCATAAGAAAGTAAAATTCAGGATTTATAGGGTAATACACTAAATCCAGCATAGGAAGCAGAGCCTAAAAAACTGATGCACATCTTTTGAAAATTGTTCAGTTTGCATCAAGTTTATCCAATAAACATACCCCTCCTCTGAAGGGGGGTAGGGGTGAGGGAGGGAATAAATAAAGTTGGTGAATTTTACTTAACTTGAAAATAAACTTTATTAGGAGCAACGGAAATGTTACAATACATTATACATGCTCTGCTTACAGGCATGACCTACGTGCCCCTCTACAGGAATGTTATACCTTTCTATATTTCAAATACATTCTGTTTCCCAGTTGTAGGAACATTGGGTACACACTGCTTACATGCGTGACCTTGAAGCTGAAGGTGTAGAAGCAGGTGCACTCTGCAGGACAAGAAATGATACCAATCAGTAATTATTTTAAGATATGCACACAAACAATACAGCAGGCAATCCGAGTTAAAATGCACGCAATTGCCAGCAGTCAGCTGCAACATTCTGTCCCAGATTGACCACATATCGATGATGTTGACAGATAGTGACAGTGCAACATTACATCGTCATGTCCTTTCCCTAGTTCATTCTTCCTCCAAAACATGACTAACACCCTTTATTTTTTGTTTGGTTTGGCAACAGCGGGAGCTCAGAACTGGTAACTACTAACTAGTTATTGACACATGGTAAACTGATATACCAAAATCATCAGTTATTGAAATTTCAACTGTATATGCATATTGATTATTACAATTAATAGACACATCAAAGTTGAATCTAAGATGCAGTAAATAGATAGAAAGATCTTAAAATGCATAATGGTGATGACATCAAGCTCTTACCAGGGGGATGCCTTTTGTTGCTCTCTCTTCCAAGAACCTTGAAGGCTTGAAAAAATTACCATATAGTTCTGACCACTTCTTAAGACTTCTATAGATATGGCCAGCACCAACAGTGTCAGCCCAGAAAATGATACCACCTCTGCGAAAAACAGAATCATTGTCAAAATCATTTTGTAGAAAGATGTTTAAAATTTTAATAGAGATAATATTACCAGATACAAAATGTTAGCGCAACGGTTAGAAAATCAGGTCACGGTTTCTCATCATTAAGTGTCGGGAGTTGGGAAATATAGTAGTAGCTGTTTTAGTTTTTAAGTAGACTCCCAATCCTTTCATTCTTCCCACTCTACCTCCTTTTATTCTTTTTTTGGGTAATTATCTTCATGTCTTTTGGCTAGCAGTTCTATCTCCAGGATGCACGAGCACTCTCATCATATTGAAATCTTTGAAGATTTCATGTTTAGCTCCTATTGTCCACGCCTCTAAATCAGTAGACAGTAGTAATTAGCCTATGAAAATATGACCTGCCTAACCCGTCATGGCCCACCCATTTATTAATTCAGTCCACTTTGACCTGCTCAATTCAGCTGATCTAAAAGTTGGGCTGAAAATTAGCCCAAATTGACCCAAGAGAGATCTTGTTAAAATATTTAAAAAAACACTTTTTGTTTGATATGTTATATATAGCCATAATAAAAAAAAAAATTAGGTACTGAAACAAATTATAATAAACAAACACAGAAACTAAAAATATAGTAAGAATTGGGTTGGTTAGGTTATGAACTGTTTCTTAGCCCATTTCAGCCCAAATAACTTTTTGGTGGGTTATTGACCAACCCATTTATTAACTCAGCTCATTTTGACCCCCCAAAATTATCCCAACCCGCACATTTGACACACCCCAGTAGTAATCAATTAGTAGAAGTTTCAAGAAGTAATTTGACTAATATGGAGGGTCACAAATGAGTGTTGATTCCGAAAAGAACCAAGACAAACTAACCGGTAAGATGGGAAACTCATTCCAAGGACAGATGCGACATCAAGGTCAGAGGCTCGGACTACTATCCCTTCATCTAAAACACGGCATGCCTCATTCACAACTGGAAAGAGTATCATCTCAATAATTTCTTGGTCACCGACATATATTGGCTGCAAGAAAATTCCCAAAAACGACAACACTGGTTATTCTCATAAAGTTAGAACTCAACAGGCCCCTCTACACAAATAGTTCAATTCCTGCATCTTTCAACCCATTTTACTTCAATAGAGATTTCTCATTTCAAGTGTTTTTCTTAGATAGAGAGATACCTTTCCTCCAGGCATTATGTTGGTGAGCCTTCTTGATTCCTCAATAATTGGAAGCACTGTAAAGTCGGGTCTTGGCTTCCTGCCCTTCTCATAAATATAGTAGCCTTTTCCATTGTTTTTACCTGCAAAACCAGTGTCAATGGTGGAAAGCAAGACAATGAAGCAATAACACAAAGGATACAAGTTTGCAAGATTACCATTTCTACCACTTTCTATAAGAAGGTCGATCAACGGAGACTTAAAAGTGCGATCAGAAAAAGCTGAACCAAATTCTTTCCCTACAGCAACAGCCACTCCATATCCTGTTAAATCCTGAAGCCTGCAAGATGCTAAAGCAAGTTAGTTTCATACCAAACAAACTTAACCTTGGATAAGAGTACCAAGGCATGCCATGTGAGCCAACAAACACCTTAATACAGCAACTAACGAAGAAGATGATTGTTTCCCTCTGTGTTCCTTACAAATTTCTAAGTAACCAAATGCAGTATATTATAGCAATCATCAAAATCCAACTAAACTAAAGGGACAGGAGACATGCATGTATCCAATTTCTCAACCTATAATATATAATAGGGTGCAACTGCCCCCCTCTCTTATTTTTTGTGTTCTGTGGTAGCATGGGAAGAACTGTTTCCTGACATACCCTTAATCTTTTTCTTATAGCTGTGGTTCCCGGACCAGCTTGTGTGCACCTTCAACTAATTCCACTGCTACCTACTATCCCCCATTGCCATAGGTACCGGGTAACTCTATTCACCAAGGATTTGACAGATCGAAATAAATCACCTAGTGTTTTAGTCCCACTGGGATTTGAACCTGAAACCTCATGATTCTCAATCCACTTCATTGACCACTAGGCCACACCCTTGGTGCTCTTACATCAATCAGTAAAAGCCTCTTAACAATTCAAACAAACCTGCACTCCCTTTTTACTACTTTGATGTATAGAAAATTGGATCTGAACAATATTCTGTCATGGATGCACTTAGGAATTTGTATCATTGAGATATAATATTCCCTTCATTCCATTTTATATGCCGGTATTTGACTAAGTACAGAGTTTAAGAAAGAGAAAATACTTTTGACACATAAGCTAAATGTATATTACCTACCAAATATTTCTTAAAACCTTGTGATATTTGTCATGCCATATCATTCTTATAAGAACATAACGTTAAAGGTAAGATGGGAATGTGCAAATTGAAGTGTTTCCAAAGATAGAAAGATGTCAGTCTTTTTAAACATCTTTTAAACAAACCAAAAGGATGGAGTGTTACAAGTCATCTTAAAGCTGTTATAAGCTAAAGAAATGATAAAGAATTGCATCTGCAGATTAGCTGCCCAGTTTGATTTTGATATGCTTTCTCTTGTATGAAACAATTTTGCAGCCACATCTGATAATTTAAAAAGGAAGAGAATTACTGGAAGGGACCCATAGGGAGACCAAATCTGGCAATTTGTGCATCAATCCTGTAGACATCCACTCCTAGATTTACCAGAATATGCGCACCCTGGGAGTAGGGAAAGAAGGTTCTATTGACAGCAAAACCAGTACAATTTCCCACCACAACAGGCACTTTCTTTATTGCTTTGCCAACAGCCATAAGGTCAAGAATTGCTTGGGCAGATGTCTTCTCTGTTCGTACTATCTCCAGCAAAGGCATAATGTGAGCAGGACTGACCATAGAAAAAACCAAGTTAGCAGTTGGAAAAGACAAAGATGCTACCATAGTAAATAAGTAACTGCCTGCATTTATATCTCAAGGATTTGCTACATAACTTAGAGATTACCCTCTTCTAGAGGGATCATTTACGTTGCTATTTATTTTATCTGTATTCAGACCCTGTAATATGCTTCCTAGGTGTCAGTGTTATTTAGCTTTTACTTCTAGCAATCCCCATCGTCCACATCTGCTAAGCGCCAAAAGATAAAGAGGAAGGGAAGTATAAGATACATGAAAAACAATCTTGTCCCTCCAAGCTAGTTTCACGAGCAAGTATACAATATCACATTGTTACATTTTATTTTGAAATTTTATGTACATCCTTCTCTTTTAGTGTTTATATTTCCCAGATTAGTCACAACTATACAAAACTTTGCCATGCATGACTTCATACCTGAAAAAGTGGGCCCCGATAATCCGATCCTTGGATATGGTATTTTCTCCAATAATGTTGAGGTCGATAGTAGATGTGTTAGTTGCCAAAATACAATGTGGAGGGCACACCTTCTCAATCTCGCTGAATATTTTCTGTTTTAGTGGAACATTTTCAATAACAGCCTGCAAACAAGATGAGACCAACACAATTACAACAAATTAAGAATGAAAATTCTGACCATCAGCATTGTTCCATAGTAGGTGTTAGATAGCTATAATGAGTGTCCCACTTTGGTAATTATATAATGTATTGTGTAAAGTTCGTATCTAAGTAGGGATCAGTGTAAGTCAATTATTTTGCGCATCCGAATAATATTTTTCCTGAGACTTTATTTCTCAATTGGTATGAAAGTATTGGTGAGAAAATACCGTTATGCAATATTCATGTGACATCCGCATAGAAGTACTCAGTTACCGTGCAATTTTCCGGTGAAATAAGTACGCGTTTGTGTCAAAGTGCATTTTCTATCAGTATTTGCAAAAACTAACACCACCACAAGATTCCTCATCTGGCGAGCAAACCCCAGCAGATACACTGTCACACACTCTCACGCGACACCTGAAGCTGTGGAGCCAGCGACACGTCAGATCCACGCGCTGGCGTGTGAAGTCTTCTCTGACGTCCTTCAGAAGCAGATCGGTTCCTTGGCAAGTTTCAGATTTTTCCGGCCACAGTCATGTTTTCCAGAAGTTTTCCAGAACACCTATTGCGCATTGGAACTCGGCTGAGCTTTTAGAGCTCTGTCCACTATTTTCATATTATTTAGGTAACTTTCCGGACAACCTCAGCCAGCAACTTTTTTTAGTACTTTATTCTCAGCTATATTTTGTGATTATTTGCTTAGAACTCTCCTCAATCCAACCATGTCTTTCGGAATTGATGTGTTTAGTTCAAAAAAATATGAAAGTTGGACATTCAAGTCCTATGATTACTTCAAAACACTTAATGGGAAGTTCAAACTATTTAGATTGGGTTTCTCAATTGAGTTGTGGTGCACGGGTCACGGTGTTCAAGATTACTGAATCAAAGAGGCCAGGGAGAGTGGGAAAAAAATGCTATAGCACAGTGGGAGAAAGGTGAGGCTCAACTATGTAGTCTCTTGTAGAAATCTATCGATTCCATAGTGATGGCCTTGTTTCTCCATTCCCGACATGTCATTCAATTTGGAAAAGCTCGCACTTTATACACTAATGACATATCTCGTTTTTATGATGTCATATCTCGGATGACAACTTAAAGAAATAGGAAGTAGATATGTCTACCTACTTGGAACAGGTACATACAGTCATAGAGGAATTGGAGAAGTTGATGCCAGTTATTGGCTTATTGTTAGTGTTGAAAAACAACACGAGAAACAACAGAAGATGTTTATAGTTCTTACACTTGTTGGACTTTCTAATGGCCCTAGTTCGGTGCATGATTAGATTTTGGCTAGTCCTATTGTTCCTACAGTTGATGAACTATTCTCCCGATTTCACCTTTCTGACTCAGCCGTCACACAATAATCTCATCACTAACCATTGACTCCTCTTTTCTCGCATCTCAAACAATGGAAAATTGAACATCTCAGATTATGAACAATCGACGAGAAGGACATCGTGTTGCAAGATCTCGATTCAAGTGTAGTTAGAGCAATAAGCCTGGACACACTCGTGAATTATGCTATTCTTTGCATGGTTGATCACTCAAAATATGCCTATGTTACTCGGTCTGACATTGCAAGTAACAAAGGGTTTTATTTATCTAAAGGGGAATATAATGAGTTACTTCAATATTGAGCTAGTAAGCAGACATCTATGCAAGTAACCTCTATTATTCAAACTAGTACCTCTGTCATTGGTAATGTTGTTGCTTGTGTCACAGTTTAATACTCTTGGACCATGGGTCATGAATTCAGGCGCTTTTGATCATATTTCTGGTGATAAATCACTTTTGTCAAATGTCATTTATTCAAACTCTTCCCATTGTTACTTTAGTCATTAGGTTCCAAACAAAAGCAAAAGAAGTTGGACAAGCTAATTCCATATCCTCTGTCATTGTAAATTCTGTTTTTACTTCTTAGGATGTCCTTTTTAGTCTTGCATTTGCTAGTCGTTTGCTGGAACCCTGAATTATGCCATAATATTCCTTGATATTTCTTTGGTTATGTAGACCATAGTACGGGATAAACAATTGGCATAGGGCGTGAATCACAAGGCCTTTATTACTTAACTCTCCCAAGTCCCCCACATCATGTCCTATTACAAATCCTTCTGACTTTACTTTATCCACATACGTTTGGGACATCCAAGTTTATTCAAGCCTCAGATAATGATCCCTAGCTTGTCTACATTATATTGTGATTCGTGGATGCTTGGCTTGCCTACATTAGATTGTGAGTCGTGCCAACTTGAAAAACATACTCGAGCCACCTTTTCACGTAGTGTTGAGAGTCTTGCAGAGTGGTTTTTCTTTAGTTCATTCTGACATATGGGGTCTTAGTTGAGTCAGTTCAACTTTAGGATTTCATCAATTTGTTAGTTTCATTGATGATTATTCAAAGCCTACTTGAATTTCTTAATGAAAGATCGTTCTGAGTTATTTTCTATATTCCAAAGTTTTTGCGCTGAAATAAAAAATCAATTTGGTGTTTCTTTCGCACCTTTTTTTCATAACTTAGCTCCTGAAAAGGTAAGTTAGCTCCTCATGCTCTTAAGTGAGTCTTCATTGGTTGTTCTTGGGTTCAAAAGGGATATTATTGCTACTCACCTTATCTTCGTTGGTATCATATGTCAACTGATGTTACATTTTTTTAGTCTCGCCTATACTTTACTTCTTCTAACCATCTTGATATATTTGAGGTCTTACTTAAATCGACTTTGAGTACTTCTGACCATCTTGATATATTTGAGGTCTTACTTATATCGACTTTGAGGAGTCTACAGTTGCTTCTCTTACATCTCAACCATAAGGATAACACTCTTGACTTATCATCGTCGTTCACGTCAAGCATCAAACCTATCAGGACTAGATGATTCACGTCCTGCACCGAACACTACACCTATTACAAATTTGTCTCCTCCTAGTCCAACAATTGCACTTTGGGAACGCATACTATCGACTCTTACTATTAATCCCTATTATACCTTTTTAAGTTATCATCGTTTGTTATCAACCCATTATGCTTTTGTATCATCTTTGTCCTTTGTTTCATTCCCTAAATCTATAAGTGAAGCATTGTCTCATCTAGGATGGTGAAATAACTCTCTGTATCTTATTGGTGGAATTGAATACTTGAAATTCAATAGATCTGTGCACCAAATACATTAAGAATGCATTATTTCACATTCTAAATGTGAAGTTAGTCTCCGCATCTTATTGGTGAAATTGAATACTTGAAATTCAACAGATCCATGCACCAGACACTACACCTACTGCAGACTTGGCTCCTCCTAGTCCATCGATTGCACTTCGAAAAAGTATATGATCCACTCGTAATACTAATCCCCATTATACCTTTTTAAGTTATCATCGTCTATCACCACCCCCTATGCTTTTGTGTTATCTTTGTCCTTTATTTCCATCGCCATATCTATAGGTGAAGCATTGTCTCATCCAGAATGGCGACATGTTATGATTGACAAGATGTCTACTTTACATGCGAGTGATACTTGGGAGCTTGTTCCTCTTCTTTCAGGTTCGTTGGGTTTATGCAGTCAAAGTTAGTCCACATAGCTAAACTGATCGGTTTAAGCCACTTGTTGCCAAAGGGTATATTCAAATATTTGGACTTTATCATAGTGATATTTTCTCCCGTGACTAAAATAGCATATGTTCGCCTTTTTAACCATGGCTACTGTTCGAAATGGCCTCCTTATCAATTGAGTATCAAGAATGCTTTTCTCCAGAGTGACCTTGAGAATGAGGTTTATGAAGCAACCACCTGGTTTCGTTGCTCAGGGGAATAGCGGTCTTGTAAATCAATTGAGCAGGTCACTTTATAGTTTGAAACAATCTCCTCAAACCTTGTTTGGTAAGTTTACCATAGTTATTCAAGGGTTTGGCATGACCTTTAGTGAAGTTGATCACTTTGTGCTTTATTGGCATTCTGCTCTGAGTGTGTAAATATTTGATGGCTTATGTTGACAATATCATTAGTATTAGTAATGATCAGGATGGTATCACTAATCTGAAGAACCGCCTCTTTCAGCATTTCCAGACTAAGGATTTAGGCAGATAAAAGTATTTTCTACGTATTAAGGTCGCTCAGTCTAGATTAGGTATTGAAATAATACAACGGAATTATGTCTTAGACATTCTTGAGACAAGAATGACGGGTTGTAAACCATTGACACTCATATGGATCTGAATACTAAGCTTCTGCCAGAACAAGGGAAGCCTCTTAGTGATCTTGCAAGATATAGGCACCAATAAGTTGAATTACCTCACAATAAATAGTCTTGACATTTCCTTTCTTATGTGTTGTAAGTGAGTTTATAGACTCTTTTTGTGTTAGTCATTGAAATGCAATTGTCTGCATTCTTCGGTATATAATCAGCCCCAAGCAAAGGACTGCTATTCGAGAATTATTCTCTGATAAATTGGATGTTATGTTTTAGCATGTTATGTTTCAGCAAGAAGTAATTAGGTGGCTTTAATCAAGAAACGGGGTGTGGTTTCTCGATCTAGTGCAAAAGCAGAATATCGAGCAAATGGCTATGGCAACATGTGAGCTAGTTTGGATCAAACAGTTGCTCAAAGAATTGAAATTTGGAGAAATCACTCAGATGGAACTTGTGTGTGATAATCAAGTTGGCCTTCATATTGCATCAAATGCGGTGTTCCATGAGAGAACTAAACACACACCGATTGATTTTCATTTCGTCGGAGAAAAGATACTCTTAGGAGATATTGTTACAAAGTTTTGTGAAGTCAAATGATTAGCTTGGAGATATTTTCATTGAGTGTCTTATTGATCCTCGTATTAGTTACATTTGAAACAAGCTCGGTACGTATGACTTATATGCACCAGCTTCGGGGGAACATTGGATAGTTATATGGAGTGTCCCACATTGGTAGATAGGTATTATGTACTGTGTAAAATCTGTATATAAATAGGGCTCAACGTAAGACAATTATTTTACGTATCTAAATAATATTTTTCCCAAATCTTTATTTCTCACAGTAGGGTTCTAAAGAAATCCAGTAAAGAGAAATGAGAAAAAGAGGAAAAAATATGAACATTTAACAGCAAAACATAAGTTCAGCAGCTCACCTCTATGACCATATCCACATCCTTACAATCTGAAAAATCCAATGCACCTTTAACCATTGAAAGGGATCTATCTGCTTTGTCCTGTGGCAATTTCTTTCTAGCTACCAGTCCCCTGATATTTGCTGTAATATAAGATTCATCCCCATAAGTTTCTAAATTTCAAGACCACTAAGGGACTGTCAAGAACAAACTGCGCAAGACCATTATGATCTCGCAATCCTTACAGTCATTGATTAAATGACTACTACAACAACAACATACTCTGGGAGGGTATACCTCTACCTTGGTAGGTAGAGCGGCTGTTTTCGATTGATTAAATGACTAGAGGTATGTAATTTAACTGTAGTAAAAGAGTGTATCGACAACCTTCAATAGCTTTCATCCCCTTCTGAAGATACTCAGAATTAATTTCCTTAAGTACAACAAATGTGCTGCTAAGGGCAAGGGCTGTAGCTATGCCTGAACCCATTAAACCTCCACCTATTACAGCAACTTTCTTGACTGTCCTAGGTTTGAGCCCAATATCAGTGACATTAGGTACCTGGCCAATTATGCAACCAAAGGTCATCCAGAAAGAAGAAAGAATAGATTGACACACAGGGAATGGAGACATCTAAGTACATATTTCAATAAGTCAAAAGTTGGGAGAGTATCAAAAGCGATATGAATACAAACTTAATGAAAATGGTATAAAATATAAACAACTATACAAGTTCATTACACAAAAGAGATCCACAGAATCTAAGTCACCACATGAAATCATACTGATAACAAACTTTACAATTAAGGCACATCAAGAAATTCATTCCACATCAAACCTCAAGAAGAATCAACCAAAATAAATCAGAAAAAGAAAAGGATCGATGAACTATAGCTTAATCACATGTGAAATCATTCTTTATAGAGACTTTTTATGTAAGCAGATAGTTTTGTATGTCACAGTTAATGCATTAATCTCTTGAACATGCAATTACTGATAGATATCAATATCTTTTGATAATCTGCAATCAAGAATACAGTTTAAAAATAGTAATTTCAAGAAAATGAGTCAAAGCTAAAGCAGTTAACTAGAGGATTCGTAAGACTGAGAGGGTGCATAGGTTGTAGTCATCACAGTAATTTTCCTATTCATGCTTGCCTGCTCAAATAAAGATGCTTGCAAAGAACTCCAAGCTTCAAGTTAGCATCACAAAATCACATAGTGTAGATTCATACCCTTCACAGTTCAGGATTTGCAGTACCATACCTTCGATGTTGCCCGTTGGGCAAAAAAAACATGAACAAGACCCTTTGATGTATCTGACAATACAAGGTCCTTGAATACTTTAGCTTCCTGCAAAACATCCAAAAAGAGTTGTTATGCCATCTGGACAGAAACGTGTTTATGATACAAAGATATTGTTGACTGAGAAATAATACCTTGAGAACCCCATGATATCCTCCATGGATGATGCCTTCTTCAATTACGTCAATGCATGCCAAGTGCTGAGGCATATTCTTAGCTGTCTGTTTCACTTGCTCCCTAGCCACCTTCAGTACTTCACGCGCTTCTGAACGGGACCCAATTTTGTCTGTCTTGTGAAGGGAACGCGTCCAAGGCTTGCGCCTTTCTGCAATATCAAGTGCCCACTGTCTAGATACTTTTAACAACTCTGATGAAGGGACAATGGCATCAATGAGACCAAGCTTCTTCCCTTCCTCCGACATAATTGGTTTAGATGTCTGCAAAAAATTGTTTGTAATATATAAGGCCATTACGATGATTCATGTGATTGATTTACAAAATTTAAGTAAGAACAGAAGCAATCTAATAAATTGAGCACATGTTGGAAACTAAAAAGAGGTCATTGCCAGGATATGCATATAAGCTTTAGAACCCAGAGATCAGAAAACGACCAGAAGTTGAACAATGCTCACATTTGAGGAGAGACATTACATCATAATTTTTCTCCTCTTTGTTTAGAAGTTGCTAGTACAAAGAGAACCCCAATCACTATATAATGACAAGAATAACTGTAAACCGTTCTCTTTAACATGGCCCAAGCAGGACATACATTGATTCCCCAACAGTTAATTTGGAAATGAATTGATAGATCAAATAAACTAGCCTGGGAATCTAACAGAGTTCATAACAAATAAAAATACTAGTCACAAGTTTCAGCTTGTTTACTGATAAGAAGATAATTGACTTACCATCATAATTTCAACAGCTTTAGACAACCCTATAAGCCTCGGAAGACGCTGTGTACCTTAAGAAGAAATATTATCTCTATGCTTAGTTAGTTGGTAATGGAAGAGAATTCAAAACCTACACTCAAGTGCGACAAGTATTATGTGGCAGAGTTACCTCCAAATCCAGGCATGACTCCAAGACTGAGCTCTGGCAACCCCAGCTGTGCTCGTGGTGCAGCAATTCGTGCATGGCATCCCTGCAAAAAGCATACATTACTTAATTGACTCACCAAGAAAAGAGATATAAAGACGGCACAAGTTATAGAGACCACAAACCAATGCCAGTTCCAAGCCACCTCCGAGTGCAAGTCCTTCTATGGCAGCAACTGCAGGCTTTTTACCATCTGAAATTACAAAAACAGCAAGATTGACGGATTTGTAAATAACAATTGACAACAAAATGATATAGAGAAGAACCAGGAGAAAAAAAGAGCTGTATAAAGAATCTGGAATTGTGATTTAAACAGTGTCAACTACCTTCCATCGTGTTCACCACAAGATCAACAGAAACATCAGGCAATTGAGAAATATCCCCTGCAGCAATCCAATTCTCTTTTTCAACAAGAAGGTTCATTGAGACATAACCTTGAAATGTACAAAGATGAAACCAAAGTAATCCTACCAGTCCCATGAACCTTCTGAAAAACATTGATATCAAAACCACCAGAAAATCTCCCTCCATTTCCTGAATAAAATACAGAGAACATTAACATGAGATGCAAGGGAAGACTCACATAACAATTACGCAAAACACACATACGCCAACGAAAACTAGAGCTCCTATACGATTCATCAAATTATAATATTTTAAACTAACCGCCAACCTCCTTTATCGAGGCTGGCCTTGGACCAGCTATGCAAAGCTCACCACTGGCAGAGTTAAGGAAAACACTAGACGTTCCAAATAATTGAACTTTAAAAAACATCCATACAGCAACAGATCAGTAACACTTCATGACATCCTGTAGAAAGTTTAATTTCATTTTATAGACTAAATAAATCATCTTTACTCGTGAAGCCTTTGATAGAATTGGCTAAAATTGGACTATATTCCCACTGCTCTCTAAAATTTTGGCAATAACTACTCATGTTGTAAACTAAATTACTTCGAAACAATGGGCGGAGGTATGTATATACTTTAGACATGCTAAAATTCCTAAAAACAATGTCTAACAGGCAGGCTAATTAGACATTGATCTCACAAAATTTAGGAGCAGCTAATTCGACAGCGGAAATGCGGAATTGAGAGAGCTGACCAGTCAAAACAATAGCTTTAACATCGTTTCTCATCGTCGCTTCAGTCCACTTCTCCTTCAATCCAGCGATAACTGAAAAAAAACAGCACAAGTTCGAATCGAAACACATGAATTGAAATCTGTAGAGAAAGAGATAGAGCTTACTTGGAATAGCTAGAGCGTTCACCGGAGGATTAAATATGGTGATGACCGCGACGCCGTCGGCTCCCACCTCCATCGTCACCTTAACTCCGCCCATTTTCTCCCCAAAAAATCAAGTGTTCTCGCGATCTCGAGAGGAATGAAGGAAGGCAATTTAAATAAGGAAGTTTGGAGAGTTTTGGCAGGGGTGATGATGTCAAATTTATTAAAAATAGTTATATTAAATTATTTATTTATATATATATTTTATTTTTAGTAAATTTTTTTATTAATAAAGATGACATATAAATAGATTAAATATTTAATTTAGAGAAATTATAATTTAAATATAAATAAAAGTAAATTAAATTAAATATATTTTTTAATTAATTTTTTTTAAAGAAAGTAAAAATAAAATAATAATAAATAATTTGAGACGGCCGGGTATATTTATTGATTGATATATAGGTGCCTGGGGTGGGGAAACAAAATGTGTGCAAGGGGTTGGAAAGTAATTTACAGAGCAATTTCGCAGTGGGAACTTGGGAAGTTGTTAAGGCACTAACCGAATGAAAGGAGACAAGTCATATATACTATATTATTTAGAAGACTAATTTCCATGAGTCGTCGGTTGGAATTTATTTTAGATTTTTAATGGTCTGTCACGTTTTATACTTGGAAATTACATGGGATAGTTTATTTGGATGCTCTCTTTAATTTATAGTAATTTTTTTTCAAAATATTTAACTGCTAGTTCATATAATTTATAAGCAAATTTCAACTGAATGCTTGTTCTTCTTCTTCCTCTCCTTTATTTCCTGATGCAAAGTTGTAAACCAAGTCTAAATGGTCGATCTTGCTGACTTGATGGGATTGATTTCTTCAAATATTAGTTAAATTAATATTTAAGTTAATTAGGTTTTTAGCTATTTTCTCTATCGCGTACTTTTCTTTTTTGTTTGTTCCAAAAGTGATGTTATCTTTTTACACTTAGAAATAATTTTCTTTTAAATTCTCTTTTAAATTTTAATGAAATGATTTATAGTCATCTTTTTACACTTAGAAATAATTTTCTTTTAAATTCTCTTTTAAATTTTAATGAAATGATTTATAGTCACACTGATTTCTAAGATTTGTTTTAGACTCAAATTTTATTTTATTTTTCTTAAACTTTGTGCCACATAAATTGAGACCCAGACAATATATAATAAGTGAAAGGTTGGAGGTACGATCAAAGGTAATATTATAAATAAAATATAACGTGTGGTTGTTATGGTAAATTAATGATTTCGGGCCCACGATGCCAAGATTCAAACTTTCTTACTCAAAAAGGGCTTTAAATGTGATTACTAGATATAACCCAAAGTTAACTTGGAATGCAACTTCATTTAGACCTTCAATTGCATACTACCATAGAAACCCCATTTTTACAACTCAAGGTTCTCCCTAGGGGTGAGCACGGGTACAGGGTACCCAGCTACCCGACCGGAACCGACACTAACGGGTAGGTTCCGGGTAGATATATTATAATAACGGGTAGGGTCCGGGTAGTAAAATTAGGAACCGATCAATGTCGGGTCCGGTTCCGGTTCCGACAAATAGAGACAGTACCGGACCGGAACCGATACCGGAACCTATAAAATATTAAATATTTTTACTTTTTTTAGAAACATTTGGACCACTTTTAACTTTCTCCAAAATTGTTTGTTGCACGCATGTACATTGATTTTCACCCTTTTATTCTAGAATGCTCTTTGTGCCCTAAGAGAAAACACCCAAAACTCTCTCAATAACAATGACGTTTTAGCTACACCACCGAGCTTCATTGTTGTCGTTGTTGAAGCTTTCTCTTAGGTACTTTCATCGTTGTCGTCGTTGAAGCTTCACATTTGCCTCTTTCTCTCCCTTGGTTGTGTTCACGTCGTCCCTAAAATGCATATGGGTTCATATCTAACTCTTCAATTTCTTTTTAATATCCTATGCTTCGTTCTATTTCGGGTGATACTCATTTTCAATTTGTATTACTTTTTTATTTGAAATGTAAATCTATTTTTAAAATTTGTGTATATTTTTGTAGTTGTGAAGATGAAATTTAGAGATTTACTAGTATAATAAAGCTTTTCTTTTGTATCGAAGAGCTTATGAACACAAAAATAAGTTTAATTCGAGATATTTCCAAATTTATTTTGAAATCAACACATTCAATTAATTGAGTATCAAATTTGGCTTGCAATTTTAGGTTTTGGTTACAGAATTAAATTTTCTAAAACTTTTAAAATGGTACTAAAAACTCCGATTGCCAGGCTAAAAACTATTGGATGAAATTATTTTAGAACTCTTTTTTATTCTCATAGGCTAAAAAAATGTTGCTTAATCTGTGTTTTTTTATTTACAGGGTACCCGGGAACCTACCCGGACCCTGGTCCGGGTAGGTTCCGGGTAATGATTGCTACGGGTAGGTTCCGGGTAGTAAATTTAGGAACCAATCTTTTACCGGGTAGGGTCCGGGTAGTTAAAAAATGTTAGGGTACCCGGACCCGCTCACCCCTAGTTCTCCCCCAATTTAAGAAAAGATTTTCTATACTCAAAGTAAACATTACACATAATCATTTAATCTACATAATGACTTACTTAGAAGAAATTAGCTTTTACCCATTCCTTTTACATCATGAACTTTTGATTCTATCATTTTCCATTATCAAAGAATCTTCAATTTATTTTTTCCATTACATGTTTTACCCCAAATACTATAAACATAGAATGACAACCATAGGGAAAGAAGGGATCACCTATGGAAGACTTCTAGGCAAAATAGACAGTGAGGCTCCTTAGGCCAACTCTCATTTTGAGACAACCACTTTTGGGGGATTGAAATAATTTAGGGTTTTTAACAAGCTGACATACAGTTCTTCCACCGCGATGGACTCGAATTCGCTGGCGCAGATGCACTGTGGTGGAGGATGGGGCCGCTAGGGCGAAGTCACTTGACAACTCGCCCAGCTCCAGGGCAAAACGATGCCCCACTAGAGCGAACTCCCTTGTCCGCTGGACGATCTCGCAGGGGCGGAACATGGCTCTTTCAGCCACACTTCACTTCGATCAATCTTCTTTCAGATCTGGAGGAGTTACCTGACTTACGATTCCCACTAGTAACGTCATCGATAAATTCCTAAAGAAGAGTTATAACAGGAAATTTGGGCGGAAAGTTCATAATGACCGAACGGGTCGTTACAATGTCACATGTCTAAAATTTCACGTTAATACTCACTTAACATATCCACACCTAATCTAGATTTATGGAGTATTACATTATCTCTCCCTTGGAATATTCATCCTCGGATGATTGTCCTGATTATAACTACGGATAACTGTGTACCTTAAACATGACTGATGGAAACATGTGAACACTGAATTTCCATGAACACATGAATACTGAACTGAATAAATGTTGAACTGACAAGATACTAAACTGAATAGGTACTCAACTGAATGACTATTGAATTGATTTAATACTATAAATATGAAGATATCATGAGAGTCTAAGTGTAAAGGTTAGTTACCTTCAACATATTATGTTTGCTCTTTGAATAGGTGGGAATACCTGGACTTTATGTCCTCTTCGGCTTCCCACTTAGCTTTTTCTATTTTTTTTTATTAATAACCACTAGGATCTCTCCATAAGACAGGCTATCTTTGACCCATGTGATCTCTGTAGGAACAACCAGAGATGGGTCCCCTGTGAATTTCTTCAATATAGAAATGTAAAACACTAGGTGTACGACAGTCAATTCTTGCGGCAACTCTAACTCATAAGCCACTTGCCCGATCCTTCGTAGGATCTATATAGCAAAATATATCGGGGATTAAACTTCCCCTCCTTCCCAAATCTCATAACGCCTTTTATAGGTGAAACCTTTAGAAATATCAATCATCAATTTGAATTTCTAAGTCTATGCGCCTATAACGACCCATCCGGTCATTTTTAGCTAAAGATCTTTATTTGATCAAACTACCCTTCCCGTAGACTCTATGTGGGGTTTGTGACTCGCGGAGCATGGGTTGCACGAGTTCCAAGGTGCTTTGGATGGACTTCAGAAGAAAAAACCCAAGTTTGATAGATTTGAAATAAACTAGTTGACCAAAAGCTGACTTTTGAGTATATGAGTTCGTTCCGAGTTTTGCCGCTTCCGGTAGGTTCGGAACGTCATTTATGACTTAGTAGAGTTCTTAATTTGCTTCTCGAGGCTTTCTAATGTATTTATGTCTGTTACGTGGATTCTGTCATTGTCGGCCTATGATGATTACGGGGGTACGTTGTGTACGCATACTACACTTGTGTCATTCTTTTTTAATGTAGATACAATACTATCGACCAGTACCAGACCATGTAGCTGAGTCCGAGCTTGGTGTACTTGAGTATTCGGGGTGAGACTAAACATCCTCAGCAAGCCTTAGATGCTTCTTTATTTCTTCCTGTCTTTATTTGTGATGATGAGACAGTTTCAGACTTTTTTAGACACCTTCACCTTTACAGATTACAGATCTTCGAACGGTTCCATCTTTATACTAGAGTGAAAATTGTTATTATAGGAAAATTCAATAAGAGGCAAGAGATCATCCCAATTACCCTTAAAATATAGTACATACGCCCTCAACATATCCTCAAGTGTCTATATGGTGCGCTCTACCTGGCCATCCATCTGAGGATTTTAAGTTGTATTGAGGTTCACCCTTGTGCCTATTCCCTTCTAAAAATTTCCAAAAAATTATTGTGAATTGGGCACCACGATCTAAAATGATGGACACTGGAGTCTCATGCAATCTAACAATTTCCTAAATATATAACTTGGTAATCCGGTCAACGATCACCCAAATCGAATCATGCTTTTGAAAAGAGCAATGTAAACCTGTTATGAATCCATATTGATCATCTCCATTTAAAAAAAAATGTTTATGTTCCGAGCCAAACCACCGGGCCTCTGGTGCTCTGCTTTCACCTGCTGACAATTTGGACACTTGGCCACAAAATCTGGAACGTTCTTTTTCATGTCGTTCCATCTCCTTGAGGTCATGGTACATATTTGTGGAACCTGGGTGAATAGAATGCCTGGAATTGTGGGCTTCTGACATGATCCTCTCTCTAAGTCTATCTACATCTATGACACATAATTTGCCTTGGTAACTTAAGGTACCGTCATCTCCCCCTTGTTCAAAAGTCGTCGTCTTATGCTTGTGAATCCCCTCCTTCAGCTGTAACCCATTAAACTGCTTCTCCTTCACTTCGGCTACTAAGGGAATATAACACCCCACATTTCTACGATAAGGTGCGTTGTAGGACCCCGTAAGTTCGAACCATTGAAACTTTCAGAAAATGCTTGGCACATAAAATTACAAACAATTATACAATGTTGTATTCCCCGAAGATTGAGGAACAAGAAGAGATCTATTATGAGTTAATATCCATAACTAAATACGTTATAAAATAATTCATCATCTTATCCCAGAATTATTATCTCTATCCCACCAACAGAATAATCCCTACAGATATTAGGAGTAAATTGTCTCTAGGCACTTCTTGAGAGGTTTATATAGCTTTGAACATTGAGATGCTGCACATGGAAAAAGTTGCATTAATCGTCATTTA
Organism: Anisodus tanguticus; assembly: GCA_034509755.1. NCBI lineage: Eukaryota > Viridiplantae > Streptophyta > Magnoliopsida > Solanales > Solanaceae > Anisodus > Anisodus tanguticus. The sequence goes on from CM067544.1 coordinate 19,747,900, forward strand.
TTTATTTATTTATTTTTGGTTTTGATGAACTTCATATTGTATGTATAATAAGATTACTCATTTTTAAGGAACTGTTGTGCTTTTGATTTAATTACAAAAAAAAATTACTTAATTTTTATGCTACATATCTCATTAAATATGCTTTGTGAGTACGTCCATCATCAGAAAAGAAAAGAAGTCCTATCAAATTATATTCACACCACTTTTACTTCAAGTGACCTATTCAAATTTCGTAGATATCTAAAAATGCATCAATTGTATTTAAATGATAAATTTTGGAGAATAAACTGATATTTTAAACGTCAAAGGAAAAGAAAGAAGACCCTAAAAAAATCTCATTCATATTAGTTAGCAAATTGGGCACTAAGTTGATAATATTTCTAATTTGTGCAAAATGAATCAATAATCCCTAATAAATCAGAAGTACTAAACACCGTCACACACATATGGCAGTATCATTTCAGTGATCATTCACATAAATTTATACTTTATTCTTTCATGCATAACTATTTATTCAAAGTTTATTTTTAAGTACATTGATATTATTTTGTGAAATCGATATTAGATGATTTAGTATACACCTGCAACACACGTGCCGAGAAACTAGTGATATATAAATATATGTATACTTTCGATGTGGTGTATATTATCTTTAATATGAGAGATATTATTTATTATAAGAATAAATTATTTTCTCATAAGAAAAATTATCTTTTTATTCATTTTGAGAATTAATAGTACAAAATCTTGATGTTAGGTTGGAAAATTAGAATGTGATAAAACAATTTGGAGGTTTTATCTTTATAAAATATTAATATATGTTTTGATTTTATAAAAATATTTATGATTTGTTTATAATGGAAATTTTATGAGTAGGTTATTAAATAAATTATTAAAGTAGTGAATGTATGATAGGATCTGCATAGTATATTTATATAAATGAAGTAATATTTATCCAAACAATTGCCTCCAACGCCTAGTATTTATTTGGGAATTAGCTCATCATTTTTTTATTATTAAATTTACTAGTAGGTTTGTCTTGTTGACTTGAATGATTATTTCTTTTTGTACTATAGTGTAATCTCAAATAGTAAGGATTCTTTACAATTAAGGATAGATATTTAGTTGGCCACCTAACTTTTTGTTTTCATAGAGATAAGTTTCTATTTTTGCCAACTCAAAAGCTTCACCGCTTGAAAAAAATCAAGTACGAAAAAAATCCCTCTAGGATAAGTATTTGTGTCATTTACTTCAAGACGGAGGAGTCGTGAATTAACTCATAATATTTCTTCATTTACTTGATCATGTATTTTTCTCCATGCAATACGTTTTGTAAAAGTCTTGATCTTTTCAAAATTAGTACAGAGAATCTCACGCTGGAGATTAAACAATTGACTACGATCCTCTAATTTTGATTCGTACGTCAAGTCATTGAGCCCGGAAAGCATTAGCGTCTGAGTCTATATTGGAAGGATTGACTCATTGTAGTAATTCGAAGGTCGAATCGAGGTATGTTATGATTATCCTTTTTTTTCTTTTTGTATGAATCCGATTAAACGAACGTCCCTCCAAATTGACTCTATTCATGTTAGGTTAGAAGTGATCATGTTATTGATTCTATTGAATCTTGTTTGTCGCTTGTCAGAACTACTTTTATGTCATGTGAACTATTCTTCCTTGTATTGTGTTCTTCTTTGATTGCTAATGAAATGTATGATGGCCTGTTAGCTACATAATGAAAGCCGAAGGTGTAACGACCTTATGTGTCACTCCGACGAGCTCAGAGTGTTCTTTATGATCCTCATGCATGTGTATGTGTGTGTGTGTGTATATATATATATATGTGTGTGTGTGTGTGTACAGTACCACTACAGTTGGTTATGATAATGAGGATGATGCCCACATAGGCTTATCGCATTATATACGCATTATGTATATCACAGAGCTATATAGATGATATTTCCCATAGAGGCCTACAAAGTTATATACACGATTATATATTGCATTATACATATCATGCCCCGCATCGGCACTCCTGAATTACAAGTTGATCATTCTGGTCTCTCGTTTACATTGATGCCTTTACTTATTTTCTTTCTTGCCTTACATACTCTGTACATTATTGGTACTAACGTCCCTTTGCTCGGGGCTTTGCGTTTCATGCTCGCAGGTTCATGTAGACGGATTGATGGTCCTCCTCAGTAGGCTATCCAGCTCAGCAGTTGATTGGTGCACTCCATTCTTCCTAGAGTTTCTAGTTTGAGTTAGTATGCTATTGTAAATATATTATGGGTAGGTCGGAGCCCTGTCCCGACACTTGTACCAGTTGTCCAGTTACAGACATTCGTAGAGACTTCATAGACAGTGTCAGTGGGTTAGTTGTATCCAGTTGCATATCTTGGGTCAATGACCACACCTATATACAAGACGATATTGATAAAGGCACGAAGTAAACAACTCAAGGTCATGCAAGACAGTCTAAGAGGCTAAGGAAAATATTTAATTTATTTTACAATTATTTCATACGATCCATTACAAATCCACAATAGTTACATGTAGAATGTAGTTCGTTCTAGTCGAGATTGGGGCGTGATAGGAGGATCCGACCTTATTCTGAATGACAACACCACCATCTTCGGAGTCCAAAAATCAAACTCCTAGGTTTGATACATGACGAACTTCTCTCAGCATGATTCCCTTATCTTCCTCAATGCGAGCTAAACTTTCCATCCTTGATATCTTTCTAAGGTACTTCCTAAAAATACTTACAATTTTGATGTGTGCTAAGTCGTTGACCAGCAACCTGAAGATTTGGAGTCTCGTGCAATGACACCATCTTCATAACACATGATTTGACATGATCTCATAACTTTTCTGTGATCCCCTAATCGACAATAATTGAGCTTGACATAACTTGATCGATGATCATTCTACTCACTTCACATTTCTTTTACCTGCGAGGCACTTATAAAACCTATCTCATTATGCCCTCATTACTGAACTAAGGTTCTTCATATCTCATGTTAATCCTTCGGGTTTCAAATGTCCAACTGGACTTACTGACAATTTACACATCTCTTCCTTAGACCAAAGGTTAAGGTATTATACTTACATATCCTTCTATTTTATTGAGATCAAGCAGTCTTTTCTTTATCTTATGATATTGTTCATACTTTATATTACCGAGGACTCATCTTTATACTTACTTCTTAGCAGTCTCCCTTTCTAGAAAAAATGAGTTACTTACATAAATGGGGAACTAATGTATTCATAACTGGCGTACAAAATCTTAATGACCTACTTTGCTCACACTGTCAATCTTAGAGAAACCCCTTTCTAATAAATCTTAATGACTATTCTGCTTTGCTCTCTTACTGCTTAGCTAATTTCTTCTTCCACTAATCACTATATTTCGAATTTAACTTAAACCCCTGGGTTCTAACGCGCATTCGGATGTATTCAAACAGTCATCCGCTTACTCGTGTCAATCTGACTAAGAAAATTAAATCGTACCTCTTCTAGCTCTGCTGAAATTGTTAATGCACTGAATCTACTCAAAACTTACTTACTATTCTTCTACTGAACACCTGCTAGTATCTTTCTCTCTTATTCTGCTCTGAATAACTAAAGTGAAGAATAATGTTATTTCTAACTTCCCTATTATCCCACCCTATTGCATGGTTGTATACTATCTTTTCTAAACTATAGACATGGATCACACTTAGGGAAATTACGTCTCTTTTAAATGAAGATTGAAATACCTAACCCTGAACTTTCTATACACTTCAACAACATATTGGCTATACACATCCAGAGTAAACACTTAATCACATAACCTAAGAGAGAACTGTCACATCTTATCTCTTAGTAATATTTCCTTCTCGTAGTAGCTTACTAACATCGTACTCTATGTTTCTGATCTGACTAAATTAAACAAAATTAAAACTATTTCTAGAAATTCAACATAGTCTGCTCATGGTTCTCATGTCGTACACCATCTCTTTTTATTTATGTGTCTGGTTTGTACGAAAAGTATACTTCTTCAAAAAAAATCATAACATTTAAGAATCGTAGGTAATTTGACCTTAGTCACCTTTCTGCTCAAAATCATGGTAATTAATTTATGCCTAATGTGGCTAAAATTATAACATGTTGCCTCGTGGGGTCTTACATTAGAGTTATCATCATTATACCTATGGCGACATCTAGGGATACCTCTAAGTCTTGTTGACCTTTTAAATTATATAAGCGGTTCTGATCGAAGTCAGTATTACCAAACTTATGACGCCCGATTTGGGCTTGTGAATTATGGGAAGCATCTGAATTTATAGACTGAATTGTATTACTTTTGGTACCTTGTCTCGCTGATGGCATTCCCTCATGTAGTGACCCTACTGGCCACACCCAAACTATCCATCTATGTGTCTCTTACCACACTTATTGCAACTAGGATTCTATAAAAAACTTTTGGCCCACAATGGCCTGTGATTGAGAGCCTGATGCTCTGAAACTCTATTTCTGAGTGAACTGACCTTTCTAATCATATTTGGACCTCAGGACTGGTGTACTGGCTGCAGATGGAGTGGGTCATTATGAGCTCCTATTGAAACATTGTCTGTCTCTACCTCCCTAAGATCCTCGATGATCAAAGTTTCCTGCAAACATTGCTCTTTTGCTGATTTTTGTGTCTATCTCTTTATGTAGTTTCTCATCTCTCTTCATGTCCTTAAATCTTTTCCAACCTATTCAATGAGATCATCACATTCCATTTCTTAAGTACGTTGTTACTATTTGACTTTCACATCCATAATACAACTGCGCCTTCTCAGGCGACATCCACTTTATTCCACTTTAAAATCGTCTTAAGTCTCGTTCACTACTATCAGCCACTTCATAATCATTGCCCAGTGGGTAATCATCCTCACTTGGACCTTAAATTCCCTGCTCGTTACTGACACCTTTGATACATATAGAATTCGATAGGAAAAGAAGGTTACTTACTGCTCTAAGCTTCATGGCACGATCTAGAGTAGAAAAAAGTGAAATAATCCTGAATGTCTTAGTGGTTAACTATTTACATATGTGGCACGCATACGACTGAGCGAACCAACTAGCTAGCTGAATCAATATGTGATATCACAATATATTGAAAGTGGAATCAAAACTAATACATGTTGATCTACTAAAAGTCTGAATGATATAAATTATAAAGTGCTGAAAAATATTGAAATAGTCAGAGACATAATTGTAGCCAACATGGCTAACATAAAATCCTGCAAAAAGCGATTGATTGCAACTCTAGTCTATGAAGCCTCTAAGAATAGTGAAGCACTGACTGTTTACCGGGACAAGACGGGCATACCTTACTGTCTAAAATATTTTTAAAAATGTAATTAAGATAACACCCCGAAAGAGCTAGAGCTCACCAAGCAACTGATATGAGAATCCTAGCGAGCATATCTATCGTCTTATAAATTGCTACATGCATCGCGAAATATAGGCCCCGGGTAAAAAGGGACGTCAGCACATTTGAATTGTACTGGTATGTAAAGCAACTGAAAGAAAGAACTGTAAGAGGGGTGCTCGAGAAAGGGCAGCCCAAATAAATAAATAGGTAATAAGTACTGAAACTAAAACTGAAACTGTAAACTACAACTGATAATTGGAATGAACAATAGAAGTGAAGTTACGAGTACTTCCTGTTCTGCATCTGAAACACCCGTTTAACTATATTTATATGTGGGGCTTTGGCCTAATAATAAATGCACAAAATATGGCCTTGGCTAAGTAAGTGCGTCAGTCTATGGCCTTGGCCAAGTATACTTATACATGAGACTCTTCCCTTGGGCAATTACATATGTTCAATATTCATTAATTTTTAATAAGGAACTCGGATTACTGGAATAATGAACATCACTAAACTGAAATATATATTCATGAACTGATTATGAAACCTGAAGTCTTAACTATTTCTAGACCTGTTGAGTTTCTAGACTGATACCCATAGGTATCAAACATGAGTCTATATTGATTATTTTCTTAGTTCATAATATTAGAAATAAAGATCATGAACGAATTACGGAACTACGACATCTAGAGAATAGAAGTTCTATAACTATTCACGGAACTAAGACATAACTATGTTCTGAGGTAATTCGTAATAGTCAATAAAGAATGTGGCGTAGGGAGAATCATCAACATTCCCACATGTAGAGAGTTAGTGTAATGACCCGTCTGGTCATTTTTAGCTAAAGTCTCTTATTTGACTAAATTACCCTTTCCGTACACTCTAAGGGTTTGTGATGTATGAGTATTGGTGGCACGGATCTCGAGTACCTTTATATGATTATTGGAAGAAAACCCCAAAATAGAGATTTTAGAATTCATAAGTTTGACCCAAAGTTGACTTCCAGATATATGAGTTAATTTTCGAGTTTCGTCACTTTCGATAGTTTCGTAGGGTCATTTATGACTTTGTCGAGTCATTGGTTCACTTCCCGAGGCATTCGAATGTACTTTATGGCCTTATTTGTAAAATTATAAAATTTAGATGTTTTGGATATTTTCACAGAAAAGTATGTTTAGCTTAGTCATACAAGAAATCCTAGGGCGCGAGCGAGTTTGTAGCACTGTTTACCTTAGGGTAGCATGTTAGGTTTTTATTTAGGGGGTTCCGGTAGCATTTTAGGTGTTTCGTGGAAGAATTGTGTAGTTTCTATGTTGCTGGTGTCTGCACCAGCGGCTGTCTTGCCGCTTCTGCATGTCCCCCTCTCCTGAGGTTGGCTCGTAGATGCGAGTTCTGTGGTTTGTTAAGGTTTTCGCTCCTACAAAAGCTTTCTCTTAGAGGCGCTATCGCCTCTGCAGAATCTTTCCTGCTCCAACGCTTGTCGGGATATTTAGTGACCCTGCCTTCGCAAACTCTTTTCCGCAAGCGATACTGCCCCTGCAATGTCGATTCCGCTATCATAATCGTCTTTCAATCAATGCGTTAAAAACAATCCCATTTTCCCAAAACCATTTTCTCGGGATTAGAGCTCGACTAAGGGAGATTTTCTTGAGGATTTCATTTGGGTTTTTCATTGGAGGTATAATTTTACCTCTTTTTATTATTGTTATCTTTTAAGTCTTCTAAATCCTAGTATAGACTTTATTTGGAGAAGAAATTGTCCAAAGCTTTTCATGATAGAATAAGAGGGCTAAAATTTTGATTTGATGATGGATTATCGATTAGATGATCATTAGATTGTGAATTATTGTTAATTGATGTTAGATGATGATGTTGTGATGATTAATTTGATCATAGAAACCCTTTCTAAATTGGAGGAAAATCTAGGGTTTGGGAATTGGGGCTTTTACTTCATGCAATTGAGGATCCAATTGGGTTTAGATTTCCAATTTAACTTAAGTATATAACTATATAGTATGTTATTATGCTATTTGGGTAATAAAATTCAAATTCTGATATCGTGGGCCAGGGTTTGATTTTGGGTGTATTTTGGATTGCTTAAGGACTAAGTCATTGTATGTGTATTAGCTTAATTATTAAGGTAGAATCTATATATATTAGACTACGAGTATTCTGAGGCGCTCCGAAAGGGCAAGGCCTGTATTGAGGGTTGATAGTTCGTGGCTCCTGTTCGGCTTTGAGGTAGGCTATTATTTCTCTTTTGTAGACTTTGATAGAAGTGTGTATTAGTTATAAATATTTAGGGGTATTGGGCGTGTTTGGGGGTCCCACCTTAGCGGTTGTGATGAACACTTGGATGGGTGCCAGTGTTGAACTGTGATGATGTGTGATTTGGGGAATCAGCCTTAAGTTGATTCCAACTGTTGTTGTTTGGGCTTGTCACCATTATTGATAATTGATATATTTATTCATCATATTGCTTTCTATATTATAGATTGATTTACGTGGAATTACGTGTTATGGAGTTTCTGAAAGCATATGATATTCATCTCTTATACTTGATTGCATCTCATACATCCTGATTACTTAACTTGTAATGTCATTTCCATTCATACACTCATGGTTATGATGATATTAAAAGGAGAGTGGTACGAAAATGTTGGGGTCCAATGAGAATTGAAAAGGTAAGGATACATTATGATATGGTTGAAAATACTAGGATGATGGAAGTGATTGATATTGATATTACAGCCAATAGCTGGGATCCGTTGAGAAATTTCGGATGAGTATATGGATGGCACGGGTCCCCCGTGGGTGGCAGTTCATAGAATTTGAACACCTATATACTGGACTGAAAGGTACCTGGCATTTGCATTGCATTCATATCATACATACATGTATACATTGATTACCTGTTGATTAGTAATGTGATTGGAATGATTATTGGAACTTGGTTGATTTGATTGACTCTATTGGATTGTTGACATGATTTGGCTTGTTCTCTATGAATTTGGTTCTGTGGTTTACGCCTTTATGAGTCTAAGTACTCGATGACAAACTGTTATTGTGGTCGGTGATGTCTATATGTCAGAAATATCATGTAGATCAAATAGAACTATGTGTATCTGTGTATTGCTTGGTGATTGATAGCGTTATTTGGTAAAGTGTCTAGTAAGGAACCTGTGGAGGTGTCGTGTTGTAGTTGTTGATTTGTATGCTATGTATGTGTACATCCCCTCCTTAATCAAAAGGTGTACGGCGTAGACTTCTACTAAAAGTATAATGAGTGGAGTTGGAGTTGTCACGTGAAGATCCGAGAAGCATGTTTATTTCGGCTTTGTATGTAGGTCTTGGCCGAAGACCATTTTGTTTCTTTTAGCGTATCTTTAATTTCTAGCTTAGCTTGTAGTTCTCCTTAGGACATGATGTAACGTGTAAATTACTCCTAGCTCCTATTAGGACACAATTAATGTGTCATGTAATAGGGTGACTAAACCGTGTAATAGGGAGGTGACTAAGCCAAGAGTATCTTCCAAGAATCATCTAGAAGATGAAGCTTCCAAGAGGAGAATTCATGAACTAACTAGTTCATGTATTTGACTACATAGGAGACATCAAGATCGGCCTAGGGAGATGAAGAGTTTGCCGAAAACAACTCACCAAGTCACATACGCAAAGAATGAAAGCTTCCAAATATATTCCAAGAAGATGATTCATAAGGAGCCTATGTTCATGCATGCAAGACACATAAGAATGGCTTGGAAAACCCAAGAGGTTATCTCATTCATGCACTTGAAGACACCAAGAAGGCAACCCGGAAGTTGAAGAGTTGGCCGAGCAATTCACATGGTCATTCGGCCCAAGGTTCATGCCAAGAGGGAATGGTTCTCAATACTACTCAAGAATACAATTGATGAGATAACTAGTTCATATGTGAAGGGTACCAAGGAAGGATCTATAATGCATGGAAGATTGGGATTCATCCCCCCCCCTTCCCATTTCGGCCAATATACTTCAAGGACAAGAAAATTCCACACACGCTCCAAGGAAATGATTCATGAACTAACTAGTTCATGCATTGCTTTACATGGAAGAAATAAAAGAGTGGTCTAGAGAACTTGAAAAGTTGGTCTACTCCTTATTCCCCAAGTTAACCTGAACCCCTTTCCATTTGTTCCCACTTGGCCGAGATTTCCAAGTAGTTTATGTCCTTTTGTTATCCTTCTAGAATAGTCCATGTACTACTATAAATAAGACCCTTAGGATGTTGTAAAAATCATAGTTGTTGATTGAAATATAAACTTGAGTTTTACTCATACTCTAAAGTATTCAACTTGTGTGTTGTCTATCTTAGATTGGTCCTTGTGTGAGCCTTCGGTTCTTATGTGAACCAACCCCTTAGTATAAGTTGAAGCTAGGACTTGTGTGACCTAGTAAACCCAAGCTAAGGTCCCTTCGGTGTAAGTCTTGGTTAGGACTTGTGTGACCTAATCAAACCCAAGCTTAAGGAACCCCCTTGGTGCAAGTGAGCGTTGGAACTTGTGTGATCCAACTAGACCCAAGCCTAGGGTCTATCTTAAGGTTACCGGCCACCCTCACTTGGTTAGTACTCGAGCTTGTACTTAGCAACCTTAGTATAGTCCTTGTCCAATTGGCCAACTCTACTTGGTGTCGACTCGAGCATTAAAACTCTCGTGTCATTATCCTTGTTTATAACGACCGTCCAACACTTGGATTGTACTCGGGATTGTACCTCGCAACTCGTGTTCATTCCTTGTTCAAACCACCATCTCCTTTCTACCACCACATCCCACAAGACTTCCCAAACATCCACACTCAAATCCACCAACCGAAACCATCCATAATCAACCATGTTATCCCGACAACACCAAATAACCCACATCACCGAAACCTCACTGTCTCAGTTCTGTCTCATCACTTTGACACCATCCAATCACCAAGTCCCGATCACCAATATCACCCTCAACACACCCGTAATAGCTCCATAAAATTCCTTGATCCAATTCCCTATATAACTACCCGAAATAGCCACCAAACACCACACTGCCCGGCAGAAACACCCCACCCGAGAATCCCAACTTTGAGTCCTTTTCGTGTCAACCCGTGTTCAACAAAACTCCGACCCACTTACCCACTTACACCTCTCCTTATATACATCAAAGTCTAAGGGTTAGAGATAATAAAGTAGCTAATGTCGTTATGGTCAGACTAATTGTATACTCTTGGGAAGTATTCTTAAATGATGTTATGTACTAAATGTAATATTTTTATTGGGTTTGTTAAGTGGGGTAAGTGGAGGCAATACAAATATGACTTAGATAGAGGTTATTAAACGATAATTATCAATTGTAAGATCCATGTGTCTAATATGAATTGAGTTGTACTTGACTGTGATTGGACTCTTACGTGAATAAGGTGACTATTTGGACTGTCTAGAATAGGACCTACTTGAGAATCAACTTAATGTTTATGTCTGTTATGTAACTTTCATCGTTGTCGTCCAATGATGCCTACGGGGGTACATAGTGTACTCATGCTACGCATGCTTCATCCTTTACGTGGATGCTGGTATTCGACTGATACAGGTGACAGCTTGGAGCACGGGGAGGTTAAGGCAGGCCACTCATCCTTAGTAGCCTGGTCTTCATCTTGGTCAGGTCGCCCTTATTAATAAAGGGCAATGTTATTTATTTATCTGATTATTTTGTATCTTAGAGTCCTTTTACAAGTAAGACCAAGTTTTGGGAAAGTGTTTGTGAAGGATTTGACATTTAGTAATTTGAATTAGAATCGCTTATCTTGTAAATTCTTCAATTATTTTCCGCAATATTTAAATTCGTGTTAAAGGATTTTAGGGATGGTTTACCTACCGGGGGGATAGTGTAGGTGTCACCATGACGCCCGTGATTTGGGTCGTGACAGTTAGCCTCACATACCTTAATTTCCTGCTCTTGAGCGTAATACAATATCATTCACCCTTTCAACTTTAATCTAAAGCAATACAAGTAAAAGGGATTCCATATTAATAATAAAACTCATGCTTTGATCATCTAAGCATTTTATCAAAGACTTGGTGGGCATAAAGCTCCACAACTTCCATTAATGGGGTTTTCTTCACCCAATTCCTATTCTATCACTACTCGTCTTGAATTCAAAATAACTATTTCCACCGAAAATCATCCCAATAGCACTTAACATATCTAAAAGTGTCACATTAATACTCATTTAACACATCCACACTGTAACACCCCGTACTTCTCACCATGTCTACGACTAAGTTAAAGTTGACGAAGTTACTTGAATATGGAAGAATGACGTTATAGTGTCCAAGTGTATGTATTATGTTAAGCCTAGTTAAAGTAAATGAGATTCGTAAACGAATAAGATGTCAGACAAAGGTAGATGACCTACTAGTTTCACATTTGTGTTTCACCAACTTTCTTAAACCTCCTATGTGCTTGAGCTACTACTTATATGTCCTACTTACTCGAGCTACTTGCTTACACGTCCTACTTGCATAAGCTACTTCTTTACAAGTTCTACCTGCTTGACCTACTTATTTCATGTCCTACTTATTAAATGAGGACGACACACGTGTTTAGTGAAAATCAGCAAACTTCTAGGTTAGGTAATTGATAAGTAGATGATTGAGAAAATCAACAAACTTCTAGGTTAGGTAATTGATAAGTAGATTCACCTACTTAAAGTGAGAGATCCAAATAAAAGATAAAGAAAATGTGAGATGGGGCAGATCCCAATCTGCCCAAGCCTATTTAAGGGCTGATATATATAGATATAACCCCTTGTAATTTGTCATTCAACCCATCTCTCCAAAATAATTCAGCAACACTTCTCTCTTCTCTCTCTCTTACGTTCTCCCACCAGCAAGAACAAGTCATGGACGTTCTCTCTCTTCCTCTTCTTCATGTGAACTTCAAGCTCTTATGGAAGCCACGGAAGCTCCCCTTCCTTCTTCATAAACTCAAAGAATCTTATTTCTCTCTCATAATTACAAGCAGCCATGATAGATTCTTCATTCTCCATAGCTTTCAAGTATTTCCTTTCTTATTAAGCTTAAGGTAAGTGATAATTTTCATGGGTTTAGCTAGATTCTTTATGAAAAACTATGCAATTTTACCTTTCCGTGTTTGAACTTGAAGGAAAACCCTAAGTATATCTCCCAACCAGCCAAGAAGAGTTTGGGCTTGTTCTAGGTGTTGTATTGATGCCCTTTCCACTTTAGTTACTTAAAGAAAGCGTTAAGAGATAAAATTGAAGGGCTGGAAATTGTATAGCAAGGTAAGTCCCTCCTTCTACATTATATGTATAAGTTAGTTTAAACTTTAGATGTGTTTTAGTTACCATAAGTTCATGGGTTGATGGTTGAAGTTATAAATGAGCTGGTGGACTTGTTATGTAGTTTTGGGGTTGTTCTTGTTATTCTCTTTGGTGTTGTACATATGGTGGTTGGATGTTGTTATTGTTTTGTGAATTGAGCCAGTGGGATGTGGAATAAATGGGGGAGATGTTGCCCGTTTGATTGTAAGATGAACTTGTTGTTGATGGTTGAATGATATAGTTGTGTTGCTAGTGATGTTGTATAACATGTTGGGACTTATTTCGTGGTATGTGGGGTTGTTCCTATCATGTTAAGTTGTTGGAAATTGATATAATTATAGTTATGTATCGTTGATGGTGTTACAAGGATTATAAATGAGATAAGCTTGGATTATCCCGTAGACACGCTTGTAGAACGAGCTTGACACTCATTAGCTAGTTGGTGTGTGTTAACACCCAATTTTGTCCCTTCTTTTCCGATTATTTGTTTGCGTTTTAAAATATTTGGAAATCTCAAAACAATTTTAATATATATATATATAAGGCTTTTAATATTATCGTTTATTCTCAATATCATTACTTATTATCATTATTATTATTATTTGCATTTTTCTACTATCATTTGCCTTTTAATATCATAAGCATAGTTTTGCCTTAATATTCTATGTTATTTTTTTTTTCCGCAAAAAAATGGCATCACATTTCTTATTTAAATTAAGCATTAAGCATTTCACAAATATTATATTTTTATTTATTATCACATCGTTGTTGTTTTTAATCTTTATAATTTACAAGGCATTTTTTTAAAAATAACAAAACCCTTTTATATTTTTAGTCCACAACCCATTTTTTCTTTTTCTTTCTCACCAAAACAAGCCCAACTTAAACCCAATTTAAAATCCAAAACAAAACCCTACACCCTCCTCTTTCAAATCCGCCGCTCACCAACCCATCACTGCCACTGCAACCCCTCTGTCGCCCCTGATACCACGACACCCTTCCCATCACTTCACCCATACCTACACCCCTCCGCTCCAAAACCGTCAACTTTGCCCCTTTATTTTGAATTCAAACTCGAACGTTATGGGGGGGGGGGGGGGAATCCATCTATAAAAAAACCCCTTGTTCTTCATTTAAAAGCCCCCCCCTCCCGAAAGTAAAAAAAAAGGATTTTTCAGGTCGGTTTTGAGGTTGGAGTTTGGTCTGTTTTTAGTCCGGGAAAAGAAAAAAAAAACGGGGTCTGTGGGTTCTTTCTTGGAGGTCCGAAAATAAAAAGAAATCGAAAAGGTCCTTTTTTGGTCTGAAAAATAGTCCGAAAAGGAAAGCATTCGGGTCAATTTGGTCCCAAATTTTTTGATTTAAAATGCCCCTCTTTGATTCCTATTTTTCAATCCGAAAAAATATACTCTTTTGGTTCCTAATTTCAAAAAAAATCCTTTTGAATATTAGTTTAATTCCATCTTGCATTAGCATTAATTTTTGTCCTTCACATTTCCGAGTCGGGTCAGAACTGAAACCGGTTTAGTTTCAGGTCAAAAATTAGACTTCCAAAATCGCAAAATCAGCATTCTAAAAATTTCAAAATCAGCATTCCAAAAATCGCAAAAATCAGAATTCCCAAAATAACTTCTCCGAGCGGATTCGACGATTCGAAACGACGTCTCGTTTCGCTGTCCGGAGAAGGTCTCGTTTTGGTTGTTAAACGTGTAGGTTATATTAAGATAAATTATTCAATTTAGTTAAGTTAGTAATGTTTATACGGGCTGTATTGAATTCCTGCCTGATATGCTATGGTAAAGTCATGTTATGGACTAAAAATGTTTAGGCGTGATGTTTGATTAATCTGTTTAAGCAACTTAGTTTGTTAAGATATTTTGTAGGCTTATGTGCGTGCAACATGTGTTAAAGTGATGTTGTCAACATGTTTTAGGACTGTGATGTTAATTAGTTAAGAAGTCTTGTAATGTATTGGTAGATTATTTATACTTAAGTGTGTTGTATTAAGTTAGGATCTTGTGATATGCATATTGGTTTAGTATTTGTTTAATAGACATCATGAGTTAGAATTATTTGAGTTCAGCATGTTTTAGAAGGAATATGATGTGATCAGGTGGGTACTCCATGACGTTGATCTGTTTCCGTTGGTTTGATATACCTCAAATGTACATAGGGTAGACAGATTTAGTATACACCAAGTGTATACAAAGTTTTATATCCTTGTATATATTTGAGTATATCATGTGTACTGTGAATATTATATGTATATCGTCCTTTATATATGTCCATATGTGCTGAATTGGTCCTATTACGCATCTGGATTGATTTGTTCTCTTTAAGTCTGAAAATTATAATTTTGGGTCTGCTCTATATTCTTTTTGCACCTGCCCACATCTTGAGGCCCGACAACATATCACCCTTCATGAATTGTTTATTTACATTTTCTTATGTATATATTTTCATGTTCTGTCTACTAATTTTTTTCTTTTCTTTCGTTTACATGAAATACATCGGGAGCAATGAAGAGTCTCGTTATGAGACTCATCATGACTATTGACAAGTGAAGGCCCACATCCACGTTCACTGCATTCTCTGGCCTCGGAATTTCTAAATAAATAGGGTGGGATGACATCGTCATCCGCCTAGTCGCTTCTTTTAAATTCCTTAATCCCGTCATTTTATTTGTTTAAGTTGTAATTTTATTATTCAATTTTGTGCGATCACTAGAATACTTAGAATAATTAGGTCTTGAATGGTTAAGTTAATAGGATAGTTAAAAATTTGAAATCCGCCGCTAGTTTATTTATTTTAGGCTCGGTTAGTTTAAAAATGGAAAATCCACCGTTAGTTTATTCATTTTAGGCTCGGTTAGTTTTAAATTGGAAACCCACCACTAGCTTGTTTATTTTAGACTCGTTATGCATGTTAAAAACTTTCAAAACAATTTGGTCATCCTTTATTCACATTATTAATCACACAAATGAGGCCTTGTTTTTATATTTGCGATTTAAAATGACTTCCATAAAAATCACCTCTTTGCATTACAAACAATCAGCTTTTCTCCTTACTATCAATTGCTTTACAAATGCATGAGTTTATCCAAAAATTAACTTTGCATGTATTTTATAAACAATGTCATACAAATGCATGCTTTTATTCAAGAAATCAATTTTACATGAACAATACCATGCATACTCTTTTTGGATTTTACACCGAGAATTTATTCCTCGGAATCATAATCACCTTTGCAAGAAACCTTTTACGTTGTCAAAATGCATATTTTATTTAACTACTTGCAACATCTTTTAACTTTATACTTTCAAACATGCAATCCCCCCTTAGCATAACAATTAACATAAGTTTGAACGGATAACCGCAAGTTATCGGATCTTAAAGGATGCCTAACCCCTTACCTTTAGGATAATAGAGAACCCTTACCCAAAATCTCATAGTTTAGCAGACCATTAATCGAAGTTCATTTTGCAGCATTTAGCTAACACTTAGGTGCCCTAATTCACTGTAGAATAATTAGGTGGCGATTCCTTAACCCTTATTTAATTCAGGAATCCCTAATACGTCGCGACCGTGTCAGATCCCCCTTCCTCGCGGACGGGGCGGTTAAAAACGAGTGCGACAGCATGACGACTCCACTGGGACTTTCAGGTTTTTAAACATAGCAAACACATGTTAATTATTATTGCGCTTTATTTTTGCTCCTTATTTGATTTAGTGCTTTGAATTATTTCCTTTTTGAATTTTTGTATGCTTAACTGCTTTGATTGCTACTTTCTTTTACTGCTTTTCTTAAATTGGCATTCCGCTCATATTTCCTCCACTTCGTAAAATTGACACTATCACACATACACGCGAAGTGTGTTTCACACACCCGCAAAATTTTCTTTCAATTTTCCAAATTTTAGGAGAGTTGGCGTATGCGCGGAGCGTCCGGGCCATCCGGTGGCCGCGTAGCCTTCTCACTCGACCCTTCCGCTCGGGAATCTTAGGTCTAGTAAGCCAAATCTTAGAAAATTTGGGATAGAGCTATACCACCCTTTATTTTAAGTCATGTATGCATACATCTTAGGTGGGTCGATCCTTGGTATCGACTCTACAATTAAGAATTCCACCAATTGTTGACGGGTCTCACAAGCCAATGACCAATCAGCATATTATGTGTAGCGTGATAATGATAGATGGATCCTAACTAATCATGACATGCCGGAATTGGAAAATGCCTTTATTTCTAACGAAAAGCATTTCAATTTAGTGGTATGGATCAATCTATCATAATCTCGCATATTTGGCGCTTAGGTCCACCTCTGGCATAAGAGAGGCCCCATGCATGTTAGGACACGCGTTTGATTTCCATACAATCCGCTTGCTATTTTTGCTGCTTTCCACTCTGTGCATATTATTTAAAGCAATAATTACTCACCTTATACTAACTTAGTTTTCTTCATTTTTTTAGAAGGTTTATTTTGCCTGTTTTATTCCCCCAAAAGGTTGATTCGTGTTGACTGAAACTGGAGGAACACGCATACTTCACAAGATCAAAGGCACGATCATCCAACAAAATGACTGATTCAGGTGCATCCGAACAGACCTAACCATTTGGGATACAGAGCAAGAAAATGTTTTGCAAAATTGGACCTGTGCCCCAGCCCTGTTTCTCCGGGAGCTTGGTAGAAATTGCATTAGTACTTAATGAAACAATGCGATTTAGATTGAGGCTTGAATCGCCCTTGTGCATTTAATGTGTTTTGCCTCCACCTTTTGAAAGCTTAAATGACAAATCCACATTGCTTTTGCTATTTTAAAAATTCATTTTGTTTACTAAATTTCTTTTCTCTTTCAGCATGCAAACTAATAAATTTGTCGATAATGTAAATATGACATGTAATGAAACAAGCAAACAAAGTCCAAACGATGAACAAGACTTCGAGAATATGAGGAAGACTCACAGCCGGAAGAATTGACTGAAGAATTAGAGCATTTTGAGAACAAGCCAAAGAAAAATTTGGATGAAACAGAGGCGATAAATTTGGGAGACGCAGAACCTGTGAAGAAAACAAGAATCTGTGTCCACCTGGGCCTCGCACAAAAGAAAGAATTGGTGGATCTTTTGAAGCAATATATCAACATATTTGCTTGGTCGTATGATGATATGCCAAGTCTAAGCACATATATTATTTCACATAGATTACCCATCGAGCCATCTTGCCCTCCGGTGAAGCAAAAGCCGAGGAAAATCAAGCCTGATTTGAATTTAAAAGTCAAGGAAGAAGTTTCCAAGCAATTCGATGCAAAAGTCATTCGAGTTACTAGGTACCCCACTTGGCTAGCCAACATCGTACATGTGCCAAAGAAAGATGGGAAAATACGGGTATGCGTGAATTATCGAGATCTCAACAAAACTAGTCCGAATGATGATTTCTCTCTCCCAAATATTCACATACTCATTGATAATTGTTGGAAATTTGCCTTTGGCAGGGAGGTGTGTTCACCCATGTTTAATGAATTAAACACTAGTGTTCCGTATGTTGTAGGATTTGTCTCTTCACACATGCATAATCTACTAAGTGAGTAGATGACCGTAGGGACAAGAATCGTCAAATTTCGTTGAGAAATGAAAGAGATATTGGTCCACGAAGTAAGGTGTTTGAGGCATGAAAATATGGTGTGGGACAAATCTACCACATCGGTGGGAAAAGGAAGACTTACTCTCTTTATAAGTCTCTAAAGTGGTAAAGGGTTTGGGACCCCAAGGGGTATCCCATGTGTTTAAAGGAGGGAGGACCTAGATGTGCTTGGGTTCAAGGCTAAGCCCACACGCGCGCCGCCGCCGCCCACCCGTTCGGTCCGGTCCGGGCTGTGGGGACTTTCTGATATTATCTTTTTGGACCCCAAATTGCTTAATATTTACAGTTTAGGCCCTAGAGTTTCTGAAAAGTTGATTTTGGGAAAGACGGAAGGCAGAAACTTTCTACCTACCGTTTGGGCTGTTTTTGGAGCATTAACTAGCCATTACTTGACTGTTAACTACTCCATAAACATCCCTCCTTCATGACCATAAATCGGCCTCTCTAAATGGCCATTAACAACCCTCTCTAATGCCATTAACAACCCTCCTAATGACTATTTACAGCCATATTTGTGACAGTTAAGGAGTCCCTCCTCCATGCTATATATTGAGGCCTTTTGGCTCAATTGTGTTGCAAATTAAAAACAGAAAAACGCAGCACAAAACAGTGATGAAAAACACTGTAAAACAGTGATGAAAAACAGTGAGGAAAGACATACATATACACAACAGAGACACACTATATACACAGAGACAAAATAGAAGAGAAAGTCAGTCCAAAAACATTGGACGAAAACAGAAACTCTTCCTTCCTTTTCCATTTCTTCAGCAAGTCGATTCGTATTTGTTTTCTTCGTCAGACTCAACCTATTTGCTTTGTAGTGTTGAGATTAAAGTGTTGTTTTATCTTGGGAGACTATCGCCCGCTTTCGTAAAAGTATATATACGGGGCAATCTTATCTTAAGGACAGAGTGCAATCACTCGACTCAACACACAACGTTGTAACCATCCAGATTTAGTTATTTCTTGATTTCAGGTTATCAAGATTCAAGACACAACAAGCTTGCAACAGTTCTGAACATTGGACTATTTGTTTATCCTTTCAAACACTTGTAATATTTATTTACTTTTCGTATTGCTTTACTACAATAGCAACCAACAGTTTAAGACAAGATTGTATTGTAAGAGTATTAGTGTTCGAAAGATGTCGGTCAAAATTTGTGTGACCAAATCTGGATATGGTTGTGGTTTTCTGCTTGAAGAGAGTGATGATGATGTTGTTGAAGGTCAACGTGTTCATGGTGTCACCGCTCCCAAGAGTGGTGGGAACAAGCGCTCACGAGAGGTAGAGGATGTCAACTGGGACAAGAGGAGAAGGCTGAAGATGTGGTTCTATCTTGCAGCATAAGGCATATATCTGTCCCAGACAAAGGATCCGAATTATGGTAAAGAGGAAATGGACACTCAGGCCGATGAAGTGACTGAAGTGGGCCAGAATCCGAAATTGGGATAAGTTATTTTCTTCCTTGTCAAGAATAAAGATTAAATGATGTCTGATTAAAAAATGGCTTAAAAGTAAGGAGGAATATGAAAATGTTTTACGAAATAATTAATATTCCTTACGCTTTAAAATCAGAAGTTTAATCTCTTATTCTTTCCCGTTTAAAGATTGGACTTTGTAAACGACTAAAAAAGATCCGTTCTTTTAAGTGTAATTATTAAAAAGTGTGTAAAGTATGTTCGCATATACGATGGAGAAAGATCCACTAACTGTGCGAAAACTGTTACCACTCTTAAGTAAGCGCCAAGAATTGTCTAGGCACCAATCATAATGGAAGAAGTCTAAAAGCTAAAGACGTTGAGCCTGTCACACTATTTGGCAGAAGATCCTTCATAGGATGATATTGGACACTCAGTCATACAAAGCCTCCGGGCGACTGGAGTGGGCCAAAATTCCTTTGAAATGATGATATTGGACACTCAGTCATACAAAGCCTCCAGGCGACTGGAGTGGACCAAAATTCCTTTGATATGATGATATTGGACACTCGGTCATATAAAGTCTACGGGCGACTGGAGTGGGGCCAGAATTCATCTCATAGGAAAGGTAATGGACACCTAGTGTGGTGGGCCAGAGTTTCCAGGTCTTAAATGATCTGAAGGCCTAAAGAAAGGCAGAAAAGAAATTGGACACTCAGTCAGTCAAAGCAACTGGAGTGGGACAGAGTATCCAGATCACATATGATCCGGTTACGCCCTAACCATGGGCAAGAGGTTGTTTATGTGAAGCAACGCCACCTCTAAAGTAGAAGGGGTTGGAGAGGTTGTCCTCAATAGGACTTCAAGGAATGGGATCACTCCAAAAAAGGTGACACATGTCCCAAACTTGGTTTAAGGGATGTTGTTGGTCAAGCTGGTTTGAGACTAGTCCAATGGGTCTGTAATAACTAAGAATGGTACAGTATGTCTGTAGCCATATGAATGATATATTTGTAATCCGTGCATCTATGCCATTATAGATTAAGACACGTTAAATAGAAAATCATTCAAAAGCTAACGAAGTTGAGATTGTTACATTCTGTCGACGTAAACCCTCAAAATAAATGTGAGGTAGGCAAAGAGGCAAAATCATCTTTCCAAGTTCCGTCAAAGGAATAGCGAAAGAAGTACCGCTCCTCTAGAACTAAGTTACACGTACTTGGGTGATTTGAAGTTTATACAAAATAGAGGGGGGAGACAAGTACGTTGTGACCTTCATTGATGATGGTACAACATATTGTATCCTTTGTTTGTCAAAAAGCAAAGATGAGGTTGTTGAAGCGGATAAGCGCTACAAAGCAGAAGTTGAAAATCAACTAAGCCTACGGATTGAGGAATTCGTAGTGATAGAGGGGGAGAATGTGAATCATCGTTCATTAAATGATTGCTCATTACTCACCTCAGTCCAATGGTGTTAGCCAAGTGCAAAGCCATACGCCCAAAATATGTGGGGCAAGGGGATCCTTACCGCTAATGCGATTCTCAACAGAAATACGCATAAGGATAAGGATAACTCTCCGTGTGAAATATGGAAAGGATCTCACATACAAATGTTGTGATGTGGGGCGGCTTGGTAAAAGATGAAATACCGAAACTTGTCAAGTTCGACCTAAGACTGTAGATTGCATATCCACTGGATCAGCAAATAACAGTAGTGTTTATCACCTCTTGGCGTCAAAGAATGCTGAATTCTTTGAAGATAACTTTCCTTGAAAAAGGAAAAATGAGTAATTGCTCAAGGTTAACAAGAACCCGCGAGGGCCTGACTGTCCGGAACTAGACGTTTCGTATCTACAGGACTCGAAAGTTGCTGGCTATCCGGAACTTAATATTCCAGATCTGCAGAACTCAGGAATTCTAGATGTTGAACCGAGACGGAGCAAAGAAGGGACAAAGACTTGTTCCAGACCTTCTAGCTTGTATGGTTTAGAATGAACCATGGACAATTAACAAAGAATTGTCATCTCAGAAGCACTACTTTGGAAAGAAGCTACAAAGAGAGAAATAGATTCCATCATATAGAACCATACTTGCGGAATGGTTGATCTTCCTCCGTGAAAAGAACCTTTGGGTTGTAAAATGTGCTCCCCTGTGAATAGCTTAACATCCAGGGCCATTGCAGTCTTGCGTGACATGGATGTTGAAACAACCTTCCTAACCGGAGAGTTGGAAGGGGAGAATCAGAGTTGGTTTGCTGGACTGTTGGGCTTCTTCCTGAACTTTTATTTTGGTCCCTGAAATATTTACATTTTGGTCCTGGAAGTTTCAGATAAAGCAGAAACAATGAATCTGACCACAGAAACATTGACTCTAAAGTTAGAAAGCCAACAATTGGAAAACCAACAATGTGAGAGTGAAACTCATATTGAAACAAAGTCTCGATATGAAAGATATGGGTATCACAGATGACATCTTAGGAATTAGATTTCCAAGACATCTAACGGACTGGTCTAACTCCAAACTCAGTTGTGAGATAGTTGACAGTCTCGTTGAAGCCACCAATGGATATGAATCATATAACTAATTGAAATCATGGTGCACCTATATACAAGGAGCGATATGCACAGGTCACGTGTAGTTCAATGTATTGTACACACTACAACCGACCTGGTATCGGCCTACAAAGCATATCAGTTGAACTAAGGTTCACTGATGATCTTAATAAATGATCAATAGAAGGCGTTAAGTCGGATATGACGATATCTGAATTATTCACTTATCTACGGATTATGATATTCTGGATGTCCAGCGGTTCTGGGAGAACACAGTGATGCAAACTGGACATCAGATATGAAGAACACCAAAGCCACAAGTAAATATGTATGGTGGGTCTTGGAAAATCCTCTAAGCAAACTTGCATCAACCCATTCAGGATGGGATCGAAGTTTATCGCTTGAAAGTGGCAGAGAGCAGCTCTTCATTTTCTCTGTTTTCTCCCGGAAGTTTGAACTGTACAGGATTTTTCCTGGAGTTTGAAGTGCCACATTTCAAACTCCAGGAGTTTTCCCTTAAAGTTTGAGTAAATTTTTCGTACTAATATAGAGAGGCCTGCAAGAAACATGATTTCAGTCTCAATTATTATTTAAGATGAGTGAGTAAAAAGGGAGAGGGGGAGGGGGTCTTATTAACAGAAAACTTTTAGACACAAAAGTAGTTCGGTGTACTGATACATACAAAGACCCATAATTAAGATGAGGAGCATGACGACAACAATAGAGATCAAAGCTGAACGCCTGCAAAGTGCCATTAGCACATTAACATCAGACGTTAAAGCAAGAGCAAAGACAGGAGAATAATAGTAATTTAAGTTCGAGTCATACACAATATTGAAGACCCTATGTATCTCGCCTTCCTCTCACTTGGCGAGAGTGGTTCAAATTTCTGGGCTTCTCGCCCTTTTCTCGCCAAGCGAGACCCCCTTTACCTGTCCAAAGTGCTTCGAACTCCAATATTTTGTCCTGGAATTCAAACTTATAAAAGTGAAAATCCATAATAGTGCCATGGAGTTTGAAATTATACAAATGAAATTCCATGACGCTATCCTGGAGTTCGAGAAGGATACATTTCAAACTCAATGAATTTTTCATGGAATTTCAACTGCACATTTCATACTCAAGGAATTTTTCAAACTCCATCACAGGGTTGGAGTTTCATATGTAAATGTTTCGTCCTGCAACACACTGTGCTGGAGTTTTTCCGTGTTTTAGTTAGGGGTATTTCTATCCAAACTTTATTTCCGTATGAAAAAGCGGCTAAAGTTTAATAGTTTTGGGACAGTGGCTAAATGTTTATTAACAGTCATAAAAGTGGCAATTTTTATTTTTTGAAGATTTGGCGCTTCTACCGGTTAGTCTTTATGTCCAGCTACATTATCTTTTGATAGTATCTAGTTGTCCAAAGTACATTGTGCTCTTTCTTTCCTTTGAAGTGCAAGAAATGTATAATACATTACAAATGCCTGGCTAAACGTTAAATAGGCTGCATGACATACCGTTTAGCATGTTTTTTTACACGCGTATCACAAAGATAAAGATGTGAATTAGGCTAAAAGACATGTATGGATGTAAAATCAAACATCTAAATCACACAAACCTAGATCATTAAGATGTTAAAGCATTTGATTCTCGGATTAAATTCTACTTTCCTTGTTTTGTGTTTACAGAGATACCTTATATGCCATTGCTTTCATTCAATAGCAATCTATAGTCTTGTGTACCTTTTCCCAAAGTCTTAAAATTGTACAACATGTTTATTGTGGAGTTCTTGTATGTCATGCAGCCAAAAATGTTGCTGCAACACACCCACCTCACAACAAGGGAGATGCAAAGTCAAGCATGAGGAGGAAAAATCAAGTTAAGGAGACAGGGAAAACGCATGGCAGCCACAGTCTGGGTAGGGAAGCACCTGAAGAGATATATAGAAGTCTTAAAAATATATTACAACCGTCAATAACTTTGAATCGTTGTTCGATTCTTCCAGAACTGGAGGCTGCAGAGGAGTTAGGGAGTTGCATAGTTAATTTCCAAATATAATCTCTTTAATGTGGACTTTGGACCTTTTTGACACAAAAGATGGTGCAAGGAAACTTAGCAAGATTTGCTTATAGCTTTGGGGCCACTGCATGCAGCCTTCATTTCGGTGTTATGGAGTTTGACAGCACTTTCTAGTTGCTAGGTATACCACGTACTTGAACAAGAGTTGAACTTTTATTCTTTCTGCTATGTAGATTAGATAGGAGTTCCCGGGGACTTGGGAGGAGAAGAAATGGGATGGCAAGGCTTGTCTTGGCTCTTCTTGTAACAGCACTTTGTACAATTTTTGCCTACATTAAAGGTAGTTTACATAGTCCTTAACTTCACCCCGAGTTGGTTTCTTAATTTCTTCTCTCGGCCAACCAGAAATTCCCTTTCCTTAACCAGCGGCAATCATGTCTTCCCCCACAAATTCATCCACTGGCACACTTGACCATACATCTCCACGTTCAGTATCTTCTTTTCATCCGGCATTCGCCGTTAATAACATCAAGAATTTTATCCTTATAATTCTTGATCAAGAAGACTGTCAATATTCCATGTGGATGGAATTATTCTACATTCATGCATGTGCATACAACGTGCTCGATCACATTGACGAATCTGTTCCTCGTCCCACCGATGTTACAGACTCAATTTGGCGTCGTCTTGACGCCATCGTCAAACAATGGATCTACGGCACCATCTCCAAAGACCTGTTATGCACTATCATGAAAACAGGTGCTACGGCACGTGAACTTTGGGTCCGGCTAGAATAAATCTTTCAGGACAATAAAAATACTCGGGCCGTGTATTTGGAAGAGCAATTCAACAATACCCGCCTCGAGAATTTTAACAATATGTCCGAATATTGTAAGCAACTGAAACTCATAACCGATCAACTATCCAACGTCGGGACTTCTATTTCAGAAACCAAGATGGTGCTTCAACTTGTTGCGGGTTTACCGAAAGGTGAATATGACACGCTCGCAACAATGATTCAACAAGCCGACCCTCTCCCAACTTTCAACAAGGCACGTTCACAACTATTGTTGAAAGAAACTAGACGTGCTAAACAAGAGGAACATAATCAAAAGGCGTTAGCCGTTGAAGGGATGGCAACACCTGCGGCCAACAGCAACCAGCAGTTCCAGCAGCAGTAAAGTGGCGGAGGTCATGGCGGCAGAGGTCGCAACAACAAAGGCAAGGGCCGAGGAAAGGGCCAACGCAACCAGTGGACTGGACAACAGCCAACCACTGGACAACAGCTAACCACTGGACAGCAACAGCAGTGGTCCAATACGATCTAGCAAAGAAGGCCCAACCAGCGAATCGGGCCTCGCCAAAGATGCCCGTACCCGACTACAGGGGCCCAGTTCCAGTAGCTTTGGTCGACTGGCCCCTTGGGAACTACCCCAGCCATCAGACAGGCCTACCAGCAGCAGCAGCAGGCCCACCTGATGGCGGTCCAGCAGCAGCCCATTGCACCAAAGAAGAAGAGCACCTGCAGCAGCCCCAAAGCCACTGGCCCCGACCGATTTGGGCTAGGCATACACCACTATGAACCTTCAACAGCCCGACGAAAATTGGTGCATGGACACCGGAGCCACATCTCACCTCACCCGGTCGTCAGGTAACCTATCTCAACTATGTCGGCTAAAGAGTCCTCAATTTATTACTGTCGGCAATGGTCATCGCATTCCAATTGAAGGTTACGGTAACACACACACTAAACATCCACACCCACCTTTCTCCTTAAACCACGTCCTTTACACACCTAACATCATTAAAAACTTAATCTCTGTTAATAAATTCACTAGCAATAATTCTGTGTCTGTCGAATTAGACCCTTTTGGCTTTTCTGTGAAGGAACTCAATACGGGGAAAATTCTTACACGCTGCAATAGTGTGGGAGATCTTTACCCATTCACTCAATCTTCCGCTGACAGACCGCAAGAACCTATGTCCCTTGCGGCGATCTCTCCCTCCACTTGGCACAACAGACTCGGACATCCCGGAGACCCAGTTTTTACCTTTCTTAGGACTTCTAAGCGTATTCAATGTAATAATGGGAAAATTGCCCAACACTGTTTTTCTTGTCCACTAGGCAAACATACTCGTCTTCCATTTATGTCATCAAACAGTGTTACTTTTTCCCCCTTTGATATTGTTCATGCTGATTTGTGGACATCTCCGATTATTAGCTCTTTGGGTCATAAATTCTATCTAGTATTCTTGGATGATTTTCACATTTTGTCTGGATTTACCCACTGAAATTCAAATGTGAAGTTTCTGCCAAATTCCTCGAGTTTCAAAAATTCATTAAGACACAATTTGAAAAATCTATTAAATCATTCCAATGTGATAATGGACGTGAATTTAATAACTCGGCATTTCACAATTTCTGTTCTACACAAGGCATGGTTTTCCGTTTTTCTTGTCCCTATACTTCTTCCCAAAACGGAAAGGCTGAAAGAATTATACGTACCATCAATAATATGGTCCGCACACTTCTGTTTCATGCCTGCCTACCACCACCTTTTTGGGTCTATGCTGTCAAAATGGTAGAATCCCTTCTAAATATTTTACAACTAGCACACTCCAAAACAAGACCCCTACCGAAATCCTATAACGTAGGCAACCATCTTATGATCACCTACATATTTTTGGATGCTTATGCTACCCCAACATAGCCTCCACTACACCTCACAAACTTGCCCCTCGCACTATGCCATGTGTCTTCCTTGGTCTGTCTCCTAATCATCGGGGCTATTTGTGCTATGACATTGCTACTCGCAAAATCATCGTCTCCCGTCACGTCACCTTTAACGAGACAAGCTTTTCTTTTTCCAATCTCCGGAAATTTCAGACCACCGATTACTTCTTTCTCGATGAACTGAGTTTGTCTCCGGTCATCCAAAATCTGTACCAGCAGCATCTCACTGTTCCGACACCACTGCTGCCTCCAGTAGTGTCATCTGACCCTCCCGCAACAATGCTGCCACCC
Source organism: Anisodus tanguticus (assembly GCA_034509755.1). Classification (NCBI taxonomy): domain Eukaryota; kingdom Viridiplantae; phylum Streptophyta; class Magnoliopsida; order Solanales; family Solanaceae; genus Anisodus; species Anisodus tanguticus. The sequence continues at coordinate 19,775,302 of CM067544.1, forward strand.
AGTCCAGCTCCCACACCACCCATGCTACACCCTGTCGAGTCTAATGCACCACCCACACTGCCTCCAGGTCCGGCCCAGTTCCAAAGAACTGTCGAGTCCCCTACTTCGCAAAGAACACCGCCGCCGGTCCCGCAGCCCAGCTGCCTACCAGTCCAGACCTCCCACTGCTGCCTACCCATCGCATGGAGACTCGTGCACAACACGGGATCTTCAAACCTAAGGTTCACTTCAACCTCTCCACACAAACCTTATCACCCATTCCAAAAAATCCAAAACTAGCAAAACTGGACCCTAATTGGAATGCGGCCATGTGCGAGGAGTTTAACGCTTTAACCAAGCAGAACACTTGGGATTTGGTCCCTAGACCAGACGGTGTGAATGTTATCCGGTGTATGTGGCTATTTTATCACAAGTTCAGAGACAGTGGTAACTTAGAGAGGTATAAGGCAAGACTAGTTGCAAATGGCACTAATCAGCAGGAGGGTATTGATTGTGGTGAGACATTCAGTCCGGTTGTTAAACCGGCCACTATTCGGACTGTTCTCAGTATTGCTATGGGCATGCATTGGCCGATTCATCAGCTTAATGTCAAGAATGCGTTTCTTCATGGGGATTTGAAAGAGACTGTGTACATGCATCAGCCTCCTGGTTTTGTTCATCCGGCAGCTTCCCAGTTTGTGTGTCGTCTCATAAAGTCATTGTATAGATTGAAACCGCCCCCCCGCGCTTGGTATGATCGATTCGCCAGGTATCTTCTTCAAATTGGTTTTGTATGTAGCAGGTGTGATACCTCTCTCTTCACTTTTCACCGAGGTAGCAGCACTGCATATTTGCTATTATATGTCGACGATATTGTTCTTACTGCATCATCTGACGGGTTGAAGAATGGAATCATTGCTCTACTCAAAACTGAATTTGCTATGACTGACTTGGGCAAGCTAAGTTATTTTTTGGGTATATCAGTGACTAGATCTACCGCCAATATGTTCTTGTGTCAGCGAAAGTATGCAGAAGAGATAGTGTACAGGGCCAAGATGGCAAATTGTAAAATTATGCCAACTCCAGTGGACTCAAAATCCAAGCTTAGTGCCAATGACGGTGCGTCAGTTTCTGATCCCACTCTATATCGGAGTCTAGCAGGTGCTTTTCAATATCTCACATTCACTAGGCCTGATATTGCATATGCCATTCAGCAGGTGTGTCTGTTCATGCACGACCCCCGAGAGTCCCATTTTGCCGCCCTCAAACGTATTATCAGATATGTTAAGGGCACACTTGACTTTGGTTTACATCTATACCCCTCAGCCCCAACCAAATTGCTAGCCTACACGGATGCAGATTGGGCAGGATGCCCCGACACACGTCGCTCCACCTCCGGGTACTGTGTATTTCTTGGGGATAATCTTATCTCATGGTCCGCTAAGCGGCAGGCCACGCTGTCCTGTTCGAGTGCTGAAGCAGAATATCGCGAAGTTGCTAATGTAGTTGTTGAGCTCTGTTGGCTCCGAAATCTTCTTTTGGAGCTCCAGTGTCCAGTACGAAAGGCGTCTATAGTCTATTGTGACAACATATCTACCATCTATATGTCTCATAATCCGGTCCAACATCAGCGGACCAAGCATATTGAGATGGATATTCACTTTGTGCGAGAGAAGGTTGCCCGTGGTCAGGTCAAAATATTACACGTGTCTTCCTCCTATCAGTATGCAAACATTTTCACAAAGGGACTACCGAGACAGCTTTTCACCGACTTCCGATCCAGCCTTAGCGTTCGGCCTCCTCCCGCTCCGACTGAGGGGGAGTATTAGCGAATATTCTCAGAATATTCGCCTTATATTTTATAATTATGATAAATGTATATTTAAGGTAACTTAGGATTCTAATTGTATTAGGAATCAACCTTGTACAACTATATATATTGTGAATAATGAAAGTAAATCCGAAGGGAAATTATTCTATCTTTCAATTTCTTTTTCCTAAATCGGTATGCCAGGTGCAACAAATAATTCGAAATCAACACGAATTAATCATGGTAATCGGATTTTGTCTGTTTCCTTTGATTTTGGAATTGACTTGTGATGGAGCTAGTTCTCTGAACAGCTTGCGTATGCCTAGCATTTGGAGTTTTGGAGAGACCCTTCCTCCTTATTTTTGCTAATTTTGGGGCAGATGGATACTTTAAGTACTAATTGTTAAATCTCAGTCCTGTGTATTATACTGTTATTTAGCCTCAGCGGAAGTAGAAACTGAGGATCGGAGAGGACAACTAATCCTTATTTATAACTGAATATTAACTTGTATAACGTGTCTATATATTTAGCCATATTTAGTGTTGTATAATTATGATAGATATATATCTTATTATATGAGGATTCGATATTGTACACACTATATATTTGCATTAATGAGAAAGACTTCGCAAGGGAGATTAATACAATTCTACATGCGTCAAAACCTAAACTCTATTTTTCCTTCCCCGCAGCCTTTGTTGTCCGTCTCGAAAAGCTCAGTGCTTTGCCTTTTTCTCTTCACCCAATATTGTCAGAAGCACCACAGTGCTTTGACTTTTTTCTTTAGGTCAGAAACACCACACTGATTTGTTTTGCTTTCTGTTTCCTTACCCGCAAAACAAGAAAAGCTCCACTGCCCGAGGAACAGAACATTGCATGCTTTCTGATTTCTTCGTCCTTTCCCTTTCCTAGAAACAAATCAAAAACATCAATATTTTGTCTGTCTTTTGTTTTCAAGCACAAACCTTTCATCGGTTTATGTGTTTCGTTTTTCACTCAAGAAAGAATCAAAAGCACAAATCCTTTTCTTTTTTTTTTTTCCTGTTGCTTTTCCTTAACCCGAGACACAGTGTTTTTTTCCCAACTTGTCATAAGCACAAATCCTTTTTCTTTTGTTTCTTTACCTTAACCCAAGAAAAAAGTTCGGTCCTCTTTATTCTTCCTTCACAAAAAATAATCCACTATATTGACTTCTCCATAACTTTCAATTCTGGAGATTAATTTTGGACTTAATTTCAGGTAGCCTACAAGTCCGCCCAGACCATTCAATGGGCTACCGCAATTCGGCCCTATCTTGTGGAGCCTACCAGTCCGCTCCATGTCTCTCCCAAACCAATTTGGGCCCGACTTTCATAACATTGACTCCTCGGCAGACCCGATAATGCGTGGTATATAGATTACGGGCGCCACGTATCACCTCACCAACGATTCTGGTAATCTTCCTCAACTGCGTAGTTTAAATACTCCACAATCTATCATGGTTGGAAGCGGTCATCTCATTACAATTCAAGATTGGCTACACATTAACCCCACCACCGCATCCCAATTTCTCCCTGAATAACGTCTTATATGCTCCTAACATTATCAAAAATCTAATCTCCGTTAGAAAATTTGCCACCGATAATTCCATATCAATTAATTTTGACCCATTTGGATTTTTCGTAACAGATCTCCGTACCGAAAAACTTCTTACGAGATGCAATAGTGAGGGTGATCTCTATCATTTCCTATCCACGTCCGCTGCTAGTGTCAACCCTCCCACATCTCTAACGGTCCATGTCACTCCTCCCATCGCTTTAGCAACAATCTCTCCGTGAAAACCGACACAATAGACTTGGACACCCAGAAGCCCATGTTTTTTTGTTTTCTTATAAACAATAATTTAATTCGTTGTAATAATGACAAATTTGCCCAACAGTGTCTTTCTTGTCCTTTAGGCAAACATGTTCGCCTTCCGTTTCACTTCTTCGAGTGTTACGTATTCTCCCTTTGACATTGTTCATGTAGATTTATGGACATCTTCCATTACTAGCTCACTGGTCATAAATTTTATCTTGTCTTATTATATGACTATTCTCACTTTGTATGAGTCTATCCGCTTAAATTCAAGTCTGAAGTGTTTGTCAAGTTTCTTACATTCCGTGTCTATGTCAAAACACAATTCGAAAGAGACATAAAATCGCTTCAGTGTGATAATGGTTGTGAGTTCAATAATTCAGTGTTTCATAATTTTTGCTTTGATACAATGTAGAATTCTATTAATCTCCCTTGTGAAGTCTTTCTCATTAATACAAATATATATAGTGAGTACAATGTCGAATTCTTTACCAGGCCTGATATTGCTTATGATGTTCAACATGTATGCTTATTCATGCATGCCCCCAGGGAGCCTCATTTTACTGCCCTTAAATGTATCATTCGATATGTTAAGGGCACACTTGACTATGGATTGCATCTATACCCCTCAGCACCTACCACGTTGATATCATAAACGGATGTTGATTGGGCAGGCTGTCCGGACACGCGACGCTCCACCTCCAACTACTATGTGTTTTTAGGGGATAATCTAGGAGTGGGGCCGGCTCGGTCCGGCGGGCCGGGTCTGGCGGTGTCGGGGTCGGGGCGGGACGGGAGAAGGGGCGGGGTCGGGTCCGGCGGGGTTGGGTCCGGCGGGATCGGAGCAAGTCCGTCCCGATCCCGATCCCGATAGGGTCGGGGCGGGCTCGGGGCGGGGTCGGGCTCGGGTCGGGATACGACGGGTTTTTTTTTTTTTAAAAAAAAAATAACATATGTATAAAAAAAACTCAATAAACAAAACAAGATAGTGTAATAAAAACATCCCAAGGTCATTTTTGTGCCTCTTATATTATTTAATAGACATATGATTTTTTTGTAATACAAATACAATTGTCTAAAATCTAAATTGCAACTTTGTGGTGTTGTCCAAAAGTTACAAATTACATAATAAAATTACAATTAAAAAAATTACATTCTCAAAAAAACCTGTTCTAATTGCTTGATGATTTCATGTGGTTCTTCGGTTGGAATTGGTATTTGTTGGTCAAATTGATCCACGTCGCTTCCACTACCTTCGGTTAAGATTTCGTTGTAGTTTTCATCATCTTCTTCGTTGATCTCCGGTTGACCGCACCTTCTCCGCTCCGCTCGTATCCAATCTCTGAATAATACTGCAATTTCCAAGTGTCTCCGGCCAATGAGTGTCTGTGGTCTCCTATTTAATATCTGCTGCGAGAAAAAGCGCTTTCGTACGCAGCTGACGACGCTTGAATGTTCAAAACATCTCGAGCCATCATTGAAAGTGTCGGAAAGGTCTTCTCATTCCCCTCCAAAGATTTCAAAAGCAAGTCTTCATGTCCATCTTCATTGATAACTTCTTGATACGGTACGAACCCCGCAAAACAAAAATATCCAACTCGCTAATTTGGTTAGTAGTAGAGGTACGATCGCACATTCTATTTCGAGGCTTTCAATACTAGCCGCGAAACAAGATGTCTTTTGTGAGGTTGTATTGAAGATGAAGAAGATGGTATGGAAGTCGGGTAAGTTACTAGCATTTTCTTGTTGATAAAATCTATATATATTTTTGCATTGGTGTTCTACGCTAGACAATACTTCTTCTTTAGTTTGTTCAATAGGTGGTGGGTGATTTAGATTTTTGGGACTTGGAGGTGGTAGTACTTCTATACAATCGTAAATAGTTTCAATTAGTGATTTAGTACCGTCTATTTTAATAGTAGGATTTAATACAGAACCAATAATATAAATAGAGGGAATAAGATGACTAGAAGAAGTACCCTTGCCCTGGTTGCCCCTACTAGAAGAAGCACCCTTACCTTTACCCTTAAACATACCTTTTAATCCTTTCATTTTAATTATGATAATAAATAAATAATTAAAGACAATAAAATTAAGTGATCTAAACTAAATAAACAGACAATAATAATTTAATGAAGGAACGAATGTACCAAACGCCGACGTAACGTCGACGTGTAATCGAGAGGTTGAAAATTGAAACTTTGCTCGATGGAAGATCCTCAAGCTAGTTGCCAACTTCACTACCAATTCCCAAATGAATAAATAAAATTGAATATTTAGCAAACAATGTAGAATTGTAGAGAGATATATTGAGAAATTAGAGAGATTGTAGGAAGATTTGTGAGAAAGATGAAGAGAAAATGAGTTATTTATAGTTGAAAAATTGGGTTAAAGTGTAAATATAATAACTTATGGGTTAAAAATAAATATTAAGGGGTAGGGGGTTGGGGGAGGGGGGGGCTAAAATGGCCGTTGGCCAACGGCCATAATCTAAAATGGCCGTTGGTGCAACGGCCATTTTTGCAAAGGGCGGGGTCGGGGTCGGGGTCGGGGCGGGCTCGGGTCTCGCGGGCCTGGGGCAGGCTCGGGTCTCGCGGGACGAGACCTCGTCCCGTCCCGAGTTCGAGTCCCGCCCCCGTAATTTTTTTTTTTTTTTTTTTTTTTGGCGGGGTTGGGGCGGGCTCGGGTCGGGGTCGGGCTGTCCCGGTCCACTGGCCAGCTTTAGGATAATCTCATTTCTTGGTCTGCCAAGAGGCAAGCCACCTTATCCCGCTCGAGTGCAGAAACATAGTATAGAGGCGTTGCAAATTTTGTTGCTGAGATCTGTTGGCTCCGAAACCTTCTTTTGGAGCTCCAGTATCCCTTGCGTAAGACGTCTTTGGTTTACTGTGATAACATATCTGCCATCTATTTATCTCATAATCTGGTTCAGCATTAGCGAACCAAACACATTGAGATGGATATACACTTTGTTCATGAGAAGGTTGCTCTCGGTCATGTTAAGGTGTTGCATGTGCCTTCTTCGTATCAATATGCGGATATATTCACGAAAGGTTTTCCTAGATAGCAAAAAGAGAAAGGAAAAGAGAGGATCAGAAATTTAGCCTATGATGAAACAACTATATATTTCTTAGAATCTATGAAATTTTCATCAGGTATCAGCTTTGAGGCAACTAATCTTTATGCTTTCAGTTGGCATATTACTTTACGTGGGTTGAGAAGCGTGGAACAAAGATATTGAGAGAAGCAATTGACAAATAAATATAACTCAGGCCACTAATTAAAACTCAATCACATTTCAAAACTACTAGTTTTATAGTACGCACAATAATGAATGTTTATCGTGTATAACTAACTCTATAAAGAAAGAAATTCACACAGAAATCCTTAATCATTAGTCAATAATTAAACTTAAATTATTTCCCGAAAATGACCGAAATTCGGAATGGAAGTGTATTTTTGGTTTTGAAAGTGACATTGTTCAAGTGAGATTGGTATTTAAACAATTTTATATTAATTAACTCTATAATTATAAATATTTGGATGATTACATCTTGTTCGACGTGAAATATATTTTTAAGAATAAAATTATCAATAAATATTTTGTGTTGGAGCACATGTATTTCGTCTTGTTTTGAAGGGAATTTCTTATGAATTTTTTTGTCATTTAGATATTGGTTATAATTGAAAAGGTCTTATCAATAAAAAATTTATTTTTCCGTGATATGGGTGTGAATCAATGTCAAACTAAAATACTAAGTAAGTATTAGCTCTCCCTTATAAATATTTGAATATATTAGATTTCCTTCGACGTGAAATATATTTTTAAGAATAAAATTATTAATAAGTATTTTGTCTTGGAGCACATGTATTTTGTCTTGTTTTGAAGGGAATTTCTTACGAAATCTTTTGTCATTTTTGTGATATATTATTGAATATAAGATACCAAATTTTGTTGTATTTTTTATCACGATTCTTCAAAGAGTCGCCAAATTAACACAAATTTTAAAATTGATATTTTTTCTTCTTTTAGAGATTTAGAATGAACAGAATGGTAATAATAGTACCTGAAAAAAAATGAATTAATGATAATATATAAGTTTAAAAATGATTAATGTTCAGTGAACATTTTTCAACAAATAACTTAATATTCAAGAAATTACAGAAAATCAGTGGACAGAGTTTCCTTTTACTGTTTCATTCTTGTTTTTCCAAATTTGGATTTTAATATGTTTATAAAATGCCAATTCAGTTAGAATACATTTTTTTCCTTTTACTATTGCATTCTTGTTTTTCCATATTTTAATATAGTTAACTCTTAATATTATATTATGACCGATTTTGTTCAATTTGTTTCATCAATAAGGAGTAACTAATTTGGAAAAGAATGAAATTGGGCTTTTTGCTAATTAAATTCAAATACTTAATTCTTTGTTCTCAACATTAAAATTGAATAATTATTTTTTGTTAAATCAAATCCTTAATGTTAGGTCAGAGGAGTATATAAATATAACTATAATTATATTCTTATTCTATTGTTTTTTCAAATAGTAAAAGAAATCGAATGTGTGAAAATCCATCCATGTAGGACATGTTCCTGAAAAGAAGAAACAAAAGCAAAATGATTTTTTTTTTTTTTGTAAATCTCAAAGCATCAAGAATAATTATATACCATAAATAACACCTAAATTTGGAGTGCCCTTTAGAAGCCACAATTATTTTGTAGTCAAGAGACCAATTATATTCGGGTATATTTATCATTATTTAAAATAATTAAAAGATCTCATAAATTATCTTGTTGGAATATTTAATGGTTAACAACACCGTTGGTCCCTCATTTATCAATAAATTTTCATTTTAGTCCTTATAAATTTAACGTTCAACTACTTGATATGTGTACTTTTGATCCCTTTGCTTGTGAACATTCACAAATTTTTAGAATTATTAACCAATCTACCATTTGATTATCCACGTGTTATCTTAAGTTTGTCTGCAATAACAAGATATACAATGTAATTCCACAAGTGGGTTTTAGAGAGGATAGAGTGTACGTACATCTTACCCCTACTTTGAGAGGTAGAGAAGTTGTTTTCAATAGACTCTCGGCACAAGGAAAAATAACTCAAAACAAATCGGGAAAAGAAATAAATAGAAGTGAAGAAGCCATGTCAAAGAATTTTGACAAAAAAAAATAATAACTACAACAAAATAATACGGCATTCGAAATAAAAGAAACAATAGATTGTAATAGAAATCAGATGATTAAAAATGTACAAAGGTACTACTATGACTATTAGTATGGGAGGATAAGCGAGACAACACTCTATTACCTACTAACTTTCCACTGTAATCCTTGCCCTTCATAACCTCATATCTAAGGTCATATCATCGGTAAGGTGAAACTGTATCATGTCTTATTTCCCAGTACTTCTTCGGCCTAACTCTACCTTTCCCGAGACATTCATAGCCAACCTCGCGCACTCCACACCGGCATCTCCTCTTAACATGCTCAAGCCATCTTAGACTCGCTTCCCGTATTTTGTCCTCCACCGAGGTGCCTTTCACCTTGTCTTGGATATCTTCATTTCTAATCTTATCTCTCCTACTATTGCCACACATCCAATGCAACATTCTCATCTCCGCAACTTTGATCTTCTAAACGTGATCTTTCTTGACTGACCAACATTTTGGCTCATACAACACGGTAGGTCTAACCACAACTCTGTAGAACCTGCCTTTAAGTTTTTGTGGCACCTTTTTATTGCACAAGACTCCATATGCAAGCCTCCATTTCATCTATCCAGCACCAATATAATATGTGACATCATCGTCGATCTCCCTATTTTCTTGGATAATTAGATCCAAGATACTTGAAGCTACCTCTCTTTTAGACGACTTGTACATCAAGCCTCACTTCTAAGTAGTCAGTTTTGATCCTGCTCAACCTGGACTATTTAGACTCTAGGGTCTGTCTACAAACCTCTAGCTTAGTGTTAACTCTCCCGCGAGTCTCTTTAATCATAAGTATGTCATCCCTAAATAACGTATACCATAACACTTCACCTTGGATTTGCCTCGTCAATCCATCTTTCACCAGAGAAAATAAAATGGGCTAAGAGCTTATTCTTGATCCAACTCCATCATAGCTGGGAAGTGATTCGAGTCACCTCTCATTGTCCTCACCTGGGTCTTGGATTCATCGTACATATCCTTGATAGCCCTAGTATACACCACATGTACACCTCTAGCGTCCAAGTATCTCCATAGAACCTCCCTCAGAACTTTATCGTATGTATTTTCTAAGTTGATGAGCAATGTGTGTAAGTCCTTCCTTTTCCTATATTACTCCATCAATCTCATTACAAGATGAATGCCTTCTGTAGCCGAGCGTCCTCGCATCATCCCAAACTAGTTCTTGGAGATAAGATACGCCCCTTCTCACCTTCATCTCCACCACTCTTTTCCAAACATTTATAGTGTGACTTATCAGCTTGATACCCCTATAGTTGTTGCAATTCTGGATATTTTCCTTGTTCTTGTACAACAAAACTATTGTACTCCCTCCATTCTTCAAGCATTTTCGCACTGTCTTAAATACGACATCAACCTAGTCATTCACTCCAGACCTATCATGCATGCACGCTTTCAAAATTCCACTAGGATCTCATCTAGCCATATCGCTCTTCCCTGCACATTCTATGAATATTAACCCTAACCTCTTCAACCTTAATACCCAAATAGTACTTAAAATCGTGATGCCTCCCTGAGTGCTCCAACTTCCCCAACACAATGTATTTGTCTCCCTCTTCATTCAGAGTTTATGGAAATATGATTGTCATCTTTGTCTAATGCATGCCTCCTCCACCACTACTTTACCATCCTCGTCCTTGATGCACTTCACTTGGTCCGGGTCTTGAGCCTTCCTCTCTCTCATCTTGGTTAGCCTGTACAACTTCTTATTCACGCCTTTATCCTATAATTCTACATATATGAGTTCAAAAGCTGCTATTTTTCCCCCCGTAACTGCGAACTTTGCCTCCTTCTTTGCCATCTTATACCTTTATCTATTCGTCTGCTTTTCTTTCTCGACCTTTCTTTTCACCAACTTCGTATACGCCACCTTCTTTGCGACCATCTTCCCATGGATTTCTCCGTTCCATCACCAGTTCCATCGATGCTCACCAAATTTACCTCTTGCAACCCCTATCACCTTTCTAGCCACTTTTCTAATCTAACTAGCAGTCCTATCTCATATATTGTTCGCATCCCCACTACTCCCCCAAACCCCTATAGCGATCCATTTCTCTCCCATCTCCTGACACTGGCCACAGTCAAGCTACTCCATTTGATCCTTGGCCGGTCATCCACAATCTTCTTCTTCATCTTCCTCTTGATCTCCAAATTTATTGCCGAAGCTTATATTGGGTCATAAGATTCTCACTCGAGGTAACCTTACAGTCTTTCACAAAGACCTTTATCATCCTTTTTAATGAGCAAATAATCTATTTGAGTCTTAGCCAACGCACTACGGAAGGTTACCAAGTGTTCCTCCATCTTCGAGAAATTCGAATTGGCCATCACCAACCTAGAAGCTCTTGCAAAATCCAAAAGTGAGACTCCTCCTTCCGTCCTGTCTCCGAACCAAAACCTAGATTAGGTATATAAAAGAATTTTTTTTGGTATGTCTAGAAAGTCGTCTATTTATTCAACCTTCAACTTATGAAAATCAAATTATTTAATAGCCAAAATGATTACAGTTCCCGCAAGGACTAATCATATGATCAGATTTCAATTAATTTGTTTTTGAGTTTAATAATCAACTTATTATATATCTTTACTTTTTCTTTTTTCGAAAAGAAAAAATCCATAAGTAAAACAAATTAAGTTAATTACTTTGGGTAGGAAATTTGATGATGAAAATGAACACGAAACAATTGATTTTGAGTTAGATAAAAGAAATACTAATTATGTTGATATAACACCTCTATTCATGAGATCCTGATAATTGATCTATTAAGAGAAGTAATGCATATCTTTGGATTTAAATTAAGATGTAATTCGTTCCATCTTATAATTTGTCATATTTCTATTTTGCAATATTATGAAGCTTTACTTGACTGGACTGATTTGATATCACTTTTGATTCAAAAGACAATCAACTATGATTAACTTAGTTTATAATAATTGAAACATATGTTAAATGAAGATAATGATAAATATAATTAAAGAAGTAAATAATAGAGAAGTTTACTTGTAAAATTTCCCGTTGAATAATCTGTAAAGATACTTAAAACGTGATAATGCTACCCTAAATAGGTTGATTTGATTGATGGTTGGTTATGTGGTTTCCGATTGTATTGCATGGATCATGGATGGTTCTCTCTGTTTATGTATGCGATGTAGGTTTTTCTTTATTTAATTAATTGGTTAGAGTGGTGTTGGTTTGATTCTTTAACTTGATGTATAGAGAAGTCTTTGTTGCTTTTGATAGTGCTTCTTATATTCGATAAAACAGGTAACAGTTGCTTATAACAAAGATACCAGCCCAGTAAAAGTGAATTTGGGTGTTGGCGCATATCACTCTTAATCTCTCTTTTTTTCTTTCTTTTACTTTTATTTCTTTAATACTGTAAAAGTTGCTCATTCAATGATTTTTCCCACCTTGTAATTCCCTCTCCTATTTCCCCTCCGCACTATGTATATTTTTTTAAAAAGAAAATAGTATATACATATTTATATTAATGATTTGTTTCCCTGTATGTGTCTATTGTGCACTTTACAATGATAGACCACAATAGGTGGTTAAATACACATGATTACATTTTCTTGCTGGTGGATAATGAAGAAAAACCACTAGTGCTTCTAAAAGTTCAATCTTTTGAAGTGTGCGTTTTTGTTTGTGATGTTTCTTTTAATCACGAGGTAAATGTTATTGAAAAGATTGAAAATCATGCATAAATCTGCTAACACATTGTTCTGATGCCAACTATGGCAGGAAGGAAAGCCCCTTGTTCTTAATGTGGTGAGTCGAGCTGAACAAATTCTTGTCAATGACACGTGAGTTGCTCAATTAGAGAATCTCTTGTGGATTATCTTTTGAGATATCACTTGATACCAAAGTAGTAACCTAAGGCTGCTATAATTCAGGTCTCGGGTGAAGGAGTATCACTCAATTGTTGGACTAGCGGATTTTAACAAACTGAGTGTCAAGCTTATATTTGGTGCTACCAGGTTTGGACATTTTCTGGTGTAGTTGCTTTTTGTAAAGGCTTGAGTTTAAATTGGTGCATTTGGTTGTTCAAATGGAAGTTCTCTAGTACAAGAGAGTCAATCCATATCTGGTTTTATCACTTTTCTTCCGTAAGTTAATGTTTTTCAACTTTTCTTATTGGAAGCTACATAGTAGGATGAGAACAGTGGTAGTGTCTTGAGCACCGTTCCACCATTTGCTTTATATAATCTATACATGTCATGCATATATCCTTTATTAGCACTGATGTGGACAAAGTGAGCTAGGTCTTGATAATGAAAGGCTGCTGAACCACTTATCAACAACAAGTACTATGCCCCAATGCCAAGCTAGCTGGATTGGTTACAGAATGCTCACTGTCCATGTCATTCCATTTAGACCTGTCTAGCTGAACCAACTATCAGTATAAAGAAAAAAGAAATGCTGCTGAACCTTCAACGTTCTTCCTTCTGTCTTGCTTCAGAGTTGCTTTATCCCTACATAGAGAAACCAATACCTGTTAGACCTATTCTTCTGTATTTCATCTTATTTTCATGACTTGCATCCGAAGAAAATTGTTCTCTAGAGTTATTTTTCCCTCCTCTTTGTTGTACTGATAATTTGTGCATGGTGAATGTGATAAACAAGAATTCTGTATCTTTTATCTCGATTACTCCTTGTTAAGTTGAGTTATGTGTAATTTACTTGTTAGAACATCAACAGATATATTTAAATGTATATTTATTTGTTTCATTGCTGATACAGCCCTGCCATTCAAGAGAATAGGTGACCACTGTTCAGTGCTTGTCGGGCACAAGTTATTTGAGGATTGGGGCTGAGTTTCTGGCTAGGCATTATCGTGAAGTAAGTATTCCGTACACTCTTTCCCTTTATATGTCTGAATCAAAATGACACTTGAATGAAGATTCTACCGTTTTTATTGTTGCCAGCATACTATATATATATACCACAGCCAACATGGGGAAACCATCCCAAAGTTTTCACTTTTGCTGGGCTTTCAGTAAAATATTATCGTTACTACGACCCAGCAACACGAGGCCTGGATTTTCAAGGTACTATTGTTACCAATGTTCTCAAGGTTCTACTCTTGTAAATGTTGGATATGTAAAGCAGGGGAAGTAAATAAATATTACAAGTATTCGAAAGGATAAACAAACAAGCCAAATGTTCAGAACTACCTCAAGCTTGTTGCTTGATAACCTGAAACAAGAAACACTAAATCTGGATTGTTACAACTGTGTGCTGAGTCGAGTGATGACACTCTGTCTTTAAGACAAGATTGCCCTGTATATATGCTTTTACGTTAACAGACAATAGTCTCCCAAGATAAAACAACACTTTAATCAACACTACAAAGCAAATAGATTGATTCTGACGAAGAAAACAAATACGAATCGACTTGCTGAAGAAATGGAAAAGGAAGGAAGAGTTTTCTGTTTTCGTCCCAACGTTACTGCTCACGTTTTGGACTGTGTTTTACTCTTTTGTTTGTCTCTGTGTATATATTTCTGTCTCGTTTCTATTCTGTGTCATATCTGTTTTACTGTGTGTAACACAATTGAGCCAAAAAGTATCAATATATAACATAAGGGAGGCTGCCCAAGACATGACAGTTAATGGACATTAGTGAGGGCTGTTAATGCCCAAACGGTAGGCAGAAACTTTCTGCCTTCCGTTGTTGCCAAATTCATCTTTCCAGAAACTCCAGGGACCAAACTGTAAAAAATATAATTTTGAGTCCAAAGAGATAATATCAGAAGAAGCCCACGACCCACGACCCGAGCCCGGACCGGACGGGTGGCGGCGGCGCACGTGGGCCTAGCCTTGAACCCAAGCACATCTAGGTCCTCCCTCCTTTAAACACATGGGATACCCCTTGGGGTCCCAAACCCTTAGCCAATTTAGAGACTTATAAAGAGAGCAATTCTTCCTTTTCCCACCGATGTGGTAGATTTATCCTACATCATATTTCCATGCCTCAAACACCTTACTTCGTGGACCAATATCTCTTTCATTTCTCAATGAAATTTGACGATTTTTGACCCTACGGTCATCCATTCACTTAGTAGATTATGCACGTGTGGAGAAACAAAGCCTCTAATATGCAAAACCCTAGTGTTTAATTCATTAAATATGGGTGGACGCACCTCCCCATCAAAGGCAAATTTACATAGGTAAATAAGAACAGACCCTAAAAAGAAAATTAAAAGGAAAAAGAACTGACTCTCTTTATACTATGGGTGGCCAGTGGGCCGGGCTCGGGTCTGGCGGGCCGGGTCCGGCGGGGTCGGGGTCGGGGCGGGACGATCCGGGGGTCGAGATCGGGACTAGCGGGCCTAGTGGGGTCGGGTCAGGCGGGACTGCTCCGGTCCGTCCCGATCCCGATCCCGTCGATATCGGGGCGGGGCGGGCTCGGGTCGGGCTCGGGTCGGGGCGGGCGGGGTCGGGTTTTCCTTTTTTTTTTTTTTAAATAACATATGTATAAAAAAAAACTCAATAAATAAAACAAGATAGTGTAATAAAAACATCTCAAGGTCATTTGTTTTTGTGCCTCTTATATTATTTAATAGACATATGATTTTTTTGTAATACAAATACAATTGTCTAAAATCTAAATTGCAACTTTATGGTGTTGTCCAAAAGTTGCAAATTACATAATAAAATTGCAATTAAAAAAATTACATTTTCAAAAAAATCTGTTCTAATTGCTTGATGATTTCATGTGGTTCTTCGGTTGGAATAGGTATTTGTTGGTCAAATTGATCCACGTCGCTTCCACTACCTTCGGTTAAGATTTCGTTGTAGTTTTCATCATCTTCTTCGTTGATCTCCGGTTGACCGCACCTTCTCCGCTCCGCTCGTATCCAATCTCTCGAATAATACGCAATTTCCAAGTCGTCTCCGCCAATGAGTGTCTGTGGTCTCCTATTTGATATCTGCTGCAGAAAAGCGCTTTCCGACGCGATTGATGACGCTTGAATGTTCAAAACATCTCGAGCCATCAATGAAAGTGTCGGAAAGGTCTTCTCATTCCCCCCCAAGTATTTCAACAAGTCTTCTTGTCCATCTTCATTGATAACTTCTTGATACGGTGCAGAACCCCGCAAAACAAAAATATCCAACTCGCTAATTTGGTTAGTAGAGGTACGGCCGCACATTCTATTTCGAGGCTTTCAATACTAGCCGCAGAAACAAACATGTCTTTTGTGAGGTTGTGTTGAAGATGAAGAAGATGGTATGGTAGCCGTACGTTACTAGCATTTTCTTGTTGATAAAATCTATATATATTTTTGCGGTGGTGTTCTACGCTATTCAACACTTCTTCTTTAGTTTGTTCAATAGGTGGTGGGTGATTTAGATTTTTGGGACTTGGAGGTGGTAGTACTTCTATACAATCGTAAATAGTTTCAATTAGTGATTTAGTACCGTCTATTTTAATAGTAGGATTTAATACTGAAACCAATAATATAAATAGAAGGAATAGGAATAAAATATTTTTTTATTTTGACAAACATTTTTTTAATAGGCGCCTTATAAGTTTGGTTTTTCCATATATTCACTAAGTAATAAAAATATTAGAGTTATATAAAATAACATAGTTGAAATAGTAGGATAATATATCTGGAAAATTCTTTTGTTGCTTGAAAAAATTTCTCTAAAAATACAATAAGTTCGGAAATTTTTTCCCAATCACTATCTAAAATCATATCAATTGGCTTTTTATTATGAGAGTTAAAAAATAAAGTTATAGGTAATTTATAGTCATAAGCAACAAGGAGTTGCTCGTATAAAGAATTCCACCTAGTGGATACTTCTTGTGGAATTCTTCTAAAAGGTAGTCCACAATCATGACAAATTTTTTTATATTCTTTTCTACGTTGTACTTTATTACTTTTAAAAATAAAGTTTATAGCAAATTGTATTTTACTAAGAATGTCTTCAAAAAGTGATAGACCATCCTTTACAATTAAGTTATATATATGGCACGCGCATTTTATATGAAAATGGTCCGGAAAAGATGGAGCTAAACTATTTTTTAACATTGTAATTGCGTAATTGTTATTAGAAGCGTTATCTAATGTAATAGTCATAATTTTATCGGTAATTCCGTAATAATCGCACACTTGATAAATATTTTCTGCAATAAAAGTACCAGGTGTGCCTATCATCTATATATCTATACGCTAAAATACGTTTTTGCATAGACCATTTATAATCTATCCAATGACAAGTTACGAGTTAAATAATCATGGCCGTTAGTACTACGACCTATATCGACGTGATAGATACTTTGCCATTAAAATGATATAATGAAAAACGTAAATATTGTTGATATTCATGCGCAAATTTAAATACATCTCTCTTAACGAGTTGACCTAGGAAAACCGTTAAAAGCGGGATTATATATATCTCTAATGTAATGAATAAAACCAGGAGATGAAGGAAATGAAAAAGGCAAACCCTCCACAACTAATTTTGATATTGCTTCCCTATCTCTATGTTTGTTGTATTTAGAGCCTACAATTCCCCCCGTCATAGGGTTAATTTGACCACATGTACTTGGTCCGGACGATGTCGGTATGTGAACCTTGTCCCGATGGAGCGGCCGTTTGCGCACCCGGTTTTGAAGCACAGTATTGGGCATACCTAGGGGATGAGCACTTACTACGTGTCTAATTAAACCCCCGTCCCACCGTGACCTTTTCCGAGTTTTAAATTTTAAAACATTTTTACAAATTTTACATATGGCTACTTGATTCTCTACGTCCCTATCAAAAAATGTCCATGCATCTGATTTTAATGGTCGTTTTTTGGACCTCGTCTCATACTAGGGGGAATAGGAGGTATTTCGGTTGAAGGTGCACTAGTGGGCGTGTTGTCATCAATATTAGTGGGTGTATCGTCTAGATCATCGTCTAAATTAAAGTCTTCTTGAGTTCCGAGAAAATAACTCCTCGTCTAAATCTAATGGTATTGTAGGAAAATGTTGAGTATCAACAAAATCATCTGTGTAGGAATAAGATGACTAGAAGAAGTACCCTTGCCCTGGTTGCCTCTACTAGAAGAAGCACCTTACCCTTACCCTTAAACATACCTCTAATTCCTTCCATTTTAATTATATGCTAACAAATAATTAAAGTAAATAAAATTAAGTGCGCTAAATAAAATAAACAGACAATAATAATTTAATGAAGGAACGAATGTACCAAACGCCGACGTAACGTCGACGTGTAATCGAGAGGTTGAAAATTGAAACTTTGCTCGATGGAAGATCCTCAAGCTAGTTGCCAACTTCACTCCCAATTCCCAAATGAATTAATAAAATTGAATATTTAGCAAACAATGTAGAGAGATATATTGAGAAATTAGAGAGATTGTAGGAAGATTTGTGAGAAAGATGAAGAGAAAATGAGTTATTTATAGTTGAAAAATTGGGTTAAAGTGTAAATATAATAACTTATGGGTTAAAAATAAATATTAAGGGGTAGGGGGGGTTGGGGGAGGGGGGGCCTAAAATGGTCGTTGGTGCAACGGCTATTTTTGCAAAGGGGGTTTAATTGTCGGGGTCGGGACGGGCTCGGGGCGGGCTCGGGTCCGGCGGGCCTGGGGCGGGCTCGGGTCTGGCGGGACGAGACATCGTACCGTCCCGAGTTCGAGTCCCGCCCCCGTTAAAATTTTTTTTTTTTTAGAGCGGGGTCGGGCCGGGGTCGGGTCGTCCCGGCCCACTGGCCAGCCTTACTTTATACTCTACTTACTCATTGTCGTATTTGGTAAGATCTATATTTTATGTGTATCTAGCACCAGATCTTTATTTATTTATTTAATTTTGCTTTCTTTATTAAAGATGTAAGCACCGTATCTGTGGCTTCCCCTGCTTTTGGTGTTGGCTATACTTAGAAGGTGAAGGTGAATTTATTATGATCCTTGAAGGATTATTGGATGATCTTGCTGTTGCACCCACCGGTGCAATAGTTCTTCTCCACGCTTGTGCTCATAACGCAATTGGCGTTGATCCAACAGTTGACCAGTGGGAGAAAATCAGGCAGTTGATGAGGTTCAAGGGGTTGTTACCTTTCTTTGACAGTGCTTATCAGGTTAAGCTTAAGATGAGAGTTTGAGATTCTAGTGATACTTCGTTAAGAATGATAGCCGAATTATTTGAAGCCCAAAACTATGTATTGATGATCTGTTAAACTGACCACTACTGTAATGTATATTTTCTTGATATTTAGGGTTTTGCAAGTGGCAACCTAGATGCAGATTGTGGCTGATGGTGGTGAGTTTCTTGCAGCTCAGAGTTATGCCAAAAACATGGCACTGTTTGGACAAGTGTTGGTGCCCTTAGCATTGTAAGTCCTTTTTTTAGTTTAATTACTTTCCTTCTTATTGTATGTGATAAAATTGGGGGCTGAGGAATTATCATGCTATTTATCATACTTATTCTAAAAGTGGGAACCTTTAAGTGCAAAGTTGAATTACCAAAATGTCCAGACAATTTTGTCCTTCTCTTAAACATTATTCTTAAAATAGTTTAGTACCAAAAAGTAAACTTACCTTGCAATAAATGATAAATATGTCCTATCTAGGAACACACCAAATGTAATGTTGATACACCGAAACACAAACATTAAATGAAGAATTTTGAGAGTTGCAATTAATTACACACAATAAAGGAATCAAATATTCCTCAATTCAGAATTTATCTTAATATCATTATAAAGGATAATCCGGTGCACTAAACTCTCGCTATGCGCAGGATTCGGGAAAGAGCCGAACCACAAGAGTCTATCATTCTATGAATATTCTCTCTTAGAATCCTGAATATGTTAAAAAATAATGAATTGTACTAATCCACACTCAGATTGTTGAATGATTTAGGATCAGATGATAAAACCAACCCTAGAAGAGAGGCTCAATAAGATAAGTTAATCGGAGTTCTCGAAAGGAGTTCCCACCATTTACTTGACTCTTAGAACCTTTGTTGAATTAAAAATAAATCTATCATCACCTTTAATTTATGCTCAGTACATTAACGAAATTAACCAAACATTACATAGCCATGAATAATTACATTTATAAATTTCAATTAATGAATATGTGAAATGAAAGCTTAAGAGACGCAAGAAAAAGCTATATAAAAGTAAGACAGGATTTTCATTTCCATCTCCCTCAAATCTTCCTCTCCATTTTTATGGGCTCTAAACTCTAAAGCTTCCTCCAAGTTATCAAATATTTTCAGGATTATAAATTGGTAACTCCTAAGCAGTTCTTTTTCAATATCAGCTGAGTATGTGTCAAAGTTAAAGCTTTTTAAATAGGCTCTTATTTGATGGATTGGCCAAAGGGTTTGTCTTCCTTAACAGGCGAGCTACCGGTGCTAATAGTTTTGGTTATGGTCGGGTATTCTTGAGGCTTCGATGGAGTTACAGGGTTGCATAACAGTTAGCCAATAACAGTGGGGATAAATTAGTGATACACAGTAATTTTGGTACTGTAATCAACTTTATTCTTCTTTCCTTTTCCTATATCTTTCCTTTCTTTATGAAAATTTAATAAGAAAATGATGGATTAGTAATATTAATATTGTCAATTATAAAAGAAAAAGGCAGCCCCGTTGCACTAAGCTCCCGCTATGCGCGGGTTTGGGGAAAGGCCGGACCACAAGGGTCTATTGTACGCAGTCTTACCTCACATTCCTGCAAGAGACTGTTTCTACGGCTTGAACTCATGAACTCCTGATCACATGGAAACAACTTGTACTCCAAGGCTTCCCTTCAATATTGTCAATTATATAGTAGTTTTTTTCCACAATTATTATTTATAGCACAACGTTAGGTTTGAGCCAAATTTGTTGGATACATCATTGCCAATTTCTTTGACGTTTAAATACAACATAAATATAATGGGGAACGAAGGGGTGGAAGTTAGGGAGAAAAAGAATCGCAAAAGTCAGGAATTCTGCATATTAATAGCTTGTGGAACAGTGGGTGAATGCTAGAGAACATGATTTTGTTCTCATTCTCTTTTGGGTGGTTGAAATCCAATGCTCCTATTTTGCTATGTAAGCATTTCCTCGTCTTTTTTTTCCTTTCAAGGATCCTTTTCAAATATATTCTTGGTTTGTCAAGTGCTTCATTCTTTAATTTAGCGTGCATCTGTTTTCTTTCGTCTCACATTTGAAATATCTCTGTCATTTTTCTTTTGATCTATAATTAGAATTCAGTGCCTTTTTAAAAACTATAGAAAGTTGATAAATATATACTTATTCCATCTTAAATTGTGTGGGTGATGCAATTTTTCAGATGAGAAAAATAAACAGGAAGAGTGAGATGTACCTTTTTTATATTTATCTCCGATGAAAAAAGCTAACTTTGTTCATATTTGTGCAACTAATAATTCAAACAAGAGCTTTTAGAACATTTATACCGTTAAAGATTATTATTTTAAAAAAAATTTAATACACATTTTATAATAATTGACTATAGAGGACTACGTGCAATGCACTTGTCCAAAAACTAGTGTCTCAAAATATGGATTTTCTTTGAATACACTATTCAAGTTGTATTCACTGAAAGCTAAAAGGTTCTGTTGCTGGTACAATGGACACAGTCTCTAAAGATATTGAAAGCCAGATTTAAAAAGATTGGAAGGCTGTTTTGTTTGGGTAGATGTGCAGTTGTTAGTTTCTAGCTGTTGTGGCCTCAATACAATTCTGGCTATCCCCTCTCTTCTTTTCGTGCGGCCCGTGATGTTTTGATCCTTCCTTTCTTTCTTGCCCTATTGTTTTTTTTGAGGGCCTCTGCATCCACTTGGATTGTAATTAGAAAAGAAAGAGAGCACCGAGTGAATTTTCCTAGGATTGTATGTTTAGGAAAAACTGTCATTCTCTTTGAGTTTTAGCTATAGACACTAAAAGCTAAGACTACTATAAAAAAATTTGTTATAGGTTTGCAAAGATGCAGATGTTGCAAGAAGAGTCAAAAGCCAGCTAAAGCTGATTATCAGGCCAATGTACTCAAATTTAACAATTCATGGTGCGTCTATTGTTGCTACTATACTCGAGGACAGGTTTGTGTAGTTATTACAGGTTCTTTTTGTCTGTCAATAGATAGTATAGCTTCTATATTTTGATGTGGTTGTTATCTCTTGGTGATAGACAAATGTATGACGAATGGACAGTTGAGCTGAAAGCAATGGCTGACCGAATTATTAGCATGCGCCAGCAACTCTTTGATGCCATGCAAGCTCGAGGTATCTGATATTTTGATTTCTTCTTTCTAGTGACGCATACAGTTTCTGTCTGATTGGTGTGACTGCTACTGATATAAGAACTTTTTCTGAATCGAACACATGTAATTGTTTTGTTTAATACTAAGGTAAGTTTAATTCTGTTTTGCAGGTACACCAGGTGATTGGAGTGACATCATTAAGCAAATTGGAATGTTTACTTTCACAGGATTGAATGTTGAGCAAGTCTCGTTCATGAATAGAGTATCACATTTACATGACATCTGATGGTAAAGACATCTGACTGGTGATATTTTATTCTTTAGTTTTTTAGCGTGGATCACTTTTTTCTCAATAGAAACTTTAATGGATTGGAAGTTAGAAGTGCTCATCATTGATTATTTCGGCTTGAGTTCTTTAGTAAAGAGAAATGTCAGACTGAAAAAGAAGCATAAGAAGGTCCTGTTCTGTCATCCATATCAGTACATTAAAACTTTACAGAAGAGAATGCAGTTGTTTTTTTCTTCTCCTCTAAAAGAAATAATCCCCTTGATTATTTTCATTGATTGAATAGGTATATATACAAGTTACATCTTTCCATAATACTACAAATCCTTTTCCTATTCTACTTCTAAATCCTTATTCTACCATAATTCTAACTATACAATTATGGTAGGTGTATAACACTAATTAAGGTATCCTTTTTATTACAATATACTACAAATATATATACCATAAATACTACAAATATTTCGGCCGAGAGGCCCAACTTATTCTCGTTTAACACACCCCCGCAGTCATAGCGGGCGGTTTTCGAACGCCGAGATCGTCCCTAAAATCTTCAAAGAGAACCGGTAGACCCTTTGTAAAGATGTACGCAATTTGATAACGAGACGGGACATGGCATACGCGAACTTGACCCTTTGCAACCTTTTCACGGACAAAGTGAATGTCCATTTCGATATGCTTGGTGCGCCGGTGTTGAACGGGTTACTCGAAAGGTAGATGGCACTAATGTTATCGCAATATACCAAGGTTGCCTTCGAATGGGAAAATGAAGCTCCAAAAGCAAATTACGTAGCCAACATGACTCGGAGACCACATTCGCTACCCTCGATATTCGCCTCTGCCTTTGGAGCGTGACGAGTTGCTTGACGTTTTGCCGACCATGAGACCAAGTTGTTGCCAAGGAACATACGAGCTTGAAGTCGACCGTCGGTGTCGGGACAACCACCCCAATCGCATCCGTGTAAGAGACAAGTGTGGATGTAGACGAAGGATACAAGTGCAACCCATAGTCCAGTGTCCCCGAATATACCGAATGATGCGTTTGATTGCATTCATGTGCTCAACCACGGGATCATGCATGAATAAACACACTGCCGAACCGCATATGTAATATCCGGTCTGGTAAAGGTAAGATCTTTGGAGGGCCCTGCAAGATCTGCGATAGCGAGTCGGGTCCTCGTATGGTGCACTGCGGCACTCGGCTTTGGGTTTGCATCAACCGAGTGGAAGTGGACTTACGGGATGACATCCCCCCTCGATGATCTCGGCGATACTTCCGTTGAGACGAAACAAGCCACCGAATGACGCCGGACGGCAATCCCCAAAAATAACTCAACGGCCCCAAGTCCTTCATAGCAAATTCGGGCGAGCATGGCCATGATAGGGCGACGCAAAGCATCGGAGGAGGCGGTCAAGATGATATCATCCACATATAACGAGAATATAGGCGCCAATGACGAACCACGGCGGTAGATGAACAAAGAATTGTCGACTGCGTGTGTGAACCCAATAGTCGAAACAAAATCGGCAAATCGTGTATACCAGGCACGTGGGGATTGCTTAAGCCCATATAATGACTTCTTCAACAAACGGACATGATGAGGGCGGTTGGGATCCCCGAAACCCAACGGGCGATGCATATAGACTGTTTCCTTGAGGTCACCATGTAGAAAGGCATTCTTGACATCCAACCGATGGATTGGCCAAGTCTTTGAAAGAGCCAAGCTAAGCACGGTGCGAATGGTAGCCGGTTTGACCACCGGACTAAACGTCTCACCACAATCAATTCCAACTGCTGAGTCTTACCATCACCAACCGATCGCGCCTTATGTCGAGCAAAGGACCCATCCGAATTCTCCTTATGAGCAAAAATCCACATAGACACGATAATATTAATACCATATGGACGGGCACCAACTCCCACGTCTTATTATCAATAAGAGCATTATATTCATCGGTCATAGCAATTTTCCAATTAGGGTCATTTAATGCGAACACGGATTGCGGGGCAAGGGGGATTTAGACACATCCGAATGTAAATTAAAATGTCTTTTAGGTGTAAAAATACCCCGCCGACTACGAGTGACCGGTCTATGACTTGAGGAAGAATTGAGGGAATTTTGGGAATTTTACTCGGGCTCGGGACGGACCGCCGGCGGGCGGTGGGCTCTTGCCGCCCAAATCGGCACAAAGGCCGGGTTCGTTTCGGACCGGTTCCGGAGTGGGCCGGGCGGACGGCCCATAACCGGAACTGTTCCGATGGGCTGGAGCAAAGAGGGAGTGACGTTATCGTGGGGCCGGCGGCGGTGGGCCCGGCGGGGAATTCAGGGTACGGGAGTTGTCCGAAAAATTCCGAATAATATACGGGGATATTTGGTCATCCAAAAAATTATACGACTTAGGCTCGGGAGTATGAACTTTCGTAAAAGGGAATTGGGTTTCATCAAAAATGACATGACGATTTATAATGATTTTCTTGGAGGATAAATCAAAACACTTATAACCACGATGATTCGACGGATAACCCAAAAATACACACGGAGTAGACCGAGCCTGAAGTTTGTTAATTGTGGTGGATGGGAATAACGGATAACACAAGCACCCAAAAATTCGAAGATGAGAATAAGACGGGTTTTTATTATATAAGATTTTGAGAGGGGAAGAATATGTCGACCTTTAGACGGAATTATGTTAAGAAGGTACGTGGCCATTTGTAGAGCATGATGCCAAAAATACGGAGGTATGGAGGCATGGATTAGGAGAGTTCGGACAATGTTATTTATGGAACGAATTTTGCGTTCGGCTTTTCCATTTTGTGAAGATGTATGAGGACATGAAAACCGAAAATTTATCCCATGAGTAGCACAAAATTCTCGAAACTCCCTATTGTCATACTCCTTCCCATTATCACATTGAATATTTTTTATTTCTCTTTCGAATTGAGTACGAATGAACGCTCTAAATTTTATGAAGACGGAAAACACTTGTGATTTATTCGTAATTGGAAACGTCCACAAAAATCTAGAATAATCATCTAAGAAGAGAACATAATATCGATGACCCATTGAACTAAGAACAGGAGATGTCCATAAGTCGCTATGAATAATGTCAAATGGCATAGAAGTATGAGAATTGGAGTCTACAAATGGCAACTTAACAATTTTTCCTAATGAACAAGATCGACAAATTGGAGTACGACTCGTACCCTTACAAGAAATAAAGCTATTTTTATCTAAAACTCGATAAAATAGAAGATCCCGGATGACCCAAACGAGCATGCCACATGGAAGGAGAGATGGTCGCAAAAGTCGATGGCAAGGCCGGACTCGATGGATCGACACCGGCATGATAGGATATAGATCCCCCTACTATCACACCTCGCGAGATGACTCCCCGTCTTGAAATCCTTCACGAGAAAACCGAAAGGATCAAATTCAACGAAAACGGAATTGTCATTTGTGAACTTTCGGACGGACACTAAATTTTTAATCAATTTAGGAGCATGTAAAGTATTTTTCAAGAGGAGTGGTGGATTGGGGGAGACAACGTTTTACGACCATACCCTAGAATTGGAATAGAACTGCCATTACCAATGATTATCCCCAGGGGTGCTCAAATTGGAATAAGATGAGAGAGTACCGAGTCGAAGTCATGTGAGTAGTGGCCCCGTGTCCATGTACCAATTTTGGTCCGGTTGAGTTAATCCCAACGTGTGCATCGCGGCCTCGATATCGGTCCGAGTAGGGCTGCCGCATGATGGGCTTGCGGAGGTCGGGGCCCAAGAACTCTGGCCGTGCTTGGACTCGGCCCGTAGAATCGCTCCCACCGCCGCCGTTGGGGGCCACCGGCCGCCGGGGGCCGCCACTGCTGGGCATTGGGCTCGGATCGTTGCCGGCCCGGCCGGCCGCCGGAATATCCCGCCGCTCGCGTGGTATGGGCCGCCGGCCCACGGTCCATCGCCATCGCTCCATCGCCATGGGCCCCACTGCCGGGCCCATGGGGGTGGTGGGCCACCGTTCATCGGATAGGACCCACCGACGTTTTGTTGACTACCGAACCTCCACCATTACCACCGCGTTTGCCCCCGCGGTTTTTGTTATTATTTTTGCGATTATTCTTCTTGCCACCATGATTATGGTGTTGGCCGAATTATTAACAAAACCCGAAGGATTAGGAGAGGATGCCATCATGACAATCGGACTTGCTCCGTAGCCGCCTTTTTAGCCAAACCGCTTCTTCCAACGTAAGCATGGAGCGGGCTTGATGGAAGTCGGGAAGAGGGTTGCTTTGGCGAAGGAGAGTGCCAACACCATTATAGGCCTCCGAAAGACCGGCAACCAACCGTAGAACTAGACGATTATTTGTCACCGGTGCGCCAACATTACGGAGTTGATCCGCCAATTCCTTTAGTTTCTTGCAATATGCGAAACGTTTGGAAATACGTCCATTCGAACGAGAGAGAATTCTGCTCGAGTGTGACGATACGGGAATGTTGGTTGTCTTGGAATATGTCACGCAATCTATTCCATGCGGCCATAGCCGTGGTATCGGGCTCCATAATCGTCGTAGAAGGTCCACCGAAATAGTGGCGTATATCCACCGAAGAACGGTAGCATCAAGTGTAATCCACACCTCGGGATCCTCCGCGGAAGGGGTCTAGCGGGAGGAATTATGTGATGAAGAACTTGATAAGAGATAGCGTGAATTTTAAACAACTCCGCCCACGTTGCATATTGAACGTTTTCCATCTCAAGGACAATAGGGACACCGAGCTTGATATTGGAAACCGTGAGGGCAGGGGTGAAAATTGTTCTTAGACATATTTGAAAGAACAAAGAAGGAGGATAAATTTAAGAGAGGTTTTTGAGAGCGGAAGACGAGATATTTGGAGAGAAAAACCCGAGGGAGGGGGGGGGGGGGGTTCTCGGCCAAAGAGGAGGCAAAAGTTTGAGAGAAGAAAACTTTTGTTTAGACCTAGTCTCTTGATACCATAAAAGAAATAATCCCCTTGATTATTTTCATTGATTGAATAGGTATATATACAAGTTACATCTTTCCATAATACTACAAATCCTTTTCCTATTCTACTTCTAAATCCTTATTCTACCATAATTCTAACTATACAATTATGGTAGGTGTATAACACTAATTAAGGTATCCTTTTTATTACAATATACTACAAATATATATACCATAAATACTACAAATATTTCTGGCCGAGAGGCCCAACTTATTCTGTTTAACATCCTCCCTCCAAGTTACACCGGTTTTACTTTCAAACCGTGGCGCATTTACTATTCTAGTATCATCTTTGTTGAAGTTGGGTTTTTGGTTAAAAAAGATACTCATTACTAGTGACACTTCTCAAATTTTTTAAATGAGGAATCATTTTCTTCCTTCTCATTTGCAGGAGAATTAGCATGGCAGGTCTTAGTTCTCGGACAGTTCCTCATCTTGCTGATGCCATGCATGCTGCTGTTACTAAGGCGCCCTAGATCAGTTGCAGTTTTATTCAGATATTAAGTCTTTTTTCCTTGGTCCCCTCCTTTTCCTTTGACGTTAAATAAGACTTGCGTGACTATGTAGACATAATATTTTGATGTTAGATTTTGAAATCTCATTATAAGGGCATTTGATGAAAGCACTTCATTTTGTTAGATTAATGAGGTATTCTGCGCAGGCCAAATGTTATGAATTCTTAATTTCCTTGGGCATTTTGGTTATATCCAAACATTTAGAGATATCATTGATGAATTAGAAATATTGCACACAACAGATAGGTCTTCATATATTGCACATCAGCAAATATTAGCATGAACTTGAAAAAGAAAAAGAAAATAAAAATCCTAGATTGCTCACTATCGTGAAATATTTCTACTTAAAACTATGGAGTGAGTTATGCTTTACACGATGAAAATTAACCACTTCGTCTGGAATACTTTCCAAAGGCTAAAATTCAAGAATGCTGCAGAAGAGGAGAACACATCTAAAAATGAACCAAAAATGGACGACTTCTTGAACTCAACTATCCCCTTTGGGAGAAGACCTGATAACAGGCACATAGGATATTAACCATATACAATGGATTGGAGAATCTAGACATTGATATGGTTTTTCTTTTTCCTCTTACGGGTCAAAAATGATCTCTTTCTTCTATTATGGACTTCAGAAAACCTGTTGATGACAATTGCTCTTACATGGATTCTTCATTAGCCTCCAAGTTACCTTTAGACTGATTCTTTTTTACGTCTCCCTCGCCTTGTTCCATATTCCAGCCCATGAAGTCAAATAAAGTCATTGAGGTAGGTGTTTCTGCTGCAGAACTTAACATCTCTGTCTCTCCTCCTTTGGGAGTCGACATACCACTTAGTGGTTGCTGAGGCGAAGAATCAGCTGAAGGGTTCCACTTTGCTATTGCAAGTGATGGATCTTGTGCGACAGAATCTGCGTATAGGACATCCTCAATACGCGACATAACTGTGTTAGCTAGGCTTTCTAGCACCCTTGAATAACTCTCTAAAACAGCATATCCCACATCCTACATCAGAAAGGTGAACATGTTCACTCAATATGATCATTAAATAATGCGTACAGAGCCAGCATGATAGTACCTACTCTGTTATATTGGATTTTACTAATCTCAAGGGAAGATTGAGGGATTCCAGGAAATCTGTGTTTTATCAGGAGTAAGATAGTTTCTGCTCTCTCTTCAAAGAGCTCCCTCTTCTCCAAACTCACAGCTGGAACCCATGAAGACTTTGCATCTTTATGGTGCATCTTCCTCTTCCAAATCACAATAGATGCTTCTATTCTATTTTTAAGGTCGAGAACTTTATGTTCTGATGACATGTCCATGGTTGAAAGGAATTGTTCTGGATCAAAAAACTCGACCGTGATGT
Source organism: Anisodus tanguticus (assembly GCA_034509755.1). Lineage (NCBI taxonomy): Eukaryota > Viridiplantae > Streptophyta > Magnoliopsida > Solanales > Solanaceae > Anisodus > Anisodus tanguticus. The sequence goes on from CM067544.1 coordinate 19,804,593, forward strand.
TCTTGTAGATTGAATCACCAAGACTTGATCTACCATTCTAGTAATAGATAGCACAATCAGAAAATCTCAGAAAGAATCAGTATATTAAAATTTGTCTTCCCTTTAAAATGTCTCTTCAATGAGTGACTCACCTTGGGGAGAGATTCAATGTAGTTTTCAGGGACTTCCATTTCTGCTAGTATTTGGGCGTTAATCGCCATGGATGCTTTGAGTACTTGGTTAACACAATCCTTCTGATATTGTAGCCATATTCTGGATGCGTCTGAGAGGCCCTCGGGTGGAACCTTGATGGTAGGTAGCCACCACTTATCACTCCTCTGGACACCTTTCTCAGATTCATCAGCATCTCTTGAGACATACCAGAATTCTTTTGCGTCTTTGAAGTTATCTAAGCAATCCTGAGATTGTCATTCATTTATATATCTAGAATTAGGGTTTGATACACTTAATGCAATAGAAGACTCAAATATGTCATAACTAGAGGGTTCTCACAATGAGCATTGCGTCGAGCTTCTTCAGAGCAGGGATGTTCATGATCAGATCTTTTCTTTGTTGAGTAACCATTATCTGTTGAAACATAGATTAGATTTATTATTTCAGTGTCTTCTTACTATTTCTACTTTGAATCTTGAAGCAGAAATGGAAGGGGTGTTAGGGGAAGGAAAAAGACTGAAATAGAACCTCCATGTTTGTTCCATCTTTTGATTTTTGTTGCGCAGGGACAAACTCAACAATGTAACCTGTCACAGATAAAAGCCAATCGATTTCTTTTCTCCACCTCTCTTTTCTCTTTTCAGACATGGGCTCCAATTTTGATTGTTCGCCAAAAACAGAAGCTATAACATGTTACACACAAAGAACATATCAAGAGTTAGATACTTCTCTTTTTCTCTACATTTATTACAATCGCAGAATACAAGGAAAAGACATAAATCAACATAGTTTCACAACCGTATAACAATACTTTACATGAACATCACAGAAGAGCAAGGCATTATTTGAGAGTTACCAGCTAGATTGGTAGTGGCATTTGATAAAGCTAGAGCTGATGAAACACCTTTTCCTCCTCCTGACATGTCCTCTCCTAAAAGCAGCTTTGCAAACCTTTCTTTCATCAATTCTATGTCTAAATCCATAACAAGAAACATTTGTATCAAGTTAATGTCTCATGTTGTTTTGTTGTACAAATATAAAGAAACCAATTCTACTTGAAACGAAAAATAACGTAAAACTTAATAAAGGTAAAAACCTGAAGGTTCTTTGTCTTTTTGGGATTTCCTGCCTTAGGTCCATCCTTGGTCAAGCTTGAAACAAGTTCAGTATCCATCTGTTGATTTTCTAAAGGGACGCATGGTATTCCTCCTTGGCTAATAAATTGGACGTTGTCAATGTTGTTGTCCATGGCCTCTTCCTCATCACTACCACTCTCCCCACCAATGCTATGTGCCAGTCTACTTGGAATCTCAAATATCTTCCTAAAATTGAAAGACCTCGATTTCTGAATCTTATTTTCTTCGTTAACCATTTTGTGCCAATTCCCTAAGCAGAGGCAGAGCCAAGAATCAAACCAGGGGTTTCAAAAACAATACAAGAATCCACAAAGATCTGAACCAACAACCATAAGCAAAATTTTGACCCCCTTTGATGTTATATTAGAAGCTTTCCTTGATTCAACAATATATATTTTTTACCCTATCTGTAATGTATAGTTTTTCGACAAAGGAATTCAGTTGAGACCCTTGGGATCATGTGGCGACGCCCTAACTATTACTAGCTGCACACCCCAAAATAAATGCGAGAAAAAGTTGCAATATTCGTGAAATGCATGAAGATACACCTTTTGTACATATGTTTTTGCCCTCAAAGATGTGAGAAACGGAAAATGAAGAAAACCCCTCCTTTTATTTGGTCTAAAATGAGAAGCCAATGATGGTAATGAATCAGTAAAGGGTTTCTTATGTTCCTGAATTTGATGAAGGGGTTTGTGAAAACAAGGGAAAAATAATAAATAAACACATAATAGTTCTTGGTCTGTTTTAGTAGAATGTGGTTGAATTTTCACCTGTAGCACAAAGCCCGGGAAAGCATACAATGGACAACTAACTGTGTTTTGAGATAGGAGTCCATATGTCGTGTGGCTTTCATAAAGGAGTAAAATTTACCGGCATCGGTTTACACCCTATCAATAAATAAGTGACACATGTTACATTTTGTAACTACAATTATTAATATTTAACCATAGTTAATTACCATATATTTTGCACATATCTTAAATAGATAAAATAACATTTGAAAAACTTAACAATCTTGCAAATCTCAACTATTAGCGAATATTCTCTGAATATTCATAGTATATTTTATAATTATGATAGATGTATATTTAAGGTAACTTAGGATTCTTATTGTATTAGGAATCAACCATTTAAGGTAAGTTAGAATTCTTATTGTATTAGGAATCAACCTCTGTACAACTATATATATTGTGATTATTGAAAGGAATCCCTAAGGGAAATTATTCCAATCTTACATGGTATCAGGAGCCAAACCCTAATCCCTACCCCTCTCTACTCTTTTCTCTCGGCCGACCACCACCCAAATTCCCTTCCTCTCGGCGGGCGGCAACAAGGTTGCCACCATGTCTTCCCCCACTAATTCCGGTTCATCCATTGGCACACTTGACAACCCCTCTCAACGTTCATTGTCTTCTTTTCTTCCGGCATTCGCCGTTAACAACATCAAGAATTTTATCCCTATAATTCTTGACCACGAAGACTGTCAATATTCCATGTGGATGGAATTGTTCTATATTCATGCATGTGCATACAATGTGCTCGACCATTGTTACACCTCGTAATTTTAAGACAATAATTAGAGGACGTAATTAAGGAGGTAAGATTCGAATCTTGGATATAGAGTATATTTATATATGCTAATCCGGAAATTAGTATACAAGAGGATGTGATTCCGGAAAGATGTTGGTCACAATGAGGGTGACGTTGGATACTTATAGCAATAATTGTTATTCCCGTTATGGAATAGTATTGTATTATAAAATTATGACATTGAGGATACGAGGCTTATGAAATTCTCGGGAATTAAAAAAAGTGGGTTTGAGATTTATTAATTGAAGAACTTGGGGGCCAAAGTGTAAATAATAAAATTCAGATTTTTTTTTATTTTAAAACCTACATTCATCTCTTTCATTCTAAACTTTAAACAAAACCTCACCTCTTTTCTCCAAACCCACCCCTCTGCTGGCCGAAAATCACCCCCAACCCCATACCCAATTTAAGATTTTTATCTCCTCTTCTTGGACTACATTATTCACAAAATTAGAAGCCAAAACAACACCAAAAACAGTGGCAAAAACGTGCCACTGCTTACCGAAAATTAGACCAGAAATTTTGAATTCTTGGGAGGAAATTTTGGAAGAAAAACGTGTAGGGATGATGGCTTAACATTGTAGAACGCTTTCCTGTCAATTGGAGTTGAAGAAGTGAACAAAAAAGGGAAAGAAATACGAAAACAGTAGGGATTTTCGGATCCGGGCAGTGAGCAAACTGTGTGGCCTGTTTTGGACGAAATTTGAGATATAAAATTCTTCTTTCTATAATATAATTGGAATGCATGTTGTTAGAATTAAGGATATGAATTTGTGTTAAGGAAGAATTGAAATTTAAACAATGCATGTGACAATTTTGGGCTAGTTGCCAATTTGGGACAGATTTTGGTGTTGTTGGATTCGTTGGTTATTGTTGTTATTATTATCACTAATTGCATGATGAAATTGAAAGGAAACATTGATATTAAAGTTTAAAATTAGTTATATGGAAGTATTGAAGTATGGAATTGGATTTTAGGAGTTAAGAGAAGAGTTATGAAATTATGACATGTTGTGGCCAAGAACTTGCATGAAATCGTTGGACATGTTGAGATGGATATGAACTGTTTTAGGGACTGTTTTGTGGTGTTATAATGCTGAAACTTTAGTTACCATTATGCATGTTTAAGTGTGGTAATTGCTAATGTAAGTCCTAAAGGAATAAGGGTGTAGAAAGGTGTAGAAAGGCTTCACATTCTACCCTCGTTGTTGTTGGAACATGGACTATTTTTGTGGGCTGTTTTAATGTGGATTAAGAGGCTAAATTTACATGAGAAGTGGGTGTGTAAATCCCCTTTGTTGCTATTTTGGTAGTGCCCTTAATTGGTGCTTGGTTATTGGTGTTATTAGCCTCGTTTGGAAGTTGTGAAAACATGTATAAACAAGGGAAGTGCTGCCCGAATTTTTATAGAATAGGAAGTCGTTATTCGATATAAAGTATGCTAGTGATCATAGAATTGACGAACGTATTACCATTATTATAGGTTGAAGTTCTAAAACGAGACGTACTCTAATATTGAGTTGATTAGTTCGTCTAAGAGGTATGTGAACTATTCCTTCTTTCTTTGGCATGATTTTTATTTAATGAAAGTACGGCGGACGTACATGATTCTTATACAGTTTAATTCATAAAGATGTTAGTTATGAGAAGTGCCTATGATTTTTCAGTAAAGAGTTTATTATGACATTATTATAATGATTTTATTGAGAGTCAAATGAAAATTTTGATTGCATATGGTTACTCATGAAATCTACTCGTGCTAAGTGTTATTACTTCACTTCACCGAGTCTCGGGCCGGGTTATGTTCGTGCACAACCTTGCATTTTTCATCGAGTCCCTCACTAGAGGGTCGGGTTACGTAGGATGGATCCATAGATGAGATATGACTTTACCGAGTCCCAGTATGGTCCGGGTTATGATATGACTTCACCGAGTCCCAGTATGGGCCGGGTTACGTTACATGTATATATATGTATATGGACATGCATTCATGTTTTCTTGACTTGACTCTCATTTTTATAAGGCACAACTGACTTTTATTGTTTATGGCACAGTTGGATTTGGATCCTGATTTTTATACTGATCTCTTGTTATCCACTGGCTACTTATGATCTCATTTGCAGTATTTCATATTTACATGCTCAGTACATTATTTCGTACTGACCCCCTTTTCTCGGGGGGCTGCGTTCATGCCCGCAGGTACATGTGCTCAGTTTGGTGATCCTCCGGTTTAGGTTCCTGCGCAGCTGTTTGGAAAGCTCCTTTGATCCAGAGCTTTACCATTTTAGTACAGAACCCTATTATTTTGATTTATGTATATTTAGGGGCCCTGTCCCGTCATATGTCATTGTCCTTCTTATAGAGGTCTGTAGACAGTTGTGGGTTGTACTTATGTAAGGGTTATAACTCTGTTTTGGTCAGTCATGCTATTGTACTCTGTGTTGAGGTGTCCCCGTGTATATAGGATATTATCTAGTGGCAGCCTTGTCGGCTTGCCTATTGTATTGTATTGGCTAGTTGTGACTCCTCAAGAGACAGGTACATTCGGGGGTAAAGGCAGCCTTGTCGGCTTGCCTACCCTGGCATATGTTGTTATTTCAGCGTTATGCTGCCGGATTTCAGACTCATTAAGTGTTAGTTGGATTATGTATGACAGGTTAGTATAATGACGTCATTAGGGCGGTTAGTCGCGGCCCGTCGGGTCAGGTCGTGACAACCATATTGATGATTATGTTCCTCGTCCCACCGATGTTGCATACTCAACCTGGCATCGCCTTGACGCCATCGTCAAACAATGGATCTACGACACCCTCTCAAAAGACTTGTTGTGCATTATCATGAAAATAGGTGCTACGGCACGTGAACTTTGGGTCCGGCTAGAAGAAATTTTTCAGGATAATAAAAATACTCGGGCCGTGTATTTGGAAGAGCAGTTCAACAATACACGTCTCGAGAATTTTAACAACATGTCTGAATACTGTAAACAACTGAAACTCATAACCGACCAACTTTCCAACGTAGGGACTTCTGTGTCAGAAACCAAGATGGTGCTTCAACTAGTTGCTGGTTTACCGAAAGGTGAATATGATACACTCGCAACGATGATTCAACAGGCCGACCCCCTCCCAAGTTTCAACAAAGGACGTTCACAACTTTTGTTAAAAGAGACCCGTTGTACCAAACAAGAGGAGCACAATCACAAGGCAATAGCCGTTGACGGCATGACACCACCGGCGACATCCACCACCCAGCCACCACCGTAGGACCACCAGCCCGATGAAAATTGGTACATGGACACCGGAGCCACATCTTACCTCACCCGGTCGTCAGGTAACTTATCTCTACTACTTCGGTTAAAGTGTCCTCAATTTATTACTGTCGGCAATGGTCATCGCTTTCCAATTGAAGGTTACGGTAACACACATACCACATATCCCCACCCGCCTTTCTCCCTAAATCACGTCCTCTACACCCCTAACATCATTAAAAACTTAATCTCTGTTAGAAAATTCACTCGCAATAATTCTGTGTCTGTCGAATTTGACCCTTTTGGTTTTTCTGTGAAGGATCTCAATAAGGGGAAAATTCTTACCCACTGTAATAGTGTGGGAGACCGCTACCCCTTCACTCAATCTTCCACTGTCAGACCGCAATCACCTCTATCCCTTGCGGCTATCTCTCCCTCAACTTGACACAACAGACTCGGACACCCCGGAGACCCTATTTTTACTTTTCTTAGGACTACTAAGCGTATTCAATGTAACAATGAAAAACTTGCCCAACACTGTTTTTCTTGCCCGCTAAGCAAGCATAGGCGTCTTCCATTTATGTCATCCAACAGTGTTACTTTCTCTCCTTTTGATATTGTTCATGCTGATTTGTGGACATCTCCGGTTGTTAGCTCTTTGGGTCACAAATTTTATCTATTATTCTTAGATAATTTTCACATTTTGTCTGGATTTACTCACTGAAATTCAAATCTGAAGTTTTTGCTAAATTTCTTTCAAAAATTCATTAAAACACAGTTTGAAAAATCTATCAAATCATTCCAATGTGATAATGGACGTGAATTTAATAACTTGGCATTTTACAATTTCTGCTCTAAACAAGTCATGGTTTTCCATTTTTCCTGTCCCTATACTTCCTTCCAAAACGGAAAGGCTGAACGAATTATACTTATCATCAATAACATGGTTCGCGCACTTCTGTTTCATGCCTGTCTTCCACCACTTTTTTGGGTCTATACTGTTAAAATGGTAGAATCCCTTCTTAATATTTTACCAACTAGCACTCTCCAAAACAAGACCCCTATCGAAATCTTATACCGTAGGTTCCCATCCTATGACCATCTCCGTATTTTCAGCTGCTTATGCTACACCAACATAGCATCCGCTGCACCTCACAAACTTGCCCCTCGCACCATGCCTTGTGTCTTTGTTGGTCTCTTCCTACTCATCGGGGCTACCTGCTCTATGACATTGCAACTCACAAAATCATCGTCTCCCGTCACGTCACTTTGACGAGACGACCTTTCCTTTTTCAAATCTCCAAAAAATTCAGACCACCGATTACATTTTTCTCGATGAACCGAGTCTGTCCCCCGCTATCCAATCTCTGTACCACCGGCAGCCCACTGTTCCGACAGAGCCTGTAGCTCCGTCCCCGCCACTGTTCGGCACCATATCCGACCAAACACCTCCCAGCTCCCGGTCGAACACCTCACCAGTACCCTTGCTGCCTCCAGTCGCGTCTCCTGCCCCTCCAATAGCACTACTGCCTCCCGAACCCGACAACTCACAGCCTCCAAACCCAAACCTCCCACTGTTGCCTACCCACTGCATGGAGACTCGTGCCTAACATGGGATCTTCAAACCTAAGGTTCACTTCAACCTCTCCACACAAACCTTATCACCCATTCCAAAAAATCCAAAAATAGCCAAACTGGACCCTAATTGGAATGCGGCCATGTGCGAGGAGTTTAATGCTTTAACCAAGCAGAACACTTGGGATTTGGTACTTAGACCAGACGGTGTGAATGTTATCCGGTGTATATGGTTATTTCGTCACAAGTTCAGAGACAGTGGTGACTTGGAACGGTATAAGGCAAGACTGGTTGCCAATGACACTAATCAGCAAGAGGGTATTGATTGTGGTAAGACATTCAGTCCGGTTGTTAAATTGGCTACTATTGGGATTATTCTCAGTATTGCTATAGGCATGCATTGGCCTATTCATCAGCTTGATGTCAAGAATGCATTTCTTCATGGGGATTGAAAGAAACTGTGTACATGCATCATCCCCCTGACTTTGTTCATCCGGCAGTTCCGCAGTTTGTGTGTCATCTCAGAAAGTCATTGTATGGCTTGAAACAGGCACCCCGCGCTTGGTATGATCGCTTTGCCAGGTATCTTATGCAGATCGGATTTGTATGTAGCAGGTGTGATAACTCTCTCTTCACTTTTCATCGAGGTAGCAACACTGGTTACTTGCTATTATATGTGGATGACATTGTTCTTACTGCCTCCTCTAACGGTTTGAAGAATGAAATCATTGATCTACTCAAAACTGAATTCGCTATGACCGACTTAGGCAAACTGAGTTAATTCTTGGGTATATCAGTGACCAGATTTGTAGCTACTATGTTCTTGTGTCAGCGCAAATATGCAGAAGAGATAGTGTACAGGGCTAAGATGGCAAATTGTAAAATTATGCCAACTCCGGTTGACTCGAAATCCAAGCTCAGTGCAAATGAGGGTGCACCAGTTTATGATCCCACTCTATATCGGAGTCTTACAGGTGCCCTTCGGTATCTTACATTCATTAGGCCTGATATTACATATGTCGTTCAGCAGGTGTGTCTGTTTATGCACGACACTCGAGAGTCCCATTGTGCGACCCTCAAACGTATTATCAGATACGTTAAGGGCACACTGGACTTTGGACTACATCTCTAACCCTCTGCCCCAAACAAGTTACTCTCCTACACAGATGCAGATTGAGCACGATGCCCAGACACACATCGCTCCACCTCAGGCTACTGTGTATTTCTTGGGGATAATCTTATTTCATGGTCCGCCAAGCGGCAGGCCACGCTATCCCGTTCGAGTGCTGAAGCAGAGTATCGCGGAGTTGCTAATGTCGTTGCTGAGATCTGTTGGCTCCGAAATCTTCTTTTGGAGCTCCAGTGTCCACTGCGAAAGGCGTCTATAGTCTATTGTGACAACATATCTGCCATCTATATGTCTCACAATCCGGTCCAACATCAGTGGACTAAGCATATTGAGATGGATATTCACTTTGTACGAGAGAAGGTTGCCCTTGGTCAGGTCAAAATATTACACGTGACTTCCTCCTATCAGTCTGCAGATATTTTCACAAAGGGACTACCGAGACAGCTCTTCACCGACTTCCGATCCAGCCTTAGCGTTCGGCCTCTTCCCGCTCCGATTGAGGGGGAGTATTAGCGAATATTCTCCGAATACTCACAGTATATTTTGTAATTATGATAGATGTATATTTAAGGTAACTTAGGATTCTTATTGTATTAGGAATCAACCATTTAAGGTAAGTTAGGATTCTTATTGTATTAGGAATCAACCTCTGTACAACTATATAGATTGTGATTAATAAAAAGAATTCCTAAGGGAAATTATTCCAATCTTACATCAACTCTTAAAATAACGTGATTGCTGGCCAGCCATTTTCACCCAAGAATTTTTTCTACCATCTGTAACTATCTTTAATTATATAGATTAACTTCTAACATCATATTGTTATTATAGTGTATGATCGTGCACAAGATCATGACAGTGCAGAATGTTCATTATCTGGAATTCTGAATGTCATTTTAATATGATTATTATATTGGCGTTTTCTTTCTTTGGCAATTTGACAGATGTTTAGAAATAACGATAATCTCAAACGAAAAGCTCACATAGAAATTTCATAATATAATCTAATTTTCAGTTATCGAGATGCCTGTATAACCCTTTGCATTCGTCCTTGTTAGCTTGAATCCCAATGAACACTACAAACCCAATGGAGAATTAATGAGGCAGAATTTGACAAGTAATCAGCAAAGAAACAAGAAGTTGACTGTAACCCTAAATTATTCTACCGTTAGTAAATTAGCTAGCATAACTTCACTCCTTTTAGGTTAATTATTATTTACTATCTTTTTTTAATTTTCTTTATTTATTATAAGATTCCTAATAAATTTTTAGTTTATCTTTTATAGTTAACTTAACTATATTGGGTGTAAGCAACCGATGTGGGTAAGTTTTTACGAACATGACATTGGCTCTTCATATTATAACCCTCACACGTGTGAAAATGGTCTCTCAACACAACACTCCGATCAACACTTTTTTTCCGGGTATTAGCTTTGGATCCGACACATTCCTCTGGTTAAGATTGCGAAACTTATCAGCCCAACACAATCTTTAATGGTCAGTCAACACTTCTCATGACTCAAACGTTATGGCGAAAGCCTCTACTAGAATCCAAAATAATGATAAAAACTTATTTGCGCTGGATTTTTACACTTAACTAATAAATAATTAACACTTGTCATATCATTTAAGTATAAATATATATATACTTAATTATAGTTAACCAAGTATTTACACGCGATCTTAACTAATAAATAAAAATATTCTCATTTTATTTACGTCATCTTCTAGACGATAATTTGATTGACTGTACCTTTTTAATACTTTCGTGCCAGTAACTACACCCCAAAGGCCATTACTTTTTTTTTCTCCTTCATTAGCAGTATGATCATAAAAATATAAGGCAATTCTTAGATTAGTTAATTTTTTATAAATTTATCATCATACTAATCTTGAATATGTGCGTTACACATGTGTCCCATGTAAATTTGTGTAGGCTCATTAAACTATATATGTAAAACGATATATTGTTGGTAACATATGATAAATGTAATTTTCAATCGAACAATAGAAATTACTTTCTGACTTATGCACTCAAACAAACCATATTAGTTGCTTATATAATTGTCATTTATCTGAAAATATTTTATCAGATGTGCCATTACGATAAGCCTATTCACAAACGGAAAAAAAAACTCTTTTTAACTCTTGTTGAAGCTATGGTATAACAGACCTCTTCATTGACCAAATTTGAAATTCAACAAAGACAGCCACCGTAGTTTTACGGACTAAAGTACAATCAAAAGGTTTGTTATTTGACGTAAATTAAGAGAAAAAGAAAATAGAAGGGGAAATAATGAATTTTGTTCTTTTCTGCAAAATTGTTTAAGAACGCATCACACATGCGAAACAGCTAATAAAAACTAAGTTGCCACAAATAGTTTATATTCCTGCTCATCAAGGTTGAGAACTTCCAGCAACACAATTAGGCCACAAAAAAGGAAAAAATGGATAAAAGATAGGCTCACTCTCAGAAGTAGTGAAATAAGTTTCACGACCAACCCCTTGAACAACACCAATCTGATCAAGAAAATAGCCACAATATTCAACACAAAAAATATAGTTTTGCCTAAGTTGAAATTATGCAATTCTTTGAATTGGAAGTCGAATTGATGTTGGATTTGAGTCATTTCCGGGATTTAGACTCTATGAACTATGAGTAAACTGATTTTGCCATGAAATTACATTTTGCCTTCCGGGGTTCGGGATTATCTTTTTGGATGACTTTTTGGGTTTGAAATTGTAGTAAGCAAGATAGTTGTCTACGGACTCGTATGCGACATAGATTTCATATTTTAATGTGTTGGGATCGTTACAAAGCTCTACAAAGGGTCAAGGCTTTATTATGATCGTTGGGCTCCGAAATCTGATAAGTTGAGATCTTACTTGACTCTATTTAAAGCGTGTGATTGGTAAATTTACTAATAAAGAGGGAGTTTGGGGGACTAAGGAGGTACCGTACTTGTGAGGTGGCGATCACATATATGGCTACCGGTGCCATGATTTGAGAATTTGTATCGTATTTGAGTCGTTGATGTCTGTGGTCAGAATGCCAAAGCATGTAGGCATTAGCTGGTATATGATGATGACTAATTGATTGTTATTTGAGATACGATTTCCTTACCTGTTTACTTATGCGATATGTGGATCTCTTGTTGATTTAATGTGTTCTCATCACTTCGAAATGCTCGTCTAATGATAAAAGGGAATTAAGAGGAGCTTTTACTTTATAACCTTGTTGTTTATCTTGTAAGCATGTCATATTCGTGCTTTCATATGGTATCTCAAGCATATTACACTTGAGAAAAATATGTAATGTCAGATGGGAAATGATTCTGGACGGAGTGATACAGATGATAGCTGAATATGGGCTAAGTATTGAGATCGAGAGCGAATCGGCTAAGTGTTGATATTAAGAGCCTAAGTAGCTGAGAACCCAATAGAAAATGGTTCTGGATGGTGAAGGGACCTCATGAGTCCCCCATGGGTCACGTATTTCAAATTACGGAGCGTGTGTATATGGTAATCGATGGCTTTTGCATTGAATTTGCATATCATATCATATTATATCATATCATATCATTGCATTGATTTCTTAAAAGTTGGAATTACTTTAAGAAATGATTAAAATGTACTTATCTCTCTCAACTGATTTCTTGAATACTCGTTGTTTTGAGAGATGTTCCTATTTTATTTGTTGGATCACAAAAATGACTTATGAACTAATAGTAGATAAGTGTGGGAGTAATAATTCGGAAGACCAACTCATTGTTTTAGTTTAGCATCGATCGACGATGCTGCAGAGTACACATTGGTTTTCCATACTCACTCTACACTTGTTGCACCCTTTTGTGTGCAGGTTCTGACCCAAGTACTAGTAGCGACCGAATTACCGCCTATCGTTGAGGAGAAGCTTTTGGAGTTGTGAGGGTGATCTGATGGTTGTTCCGCCGCATCAGGCTCTTCTCTATCGTACTTTCTGTCTTTACTTTTCGGACAAGTTTGTAGACTTTCACACTTGTTTTGTGCATTAGTAGCTCTTGTACTTACGACTCCAGGTTTTGGGAAGTGTATGACTTAGTTCCCGCATATTTGAGTTATGAGATGCTTTATTTGACTTATGCCTTATTTTCATTTGATTTTCGCTTAATAATTGTCTATAAGACTTATGAAATGATTGGATTCACATAAGAGGTAGGGTAGATTCCCTCACTACTGTTAAACAAGGTATATATACCCGTGATATACACTTAATCTACATAAGTGTATATCACGGGTACTCTCGGTATCAGCCCAACACGGACGAAGGCAGCAAGCCCATCTCGGGTTGGTGTGTATATTTGGTATATATTGTTGTAATATTGTAGTGTAAAGGTTACCTTAATTAGTCTTGTACACTTACCATAATTGTATAGTTAGAATTATGGTAGAATAAGGTTTTAGGAATAGGATTCTCCTATTATGAAAATATGTAACTTGTATATATGGCCTTTCAATTAATGAAAATAATGAAGGGGATTATTTCTTTCATGGTATCAAAAGTCTAGGTCAAACAAAAATTTCTCTCAAATTCTTGTTGCTCTTCTCGGCCAAGACCGAACCCCCCCTCCCATCGGGTTTGCCATTTATTCTTCCGCTCTCTAAATCTCTCTTCCAAATCCCTCTATCACCTATTGTTCTTTCGTTATGTCTACGTCAAAGAACACGTTTCACCATGCCCTTGTTGTTTCTAACGTCAAGAATCATATCCCTCTAATTCTTGAAATAGAAAACGTCCAATACGCGACGTGGGCTGAGTTGTTCAAAATTCACTCTCATTCGCATCAAGTCACCCACCACATAATCCCCGCTGCTCCTGATGATACGGAGGTGCCTAAACGCGAGGATGATCCTAAGTTATGGATAACACTTGATGCCACCGTCCTTCAGTGGATTTATTCTACTATCTCTACCGACCTATTGCAGATGATTATTGAGCCAGACGCTACGGAGATGGCTGCATGGGATAGACTGCGTGACATATTTCAGGATAATCAAAATTCCAGAGCTGATACTCTTGAAGAGGATTTTTCCCACGTCAACATGGAAAATTTCCCGAACGTTTCAGCATATTGCAAAAGGTTGAAGGAATTGGCGGACCAACTCCGCAACGTTGGTGCGCCAGTTAGTGAAGATTGTCTTGTTTTACAGATGGTTGTTGGCCTATCCGAGGCCTACAGTAGCGTTGGAACTCTCCTTCGTCAAAGTAATCCTCTTCTAAGGTTCTATCAAGCCCGATCCATGCTTACCTTGGAAGAAGCCGGTTTGGCTAAAAAGGCGGCTATTAATACTAGTCCCGTGGTCATGATGACTTACTCCACTAGTCCTCAAAATTTTGGTAACCATTCGAACCAAAACCGATCTCATAGGGGCAACAAGAATGACCGGAAAAATAATGGAAAAATTGCGGGGGCAAACGCGACGGCACATGCAGCAGTCACGGTGGCCAAAACAGTGGCAGTGGACCCCATCCCGGTTACAGTGGGCCACCGACCCCCTGGTCTCAGCCTTGGGCCTATGGGCCATAGGCTTGGACTAGTGGATAGTGGCCCTACGACCCAATTCCACAGCAGTTTCCAGCATCTGGCCAGTGGGCTTCCCAGTAGCCTTGACGGTTCATTGCCCACTGGCCTAGTAATTCCAGTTCCAGCAGCTACGGCCCAGGACAACCCAGTTCTGGAACTTTTGGGCCCCGACCTCCGCAAGCTCACCACGCAGCAGGCCCCACTCAAATCGATATCGAGGATGCGATGCATACACTTGGTTTGACTCAACCGGATCTAAATTGATATATGGACACTGGTGCCACTACCCACATGACATCCGACTCATGTACTCTCTCATCTTATTCCAGTTTGAGCAACCCTCATGGTATAATTATTGGTAATGGTAATTCTATTCCAATTCGTGGTTATGGTCATAAAACATTATCTCCCCCTCATCCATCTCTTATCTTGAAAAATACCCTACACGCCCCCAAATTGATTAAAAACTTAGTCTCTGTCCGTAAATTGACTACTGACAATTCTGTTTCTATTGAATTTGATCCATTTGGTTTCTCTGTGAAGGATTTCAAGACGGGGAGTCCTCTCATGAGGTGTGATAGTAGGGGAGATCTTTATTCTATCACACCCAGTTCCGGTCCATCGAGTCAAGCCCCTGCCATCATCCTTTGCGGCCATTTCTCCTTCCTTGTGGCATGCTCGTCTTGGTCATCGGGGATCCTCTATTTTATCAGCTTTAGATAAAAATAGTTTTATTTCATGTAAGGGTACGAGTCGTACTCCAATTTGTCACTCTTGTTCTTTAGGAAAAAATGTTAAGTTGCCGTTTGTAGAATCAAAATCTCATACTTTAATGCCATTTGATATTATTCATAGCGACTTATAGGCGTCTCCTATTCCTAGTTCTGTGGGTCATCGGTATTATGTGCTCTTTCTGGATGATTATTCTAAATTTCTATGGACGTTTCCAATAGCGAAGAAATCTCAAGTTTTTTCCATCTTCCTAAAATTTAGAGCATTCATCAGAACCCAATTCGATTGTGAAATAAAAAATATTTAGTGTGATAATGGCAAAAAATATGACAATCGGGTGTTTCGGGAATTCTGTGCTAATAATGGGATAAATTTTCGTTTCTCTTGTCCTCATACATCTTCACAAAATGGGAAAGCCGAACGTAAAATTCGTTCCATAAATAACATTATCCGCACTCTATTAATTCATGCTTCCGTACCCCCATATTTTTGGCATCATGCTCTTCAAATGGCTACATATCTACTTAACATAACTCCTTCCAAAGGTTTGACATATTCTTCCCTCCTTCAAATTTTATATAATAAAATTCATTCATATTCACATCTTTGGGTTTTTGGGTGTTTGTGTTATCCATTATTCCCGTCCACCACAATTAACAAACTTCAGGCCCGATCGACTCCATATGTGTTTTTGGGTTTTCCATCTAATCATCGTGGCTACAAATGCTTTGATTTATCCTTAAATAAAATCATCATTAATCGCCATGTCATTTTTTTATGAATCCAATTTCCATTTGCTAAAAGTCATACTCCTGTGCCTAGTTCGTATAATTTTTTGGATGAACAAATATCTCCGTATATTATTCAGCATTTTTCAGACATCTCCCGCACCCAAAATTCTCCAGCGGGCCCACTGCCCGCTGGTCCCACTGGCCTGTCACAGCCTCTGTGCCCAGTTTTGTCACTGGGCCAGTTTCAACAATTGGGTCAGTCCAGCCCAATACAGGAACTGGTCCAGTTCCTGTTTCTGCCACTGTTACTGCTTCCCGAGTTGGGCCAACAGGCCCACTGTCTGATGGCCAGTCCGATCTGAGCCCAACAAATTCCCGAAATCTACTCAATTCTTCCTCGAGTGATAGACCGGTCACTCATAGTCAACGGGGTGTTTTTACACCAAAAAGACATTTTAATTTACATTCGAATGTATCTAAATCCCCCTTGCCCCGTAATCCTGTATCTGTCTTAAACGACCTTAATTGGAAAATTGCTATGACTGATGAATATAATGCTCTTATTGATAATAAGACGTGGGAGTTGATGCCCCGTCCTTGTGGTATTAATATTATTAGGTCTATGTGGATTTTTGCTCACAAGGAAAATTCAGATGGCTCATTTGCACGGCATAAGGCGCGGCTTGTGGGTGATGGTAAGACTCAGTAGGTTAGGGTGGATTGTGGTGAGACATTTACCCCGGTGGTCAAGTCGGCTACCATTCGCACTGTACTCAGCTTGACTCTTTCTAAAGCATGGCATATTTATCATTTAGATGTAAAGAATGCTTTCATACATAGTGATCTCAAGGAAACAGTTTATATGCATCAGCCGTTGGGATTCAGGGATCCCAAACATCCTCATCATGTCTGTTTGTTGAATAAGTCCTTATATGGGCTTAAGCAGTTTCCACGGGCTTGGTATACAAGGTTTGCTAACTATGTTTCGACTATTGAGTTCACTCACAGCAGGTCAGATAATTCCTTGTTCATCTACCGTCATGGTTCGTCGTTGGCCTACATTCTGTTGTATGTGGATGACATCATTTTGACTGCCTCTACGGATGCCTTACGCCAATATATCATGACCATGCTCAGCTATGAGTTTTCTATAAAAGACTTGGGGCCCTTGAGTTACTTTTTGGGGATTGTTGTCACTCGTCATTCTGATGGAATGTTCTTGTCTCAACGAAAGTATGCAGCTAAGATCATTGAGAGGGCTAGGATGTCATCTTGTAAGTCCACTTCCACTCCAGTTGATACTAATCCCAAGCTTAGTGCCTCAGCCGGCGTACCCTACGAGGATCCGACCCGCTGTCGCAGTCTTGCAGGGGCCCTTCGGTATCTTACCTTTATGAGACCGGATATTACATATGTTGTCCAGCAAGTGTATTTGTTCATGCATGATCCCAGAATTAAGCCCATGAATGCACTCAAACGCATCATTCGGTATATTCAAGGTACACTTGACTATGGTTTGTATTTATATCCTTCCTCGACATCCACACTTGTCTCGTATACAGATACTGATTGGGGTGGTTTTCCCGACACCAGACAGTCTACATCAGGCTATTGTGTGTTTCTTGGTAACAACTTGGTCCCTTGGTCTGCGAAGCGTCAGTCGACTCTATCCCACTCAAGTGCAGATGCTGAATATCGAGGGGTAGCTAATGTGGTCTCGGAATCATGTTGGTTACGTAATTTGCTTTTAGATCTTCATTGTCCCATTCAAAAGGCAACCTTGGTGTATTGCGGTAATATTAGTGCCATTTACATTTTTGGTAATCCAGTTCAACACCAACGCACTAAGCATATAGAGATGGCAATACACTTTGTCCGCGAAATGGTTGCTCGGGGTCAGGTACACGTCTGTCATATTCCGTCAAGATACCAAATTGCAGACATCTTTACAAAGGGTCTTCCCTCGGTCCTTTTTGAAAATTTTAGGGACATTCTCAGCGTTCGAAGACCACCGCTATGACTGCGGGAGTGTGTTAAACAAGGTATATATACCCGTGATATACACTTAATATACATAAGTGTATATCACGGTTACTCTCGGTATCAGCCCAACACGGACGAAGGCAGCAAGCCCATCTCGGGTTGGTGTGTATATTTGGTATATATTGTTGTAATATTGTAGTGTAAATGTTACCTTAATTAGTCTTGTACACTTACCATAATTGTATAGTTAGAATTATGGTAGAATAAGGTTTTAGGAATAGAATAGGAATAGGATTCTCCTATTATGGAAATATGTAACTTGTATATATAGCCTTTCAATTAATGAAAATAATGAAGAGAATTATTTCTTTCAACTACTATCTTGATATTCTGGGCCGTGACATGAAATATTACGTAGTGTAGATTATGAACAATAACAAGAAGATTATAGTATAGATAATGATTTAGATAATACTAAGGCACCACTTAAATCTAGTAGTCCTTTTTTTGGTTAGACGCGGCCATCTTAGGGTAGTAGGGGTTTTAAGACTCATGTAACCCCGGTTAACAAAAATCAAAGAAGGAGAAGTAAGAGCTGAATTGTTTTGAGGAAATAAATGGTACTGATAGGTTAAATGTAATGTTTGTGTAGATGATTTTAAGCATGCGATCGGGGTAAGTGGGGGCAAGTTCACTTAGTAGACATGTGAATGATAGATACCCTATAAACTGGGATGTTGATGAAGACGATAACTAGACAATAATTAACCCTAATACTAGCGGGTTACACGATAAATATGATAAAATGAAGGATCATGAGGATTTAAGAAAAGTGATTGTTTTGGTTGTGTATCTTTTACCTTTGCTTCTTCATCATATTGTGTTGCTTATATTCAAATAATTTATAATTATTAGCACGTGTAATGAGTGTTGTACTAAATTATATATTTATCATATTTTGTATTGTATAATTATGGTAGAATTAAGATTCTTATTATAGAAGGATTCAACATTGTACATCTGTATATTATTATTATTAATGAGAAAGGCTCTCCAAGGAAGATTAATACATCTATATGGTATCATAAGTCAAAACCTAAACCCTATTTCTTTTATTCTTCACAAACAGGCGGCAACTGTCCGGAGTACAAAATTTGTTTTCTATTTCCTCTTCCTGTGAACGAAAACAAAATTGCTCCTTCACTAAATTTGCTGTCAGAAGTACAAAATTTGTTTACTGCTTTCTCTGTTTCGTGTTCCTTTCCACGAGAAATAATAGCACAAAACTTTGTCTGTCTTGATTTCGTCTGTTCTCCACTACCCAAGAAAGAAATTGTCTTCTTTTTGTTCTGCACTCTGTTTTCTTTCTTGTCCCGAGAAATAGTAAAAGCTATTTCTGCGTTTATGTTTTCTTTGGTTTCCCGAGGAAGACATTACAGTCAAAATTTTGTCCTTTATCCGAAAACTAATCAATGACTTCCTTGACCAGTCAACAACCCGATAATGCGTGCTATATGGATACGAGCGCCACGTCTCATCTCACCAACAATTCAGGTAATCTTCCTCAACTACGCACTTACCAACTCCACAATATATTATGGTCGGTAACGACCATCGCATTTCAATTCAAGGATTTGGCCACACCCTTACCCCACCACCGCATCCCCACTTCTCTCTTAACACCTTCCTTTATGCACCAAATATCATAAAAAATCTAATTTCTGTCAGAAAATTTGCCACCGATAATTTTGTCTCAATTAATTTTAACCCGTTTGGATTTTCCGTAACTGACCTCCGTACCGGGAAACTCCTTACGAGATGCAATAGTGAGGGGGACCTATATCCTTTCCTACCCACATCCGCTGCTAGTGTCACTCCTCCCGCCGTTTCAACAATCATATCTCCCTCTACGCGGCATAGAAGACTTGGTCATCCGAGTTCTCACGTATTTTTATTATCTTAGAAATCAAAATTTAATCCAATGCAACAAAGGGAATCTTTCTCATAGTTGCTCCTCATGTCAGTTAGGGAAACACGTTAGACTACCATTTACGACTTATATGAATACTACTTTCTCTCCCTTTGATATTATTCATGCTGATGTATGGACATCTCCCATAACCAGCAACTTAGGCCACAAATACTATCTGGTATTTTTAGATGATTTCTCTCACTTTCTTTGTGTCTATCCACTCAAACTCAAATCTCAAGTGTTCTCCAAATTTGTTGAGTTTCATACACTGATTAAAATGCAATTTGAAAAAGACATAAAATCGATTCAATGTGATAATGGTCATGAGTTTAATAATTCTTCCTTTCATAATTTTTGTGCGGCTAATGGCATGATTTTTCATTTCTCATGCCCACATACCTCTCCTCAAAATGGGAAAGCTGAAAGAATTCTCCGAACCATTACTAATATGATTCGTATCCTCCTTTTCATGCGTCTCTCCCCCCTAATTTCGGGGTATATGCATTAAAAATGGCAGAAAACATTCTCAACATTCTACCTACCCGTGCGATTCAAAATACGACATCCACCGAAATTCTCTACCGTTGGATCTCCACCTATGACAACCTTCGAATTTTCGATTGTCTATGTTACCCCAATATCACATCAACGACACCTCACAAATTAGCACCCTGGTCTATTCCGTGCGCTTTCCTAGGTTTCCCGTTAAATCATAGGGGATACTTGTGCTATGAGCTCTCTACCAATAAAATTATAATTTCTCGCCACGTCACCTTTGTCGAATATGTCTTCCCGTTTGATAACATAAAAAAATTTTGACTCACTAATTACCAATTCCTCGAAGATTTGGACCCACAACAACTGGTCCAACAGGCACTCCGTCAGGGGGCTACTGTTCCAGCGGCGGTAGAAGCCCCATCTGCCACCACCAGCAGTCAAGTTACCGGTGGTGACACCACCACCACCACACTGGTCCAACATGTACTTTATCAGGCGGCTACTTGTTCTAGGGGCGGCAGACGCCCCATCTGCCATCACCGGCAATCAAGTTACTGGTAGTGACACCACCACCCCCACACTAGTCCAATAGGCACTCTGTCAGGCGGCTACTGTTCCAGCGGCGGCAGACGCCCCATCTGCCACCACCGATAGTCAAGTTACCGGTGGTAACACCACCACCCCTACTGTCCTGTCACTGTTTGCCACCGCAGGACATCGTTTCATCACAGGGTCACCTCCGGTGTCTTTGCCATCATTTCAGTCTCTGACTCCGTCGCCACCGATTGCCACCACCATCGGCAATCGACCCCCCATCTTTGTACCTTCACTGGTACCCCTCCCCGTCGTTGTCTCATCTTCCACAACACTACCACCATGCTGCATCCACTCTACCCACTGTTACAGTGACCCCATCTCTGTCACCCTATATCGATCATCATAGTCACTTACCGTCATCTTCAACACCCACCCCACTACCGACGTCATACCCCACAACTTCTCACCCAACCCAGTCGACCTACCCAGCACGACACCGATAACCGTTCCCTGTCAGTCCCCGATTCAGTCATCCAAACCCCTACCCCATCATCACACCATGTACTGACACCCCTCAGATCCCATCGACCAACACCCAGCCCCACACTCTGCCACCGACTACCATAAATGCCCTTGACCTAACCCACCGTATGGAAACTCGTGCCTAACACGATATTTTCAAACTCAAAGTTCACTTCAATTTTTCTACCCAAACCGTGTCACCCATTCCTAAAAACCCAAAATTAGCCAAACTAGACTCCTATTGAAATGTGGCCATGTGTGAGAAATTTGATGCTTTAACAAAACAACACAGTTGGGATTTGGTTCCTACACCGGAGAGGATGAATGTTATCCGGTGCATGTGGATTTTTCATCACAAATATCGAGACAATGGTAATCTAGAGAGGTACAAGACACGACTTATGGATAATGGCACTAATCAACAGGAGGGTATAGATTGTGGTGAGACATTCAGTCCGGTTGTTAAACCGGCCACCATTCGCACAATCCTGAGTATTGTTATGGGTAAGCAGTGGCCTATTCATCAACTTGATGTGAAAAATGCGTTTCTACATGGGGATTTGAAAGAAACAGTTTATATGCATCAGCCGCCTGGTTTTGTCCATCCAGCCGCCCCTCAGTATGTATGTCGTCTCCGTACGTCACGTTATGGCTTGAAACAGGCCATTCGAGCGTGGTATGATCGCTTTGCACAATATATTTTACAGATTGGGTTTGTATGCAGCAAGTGTGATAATTCTCTATTTATTTTTCATAGAGAAAATAGCATTGCATATTTGTTATTATATGTGGATGATATTGTGCTCATTGCCTCCTATGAGTTGTTGAAGAATGAGATCATTACACTGCTCAAATTAGAATTTGCTATGACCGACTTGGGAAATTGAGCTATTTTTTTTGGGATTTTAGTGACTAGATCTGCAGACACTATGTTTCTTTGTCAACGTAGGTATGCATAGGAGATTGTATACAAGGCAAAAATGACAAATTACAAGATCATGTCTACTCCAATTGACTCCAAATCAAAGCTCAGTGCTTTGGATGGTGATCCAGTGTCCGATCCCTCTCTCTATCGGAGTCTTGTAGGTGCCATACATTATCTGACTTTCACTAGACCTGATATTGCTTATGTTGTTCAGCATGTATGCTTATTCATGCATGCCCAAGAGAGCCTCATTTTACTGCCCTTAAACGTATCATTCGATACGTTAAGGACACACTTGATTATAGGTTACATCTCTACCCCTCAACACTGACCCGATTGTTTTCATATACGAATGCTGATTGGGCAGGCTGTCCGGACATGCGATCCACCTCAGGCTATTGTGTGTTCTTGGGGGATAATCTCATATCTTGGTCTGCCAAGCGCCAAGCCATATTATCCCGTTCGAGTGCCGAATCGGAGTACAGAGGTGTTGCCAGTGTTATTGTTGAGATTTGTTGGCTCCGAAACCTTCTTTTGGAGCTTCAGTGTCCGTTGCGTAAGGCGTCTTTGGTTTATTTTGATAATATATCTGTCATCTATCTATCTCATAATCCGATTCAGCATCAGCGAACCAAGCACATTGAAATGGATATCCACTTTGTTCGCGAGAAAGGTTGCTCTTGGTCATATCAACGTATTGCATGTGCCTTCTTCATAACAGTATGCAGACATATTCACAAATGGCCTTCCTAGACAACTATCCTCGACTTCAGATCCAGTCTTAGCGTCCGGCCTCCTCCCGCTCCGACTGAGGGGGTGTATTAGCACGTGTAATGAGTGTTGTACTAGGTTACATATTTACCATATTTTGTATTGTATAATTATGGTAGGATTGAGATTCTTATTATAGAATGATTCAACATTGTACACATATATATATATTAATATTAATGAGAAAGGTTCTCCAAGGGAGATTAATACATTTCTTCAATAATACTTGATTTAAAGGTGTTCCTAGAATTACTTGCAAATATGATATAGCTTTATTGACAATATTAGATATATTTACGTTATTTATGTAACGATATTCTTTGTAGAGTTTCTCTTACGTTGGTATCGGTCATGCCGTTAATGGATGTGACTGTTTCACGAGTACACACCATTGGATAGACGATACTTTATAATACAAAAACTTAGTATAGCTTTTAGATATGATGAAGATAAAAACCATACTTAAATATTTATAAGCACTACTATTTGTGAAGTTACAATATTTTACAATTTTAATAGAAAATTATAATGTTTGTCGTTTAATAATACTTCTAATAATATAACTATTGTTTCACTATTAAAAATGCATCTCCAACCACCACATGCAGACATCTTTCATGTTAGGTGTGTATGTCATATTTATAATATAGTTGTTGAAAGTGGCCTTGAATTATATTTATCTTGTTAGAGTAGCAGTATGTGTTATTCAATGAAATAAAAAGCAAGTTGGGCTTGAGGAATTTAAGAATAAGTGTGTGATGTATATACTTAAGCCAAAACTAATGCTTGAAGAAGTTGTTACTAGGTAGTTCTTATTTTGAAGATGTTATAAATGCAAATTCCTTCTAACTGAAGTTGCTAACACTTATTGTACTGAAACGACATGTATGTTACAAGCTAGTAATTGGGAAGCCATCAGATATTGTGAAAATCTTTTGCAAATATTATAAAGCTATTCTTGAGTTTTTTGGTGCTTATTATTGTACTGCTAATTTATAGAGGGAGCTAACTAATTTGATAATATATCCAAATTGAAAGAAATAATCCCCTTGATTATTTTCATTAATTGAAAGGCTATATATACAAGTTACATATTTTCATAATAGGAAAATCCTTTTCCTATTCTACTTCTAAATCTTTCTTCTACCATAATTCTAACTATACAATATGGTAAGTGTATATCCTATTTTAGGTAACAAATATACTACAATATACACACAATATACTTTCCTTAATATACAATATTTGTCCACTGATTTTCTGCTTACTGTGCCCGTGATGGGCTCTGTTTAACACACCCCCGCAATCATAGCGGGGGTTTTCGAACGCTGAGACTGTCCCTAAAATCTTCAAAGAGAACCGCTGGTAGACCCTTTGTAAAGATGTCTGCAATTTGATAACGAGACGGGACATGGCATACGCGAACTTGACCCTTTGCAACCTTTTCACGGACAAAGTGAATGTCCATTTCGATATGCTTGGTGCGTTGGTGTTGAACGGGGTTACCTGAAAGTTAGATGGCACTAATGTTATTGCAATATACCAAGGTTGCCTTCTGAATGGGACAATGAAGATCCAAAAGCAAATTACGTAGCCAACATGATTCGGAGACCACATTCGCTACCCCTCGATATTCTGCCTCGCACTTGAGCGTGATAGAGTTGCATGACTTTTTGCTGACCAGGAGACCAAGTTGTTGCCAAGGAACATACAGTAGCCAGAAGTCGACCGTCTGGTGTCGGGACAACCACCCCAATCAGCATCCGTGTAGGAGACAAGTGTGGATGTAGATGACGGATACAAGTGCAACCCATAGTCTAGTGTCCCCTGAATATACCGAATGATGCGTTTGACTGTATTCATGTGCTCAACTCTGGGATCATGCATGAATAAACACACCTGCTGAACCGCATATGTAATATCTGGTCTGGTAAAAGTAAGATACTGGAGGGCCCCTACAAGACTGCGATAGCGGGTCGGGTCCTCGTATGGTGCACCTGTTGTGGCACTTAGCTTTGGATTTGCATCAACTGGCGTGGAAGTGGACTTACAGGATGACATCCCAGCTCGATTATCTCAGCAGCATACTTCCGTTGAGACAGAAACAACCCACCTGAATGACCCTTGACGGCAATTCCCAAAAAATAACTCAAAGGCCCTAAGTCTTTCATAGCAAACTCAGAACTGAGCATGGTCATGATAGACTGGCGCAAGGCATCGGAAGAGGCAGTCAAGATGATATCATCCACATACAATAGAATATAGGCCAATGACGAACCACGGCGGTAGATGAACAAAGAATTATCTGACCTGCTGTGAGTGAACCCAATAGTCGAAACAAAGTCAGCAAATCGTGTATACCAGGTGCGTGGAGACTGCTTAAGCCCATATAATGATTTCTTCAACAAACAGACATGATTAGGGCGGTTGGGATCCCTGAAACCCAACGGCTGATGCATATAGACTGTTTCCTTGAGGTCACCATGTAGAAAAGCATTCTTGACATCCAACTGATGAATTGGCCAAGTCTTTGAAAGAGCCAAGCTAAGCACAGTGCGAATGGTAGCCGGTTTGACCACCGGACTAAACGTCTCACCACAATCAATTCCAACCTGCTGAGTCTTACCATCACCAACAAGTCGCGCCTTATGTCGAGCAAATGACCCATCTGAATTCTCCTTATGAGCAAAAATCCACATAGACCTGATAACATTAATACCATATGGACGGGGCACCAACTCCCATGTCTTATTAGCAATAAGAGCATTATATTCATCAGTCATAGCAATTTTCCAATTAGGGTCATTTAAAGCGGACACAGGATTGCGGGGCAAAGGGGGATTTAGAGACATCCGAATGTAAATTAAAATGTCTTTTAGGTGTAAAAATACCCCGCTGACTACGAGTGACCGGTCTATGACTCGAGGAAGAATTGAGGGAATTTTGGGAATTTTCTGGGGCTCGGGACGGACGGCCGGCGGCAAGGTGGGCTGCCGGCCCAAAACGGTAAAAAGCGGACTGCCGGGACCAGGGCCCAGACCAATGGACCGGCCCAATAGCCGGAACTGTTCCGATGGCCGGAATAGCCGGGCGTGGCGGTGCAGTGGGGGGCGGGCAAGTGGGCCCGCCGGAGGATTTTGGGTACGGAGATGTCCAAAAAATTCCGAATAATATACGGGGATATTTGGTCATCCAAAAAATTATACGACTTAGGTTCGGGAGTATGAACTTTTGTAAATGGGAATTGAGTTTCATAAAAAATGACATGGCGATTGATTATGATTTTCTTGGAGGATAAATCAAAACACTTATAACCACGATTATTCGACGGATAACCCAAAAACACACACGGGGTAGACCGAGCCTGAAGTTTGTTAATTGTGGTGGATGGAAATAACGGATAACACAAGCACCCAAAAATCCGAAGATGAGAATAAAAAGGGTTCTTATTATATAGGATTTTGAGGGGGGGGGGAGAATATGTCAGACCTTTAGAAGGGATTATGTTAAGAAGATATGTGGCAA
Source organism: Anisodus tanguticus (assembly GCA_034509755.1). Lineage (NCBI taxonomy): Eukaryota > Viridiplantae > Streptophyta > Magnoliopsida > Solanales > Solanaceae > Anisodus > Anisodus tanguticus. The sequence continues at coordinate 19,831,186 of CM067544.1, forward strand.
TTTGTAGAGCATGGTGCCAAAAATATGGAGGTATGGAGGCATGAATTAGGAGAGTTCGGACAATGTTATTGATGGAACGAATTTTGCGTTCGGCCTTCCCATTTTGTGAAGATGTATGAGGACACGAAAATCGAAAATTGATCCCATTTTTAGCACAGAATTCCCGGAACTCCCTATTGTCATACTCTTTCCCATTATCACATTGAATATTTTTTATTTCTCTTTCGAATTGAGTACGAATGAACGCTCTAAATTGATGAAGACGGAAAACACTTGTGATTTATTCGCAATTGGAAACGTCCACAAAAATCTAGAATAATCATCTAAAAAGAGAACATAATATCGATGACCTAATGAACTGAGAACAGGAGACGTCCATAAGTCGCTATGAATAATCTCAAATGGCATTGAAGTATGAGAATTGGAGTCTACAAATGGCAACTTAACGATTTTCCCTAAAGAACAAGACTGACAAAGTGGAGTACGACTCGTACCCTTACAGAAATAAAGCTATTTTTATCTAAAACTTGATAAAATAGAAGATCTCGGATGACCCAGACGAGCATGCCACATTGAAGGAGAGATGGCGGCAAAGGCTGACGGCAAGGTTTGACTCGATGGACTGAAACTAGGCATGATAGGATACAAATCCCCCTACTATCACACCTCATGAGATGACTCCCCGTCTTGAAATCCTTCACAGAAAAACCAAAAGGATCAAATTCAACGGAAACGGAATTGTCAGTAGTGAACTTCCGGAAAGACACTAAATTTTTAATCAATTTAGGAGCATGTAAAGTATTTTTCAAGAGAAGGGGTGGATTGGGGGGAGACAACGTTTTCTGACCATAACCCTGAATTGGAATAGAGTTGCCATTATCAACAATTATACCCCGAGGGGTGCTCAAATTGGAATAAGAGGAGAGAGTACCTGATTCGGAAGTCATGTGAGTAGTTGCCCCGGTGTCCATGTACCAATTGGGTCTGGTTGTGTCAACCCCAACGTGTGCATTGCGGCCTCGATATCAGTTTGAGTGGGGCCTGCTGCATGATGGGCCTGCGGTGGTCGGGGCCCAAGAACTCCTGTCCGTGGTGCACCTGGGCCGTAGCTGCTGTTGCTACCGCTGCTGGGCCACTGCTGGGTATTGGGCCTGGACTGTTGGCCAGCCCACTGGCCGCTGGAAGTTGCTGTCGGGTGGTACGGGTTCCACCGCCATGGGCCCCACCGCTGGGCCCACGGTGGTGGTGGGCCACTGTACCTGGCGGGGACCCACCGCCTGCTTGTTGACCACCGGAACCGCCACCAGAACCGCCGCGTTTGCCCCCGCGATTTTTGTTATTATTTTTGCGATTATTCTTGCCGCCACCACTATTATGGTTTTGGCCCGAATTATTAACAAAACCCGAAGGACTAGGAGAGGACGCCACCATGACAACTGGACTTGCTCCGGTAGCCGCCTTTTTAGCCAAACCGGCTTCTTCCAACGTCAGCATGGAGCGGGCTTGATGGAAGTCGGGAAGAGGGTTGCTTTGGCGAAGGAGAGTTCCAACACCATTATAGGCCTCGAAAGATCGGCAACCAACCGTAGAACTAGACGATTATTTGTTACTTGGTGCGCCAACATTACGGAGTTGATCCGCCAACTCCTTTAGTTTCTTGCAATATGCAGAAACGTTTGGAAATTCGTCCATTCGAACGAGAGAGAATTCCTGCTCGAGTGTGACGACACGGGAATGTTGGTTGTCTTGGAATATGTCACGCAATCTATTCCATGCAGCCATAGCCGTGGTATCCGGCTCAATAATCATCTGTAGAAGGTCCACCGAAATAGTGGCATATATCCACCGAAAAACGGTAGCATCAAGTGTAATCCATAACTCAGGATCCTCCGCAGGAAGGGGTCTAGCAGGAGGAATGATGTGATGAAGAACTTGATAAGATATAGCGTGAATTTTAAACAACTCCGCCCATGTTGCATATTGGACGTTTTCCATCTCAAGGACAATAGGGATACTTAGCTTGATATTGGAAACCGTGAGGGCAGGGTGAAAATTGTTCTTAGACATATTGAAAGAACAAAGAAGGAGAGGAAATTTTAAGAGAGGTTTTTGAGAGCGGAAGACGAAATTTTGGAAGAGAAAACCCGAGGAGGGGAGGGGGGGGGGGGTCTCGGCCAAAGGGAGGCAAAAGTTTGAGAGAAAAACTTTTGTTTAGACCTAGTCTCTTGATACCATGAAAGAAATAATCCCCTTGATTATTTTCATTAATTGAAAGGCTATATATACAAGTTACATATTTTCATAATAGAAAAATCCTTTTCCTATTCTACTTCTAAATCCTTCTTCTACCATAATTCTAACTATACAATATGGTAAGTGTATATCCTATTTTAGGTAACAAATATACTACAATATACACACAATATACTTTCCTTAATATACAATATTTGTCCACTGATTTTCTGCTTACTGTGCCCGTGATGGGCTCTGTTTAACACAAATTCACTCCCTTTTGGTTGGAAGTAATGTTTTGTACATGTAGTTGAAGTTTCACTTTTACTCGATCGTTTCAAAAGTAAACAAAGGTATAAATATGGTATTATGAAAACTCAAGCAAAATTTAAAATATATTTATTCCCTATTCCCCTTATTTACTTAATTGGTGTTGTTTTAAATTCTTTGTCTACTTGCCACCAACTAGTGAGTTGCACTCATAGGAGCACCCCTGACCCCGCTATACACAAAAGAATATAAGATTTTGTATTTATCAACAAGATGCCTCAAACATAAAGTGGGGCTCAACAAAAGAAGAGAGGATGCGAGATGTGCCTAGCGAGAGTCCACACTATCCTGAGTATTCATACCTGCATCCACAACAAGGATGCAGTGCCCCCGTGAAGGAATGTGAGTACACAATAGTAATTACTCGTATGCATCATCGACTCTCTCACATAAAATGAGACAAGATGGTTCAAATAAAACGTAGAAGAGTAATATATGATTTTAAAGACAATTCATTAAGTAACAACGAGTTTGAACTTTAAACAAGTATAAATTTTTTGTGGGAATTATATTAGTTATCGAGCTTATCATTAAATCACCATGGGTAAGATATGGAGTGATCTCAGCCCCATAGGTTAAGCTATCTTACCACAATGTCGTGTGGCTTGACATTCATTATGTTAGCATTTTATAAATCTTAACAAAGAAAATTATCAAATCGACCAACCAATGAAGCGATGCTAGTCATGGTATTTAGAACCTTCAGGAAACACCTTCTCAGTTAACATACTCCTAAGGTAATTCATTTTTTGTCTGCACGCAACCTATTTCAATAAATCATAAGGTTGACCTATTATTTGCAATTCATTCTTAAACAATTCATAGTCGTTAGGATTAGTCATTTGGAAAGCTTTAACATCACCTTCAAGTTCTTTAGAGAACTGAAAAAGATCAAAATCCTTACAATTTAAACATTTGAAACATTTAAAGTTATAAGAAGCAAATTAATTGAAATCATAGTATTTGAAGAAAATAACGGATAACACATTGTTATGAAGCTTGACACCGGGTACGTCCTTCTGTCTCTGGGATATTATGTGTCGAGGTAAATCATTCGGGAGCATCTAGAGGAAATAGAAGCATTATTAACGGTGACACCTTGAGATTCGAGAGATTACATTTAATCCCATTAAGAGTCTACAATCTCCATGCTAGTAATGACTAAGACTCCTATAGGGTTAGAGAAGTTAGTTAATAAAGTCAATCCTATATATTACTCAATTATCCCCTAATTGGCGCATTAAATTTCTTACCTGAACACAACATTAATCTCTACTATTCTCAGCAAACATACGATTATTCAAGCATTCATCAAGCAGTTTTTATTACTATTCTAGGAGATTGAATACAAAATTCCTTCCCTTTTACTATTCAGCTCTTTAATCATTACAAATCATTTCGCTCATTATTTTAATTGCTATTTACTGCTTTAACCACTTAATTAAAGTATTAATTAAATTTAAATTAATTATGTTGCTAAAGAGCCTTAGAATGAGTCAATCGTTCTATTTGAGACTTAGTATGTACTGAGTTATCTTGTTCAATTTGATACTTAGTTAATTTTCTTATCTTTATGTTTCCACTGATACCTAATTGATGATGAACTTGAATTATTTTCGATTGGACTCCTCTTCTTTGGAACTCTAATGGTTTGGAGGACGCCGATTCCCTAGATTTTTTGGCTTCTCTTTCCCTTCAACCAATCACTCTTTTAGTTCTTGAAATATATAATCCAAACTCCTTTTTAGCTGCGTAATTAACATTGAATAAGATTCCGCATGAGAGGAGTCATCAAATTAGGAGCCTTATTCATATTCCAAAGCTACTTCAATTCAAGCGCGCAAGGCCCTCCCTTCTATTGCATAACTTTAAAAACTATAAAGAAAGTGCCAATGTGATTTCGGGAAAGATAGGAGCTCCACGACTTTCAGACTTAACTCTTTTTCAGTGAATGAATAAATCAGTATTTTCTTTTTAAGTTGCTCCTTTTGGAAAAGAAGTTGAATTTGGCTTGGTAGTCTCGTACGTATTATAAAGAAGAACATTGTGAGGGTGTGGATATAATTCAGCTCGAACGAAGTAAGATACAAAAGCCTTCGAACTTACAGCCACTACCCCAAATATCTTTTTATGAAACCCTGCCAGACATCGTCACGAGTAAGCTCTTTATTTATGTTTTTCAATCGCCTTTTTTTATTGTGATTATTGGATAGCAAAATATGGGTGACTTCACATTGTTTCCTGACACGCCTATCTTTATTTAGGAAAATTCTCTCTTAGTTCAGGCTCTCTCTCTCGCTCCGTGGTCTTACGTAAAGCCTTTTCACCTATCTATTCATTTTTATCTTTATTCAAAGTAAGCAGATCGAAAGCATGAAAAGGAATGATTCCGGCTTTGAACTTGTGCTTGACGGTTATCATTTCTGCCACGTCATAATAGTCTTTAGTGCTTTCTGTCAGGAATGAAACTTCCAATGCTCATGACGATGCTTAACTCTCTCGAGATTCTGTTGTGAAATTTGATGAAGCAGGCCCCACGATAACCTCCTAGGAAACGAGGGGATATTTCTTTATTCCTACTCAATATAGGTCAATCTCATGAGGTGTGATAGTAGGGAAGATCTTTATCCTATCACGCCATGTTCCGGTCTATCGAGTCAAGCCTTGCTGTCAGCGTTTGCAGCCCTTGCTCCTTCCTTGTGGCATGCTCGTCTTGGTCATCCGGGGTCGTCTATTTTGTCTTCCTTAGATAAAAATAATTTTATTTCATGTAAGAGTACACATAGTACTCCGAATTGTCATTCTTGTTCTTTAGGAAAAATTGTTAGGTTGCCATTTGTAGGCTCTAATTCTCATACTTTAATGCTATTTGATATTATTCATAGCGACTTATGGACGTCTCATGTTCTTAGCTCTTTGGGTCATCGGTATTATGTTCTCTTTTTGGATGATTATTCGAAAATTTCATGGACTTTTCCGATAGCGAAAAAATCTCAAGTTTTTTCCATCTTCTTAAAATTTAGAGCATTTATTAGAACCCAATTTGAACGAGAAATAAAAAAATATTCAATGTGATAATGACAAAGAATATGACAACGGGGTGTTTCAGGAATTTTGTGCAACTAATGGGATCAATTTTCATTTTTCTTGCCCTCATACGTCTTCACAAAATAGGAAAGCCGAACGCAAAAATCATACCAAAAATAACATTGTACGCACTTTATTGATTCATGCTTCCGTACCCCCGTCTTTGTGGCATCATACTCTACAACTGGCTACATATCTTCTTAACATTCTTCCTTTCAAAGGTTTGACATATTTGTCCCCTCTTCAAATTTTATATAATAAGACTCTTTCGTATTCGCATCTTAGGATCTTTGGGTGCTTATGTTATCAGTTGTTTCCGTCCACCACAATTAACAAACTTTAGGCTCGTTCTACCCCTTGTAGTTTTTGGAATATCCATCTAATCATCGTGGTTATAAATGTTTTGATTTATCATCTAATAAAATCATCATTAGTCGCCATGTCATTTTTGATGAATCCCAATTTCCATTTACTAAGGTTAGTAATCCTGTGCCTAGTTCGTATAATTTTTTGGATGATGGTATATCCTCATTTATTATTCAACATTTTTCGGACATATCCCGCACCCCAAATCTGCCAACGAACCCACTGCCCGCTGGCCCCACTGCTCTGTCTCTAGCTACAGTGCCCGCAACTGTGTCTTGTCCAGTTACTAGGCCAGTAACGATAAATAGGCCACTCACCCAGCCCATTACCGCCACTGGTCCAGTCCCTGTTTCACATTCCCATTACCGAGTTGGGCAAGCAGGCAGTAGTCCGTCCCGAGTACAAAAAATTCCCAAAATCCGCCCAATTCTCCCCTGAGTCATAGACCGACCACTCGTAGTCAACAGGGTATTTTTAAACCAAAAAGATATTTTAATTTAAATTCTAATGTTCTTAAATTACCCTTATCCCGTAATTATGTGTCTGCGTTAAATGACCCGAATTGGAAAATTGCTATAACCAATGAATATAATGCTCTTATTGATAATAAGACGTGGTAGTTGGTGCCCCATCCCATCTGGTGTTAATATCATTAGGTCTATGTGGATTTTTGCTCATGAGGACAATTCAGACGGTTCGTTTGCAAGGCATAAGGCTCGGCTTGTGGGTGATGGTAAGACTCAGCAGGTTGGTGCGGACTGTGGTGAGACGTTTAGTCCGATGGTCAAGCCGGCTACCATTCGCACTGTGCTCAGCTTGGCACTTTCGAAAGCATGGCCCATTCATCAGTTAGATGTGAAGAACGCTTTCTTACATGGTGATCTCAAGAAAACAGTCTATATGCATCAGCCCTTGGGGTTTAGGGATCCCAAATATCCTCATCATGTTTGTTTGTTGAAAAAGTCCTTATATGGCCTTAAGTAGTCTCCACGGGCCTGGTATAAGAGGTTTGCCGACTATGTTTCAACTATTGGGTTCACTCACAGCAGGTCGGATAATTCCTTGTTCATATATCAGCGTGGTTCTTCCTTGGCTTATATACTATTATATGTGGATGATATTATCTTGACTGTCTATTCTGATGCTTTACGCCAGTCTATCATGACAATGCTCACTTCTGAGTTTGCTATGAAAGACTTGAGGCCCTAGAGTTATTTTTTAGGAATTGCTGTCACTCGCCATGCAGGTAGGTTGTTCTTATCCCAAAGGAAGTATGCAGCTGAGATCATTGAGAGGGCTGGGATGTCATCCTGTAAGTCCACTTTCCACTCCAGTTAATACTAAGCCCGAGCTTGTTGTTGCGGCGGCGCACCATACGAGGATCCGACCTGCTATCGCAGTCTTGCAAGGGTACTTCAGTAACTTACATTCACGAGACCAGATATTACGTTTGTCGTACTACATGTGTGTTTGTTTATGCATGATCCCAAGGTTGAACACATGAATGCGTTCAAACGGATCATTCAGTATATTCAGGGGACACTTGACTATGACTTACATTTATATCCTTCATCGACGTCTACACTTGTCTCGTATACAAATGCTGATTGGGGTGGCTGTCTGGACACCAGACGGTCTACGTCTGGCTATTGTATGTTTCTTGGTAATAACTTGGTCTCCTGGTCTGCCAAGCATCAGTCGACTTTATCACGCTCTAGTGTAGAGGCCGATTATCGAGGGGTAGCCAATGTGGTCTCTGAATCGTGTTGGTTACGTAATCTTCTATTAGAGCTGCATTGTCTTATTCAGAAAGCGACTTTGGTTTATTGTGATAATGTTAGTGCCATCTACCTTTCTAGCAATCTGGTTCAGCACCAGCGCACTAAACATATCGAGAAGGACATTCACTTTGTTCGCGAAAAGGTCGCTCGTGGTCAAGTACGCATCTGCCATGTCCCTTCCAGATATCAAATTACAGACATCTTTACAAAAGGTCTTCCCTCGGTCCTTTTTGAAGATTTTAGAGACAGTCTTAGCGTACGAAAACCGCCGCTATGACTGCGGGGGTGTGTTAAATATACATACGATATACACAATATACACGTGTATATCGTATGTATATTCAGTCTCGTGTATATAGTATGGTCATGTATATAGTCTCCTAGTTTAGGTAATGTTGTGGTGTAATTATTATTATACACTTACCATAATAATTATATTATCATAATTGTATAGTTAGTGTCTAAGTAGAATAAGATTTTAAGAGTAGAATAGAAATATAATTTTTCTATTATGGAAATATGTAAATTGTATATATATTCTTTCAATTAATGAAAATAATCAAGGAATTATTTCTTTCAGACGGCTCTTCTAGTACTAGTAGGATTAAACTAAGTAAAAAGTTGTTCTCCCGCAGTGAAGCCAATCATTCTTCTACCAATAATCCAAGTTCGATATTCTATAAGTTCTTACGTCATATCAAAATAACTCCATTGAGAGTAAGATCTGTTCAGATACGACTTTTAAATTTAAACTATGAGCTTTTTAATATTATTCTTGTCTGTGACATGTGATTACGTTGACAGTTAGTGAAATAAATATGAATGATTCTTGAGAACAATATGTTCTTGGTTCTTGATCTCATTTTCCTTCACGTGCTTCTAGTGGTCTTGTAGCATTTATTTTCTTTTTTGTTGCAAGATTGTTTTTTTCAGCATGAATTTTAGAGAAGCTTTGTAGTGATCATGGTGACTGATGAAAGTTGGAGAGAAAAAACTGTGGTACTGAATTTATCAATGTTGCATATACAAGCCAAAAAAATTACTATGTCGCTGAGGATAAATTATTCGATAACGAATGGTGGCAAGAATAAGAAGGAGAAAGAGAACTATAAAAATAAAACAGCAAAATCAAAAGAAAAAGGAAAACAAAAGATACAATAAACACAAAAAAACTGATGGTTAGACTTATTTTCTGTTGTGGATGATAATTAGTTGGGAAGAAGAAACAAAATGAAGAGAAAGAAAAATGAAAAACATAAGAAAAAAAATGTAAAATATAAAAAGTAGAAAACGATTTTTATTACAAGAAATGCTACAAAAAAATAATCTTTTTCTTTCATTCAGACTCTGTAACAGTACGGTAAAATACACACTCTGTCATAGGGTAATAGTATGCCTGTAAATTTTGAGTGTGTAATGAAAAAGTGAAACAAGTTTAAGGGGGTCTGTATGTATTATTTCTTAATTATTTTTATTTTATGAATCAAACAAAATAAGAAGATTTGATTTTATAATTTATGACAAATAATATTTAATGATATGACTTATTTTTATAGGAAATCAGTAAAAAATAATATAGAGTCTTTAATAAAGCATATGGAATTGTAAGATCATTTTTTATATTCAATTTATAAGTGGATATATGAGAGATCATTCTAGCACCATAATCCTAATTAATGATAATATAATCCTAAGATCATTTTTTATATTCAGTTTATAAGTGGATATATGAGAGATCATTCTAGCACCATAATCCTAATTAATGATAATATAATCCTATGTAATATACTTACTCATCTATGAAACAACGCCTCATGTAGAGATTAGGACGACCATCAAAATTATTCATTTATTTCAAAGTTTTTTTTATATTTTATTAAAATTAGCGTTTGATCATGAAAATTTCAAATACAACTTGAAATTGTATTTAAAATTTGAGAAACACCCCAAACGTTGTTTTCACAATTGGTTTAAGAGAAATATTACACATAGAATGATTCTCTTGTTTAAGTTGGATATGTATGTCGTAGTACTAGCAGACGACATTGATAAAGTTGGAATTTATTGTTTAAGAAAATTGATGATTGAAATTAACAATTGAGAAATGAAAAACAATTTCGTGGAAAAGGGAAGATGAAGAAGACAAGCGAAGACTTTAAACTAAGAAATACTAGAGAAATGTATGGTCTAATAACGATTTCTGTTGAAGAAGTGAATAATTGTAAACTTGATTATATCATCGTATTAAAGAAAATTTGTATAAACTATACTTAATGTAATATAAAATGATTGATGGATAATATTTACACACTGATTATGTTTATTAATTTCTTAAGGTGATTTTACTAGTTTAAAAAAATTGAGGAGTGTAAATCATATTTCATTTAAAAAAATAAAATAATATATATATATATATTTTAACAACAAAATATTATTAAATACATATGTAGTCCCTTTAACTTGTTATAATTTTCTATTTAGACACGTGAACTAAGGGAATGAAATGTTGAACACCTTATGTCTATTAAGCACATTGTACGGACATGGCATGAAATGTGTTTTTTACTCCTTTCTAAGCCCGTGAATGAGGTCAATAATTTGCTGAATGGTATTTTGTGTCAAATCTGCTCATTTTTTATATAAAAACAAAGGTGTCTTCCGTCAACTAGATAACTTCTGAACAGACAAAAAGCTCCATTTGGCTCATATCCTCCATCCCAAATGTCTCATCGAAATAACTCGAATTGCAAATATGCCTCCACTGCTATTGGATAGTCATAGTTAACAAATTGCACTTCTCTAATGGGTTTTGTTCTTACAGTAATGGGAATAGGAATGAACTTTCCTGTTTCTTTTGTTGGTCTCTAATGGCGGATATTGTGGTTCAATTAATTTAACTCACGATTTTTTTCTAACTAACTAATGGAGTCCAACCATTGCAAAGGCTCCTACCCATTTCTATGGCACGCTGGACAGAACTCCCTACAATGAAGTCATCCGGAGATTTTGTGAGGAAAGGGGAAGAAGAAACACTTATTTTCATGGTGTCTTTTTTTTTTTTTTTTTATCTCTCTTAATTTTAGGGTGGCTTGTCTTTTTTTGACCGGTGAATGATGACACTGTGAAGGTTAATCAAGAAGGAAAAACTGAGTCGAGAAATATTCTCTTTCTTTAATACAAAATTGATCTGTATAGATGCTTTTACGATATTAGACAATAGTCTTCCAAAATAAAATAACAACAACCAACAATACAAAGCTAGTAATGTTGATTCCGGCGAAAAAAAGAATATTGAACAGATTGCAAAGAGATGAGAGAATTTTTTTCTGGTTTTATTTATTTTTTCTTCTGTTTGAACTAAACAGTAATGTTCAATTTATAGATGAAGAAGAGGGCAGATTCTGACTGTTGAAGTCAGATCCGTTGGTTGGCGCCGTTTGGAGAAGATAGAGTCGTTGCAATGTTTCCAAAATTTTCAGAGACCAAAAGGTAAATTAAAAACATTTTGGGGACCAAAAGAGAATTCCGGAAGAAATCCCACGGCCCGAGACTCGTGACCTGACCCGGACATGATCGGACGGACGTAGGCGGCGCACGTGGGGCTTAATCCCGAACTCAAGCTCACTTAGGTCCTCCCTCTTCTTAAAACTTGGGTCACTCCTTGGGGTCCCAAACCCTTGCTCAAAACTATAGTTAATATAATCATCAATCCTTCCATATTCAACCGATGTAGGAGTTCTATTATTTGGCCAAACCAATCCATCTATTGTGTCTCAAACACCTTACTTTGTGCATCAATATCTCTTTTATTCCTCAACGAAATTTGACGATACTTGGCACTAATATCATCTACTCATTTAGTATATTAGGCATGTGCGAAGAAACGATGTTTTCGGCATGCGGAGCCCATGTGTTTAAGTCATTAAAGATGGGGAAAAACTCAATCTCATATAGTTAAATTTCCAACAATCCCCTGTTGAAAGAGAATTGGTGCACCCGAGGTGCCAAAGTTCAGAAATCTTTCAGCGGAAAGATATTGTATCAGGAAAGGTAGCTTTCGGCTTTGAACCTTCCTTAGTCGATTACCATCGGATTTACTTACTGCGCGGTGAACGTGATGTCTTGAACCGTCAGTATTTAGTGTAAACCAAGACAATGATATCAGCACAATAACTCCCCTTATTCATTTCTTCTTATAGTTTTGTCCTTTGTGGCCATGGACAACTCTTGGATTCTTAAGTGCGTACATTTGAAGCGGAATGTATTCACACTTAAATAGGTGATCTCTATAAGGTGTCCTGCTATACCCCACTCGCAAGTGTTAGGAATCATTAAAAGTTTTAGAAATTTATCCTTTACCATTTATGCAGGTAGCACTAATGTCTATCGCGGGAACAACCTTGGAATTATAAGAATAATAATCCAAAGTGCTCTTACTTCCGGTGAAGTGCTAAAACTGAACCTCTACAGTTTTGTTTTCCCATTGAACCAAAATTCTTAGGATCTCTAGTCAGTAAGGTTGGGTTACCACCATAAAGATTCTTATTATTTGGGTTTTAAGCTTATTCCCCTAGACAAACAAAATATTTGATCTTTGGGTAGGCCTTTAGTTAATGGATCCGCTATGTTATCCTTTGATTTGACGTAATCAATGGAAATGACACCTGTATTAATCAACTACCTAATGGTCTTATGTCTCCGACGAATATGTATAGACTTGCCGTTGTACATACTATTTCGTCCCTTCCTAAAGTCGATTGGCTGTCACAGTGAATCATCACCGAAGGTACGGGTTTATCCCAACAAGGGATATGCTCTAAGAAGTCGTGAAGCCATTCTACTTCTTCTCCTGCTTTATCCAAAGCAATAAACTCCGACTCCATCGTAGATCGGGCGATGCATGTTTGCTTAGAGGACTTCCAAGATACAGTCCCACTACCAACTATAAAAACATACCCACTGGTGAATTTGGTGTTCTTTATGTCCGATATCCAGTTTGCATCACTGTATCCTTCCAATACGGTTGGATATCTACAATAATGTAATCTGTAAGTCATCGAATATTTCAGATATCGTAGTATCCAATTTAACTCCTTCCAGTGATCAATTCAAGGATTATGAGTAAACCTAGCCAACTTATTGACTGGATAAGCGATATCGGGTCGGGTGCAGTTTGTAATGTACATTAAACTGTCAATGACCTATGCATTTCGCTCTTGGGATATGGGTGAACCACGATTCTTATCAATTCTATGATTCTTATCCATTGGTGACTTCATAGGGAGACTGTCAAATACATCAAATTTCCTCAAAACATCTTCAATGTAATGAGATTGAGATAAGACCAGACCGTTAGATGTCTTAGAATCTTACTTCCTAAGATTACATCTGCAATACCCATATCTTTCATGTCGAAACATTGTTTCAACATATTCTTGGTTTCCAGGATCAAGTTTAGACTACTTCCGGTGATGAGCATGTCATCTACGTAAAGGCATATCATGACAAATGAGTCAGAGTTTCATTTGATATAGATACATTTATCACATTCATTTATGGAGAAACCTTTTGATAATAAAGTATTATCAATCTTTTCATGCTATTGTTTCGGGGCTTGTTTGAGTCCGTACAGAGACTTAACAAGTCGACATACTTTCTTTTCTTGTCCTGGAACCACATACTCCTCGGGTTGTTCCATGTATATTTCCTCTTCCAACTCTCTGTTTAGAAAAGTTGTCTTAACATCCATTTGATGTATCTCAAGGTCAAGCAAAGCTGCAATGGCTATGAACCCTTATGGACGTTAATCTAGACACATGGGAGTATGTGTCGAAGTAATCGAGACCTTCCTTTTGTCTGTAGCCTTTGACTACTAATCTGACCTTATATTTGTCAATAGTTCCATCTGCTTTGTACTTTCTTTTGAGTATCCACTTACAACCCAAAGGTTTGCTTCCCGGAGAAAGATCAACCATTTTCCAAATATGGTTTTGCATGATGGAATCTATTTCATTTTCTATAGCTTCTGGAGTTGACAATGCTTCATTGATTGTCATCGGTTCATTTTCAACCATATAGGTTAGAAAATCTGGACCAAAGGTTTTGTCTTTTTTGACCCTTTTGCTCCGTCTTGGTTCAACCTCTGGAACCCCTAAGTTCTGTAGATCTGGAACATTAAGTTCCGGATAGTCAGTAACTTCTGAGTCCTGTAGATCTGGAACGTCTAGTTCCGGATAATCAGAACCTCCTGGGTTTTGTTGATTTTGAGCATTTTGTTCATAACTTCGTTTGCGTGAAATTATTTCTTTTTCCTTTCGAGGAAAGGAAAGATATGTACAAAGAATTCAGCATTCCTTGATTCCATGATCGTACCCTCGTGGATATCAGGTATCTCCGACTTATCCACTAAGAAACGATAAACACTATTGTTATTTGCATATCCGATGAATAAGCAATCTACAGTCTTAGGTCCAATTTTGACCTATTTTGGTTTAGGTACTTCGACCTTTTCCAAACAGCCCCACACTTTCAAATATTTGTAAGTGGGTTTCTTTCTTTTTCATGATTCATATGGAGTTTTATCCTTATACTTATGCGAAACTCTATTGAGAATTGTTTTAGCGGTAAGAATCGTTTCGCCCCATATGTTTTGAGCTAAACCGGAATTGATAAGTAAAGCATTCATCATTTCCTTTAACGTACGATTTTTGCACTCGACAATACCGTTAGATTGAGGCGAGTAAGGAGCGGCCGCTTGATGAACAATGCCGAATTGAGCACAGTATTCTTCAAATGGTGCTACATATTCTCCCCTTCTATCACTACGAATTGCCTTGATTAATAGGTTTAGTTGATTTTCAACTTCTGCTTTGTAATATTTAAATCCTTCAAACGCTTTATCTTTACTTTCAACAAGTAAACATAACAATACCTTGTACTATCATTAATGAAAGTCACAAAGTACTTGTTCCCCCATCTAGTTTGCACAAACTTTAAATCACATATGTCGGTGTGAATAAGTTCTAGAGGAGCAGTGTTTCTTTCGACTGAATGGAAAGATGATTTTATTAATTTTACCTCTACGCACACCTCATATTTATGTTGAGGATTTATGTCGAAGGAAGGCAACAATTCCAACTTTACTCACTTTTGAATGGATTTATAGTTAACGTGTCCTAATCTATGGTGCCATAAATTAGAGGATTCAAGCAAGTAGGCAAAAGGCTTTGTTTCATTAGATGAACGGATTACAAACATAGTATTTATTTTAAAAAGGTCGTCACACGCGAAGCCCCTTCCTACAAATATATCATTCTTAGTTATTACAAATTTGTTAGACTCAAAAACTAGTCTAAAGCCAGCATTGACCAACAGTGGCCCTGAAACCAAGTTCTTGCGGATGTCAGGGACGTGCATCACTTCCTTCAGAGTAAGCTCTTTGCCTGAAGTCATTTTGAGGAAAACCTTTCCAACCCCTTGCACTTCAGAGGTAGCGTCGTTGCCCATGAACATCGGTTTGCCCGTGATTGGGGCGTAAGAAGAGAATGCATCTTATCAGAGCAGATGTGACGGGTTGCACCCATGTCAATCCACCATTGCCTTGGATTCTCCACCAGATTTTCCTCCAGCACTACATCCTAGAAATCCACAATTATGTCGTTAAGGTTTAAAGGACCACCCTCGTCTTGTACAATGTTAGCCTTGGCCTTGCCTTTGTTCTTGGCCTTTTCCTTCTGTTCTCGCTTTAATTTGCGGCACTCTTTGATCACATGGCCAGGCTTTCCACAGTGATGACAGTTTCCTTTGAACCTCTCAATCGGTTGGCTTTTACCGTCTCCCTGGAACTTGCGCTTTTTGTTAGCGTTTCCCTTCGAATCAACCAGATTCGCTTTTGCCTCCATTGGCTGCTTTCCCTTAGATATAGCCATTTTATTGTCCTCGTGTATTTGCAGTTTGATGATAAGGTCTTCAAACCCCATTTTTTTGTCTTTAGTTTGAGATAACTCATGAACTCGTTCCATGAGGGAGGAAATTTCTCAATCAAAGATACAACCGGAAACTGCTCATTTGGCTTCATTCCTTCAAATCCAGATGATGAAGAACCATTTGAAACTCCTGAATTGGGACATCACCGATTTACCATCTACCATTTGGAATTTCAGAAACTTTCCAACGATGAATTTCTTAGTACACGCATCCTGTGCGCTGTACTTTTTTTTGAGTTTTTCCTACAACTCATTTGTCGTCTTCACGGTGCAATACATAGTATAGAGTGTATCCGACAGATCGTTCAAAATGCATTTTTTGCATATGAAATCACTATGATTCAAGGCATCCAGTGTTAACTTCAGGGCATTTGTGACCTGGATATCTTCACCCACTTCAGTCGTTGTGATAGACTGAATATCTATTGCATCCCCACCAGAAGGAGGATCTTCTGTGAGAAAGCGTGACAGGTTCAATGTAGCAAGATAGAACAACATCTTTTGTTGCCATCTCTTGAAATTGGTACCCAGAAACCTTTCTAGGCGTTCGCTTTGGAAACTGGATGGAGCAGAACCATTGGCAATGGTTGAAGAAAACATCTTTCGAACACTTAGAAATAAATTTTGTCTTAAACTGTAGGTAAAGTGTATCAGAAAGATTAATCAAGAAGGAAAAACTGAATCGAGAAATGACTCTTTTTTTAAGACAAAATTACCCCATATAGATGCTTTTACGGTATTGAACAATAGTCTCCCAAGATAAAACAGCAACAACCAACAATACAAAGCTAATAATGTTGATTCCGACGAAGAAAAAGAATATTGAACATATTGCAAAGAGAGGAGAGGTTTTTTTTTTTTCTCGGTTTTGTTTATTTTTTCGTCTGTTTGAACTGAACAGTAATGTTCAATTTATAGATGAAAAATATGGCGGATTCTGACGGTTGAAGTCAGATCCGTTGGCTGTCACCGTTTGGAGAAGAGAGAGTCGTTGCAACGTTTCCGAATTTTTTAGGGACCAAAGTGTAAATAAAAAATATTTCGGGGACCGACAGAGAATTTTGGAAGAAAGCCCATGACTCATGACCCGGACCGGACCCGGTGGACCGGGGCGCCACGCGTGGGGCTTAGCCTCGAACCCAAGCTCACCTAGGTCCTCCCCCTTCTTAAAACTTGTATCACCCCTTAGGGTTCCAAACCCTTACTCAAAACTATAGTTAATATAGTCCTCAATCCTTCCATATTCAACCGATGTGGGAGTTCTATTATTTGACCAAACCAATTCATCTATTTGTGTCTCAAACACCTTACTTTGTGCATCAATATCTCTTTCAATCCTCAACGAAATTTGACGATGCTTGACACTAATATCATCTACTCATTTAGTATATTAAACATGTGCGAAGAAACGATGTTTCCGACATGCGGGACACATGTGTTTAAGTTATTAAAGATAGAAAAACTTAATCTCATATAGTTAAATTTCCAACAAACACGTCAGTCGTGTGTGATGTTCACGCACTTGTTTTGTTGGCTGATTGTGTATATTGGCACATTTTGTGCCGAGATCAAGTGTCTAATAGGTCAATTCTTTAGTTAAGGTTTGATAATTTTAGGGGTTGTATATTTATTTGGTCTTTACAAAAACTATGATCAAACACAATTTAACTCCAACTTCAAAAATTTTAAATTAAATTAAATTTGTTTTTTATTTCTATAGCCAGACGCCCACTAAGGATTGTCAGAGGTATTAAGCTTGGGGCAAATATGGTTCTTATTTTATTAAGTCACATTGAAGTAGAAGGAATTTCCACTGTTGTCGTGTCTGGTTTTTCTATGCAATTATGAAAGCGATGGTGCTACATTTCATCTTAGCTTCTTTCATGATTTAAATCATTTATAGCTTGGCCACCCAAAGGGGCGGTTGCCCTTACATTAAAGAAGTCCACATGGTACAACAATTCAAATAGTAGTAACAAGTTCAAAAAATTTCTCTTTCCAAATAATTATTGTATATGTTTGGTGTGACAGAATTTTTTTATTGAATCACACCTATAGTATTTTTTTGGGGGTCCTCGTCGCCTGTACTTCCTATGAAGTATGAAACTGTAAGTAATTGTAGTAGCTATCAAACTGCGATTTTACATCATGATCTTCATTGTTTGTATTGATTTCACTATTTTTAATGTTTGGCCAAACACTTTAATATGATAATTCTTCATATGCTTTCCTCTCTATGTTTTTCGTTGGATAGAAGATTGTTCAGATGTTACGCAGCTACAAAATTAATAGCAAATAATACTTGCTTTACCAATTAAGGCATTTAATCCGACTCTTACATGTCGGTGGCAATTGAACAAAGACTAAGAAGAACAGACTATTAAACAGAGTTGAATAAACTTTTATAGTTCATAATCATGTTAAATTAAGTGCCATCAACCACTCAATCTTTATCTTAAACTAGTACTAATGAAGGAAAAGAGAGAAACATGCTACAATATCTAAAATAAAAATATTAATAGGGGAAGAGAAGCATGCTACAAACTCTAAAAACAAAATATTAATAGAGATTATTTTTTTCATAAAAATTTGTTTGCATGAGAGTGACGAGCTTTACAACCACTTAAACATGAAGTTAGAATTAGGACCATTTAGGAGTGTCATTGGATGATTGAGATTCTTGATTTTCGCCACCTTTAATTAGATGTTTAAGTTTGAACTTAGGAATTAAGAATTTCTTAATAGGGGTGATCTATCCCCTTAAAATGTTTACTCGATGTGAATCCAAATTAATATGTTGTGGCTATCGAATCCCTAAGCAATTAGAAAGGAAATTAAAATTACTGGATATCAGGGGCCGATCTAGGATTTTCGGCTCGTGGGTGCTCACTTTTTTTTTAATATAAAGTTACTACAAATCACATAGTATAAGTACACATCTATTTAAACGTGATAATTAAAAAGTTAATGATAAAATTATGATTATTATCATTAAAAAAAGACTTTTCACTTTTTTGAAAAAGAATGAATTAGCTTGAAGGATTTCTTAGCCAAATTGTCAAAATTTCTCAAGAAAAAAAAAGAAAAAAATGGACAATGATATTTCTCACAAGAAATTATATAAATGTAAAAGGAAATTAAAAACTAAACATCAGCTAAAGATGACTCTGAGTTATAAAAATCAAAACAATTGTTATCAGCTAAGGATCGAAGCCTCAACGCTCCACAAAGATACATCCTTCATAGCAATCCCGACCAACGCACCCACTAGACTTTTTATTTACTAGGTGCTATTTCTTTTATATATCCCAATTTTGAGCAATAATGTTAGAAACAGATTGCAGAAAAGTAGAAAATTGACTTCACAAGCGAGTACAAACTCCCCCTTAAGACTATTTAACCCCTATAGAGTGCACCGGGAAGGATTAAATGTTTTAGGGATACTAAGAAGTCTAATCAAATATCATTTGCACTAAAACAGCGTTTGATTCCTATTGTATTGAGAATTTTTCTGATTTTGATTGATTTTTTCTGATGTGAATATGGCTATCTATTTATAGATAGATGGTGCCTTTTCATGGTACCTCTTGAGATTAAACCAATGGTTATGAATGATGCCTCTTGAGATTAAACTAATGGTTAAGAATGATGCCTTTTCATAATTTTTTAAATTAATTAATTAATTAATTAATTAATCCTGTCCAAATATATCTTAACCCATAAGAAAGAATTTTCCCTTATAAACACAATAATATAGTGTTTCCTCACCAATGTGAGACATTGCTTAGAAATCTCCAACAATCCCCCATCATTTCCAAGCAATACTTAATAACATGATCTTATGCTTAAATAGTGGTGTCTCGCGATTGAACCCCTATATTAGTGAAATGTCTTTTAAGTAATTAGGATGACATAGTAGACTATGCTTTGAACTAGCGATCCTCTCTTATTACTTAATTGCAAGTCACACATAAGATACTTTATTCCCAATACATATAGAAGTTACCGACACTTTTATGGCCATGTGTCCTGTATCCTTCTCATGAGCATTAAGAAATCAAGCCTATTTGATTTTCTAAAGCGGCCTTACTTTAAGCTCATATAGGTGAACCTTTCACATACTCCATAATATAGTACACTTGTGGAAATCAATTGAATAATAAATATGAGCAACTTTATTAATTTACGATCAAATGTACATATTAACCTAGGCATACCTGGAGAAATATAAAATATATCACACACATATTTATTGCATAAATATACCACTAAAGGTTCATTAAGAGCAAAAATTTGCTCCTCCTACATACACATTATGGAACCAAGCACAACTTGGGATGGTAAGACAAGTGCTTGCAACTGCAGAATGATGTACTTGGTTGAACTTAAGACTCGAGGGTTTTATCGAGTGTTAAGTCGAGGTTCCACCATTGGTAGTTAAGAGTATAGGCTTCAAACCTATCCCTTTTGTAGTTTTGATGACTAAATCCCTCGTAAGGCCTTTTGTCGAGGGATCTGCCAGATTCTGATTTGTACATACAAAGTCCACAGTTATAACACCATCACGAATGAGTTGTTTCACATAACTATGTCGTAAACCAATGTGTCTTGATTTACCATTATAAACTTCACTGTATGCTTTAGCCAATGTAGCCTCATTATCACAATGAATTGAGATAGGTGACATGGGCTTTGCCCACAAAGGCAAATCATACAAAAAATATCTTAGCCACTCGACTTCCTTGCTTGCAGACGCTAATGCTATAAATTCATATGCCATAATTGAATCTACAATACAAGTATGTTTCTTGGATCCCCATGAAACCGAACCCCCACCAAGTGTGTATATCCACCCACTTATATAGGAATAATCACTGTTAGATATCCAACTTGCATCAGAAAATCCTTCTAATACACAAGAAATCTATCATAATGTATTCCATAGTGAATAGTTTTCCTAAGATACTTAAGTAGCCTTCGAACGGCATGCGAATGAGCATGACTTGGATTATGAGTAAAACGACTCAGTTTTCCTACAACAAAACCAATATCATATCTTGTACACGTCATGACATACATAAGACACCCAATTACCTTAGCATATTCTAATTGTTTCACAGGTTCTCCAGTATTCTTAGATATCACTACATTGTGATCAAGAGGTGTAGATGCAAATATACAATCAAAGTTGTTAAACTTCTTTAACACATTTTCAATGTAATGTGACTGAGTCAAGGCCAAACCGCTAGTATGTCTAGTAATTTTATTGCCTAAAATCACATCCGCTTCACCCACGTCTTTCATGGAGAAATTAGCAGATAAAAACTCCTTTGTGTCCACCACTTGTTGGAGATTAGTGCCTAATATTAACATATTGTCCACATGTAAATAAATGACAATTCCCTTGTTTCCAACAAACTTACTATATACACACTTATCGGCATCATTGATAAGAAATCCATTAGAAAGTACAACTTGATCAATTTTTTGGTGCCATTGTTTGGGAGCTTGCTTAAGCCCATACAATGATTTGATCAATTTACACATTTTTTGTTCTTTACCAGGAACAACAAACCCCTCGGGTTGTTCCATATACACATCCTCATCTAATTCACCATTTAGAAATACGATCTTCACGTCCATTTGATGAATAACGAGACAAAAAATTGAGGCTAATGCAATCAACACCCTTATTGTTGTTGTCCTTGCAACAGGAGAATATGTATCAAAGTAATCAATACCTAACATTTGAGTGTAACCTTTGGCTACTAAACGAGCCTTGAACTTGTCTATAGTTCCATCTATTTTCATTTTCCATTTGAAAATCCACTTACAACCAATGGGTTTACAACCTGGTGGTAGATTAGCCAACTTCCAAGTTCTATTACCCATAATCGAATCCATTTCATCATTAATTGCTTTTTTCCAAAAGGAATCATCTGGAGACTTAATTGCCTCCTCAAAGGTGACATGATCAACTTCTAAATTATAACATAAAGGTATGTAAGTGTCAACAGAAGATTGATCCCCACTTCCTTCCATGAGAAACATAAAGAAATCATCTCCGAAATCTTTAGCTTTTCGCACCCTTTTACTTCTTCTTGGTTTCACAACTTCCTCATTAATTGAGTTATTATGAACTATACCATGCTCTTCCCGTAAATGAGAACTAGATGGTAACGTTGTGTCATGAGATCTAGGAATGGTACTAAATCTATTTTCATCGAAAATAACATCCCTAGACTCAATTATAGTATTAACAGAATATGAATCATTAGGTTCAATAGCCTTAAATATATAGGCTTTATTGTTCATAGCATAGCCTATAAAAACACACTCAATTCCTTTCTCCCCAAGTTTATTTCTTTTGGGCTCTGGAACTTTAACAATTGCTCTACATCCCCAGACTCTAAGACGACTTAGGTATGGTTTTCTTTTATTCCAGAATTCATATGGGGTAGTCTTACTTTTTTTGTTAGGTACTATGTTAAGAATATAACAAGCTGTATGCAAGGCTTCACCCCAATATCCATGTCCTAAATCCGACTTGGATAACATGACATTTACCATTTCTGTTAGGACTCTATTTTTCCTTTCGGCCACACCATTCTGTTGTGGTGTATAAGGTGCTCTAACTTGATGCACAATTCCAGTTGATTCAAAGAATGATGGATTATAATATTCTCCACTACTATCCGACCTAAAACACTTAATAAAGGTTTCACAATGAAGTTCTACTTTACTTTCAAACACTTTAAAATTTTCAAGTGCTTCACTTTTTGAATGTAACAAATATACATAACAAAATCTGGAATAGTCATCAATAAAGATAACAAAATAACATTTTCCGTCTATTGTCACATTGTCACTCATGTCACATAAATCACTATGAACTAAATCAAGCAATTTCGAATATCTTTGAACAGAAGAAAATGACAATCTAGTGATTTTAGTGAGCATACATGTTCTACATTTTACAGCATTCTTGTCAATTGAAGAAATTAGAGATTGTAGAGCCATATCTTTCAACTTTCTAAAATTTACATGTCCTAAATGATAATGCCATAAAGAAGAAGTATCAAGAGAGTCCAAGACATAAACAGAAGCATTCATCACTTTATTAATGTTAACAATGTTCAATTTAAACATACCACAATGTAAGTAACTCTTTCCTACAAACACCCCACCTTTAGAGAGTACAAAATTTCTAGCCTCATACACTTGTTTGAACCCATATTTGTTCAAAATACTACCAGACATCAGATTCTTACTAACTTCTAGAGCATGATAAACATCATTCAAAGTTAAACTCTTTTCAGAAGTAAAATCTAATACAACACTTCATTTGCCTAAAACACTAACATGAGATTTGTTTCCCATATAGAGAAAAGTTGAATCTTCCACTGGTTCATAGGTCTTAAAGTGAGACTTGTCCTTGCAAACATGTCTTGTAGCACACGAATCAACCCACCAATATTGTCATCTTAGACCATGTTGATTTCGTAAATCATGGCAGTGAAATTTTCGTTGCCATCTGCAGCCTTTCGGTTCTTCTGTCCTGAACTAGAACTGCCAAGATCCTTCTTAATTGGGCAGTCACATTTTATGTGAGGACCACCACAATTCCAACAAGCAAACTTCTTTTTCTTGTTGCAGTCAGTTTTGTTCTTGTTGTTGTTATGCTTGTTTGAATTGAACTGCCTTTTCCCTGACTGGATTGGCCTTCCTCCACAATGTGGATATTCTGATCTTTGTTTTCTTGTTTCCGAAATTCTTCTTTTACACGAAGATGGTTAGCCAATTCCTTAAAGTAAGATCCTTTTTTTTATGTTTAAGGCTGTGTTTGAATTTCTTCCAAGTTAGGGGCAGTTTGTCTATTATACTAGATACAACAATAGATTCATCCATATTCATGTTATGTTGTTTGAAATTTCCAAGGATGCGTTCAATCTCATAGAATTGCTCCATTACTGACCTTTTTTCATTAATAGAATAGTTGTTAAATTGGATAACAAGAAATTTCTTACTTGTTGCATCTTCACGCATGTACCTTGCCTCCAATTGATCCCACAGCTCCTTTGCATAAGACACGGTCAGGTAAGAATCGAACAAGGCATCAGTCATCCCGTTCAGAATATAGCCTCAACATATGTATTCATCATTCTCCAATTTTTCCCTGGCGCGTGTCTCTGCAATGGTCTCATTCTCCTTTTCTTCTGGTTGTGGAGTAGTCAAAACATAGGCAACATTCAATATGGTGATAAGAAAATGCATCTTTTTCTACCATCTTCGAAAATTACCACCATCAAATTTGTCCAGTTTGACAAAGTTTGATGTCATCTCCCTAATACTAGCCATAAAAAAAATTAGTCTTAAGATTGTTAGAAATAGATTGTAGAAAAGTAGAAAACCGACTTCACAAGCGAGTACAAACTCTCCCCTTAAGACTATTTCACCCCCATAGAGTGCACCGGGAATGATTGAATGTCTTAGAGATACTAAGAAGTCTAATCAAATATCGTTTGCACTAAAATAACGCTTGATTTCTATTGTATTGAGAATTTTTCTGATTTTGATTGATTTTTTCTAATGAGAATATGATAATCTATTTATAGATAGATGATGCATTTTCATGGTACCTCTTGAGATTAAACCAATGGTTATGAATGATGTCTTTTTATGGTGCCTCTTGAGATTAAACTAATGGTTAAGAATGGTACTTTTACATAATTTTCTGAATTAATTAATTAATTAATTAAGTCCAAATATATCTTGACCCATAAAAAAGAACTTTACCTTATAAACACAATAATATAGTGTTTTCTCACCAACGTGAACGTGAGACATTGCTTAGAAATCTCCAACAAATTATTTAGTTCATGCTCAAGCACCCGGTAGGCCGTACGTGGGTCCGCCACTCTAATCTAATCTCATGATAATAACAGGGTGAATGGTTAAAAATAGGGTGTTGGACTAAAAAAAATTAGCGGGAGAGGGAATCTAGATAATCCTCCTTAAAAAGAGAATATGTTCCAAGCATAAGGAAACAGTTAGGAGAGCATATTTAATTAAGTCACGGGCATTATCAGGGTAGTTTCTCTTTGTAAGTAACTGCACAGAAGCAGTATTTGTCTGTGATCCAATGCTCCTCAGCTCTTTTTCTTAACTCACATGTACAGCATCTTTCTCAACCACCACCCACAATCCACATTTAAATCTCACTTCCCCTTTTTTTTTTTTTTGAAAGTCTAAGTTGTTGAATACACAGGGACCTTGGAATCCTTGTTTATTGATAAAAGTAGTGTAAACTGAAGGAAGTCAAGATTAAGCAGCTATTTTTTTATGTTCTTTCTTTATAATGGGCTAGGTGAGGAGCAGTTGTTGTGTTCCATCAGTTTCTTGAATGTGTCTATCTGAGACTGGTTTCATCATATTTTTCCTTTTTCCTTCATTTGCACTTGGATAGAGGTTAGAAGCTCAAACAATCAAGTTTTGATCAAAGGCAACAAGTCAGGTATCTCAACACTTGGATAAAAAAAATTCATTTCTTTTTCTCATACACTGCTTTTTAGTGTCTTGTACATTTGTCATTGACTTCTTGTTCAGATCCATTGCCTTTTTATTTGCAGCTTCTTTTTCTTTTCCCCTACCTGTCTCTTGTATTCTTTAGTTTGTTACTTCACTAATAGGACAATGTCTCTAATCTGAATAATTCAAAAGGAGATGAATTTGCTCAAAATTGGAACATTTGATATTTGTCTAGTCATAGACGGCAACTAGTTCTTTATATTTTTCTTCTGTTTTCAGTGAGTTCAAGCTAACAAAGACTTCTCTCTGTCTACATCACACTTTGGAAAGCTTGGTTGAGATTTTACTAGTTTATGTGACTACATTCGTCAATTTCTAATCGCATAAACTCGTCTTTTTCCAGATTTCAAATCGGTAGCTGACTTGTTCTAGCTAAAAATTTTGATTAGTAGAATATGCCTCCAGACAGTCTGAGATCAGCTGTATACAGATCCTTTGTCACCTGTGATGATCCCAAAGGTGTTGTGGAATGTAAGACAATCAGAAAATCCAAGATTGACCATCCAAAAATGGAAAAGAAAGTTGTAAAAGAAAGAAGATGCAACCATTTGAATGTGTCTTGTTCATCAGAAGGGAGAGAAAGAGGAACGGCAGATGAGGAGTTATATTCCTCAACTTCCTTCCAGCTGTTGGAGGTGTCCAGAGAAGCTCAAAAGCTGAACCAAGTGATCGACTCATGGTCTAAGGGTATGACCTTTGAAAGACATATTGCAAAAGACTTGTTGAAAGGAGCTCTTGATTTGCAGGAATCCTTAGCGATGCTAGGAAAGCTGCAAGAAGCTTCACAACATATGGCAAAGTTGAAGAAAAAACAGAAAGATAAGCTTGTGAATGATGAAATAGCCATTGAAAGAACCAAGTCGGAAAGGATTTCAGATCAAAGGTTTAACAGGCTTGAGTTTCAGAAACCAAGATTTTCTGTTGATGGGGCTTCCCGGGATTGTTTTGATGAGCTCAGGGAAGTCATAAGAGACAGCTTTTCTAGACAAAATCTGTTGCCACCAAGTTGTGCTTCAGACTTTGATACAAGGAAAGTGGAATTATCTCCAGATCTCCCTTCTACCAGCTTCACTAGCTCAAGTGACTCGCCCTTTGAGAAGGCTTGTGTTAGTAGAAGAAAAATGATTGTATCATCGGATGTCCCATCTACTAGCTCAAGCAAGTCCTCCATCGTTCAATCCCAAAAGGTTACCTCTTTTGATTATTCCCCGCCACAGGAGAAGGACGGGCCAAATTTAATTGCCAGACTGATGGGTCTTGAAGAGATTCCTAGAATGCCCCAACACCAAACTACCCAGAAGCACTTTGAGGTTGTCAAGCAGAGCAGACACATATTTGAAATAGATTTGCCAAAAGCAAAGAAGGCAACATTCATCAGTCAGAAGGTGGATCCAAAAAGAAAAACATTGGATGAAATAATTGAAACCATGCATTTCAAGGGGCTTTTGAGAAGCAAGTCTAATCATGGAACTCATGAATCTAGTTTTTCAGGTTTGTTAAAGAAGTTTGTTGATGATTCTCCGCCCATTGTGATCATGAAGCCTCTGTATGCTCCAGACTCGCAGGGTGAATGGTTTCCTCCCTGTAACCATGAAGAAAATCCATCAGGCACTAGAAACACAATCGGAAAATGGGATGTAAAAAAAGAAAGTTCACCTGAAAACTCTGATGATCATAAGGGAGCATTGAATTTCACTGTATACAGGAAATTGCAGACAGGAAAAGATCAAAATAATAGATTCAGCAAAGAAAAAGGGCCCAATGATCACGGTGAAGCACCTGCAAAATCAAAGACTCTTGGAGTTATGATTCAAGGAAAACAGCCTAGTACAAAGATCATAGCTTCTTCTCCTGGAAAGTACCGTGGTGAAGCACCTCCAAAATCAAAGAGTTTTGATGTTCTGAGTCAAGAAAAACATCCTAATACAAAGTTCAGAACTTTTTCTCCTGGCAAATGTAGTAATGAAGCACCTGCGAATTCAAATAATGCTGAAGTTCTGATACAGGAAAAACAGCCTAATACAAAGATTAGAGCTTCTTCTCCTGGAAAAGATTGTGGTGAAGCACCTGCAAATTCAAAAACACTTGAAGTTCTGCTTCAAGAAAAACATCCTAATACAAAGTCCAGAGCTTCTTCGCCAGCAAATTCAAAGACTGTTGAAGTTCTGATTCAGGAGAAACAGCCTAATACAAGGACTAGAGCTTCTTCACCTGGTAAGCCCCGACAACCAAAGAAAGAAGCAACTGAAAAAAGAGAGGATGGGACTCAACGAGTAGCTCCTGCTACCAGAAACTGTAAAGAAATGAAAAGTACCAAAATCAACGACAGTGCTAAATATCAGGACAAAAGCAAGATAAGTGCTATGAAAGTGAAAAAACCAGAGAGAAAGCCATTGGTTGCACAAGAGAAAAGTACAATATCAGATCCTAACCGCATCACAACCACTGCATCTCATAACTCCAGTAAGAGGAATAAGAATGTTAAAGCTGACAAGTCCGTCAAGAGTACCCCCATTGCTACGGTGAGTACATAGTTATAACTGACATTTTCTAGTTTTAACCATCTTTCTCTTGGAAGCTTTGTTTCTCATCTCTCATGTTCTTATATATTGTCAAATTTCCTTACTTTAGCACAGATTTAGGGGACTCTATTCTATAGTAGGTCCTTTTGTGAAATTAACTTTGGAGGATTTCTTTTGTACTGGTCCAGACTAACGGAATGTATTGATACAGGTTGACAACATGGAGCACAAGGATGAAAATGTAGAAACGGTGCAGGCAGTAGAGAAAGACACAAATACAGCCATAACCAAAGTTACATCCTCAGAAGAGCTTCAGTTAGAAAAAGTGGCTGATATTAGTGAGAATCTTGTCACTGGTATGGCACTTCATTATTTTGCCAGTTTCATGCAATCATTCTGGTAATTTTAGAAACATTTTTGCAATTATTTTTCATATATAGGCTTGTCAAGTAACTATTTCTAGGGAATAACCTTAAGTGTTGCATTGTAGTTAGATACATATCCCAGACATGGTTCAACAAAAAAGAAAGATATTAGCTTCATATCTAAGAGAGCAAATATGAATAGTATTTATGTTCTTTTGCAGCATAGAATATTTTCTTTCTTCTTTTGGGAATAACAGTATATGTGACAATAATGTAGTAGTTTAGTAGATAGTGCAGCAGCTAACCAAAACAATAAATGAAAGATCCGGCGGACTCAAAAGCTTCCATAAAATCTTTTCATATATATGTGGTTGACCATAAAGAAGATGTTATGATATTCTTGAGAAGCTATAAGAAGTTGTTTTCAAGTAAAACATACGAATTTTTGTATCTTGATTAATCGATTACTGGCTTTCTGTGTAAAAGTTTCAAAATCTGTAAAGAGATACATTCTGCTAGCTAGACTCTTATAGAACAAGTGCTGAATAATCTGCTAGAAGTAATTGAAGTGGTCTAATGCACTTCAACCTTTTGAAGCCACACACAGAGGTGAAATAATTATACTTCCTCTAGAAAAGCTTGTTCTCTGGTAGTCATTGTCTGCAATGTTCACATCCACCTCTTTCTTCTTCCATCCCTTCAAGAACCATGATAGATGGATGAAAATCTGAAAATATGTTTATTGAAGTGTGTGACCATCTGATCTAAAAGCTTAAGCTGTTAGATAGAACACACTTTTAATATTTGATTGTATTTTCAACACGCCCCCTCACGTGCTGACCTGATTTTTTTTCATGGTCCAAGCACGTGGAAATTCTTTTTGAGAATGGGTGACGGTGAGGTTCGATCTCAGGACCTTTGGCCTGCTCTGATACCATATTGAAGTGTGTGACCATCTGATCTAAAAGCTTAAGCTGTTAGATAGAACATACTTTCATATTAATCAAATATTAAAAGTGTGTTCTATCTAACAACTTAAGCTTTTAGATCAGATGGTCACACACTTCAATATTTGATTATATTTTCAACACTGTTACACATGGAAGTAGCTAATTCTAGTCATCACTCAAGCTCCAATATTTCTTTAGTCATCTTAGAGGAAATAGATTCTTCACATGACTAGTGGTTGTTCCAAGGATATTTATCTGTTGGTATGGTGAAAATATTCTAAAATATTACTTCTATTGCAGATAATACTGCCAATGGTGAAAGTTTTCCTCCTGAATCTAGCGTCCCATCAATCCATTGTGTCAGTGACGTCAAATTACAGGAGCACACCAACTGTAACCTTAATCTAGACTTCATTGAGAATGAAAACTTCAATTCCGGAGCCTCTACAAGGTATTTACTGTTGAGCAGTGAATCTTTCCTCCGTCAGTCCGAGGAGCTTTTTGAAACAGATGTGTGGGAACCAACCATACGGCAAACAACTAGTGTAGATCATGAAATCTCTAATAGCACACTCTTACTTGATTGTGCAAATGAGTTGTTAGAAATTAAAAGGTCTCAATGTGCACTGGCAGTTGATCCGTTATCATTGAAGGCCATTAAGATGCGAAAAATTTCTATATCTTTTGACAAGCTATTGAATGAAATTTGTGACGGGATTGAAGTTTTGAGAAGTTACAATAAGGTTGCTGGCAAGAACCTTTCAGCAGATGCTCTTTATGTTCTGCTAGAAAGAGATCTATGGTGCAAAGGAGTGGTAGGAAGCACATGGGATTTGGGTTGGAGAACTGGATTAACTAACAATGAAGTTGAACAAGTGGTGACTGACATTGAGAAGTATCTTTTAACTGGATTTATCGATGATCTGTTGACTGACTTGATGCTATAGCCTAGTACATATTCAGGTTGGCGATTTAGGAGCTTGACTTACATAATCTGTAAATAAGAATATTCTTATTCAATAGAGGAGTTGAAAAAGAGAGGTTTCAGAATAACATAGAGTTTACTAGCTCAAATTACATTTTAATGCTGAGTTGATCTTGAATTTGTACATTTCTTGCTGACATAGTTATATAAATGTAGTCAATCTAGATATGTGATTTGTTCGATTGCAATTTCAATGCTTGAACAGCTTTGTAGAGTTTGTCAAAGGAACTAGAAGCTGCATGTGCACCGAAATCTTGATGAAGAAACCTGCAGGTTTCTCCAGTAAAATACGTTTGGTCGTTGAATTACAATTTTGCTGAATGCAAAAAGTTGTTTAGAAGGATGCAATTTCTTTTTTATTATATAGTACTTCAACTGTGTACACCTGCAAAAGGTTTTCTTTTCAGTTATAATGTTTGTAAACATAGTAGCCACTATGGAGGCTGAAAAGCACTGACATGAAATGCTTAAGTTCTTAACATACATAATCCTTGATCTGTGAAAAGAAACTCAGATAGTTGCTGCCTTAAAGATTAGAAAATGAACGGACTCCAGAGCAAAGTAAACAAAAGTTCCCTTGGAGTGAGTAATGAAACAACCAAAGCTTGAGCCCACCACACATTGCCATCTAGTCCCATATAACTTGTCGAATTCCTGTGATTAGATCAGCACAACAATATCAAGATTGAACTCAAGAAAACTAACAAAGTAGTGCAATTAGAATACCTTCTTGATATGAGCAGCTATGGAGGTATAGTCGTAGACATCGTATACATCAAGAGCTTCAGAGGCAGAAGCCATAGCATGCATCTGCATCTTCATTGACATGTCTGTCTCCTTTATCTTGCCTTTACCTTCCAGCATTCTTTCTTTCTTTCTGAATACTTAAGGAACAAGTATATTTACAATTGAACTTGACAAGCATGTAATTTGGTGGTCTCTTCTTAATGTAGTCCTACTATCTGTTGTATTTGATGGTAGGACTGATCAAGATGTCAATAGGACTATCCCCCATGTAATATACTGGGACTGGGTGACACTAATTCTCAATGTCGAGCTAATCTTTTGCGTACTAATCTGTATCATATTGGATAACTCCAATTCTCACAATGTTAGGAGCCTAAGGTTTATGTCATCCTTTGTATAATTATGATTTTTGATACTCCATATATGGGTAAAACTGTTAATTTTTAAAAATAGAACTCCACTAGGCCAGAAATTATAAACGATCCTGAAAAGCTGAAAATGATTGCCAAAAAATGACGAAATTCTGATGGGATGAGCTGAGAAATTGAGAGGAAAGAAAATCAAAATCCATTGGAAGGGCTGGGTCTACGAATCTGCAGTAAATGTGAAATTTGCTAATTTTCATTCAGACGAGAGAGGAGATTTTGAGGGTAAATTTAGTAAACAAATATAAAACAAAATTGAAGAAGTAAAACTTGACCTGGAGGCATGTGTCGGTATTCGCTGAAAGAGTTAGATTATCATTTTAGGCGTTGGCTTCCCCAAAGATAAAATTGCTACCGTTTCCATTCTAAAATCCATTGCCAAGAACTAGATAGCAGCTTCAAGATGCAGGTAGCTAATGCTGTTAGTAGAAGCCCAAGACATTGGACAATTGACATGAATATCATTTCAACCTAAAGAATATACATTTCATAATCGTATACGTTTTGAATATGATAACATAATACATACATGATCAATAAATACACCATCTAAAAATGATCCAATTGTACTATTGTATGTCATCCTGATGCAAAAGTCTTCAATCCGGTATACATTAATTTTGAATTCAAGAGGCTTCCCTTGATAGACTGCACAAGAAGTTTGTTGATTTCAGGCCACCATTCTACATGAATTCACAAAACCATATATTCCTATCTGCACTTGACACTGCTTGTGTAATATCATCAAGGATTTCACCTTGAATCCACAAGTGTGGGGAAGCATTATTGATTTAGTTGCCACATTTATGCTTCCGGAAAAAGATGTGGATCTGTTCAGCACCATTTGGCTTCTTTTACTGACATTGCTCGACCCATTTTGGTTGGTTACTTGCTTAAGGCTTGAGAGAGAACCATTTGAGTTCTCTTTAGGAAAGTTGTCCGCTGGTTGCTTATCCTCCAGAGCATTCAAGATTTCCCTATCATCATCTGAGATTTTCTTGGCCTCGTTAAGGAAACCAATTGCTCGCCATGCATCTGAAACAAGTTGGAGAGTATTCTTCATGGGAGATACTCCCATCTCTTCCATAACTTGGAGGAACTCTTCAGCCTTCCATGGTTGTTTTGCTTCTCCATAACCCCATATAAGGGTCTCAAAGGTTTTCAAGTTTGGAGATACATCCATTTTGCACATCCTTTCAAATACCCTCAGAGCGTACTCCATTTGTCCAGCACTGCACCATCCACTGATGATTGTTGTGAACATTACAACATTTGGATGTACACCTGATGAAGCCATAACTTTCAACAGTGCTTCAGCTTTTCCAGGTTCTCCAGCACGCACGTAGCCTTTAGCAAGAATGCTGAATGTGTGGCTATCAGGTTCTATACTGGCCTTAATCATGTCATCAAATATCTCTTGGCATTTATCCATAAGTCCAGCTGAACTCCATGCATTCATGATAGTACTAAATGTTATCACATCTGGTTTCACCCCAAACTCTTCCATCAATGTAAGTGTCTGCACATTTAACCGATGAACAAGAAATATGTCATGTTCAGAATGATGACACTCTTTCTTTCTCTTTTTGTTTCTCCAGAAGCCACACTAAATAACACTACAGCGACTTCCACACCCTTTTTAAGTATGCTTGGTATCAAAGGGTATTTGTTTACTATTTATATGTGAAAACTGGTACTAATACATGCAAAATTAAAATATGTCCATGGAAAGGAATAATGAAGAATGGTTTTCCAGTAAGTAGCTACACAACTTAATGATCAGTAAATGCTAATATAAAACCAGTATGGATGCATACCTCATCAACACCATTAGTATCAGTGATGTCGAGAAAGCCTTTGATGAGAGAGTTGAATATTACTAGATTAGGAAGTACACCAAGATCCTTCATCTTGTAAACAAACCTCAATGCTTCTGTCATATTTCCCTCTTTACAGTACCCATCCACGATAATACCACATGTTCGATAATTTGGTGCCACTTTGTGATTTAGCATTTGAAAAATCATTGCTTCAGCTCTACCAGTCTCCTTGTTTCGAGCATAAGCCGTTGCTATAGTATTGTAAGTAACAACATCAGGTTTTATAGCAGCTGCAACCATTCTGTGAACCACATTCCAGGCTTCGGCAATTTTGTTCTTGTTACACCAAGCTCGAACCAGAATATTATATGTTCTATCATTAGGTTTCACATTCTCTTCAAGAGACATAATTTCCAGCACTTTCAGAGATTCTTCAGGATTACCAACGATTCCAAACCCTTTAATTAATGTATTAAAAGTGCTGGTTGTGGGCTTACATCCTTTCTCCCTCATTTTCTGGAACACTTTCATTGCCTCCTCAACATTTCCAGATTCAGAAAAAGCATTTATCATGGCATTGAAGAATATGGAGTCAGGATTTAGTCCATCTTGCTCCAATTTGGAAAGAAGCAACGGAATCGACTTGAAACGTTTCTGGAGAGTCAAAGCAGCCATAACAGTTGTATATGTCACAAGAGTTGGCCGATGTCCTTCATCTGTAAGACCCTTCAAAATTGAGTGGACTTCTTGTGGTTTCTTCCTCTCAATCAAAATATTCATCAGTTTTGTTCTTGAACGAACAATTTGACAACTCATACTTTCCCAGCAGGCAGTGCAGCGAGATTGACATGGAGAACTTGCCGTAGCTGAAATAAGATGAGCTTGGTTTTTATGTAGATGAGATTCCTGCAGAAGTCATCACTCACTGGTAACTGAACAGAGAGCATTAAAATATATATACAACAAATAAACTAAGATGTCATCAAAATCCATTAAGTAGTGTGCCAATACCATGGTGGAAGATGCAGAAATCTTCGACTTGCTTGAACTTGTTCCATTCTTCTTTTTCTCAAAAATAATAGACTTGGCTACCTCATTTCCAATTTCTCCCATGATCTGCTTATCCAATTCTAAATTTTCCTGCTGCTTATGATGATATATAGCAATATTTATTGCCTCTATTTATCGATCCCACAGAAGCTTACCGCTGCCTCAAGGGCATTTTCCCTGCAAAATGTAGACTTATCCTGATAGCGATGAACAAAAAGGCAAAGAAAGTTGGGAAACAAGCAAGAGTGAGCTGGAATAAGTTTATGATACCTAGCTCTTTTAACGAGGACTTTTCTACACCAGAAGTATCAAAAAGGAAAAGTACAGGCTTCAAAAGAATTCAACTTCTCAGAACAATAGAAAGCCAATTATATTAAAGTACTATTCTGGTTATTATAGGTAAACATGTCAGTGATGGAGTCAGGAGAGTGGAGGGATGGGGAAGCAACTTATATAGGAAAAAGAAGAAAGGAACATTCAAAAATTTAGGGATAGGGGTGCGAGGGTGAGGGAAGAGTATATATTAGAAGACTTATTATTTTTTTAAATCAGTTTCTACCATTTCCATAAATGAAGACTGGAAACATATTATTAATAATAAACCAAGTACAAACAGAAGGGTAAACCTCTCTACACCTACGAAGAATGGAATAGACTCCATTCTATAGGAATAGTAGGATATCAAATAGGTTCTCAAAAAATTTCCTAATTGATGGGTGAGTATCCACTATCTCTCCTATACATTATGAACACTATAAGTAAAATATTGAACAGCCAAAAAGGGCAGAAAGCTAAAATTTGAAAAGCTAAACCGGGCCGCAGCCCCTAGCTACCCAAACTCTGCCTAGCTCTATTCGCGGCCATGCTGGTATAGTGAATTGGAAATTTGCCTTTGGCGGGAGTTGCGTCCGACCAACTTTAACGGCTTAAACACTAGTGTTCCGCATGTTGGAGAATCCGGTTCTTCACACGTGCATAATCTACTAAGTAAGTAGATGACCGTAGGGCCAAGGATCGTCAAATTTCGTTGAGAAATGAAAGAGATATTGGTCCACGAAGTGAGGTGTTTGAAGCATGGAAAAGTGTGGTATTGAGATCAATTCTCCCTCCTCGGTGGGGAAGAATGAATTGTTTTGTTTATAAGTCTCAAAGTTGGATTGGGTTTTGGGACCCCAAGGGGTATCCCATGTGTTTAAAGGAGGGAGGACCTAGATGTGCTTCGGTTCTAGGAAAGCCCACGCGCGCCGCCGCCCGCCCGTCCGGTCCGGGTCACTGGTCATGGGCGGTGCTTCTTTATTATCTTTTTGGACCAGAATTGTTTCATATGTACAGTTTGGTTCTTGAAGTTTCAAGAAAGTCAAATTCGGCAGAGAACTTTGTGGTTTCTGGAACGTCAACCAGCACTCAATTCAGCCATTTATTTTGGCTGAATTAATCCTCCTAAATGACAATCCGTTGCACATCTAATTCACCATTTATTTTGGTGAATTACTACCTCCATAATTGCCATTACTTGGCCAGTTGGTAAGCCTCTCCTTCAACTATATAAAGGACCCCTTGCACCATTGTTGAGAAACAAAAAAGACACACAAAAACAGAAACGAAATCAGTTCTTCCTACTACCTTCCAGCATCATTTCATTACTCAAAATTCTTCACGGTAGCACTTGAGTTTCCTTTGCTCATTTGTTCATTTGCTGTTTTATCTTGGGAGATAATTGTCCAGGACGTAGAAAGGATACATACGGGGCAATATTATCTTAAAACTCAGCATACTAAAAACTGATCCAGTTTATTCTTCAAGTGAATTGTAATTTCAGTTGCTTGTAATACTTAGCAGTTATATATTTCCGTTTCCTGCAACCTTGTATCCGAACATAGTGAAACTTGAAAGAATCGCTAGGACTAGTGTTATCTTGTTTTAGGGTCTTATAGAACTTAATTGTATCGATTGTGATCCAATTGAGGCACAATATCTTTTCAGTATTGAAAAGTGCAAGTTGGCTATAAGTAAAGACAAAATGAAGTTTTAGTCTTTCAGAAGCAGTTATTAGGAAAGAAAGGAAGCTGCCCTGTATCATGTTTGCACCAAAGTACGCAGTGGTCGTGCAAGGTATCCTAAGTGCCAAGAATCATGTGCAATTTGACTCATGCTTGAAACTGAAAGTAATAAGTTAATCCCCCAGGTAGTGTCAATTGTGGAATTGCAATCAAACTCAAAGCTCACATTAGAGGCAAATAAATTAACATAAACTAGGCAAACAAACCCAAGAACTTCGATTCCATAAACTCAAAGATGATCCATGAGTTTAGCAACAAACTGAGATGAACAAATATCCAAGCGGTTATAACTTTTCTTATTGCTATTATGCAACAGTGCTTCTTTCACCAATTCAAGTACCAGAGTATCATATCCAAGATTATAAGCAGAGTAAACAAGATGATGAACAATTACCATTATAGCTAATTGACTAGCAGAAGGAAGAGGTGGGTGGTACCTGTTGAGTGTGAGAAGAGAAGAAGAGTTGCATGGTTGCAGAGTTAGAATCTGCATGTAATACACGGAATTGTAGGGTAGTGGCATTTGTTGGTGCCCTCTTATCCACAAATTTTATCAAGAAATCGCAAGGAAAGCTTCAGATCTTGAGGCTGGAAGTTAAACCAACACCTAAATTTAATATTTGTGGCTGTGTATTTTGCCACGTCTTTTCACTTCAGTTTCTTCTGTTAACTTTTTTCTTTTCTTTTCTCTCAGGCCAATTGTGGAACCAAAGTTCGAGAAAAGACCCAAATCACCCCTATAGTCTCGACCAACACTCAAAATCATCCCTATTTTATTAGCTGGAGCAAAAATAATCCTCCCCACTTTCGAAATCAATGCACTTCAAGTCTACATGCCTGGTTTCTTAAACCAAAAGACACCTCATTTCTTCCCCAAATAACCCGATCAAGACGAAGCACGAACCAATTAGGCAATTTCCCAACGGCTAGTGTTGATGGCTGTCACTCTTATTTAGTCTCAATGTATTCGTAAAGAAAAAACATAAACACACTCCTATGAACGTGGAAAATATACCAGATTCAATTGGTCGATTCGAATTGGAATTGTCAAGTCATCCATAACTATTTATTCAAAACAAGAATTTGGGCAAAATGCAAGCTTGATACGTGGACAAGTGGAACGATCACATGTGGCGGTAGCAAAGAGTTGAAAGTGAGTCAGCAGGAAATGTGCTCGGTCTGGGTTATATGTCCAAGTTCGGAGTCCTACTCCCGGTGAAAAGGAACCAGATGAATGGAATAGATCAGATAAGATCGGGACAAATTGATTGAGCGTACATTTCGAAAGATCCCGAGATCCTCTCCAACCATTGTCCAATTACTTCAAGTGGGAGGCTGATTACCGTGATCGTGGGCGTGATTTGCATATCACATACGATAACTCTAACTATATCTGCATATCTTCTAATTGTAACTAGGTCATTCAGGATCTGATAAGAAACACATTTTTTCTTACTCACTCTCATAATAGCAAGATCTAATACACAACGTTCAGATTAATTCGTTCTCTGAAGCTTCATATTGCGTTCAAGGTCGCTTGTTACATCAAGACTTAGTCTTTTTCTTCATCAATATAATTTCAACTATAGTCTTTTATTATTATATTTCACTTGTCTTTCATATCTTTGGGTATATTCAATCCACATTTTCATAACCACGACTATAAATTTAATTGTGCTGTTTACGGATAAATAGTTTGACGCCCACCGTAGGGCTTGAACAATTGTGGCATTGTTTGACCTAAAAACTTCCTACTAACTCATTGTGCTTTCTTTCGTATCTTGAGCCTGCTGTAAATATGGCCAATAATGCAACTAACAAACAATTGAACACCAGCAACGGTATGAGAAAACAACGACCAAGATCCCCCAATATTCACCCGATCCAGGAGCCATCAGAATGGGAAACTTTATTTAGGGTAGATGGTAAGACACCCATCCGAGGTGAGATACTCAACCAATGGACGACTCGTTCTTCGAATAGCTAGCAAGGGTTATCACAGTCTGCTCCATGCGCTGTATGATCAAGTTTTGTGTTGTCATCATACTGGTCATGGACTTATCTTAGGCAGACTCTTACCCTTTGTAGATCCATGCCACCATAGAGTCAGGCCGTCGATTTTTTTTAGGAAAATGCTCTGCATAGTAAGCTTCCCAGCTCTCGCTTGAGCCGCTACGAACTCGTTCCTTGCTAGGATGTCATGTTCAGCTGTAAAATGAGTGGCCTGGATCTCATCTCTTCTGTCTCTCGCCTGCGCTCAAGGTCACTAGCGTGCTCGGAAACCTGGGCCTCTAGATGACTCCCTGGGTCCAGTATATCTACATATGGGAGGATATTCTGAGGATTGCCAACAACCTCAGGTAGGTTGCCTCTGAGCATGTTGTCTATCTCCACAGACAACGGCAAACGGTTTATGGCTAAAAATTAACTTTAGGATAATCAATTAAATTTATTGAAAATAGGGTTAAAGACAAGCAAACTGTATTAAATCTTGGGATCCTTTTTGGTTCGCAAGAGTTCAGGTGACAATAGTTGAACATAAGAATAACAGTAAAATAATAAAGCAAATATATTGTAGCAATAATGAAACTGGTGGCCTATTTGGAACTCAGAACTCTTTGACTTTACTTTGGAATGACTCTTGGTCGACTCGATGATTAACTCTTTGGAACACTCCTTTTCGGAATCTTAGGTTACTCAGATGAACGGCCAACAGAAAAGAGATGTGGTGCACGGTAATGATAAGAGAATCTACTCCCGACGAGGGATAAATAACATGTGAATATAATAGTCCCCTTGACATTTCTTTTTTAAAACGATAAACACTTTGGATTTCATGCTTTTGAAAGAAGGGAATATCCTTACATACCTGTATCGCTTAGTTAACTTCTCATGAACCCCAGATGCTCTACGAGCAATTATCTACATGATATAGAGGTTTTGTATTAACATACAATCGACAACTAAGAATCAATTTGCTAGAACAATTCAACGAACACCTAGAGTGCATACTTTTCTAGTTATGGTGTTCATGTCAACTAACAATGCTATAAACTTCCGTTTAACACAATATCTTTAGCAACAACAACACAAACAGAACAAAATCAACAACCACAAGATCACCATACATAATCCATAATTCTAACACCACATCTTTCAAATTCAAGCTATGACCATCTCCAAGTTAACTCAAGAACGAACCAATGTTCATAAAAATGCTTTCATGGAGCTCTAGCTCAACTACCATAAGTTTCATTTATCCATAATCTCAACAAAGTTGTGAGATATTTATAGATCATTAAGAACATCAATAACTTACCTTAACTCAACCAAGAAAGCTTGCACCATGAACTTCTTTTCAAGTATCAAGAAGCTTCTTCACTCTATCTTGCTTCTATGAGGATTTCCAAGCTCTTGCTGATTATCTATGGAAGATTTACCTTCAAGTTGATATGAAACTGATCTTAGATGGTATAAACCTTACAGGAATGTTTGAGAGTATCTAAGAAGTGTTGGGGTGAAAATGAAGCCTTAGTTGGGTTATAAACCCATAAAATCGCCCCACCACTTCGAGATTGTAGTAAAACTTGCGACCGCATGTCACCACATGTTGCGCCACAAATCCATCACATTTCTAGGCAGTACGCAACCTAAAAACGTCCAAAATGCAACCTAAATGTGGTGCCGCAAACTACTTTCGCCAAAATGCATTTTCTTAAAACATATATAACTCTTTGTACAGAGCTATGATTGACAAATGGTTTGTTGTGTTGGAAAGTAGACTTTCTAAATTTGAATGTAGATAGTATGTACTATATAACTCCTTATATGCTAAGAGATATACCCCCACAGATTTGGGCCAAAATTCTATCCAGAATTCTGCCTATTTCTCATCGAATTTCAATGAACATACTTCAATTTGTTTAGCCCCGATCTCTTACGAAACATGCTTAACATCCATCTAAACTTTTATTAACCTTATAAAGGAATCTCAACCTCACTAATCTTATGTTAGTTAACCCATGATATAAACAATATACAAGGTATGAGATGTAATAACCTAGGGGCTAAGAAGATGTACCGTGACTTGCGACAACATTATTGGTGGTGCAGGATGAAGAGAGATATAGTGGAGTTTGTGTTCCAGTGTTTAAATTGCCAATAATTCAAATATGAGCACTAGAGGCCTGGTGATGTGCTTCAGAAGATGTACATTCCCTAGTGGAAGTGGGAGCAGATTGCCATAAATTTCATGGTAGGATTGTCCCATAACTTGGGCAAGTTTGATGCTATATGGATTATTATGGATAGGTTGACCAAATCTGCCTATTTTAATCTAGTTCAGACGACTTATAATTCAGAGATGTTGGCTAGAATCTATATTCGAGAGATAGTCCGATTACATGGGGTGCCCATTTCTATCATTTCTGATCGGGGTACGCAGTTCACTTCTCACTTTTGGAGGTCTTTATAGAAGGAGTTTGGTACTAGAGCAGATTATTCAAGTTCTCGAGGACATGTTGTGAGCTTGTGTGATTGACTTTGGTGGTCATTGGGACCAGTTTCTACCCTTGGCGGAGTTCTCTTACAACAACAGTTATCATTCGAATATTGAGATGGCACCATTTGAGGCCTTGTATGGTAGGAGGTGTCGCTCTCCCGTCAGGTGGTTTAATGTTTTTGAGGTTTGACCTTGGGGTACTGATATTTTGACAGATTCGTTGGATAAGGTTAAGTTGACCTAAGACTGGTTCCTTATAGCCCGAGCGTAGACAGAGAGTTAAGCAAATCGAAGAGTTCACCCTTTATAGTTTATGGTTAAAGAGTGAGTTTTGCTAAAGGATTCACCTATAAAGGGTGTGATGAGGTTTGGGAAGAAAAGGAAGCTTAGTCTGAGGTTTATTGGTCCTTTTGAGATCGTGAACAAAGTTGGTTAGGTGGCCTATGAGTTGGTTTTACCTCTTGGATTATCTAATGTGCACCTTGTCTTTCATGTGTCAATGATGAGGAAGTGTGTGGCTGACAATTCTCATATAATTAGATAGGATGCGGTGATGCTGGACCAGAACTAAGCTTATGAGAAGGAGCTTGTAGCTATTTTGTACAGGTAAGTTAGGAAGTTAAGGTCCAATGAGATAGCTTCCGTGAAAGTGCAGTGGAGGAATAACCTAGTGGAGGAAGTTATATGAAAGACCGAGTCCCAATATGCGGGCTAACAACCCCGAGCTATTTGAGAGTCTAGGTATTTCCTTTTATTTACCGTTCGGGGACGAACATTATTTTTAGTTGTACCTGATATAATGACTCAAAAAGTTGTTTTACTTATTTTGCCTAGAAACCCTTAAATTACCCTTCTCAAATCTTTGTTTGCTTGTTTGTGACTTGCAGAGATGGGTGGCATGGTCCCGAGGCGATTGGGTAGGTTTTGGATTCATTTTAGTAGGTTTGAGAAATCTCAAGTTAAGAGAAAAGAAGAATGCCCCATAGTTGACTTTTGTGTAAATAAGCTCTGTTCATAGTTTCGTCAGTTCCATTAGCTCCGGAATGACATTTTTGCCTTAGTCGAGCCTTTGGTTCGGATCTCAAGGCAGCTAGTGTGTTTTAGGGGTTTAGTTGAGAAATTGTGGAATTAGAACTTCAGAGTTCACTTTAGTCAAACCCGAGCCTTAGAGACCTTTTCAGGTAAATCTGTGAGTGCGAGCATGTCTAGAATGTACTTTCGGATAGGGTTGCATGTTTGGTTTTTGTCTAGGAGGTCTCGGGAGTGTTTCAGGTGGTTGACGGAGAGTTGGGAAATATTGGGCATTGATGGTGTCTGGTTTTCACCCCAGCGACCCTTTTTCTACTTCAGCAAGTTCGCCTCAGGGGAGTCCTGACTCGCTGAAGTGAGAATCGTCCTTGAGCCAAGGTTCCGCCCTAGCTGACAGGTTACTCATAGGGGCAGGTGTGCCTCGGTGGTGATTTCATCGCCCCAACGGGAGGTTAAGTTTTTAAGTGCGATCGCTCTAGCGGACAGGATTTCCGCCGAAACGGGAGTATTATTCAGAATATAAGATTTGATGACCTAGAATTCTCTTCTCATTCCCTAAAATTATTTCTTTTGGTTCTAGAGCTTGGGAAGTAAGTTCCTTGGAGATTCAATGAGAAATCATCATTAAGGTAACCTTCCTCCCTTCCATTAATGTATTATAGTTAGTCTTCATCCTAAGTATATTTCTTAAATAGGGAAAATGGTAGAAATGTCTTGTTGAGAATAAGAGAGTTGTATTTGGGAATTGGATATTGGTTTGTTGTTGTCAATATTGTAAATAGTGATGTATTAGACTAGTATATGGTGATTACTTGACCAATTGCATGATTAAAACTCTTTTGGGAATTGGGGGAGATTCTAGGGTTAGAAATTCGGTCTTTTGCCAAATTCATGAAATTAAGGATCCAATTGGACTTTGTTGTTAAATTAACTTGAGATTATGATCATCTAGCATGTATTGGTACTATTTGAGTAGGAAAGTTTGTACTTTGATAATGTGGGCATGTGTTTCCTTTATAATTTAGCTTGGAGATTATGGGTATCGTTAGACCGTAATCTCATATAATTGATATGATCAATCAAAATGGCCTCGTGAGGAGGCTCAGTGAAAGGGGAAAGTTGTTGCGTGAGTTCTTCGACTTTGATTCAGGCAAGTTGAGACTT
The DNA here is from genome assembly GCA_034509755.1 of Anisodus tanguticus. Lineage (NCBI taxonomy): Eukaryota > Viridiplantae > Streptophyta > Magnoliopsida > Solanales > Solanaceae > Anisodus > Anisodus tanguticus. Next base: position 19,874,173 of record CM067544.1, read on the forward strand.
TCTAGACTCTAGTGTAGCATTTATGTGTTGGTATGCTATGTAATGAATTAATGGGAGTGATGAAAATTGAGGGTCCCATATTAGCGAAGTCACGAGCACTAGTACGGGTATCGGTGAACTTAATTTGGTAATTAATGAACTAGTATGATGCGTGTGAATGAGTTTATGTGTTTAGCCTTCGGGCCATGGGCGCGGTGCATAAATCCGTTTAGGTTGGTATGCTTGTTGTTTACTTGGAATTGTAGCCACGTTTATATGATATTCTTGATTTGGCTTGTCATGCATTCATCACTCCACATCTCGTCTAAACACTTTAATATAATCTGATAATTCTGATCATACTGATTATGTTGTTTGCATGTTGTACACATATCCATATCATTCATACATATTATAATTGGCATTGAATTGTTGAAATATTGATGAGAGAGGCTTGGGAAGCTGGTTGCTGGATATGGTACATGATACGAGAGTGATAACTAGTGATGACACTTCAGCCACAGAGCTGGTATCCGATGGGATCAGATGGGTATATGGACCTCATGAGTCCCCCATGGGTCACGTGACAGCTATTGCGGCAACGTGTGTATACCGAGTACATATGGTAATTGCATACATACATACATACATACATACATATCATTTGCATTGCATTCATTCATAATCTGATATGTATTTGGTGATATGTGTGATCAATGCTAATATTTGATATACTAAACTCTTTTGGTTTGATGGAAGAAATATTATTAGTTTACACTTATATCATTGCGATACTTTGTGGAGTATTTTGATGGGTCTAGACGCCCTGAATGGGGTTAGGCTGAACCTTGTTATAAATCTGAGAATGTGAGAGTACTTGTATAATATCGAACTATATCTTCTGTTAGGTTGGTTAATTGATTACTTATTGTGTTTAACTAACTAATTAGTAGAGAGGTATCAGAAAGTACCAACCCTTGCCACCGTTACAGCTAGGGTCGGTCGACGATGCTGCTACGCGTTTCCCGTAACCACTCTACACTTGATGCACTCTATGTGCAGGTACCGATCCAGACAATACCAGAGCAACTTGATTTGCAGCCTTATTGGAGCGGGATCATTGGATTCCAAGGTGAGCCGCGGCTTCTTCCCCGGCACTGGAACTCCTTCTACCTTTATGTTTTGTCCTTGTTATTTCTAGACAGTTGATCTATTGCTATATTCAGACTTGTATTCGTACTTAGAGATTGTACTCATGACTATTAGATCATTGGGGGGTTTTCTTTAGATTTTATATTTATTATAAGACCTGTTTAATTACTTCTCCTTTATTTCTTTATTTCCGCATCTACTTCCGCAATTCCTTATGTTGTATGATTGGGTTCGCCTACGGGTTAGGGTAGGTTCCCTCTTAATCAAAACCATCCTCCATCTCTGACCATGTAAAAAATTATTAACATCATCTTATTCATTAATTTCGTTCCCCCACCACCAAACATCATTGCTCTGCCCTATACCACCACATAGTAGCTTCATCTTTCACTATCCCTGAATCCCCTTATGTAAGCCCAAAATGCATGTGTTTCACACAACCAGCGGCTCCGTCGTAACACCACCCTGCTCATTAAGAAAACACAAAACAACGGAGCATCGAGTCACCACCCGATCACCGAGGATATCACCCTTGTTTTTCGGTGAACTGATCTTGTTCGAACCCCCAAATCAGTAAATAAATTTAATTTTAGTAAGTGTGTCATTTTGAGCTTGAATCCGAATGATGTTATCTAAAACGTAAAACTCATTGTAAATTAGTTGAATATTAGAGGGGAAATTTGGTTTAGAATCTATTGAACACCATTGAAGCTAGGATAAACCTTTAGTGGAGATTTGAAAATAAATTCGATCCATAATTTATTGCTTATTTTGAAGTGGGTGATTCAGATTATTGTTCTTACCATCATTGTAAAGTTGTATTTTAGTTTTGGAGTGCTTTGAAGCTAGATTAAGGTGTTTTGGATAAATTTTGAAGCCGAGTTCAACGAAGAAAATTATCAACAATGGGGATTTCCAATTTAGTTTAATGGGGATTTAATTGGGGCGGGTCGAGGTTTAGTTGGTGGATCCGGTTAATGAGTTAAGAATTAATTAGTTTAAGTTAATTATAATGGGTAACCAATGATATTACAATAATAACATACACAATGTAATCTCACACGATGGGTCTGGGGAGAGTAGGGTGTACATAAACCTTAGCTCTATCTTGGGAGGTAGAGAGACTATTTTCGAAAGGCCTCGGCTCAGGAGAAAATATGACAAAAATGTCAGATAAGGTCTGAAGAAAGTAAAGTAAAGCGATCATGGCACAACATATAAAAGATAATACCAGGAATCAAAGGACAAGAAACTACACGAGTAATACGAAGCATGACTTGCCCAACTACCTACTAGCCCTCTACCCTGATTCGAGTTCTCCATACTGTTCTATCTAAGATCATGTCCTCAGTGGGCTGAAACTGCACCATATCCTATCTAATCACATCTCCTCAATACTTATTCGGCCTACCTCTATCCCTCCTGAAACCATCCATAGCCAACCTCTCACACCTCCGCTGGAGCATCTGCGCCTCTCCTCTGTATATGCCCGAACCATCGCAGCCTCGCTTCCTCATCTTGTCCTCTACCGAGGCTACCTCACCTTGTTCCGAATATCTTCATTCCTAATCATGTCTCGGCTAACCAATGATAGAGTGCCACATATTAAACGAAATATGGTTAATTGAGTTTTGAAATGGGTCCAATAAAAATAAGGGCAAAGTAGACCCAATAGGTTAACATTAGGGGTATTTGAGAGCAGAAAGGTGGATGAAGGGCTTTTTGGTACCAAACAGTTCAATGGCATTTTAGGTCCTTTCCGTTGAAATAAAGATTTTTGTCACAAACATTTAAATTTTTAAAAAATATATTCATGTTCAAATATAACTTCAACTTTCAAATATTATTTTTTCACCTTTATATCTAATGTATTTTGTTTCTATTTCAGAGAAAATATTACCTAATTGCATATAATAAATGACAATATTTTTATAGTATGTAGAATAAAAAACAAAGTTAGCACACAAATACACGAAAGATAAAATAAGAATATCAAAATAGTAATAGGACAAAACAACAACCGAGGGGTAAAACATTTAAAGGACAAAATAACGTCAGATTAGCAAATAACTGGGAGAAATGAATTTTTAGTCTTTTACAAAAAAAATTAAATTTTATGAACTTTCTATAAGAGATTTTTATTTTTTATAAATAAAGATCTGAAAAATAAATAAGATATCTAAAAAGATCATTTTATTTCATTCAAATTATAAGAGGACAAGAGATTTCATTTCCTCCAATAACATTATATTTATTAGCTAAACACATAAAAAGAATAGTATTAAAATCAATTTTTATTGACTAATAGGACAACTGGACAATAGGTTCGACATTTATGATAAAAGACATAATTCACTTAAATAATCACGTCTATGCTAGGCAGCGTGCAATGAATAAGAAAATCATAATTAAACTTTAGTAGCTTAATATTTTTAGTAGGAAAGAGACCGATAATAGTATTACCCAAGTGCACTCCTATGGTGTCAGGAACACTCTTATCCCGGAAAAAGGCACGTGGATCCAGTCATTAATTACTAAAAGAGGTAGCCTGCGTTGGCACTTGAAGAAATAACTTGCCCTGCCGCAAGATAACGCTTCGTACATTAGACTCTTATGGTCCGGTCCTTTTTCAAATCCGTATAGCAGAAGCTTAGTACATCGGACTGCTATTTTATGATTAATGATGTCAGGGAAGGGGTAAATCAGTCCAAGTCATCCGAATATTTGTATCACAACTACATTAGATACACTTTTTATGCCAATAACGTTGCTCTAACACGATATATATACAATTTTGAAGAACTTGAATTCATTTAAGTGATCAACCTTGAACTTTAATTAATCTAATTTAATTATTCTCCTCACAACAAAATACACATGTATAAAACATCTTAAATATCATACTCAGTGAAATGACTAAGCTGGCATACAACAAGAAATATTGAATTGCAAGTTAAATCAAAGTCAAACTGTTAACACCAAAAACTAACTCATGTTAAAGTCATATGTGTCTTTCTCCATTATGTCTTCAACAGCTTCAGTCAGAAAAAGAAGCTATATGCCGATCTGGAAAGCCTCTTTGTATGGGGTGAAATTTGAAATCGATAGGTGGACAAATCAGGTGTTGACACGTGGCAGGACAGGTCAGACTTGAGTCATCAGAAATAGTGCTCGGTTCAGTTCGCCTGTGCCCGATCAGCGAGTATCTCGAGCCAACGGTCATTTGAGTCATGGCACCGGAGAATAGGAACCGAGCATAAGGCTTTGGCCGGATAAGATAAGGCCTGGAGGTCACAGAAGATCCCTAATACTTGTTCAGTCGTTTCTCAGCCTTGATAATTGGCATTTAGTGGATTTAATTGGAGCGTGATTTGTTGATCTAATTCCTTGAAGCTTAGCTATAAATAGGGCTTTACATTCTTGTTAAAGGGCATTCGATTTCTAATTTGCATACAAAGAATGACACTTATACTTTGCGGTTCTTCGAAGTTCTGGTTCATTCTTTAAGCTTTACTGCTTAGCTGGATTGCCCAATTCAGGAGTAGTGGCTTTGTTAACATATAAGGCCGGAATTCAGGGTACTCTTATTTATTTATCAAATTGATTAATTCCAATTACTTTACTGTTTGTTCATATTGCTATATTATAATTTTTTATCTATCAATTTGATCATCTCAATCCGCGTGTCCATAAACCAGTAGTGCAAATTCAACTGTACTGTATAACGTTAAACACTCTCACCACGTAACCAACATATATTCAGTTATATTACAGGAGATAATAGAGATTTCCAATGTGACATGGTCAAACAGTACACTAATTTCAGCAGTAGGTGATGACAGCCTGGATTCAAGAAAGAAAACTCCAGTCCAAGAGAACAACACACAACTTGCTCAGCTGTGTCATGTAGCTATCAATCAGCTGATTACTGTCAATACCCATTAAGAAAAATATTACTCCACCAGCAACAGGTTAAAGAAAGTCTAAACGGATATGAACAACCAAACATTAGTATCACTGAAGCAATGAATTAAAGAATCAACAACATAACTCATCTCTGTTGTTATAAAGCCATTATAAATACAACGGAGAAGATGACATCAAACTTATACAAAAAAAATTGAAGGAAATAATCTGTACGTTAACCAAGTAAAAAGAAATATCAAGCCATTTTTGCAACTGCTGAAGCATTTTTCCGGCTAAGAAAACAAATCAGCTTGAAGAGATTGTACAGAAATCCATATCTTGCGTCAGGTGAGGCAAGAAGGTGCCAGGATAGGATCCTACTTCTCTTTGGCGTGGATCATGTCCCTCGAGCCGTCAAGAGCTTTCACCAAATCCTTTACTTCCACTGAAACCTCTACTTTCTTTTTTCGTCCTACCCATTTCCATTTCCCTCGTCTGTTGGCCTTCGCTACTTGATCCAGACGGATTCAAACCATACTCACTTGTTGGATTACTGTATTGGTCAGTGCTGCCATATTCCTGGCTTGCTAATGCCATTATCCTGAACTTTGTCATGTCCTCATTGTACTGAGAAGCATCATAATCTGAACTTCCATATGAACTGTATACTGTGCTGTGTCCAGGTCGAATCCCAATTTCGGGGCGGATCTTCTCCTCACCTGATAACCCTAAAGAGGGAAGAACATCGGTGTTATTTTCACTATTATTTCTAACATTATTACGATTATTGCGGAATTTAAGGTAATAACTAACAAGTATTATAAACACAATTGTTATAACTGCTATAACCATTTTTAATTTAAACCAATCTATAATCTCTTCCAGATTCTTAATATCATAATCATAGAAATCCTACTAATCAAAATCATAATCACAGAAATTAACTTATTAAATACAGAATTAAAACATACTGGTAAAGAAACCATACCTTTTACAGCAATCTTCGGATCACCGGTATACTCAACATCACCCTGGCAACCTTCCCCTTCTTGCTTCCTCGCTACGGGTACTATGGCCTAGGTGCTTAGGAGTTTCTACAGTTCTTTCCGACGATTCCAGTAATAGTCAAGGTTCCTGAACTAATATGCGTTTAATTCTATATTCTTCAAAGTTAATCTCTTGTTCTTATGATTCTTTGAAGTAGATTCTCTTAGATTATAATATTACTCTAGTAGGGAATATAGATTGATATAAGGTTATTAGCAAGACATGATATCTGACTAATATGAGACTATTAGATTTCTGAATCTTAGACAGATAGTATATGTTTGAGAGAGTATTTTAGAGAGAGAGATATATCAAAGGTTGAGTTTTGTATTTCCCAAAGACTTGTTCGTAACTGATACAATGAGGCTCCTTATATAGATTACCTCGGGGTGCTACAGTAATATGGCTTTTCCTGTTGCTACAGTATATATGACCTTTCCTGTGCGACCTTTACTGTGGTGCTACAGTGTTTGGCGGCTTTACTATTCCTGCTACTATTCATGTTACAGTAAAAGTAAAAGCTAAAATTGATATATTCTCTTCTTTTTCATCCGTCTGGATTCCATTTGCCATTTTTGTTGACTTGTGCTGATATTTTGTCTGCCATGATTGAGACTTCTTTGTCTTCTTGTTATTATTGGTGTCTGTTCGTTTGCTTGATATCTCCTTTTGCTGATATTTGTTGTCCGAATGCTAATATCTTGTCTGTTTCCACTTGCAGATATTGTTGTCCGAATGCTAATATCTTATCTGCTTTTTCGGTATCTTTTATCTGCGTTGTTGCTGTCCTTGTCTTCTTTGTCGTTTTCTTTGATTCTTGTCTTTTTGCTATTATTGTAGAGGTTGATATGATTGGCATCTTTCTTTTCCTCCGTTGCTGTCGTTTTCATTTCTTTCTTTTGCTCTGTTCTTTGTCACTTTTTCTCCTCCGTTGTTTTACTAATATTTTTGCTATTATGCTGATATTTGTTTTGGGCTCTATGTGATAAATCACCTTAGGCCAATTGCTTATTATGCTGATATCTGTTTTTGGTCTTTGTGTGATAAATCACATTGGGCCAAATTGTTATGCTATTATGCTGATATCTTTAGGCATCAAGTAGTTAAACTACATGATCCTTGGTGAACTGATATGATGGGTTTTTGTAGTAAAACTACATTATTCCCCACCGGCTATTATGCTATTAATGGGTTTTGTTGTAGTAAAAACTACATTATTCCCCACTCGCTAATATGCTATTATGAGAACGGATCAGAAGATCCTTCTTCTTTTATGCTCATAACTTGTTTTATGCTCATATCTCGTAAGGCTATTGGCTTCCTTTTTTGCTTGGTTATAGCCTGATCTTGCTCTATTGTTTCCTTGGCATGTTTGTGTTTTAGATTTATTATCCGGTTCATCATATTTGTGAGTTCCACTATATCTTGGATTACTATGTCATGATTGTAATATATTGTAACTAATTCTTCCACTTCTCCTTCTTTTGTAGTTCCAATGATACTTGCTTTACCTGTTTTTATCATATCTTCCAGTCTTCCTGCTAGGGTTGCTAGTCCAATGGCTCTTTTGTTGCTTAGCCATTCTTGAAATTGATTTATCTTGCATGGTATCTCTTTCTTGGAGTCTGTGTTGTCTCCAGCGATATTAGTATTCCTTCCTGCTTTAAACAGTTGACATAAAACGATAGGTTTTCTTGTCAAGTCTGTGGAGGCATCGAATATTTGTATTTCATAAATGCTTGGTCTAAACGTTTCTTTCATGGATTGGACTGACTGGTATATAGTATTTGGTAATTTTGATATGTTGTTAAGGGTGTCATCTACCATAATTTTATCTAGAAATCCATACTTAAAAAGTTTATAGGCAACATTTGGATCTGTTTTTTCAAGACATAAATATCTCGGGTATTTACTAAATCTTGAGGCTCGTAGTATGTTGGTATTGGATTTATAGGTAAAGCATTTGGTAATAGCTTCATAGGTAGTAATGATCTCTGGAGAGAATGTTAGTTTCTCGGCCATGGATAGTATTTGTGATGTTGGTATTTGAGATGTTGGTATTTGGGATGTTGATGGTAGGTGTGCTAGTCTTGAACTGAGGGTAGGAAAGTTTGTATTTTCCATGTTATCTTTTGGAGAGCTTTTTAGGTTTTTGTAAGTCTGGTAGTCTGATAGGCATTCTTTTAGTTGGCTAATAAGGCTATTATTTTCTTTAGTATTTCTTCCAACTCTTGTATCTTGGTTGTCATAACTTGGTTGCTGCTGATAACTTCGTTTACTATATTGCTGATATAATCTTCAAAGTTGTCGCTGTTAACAGACATCTTGATATCTGCTTAAAAATTAGCTAGAAGATTCTTATTTCCAGATATAAAATCATAATGATAAAAGAACGATTGTTATTTCCTTCTTTTACTTCTGGTAACTGGTTTATTAGTAATAAACACTCTTACTTGGGTATTATCAGTTTTAGACCTTTTCCACTCATGTGATATTAAAACTTCTTTTCGTGCCAGACACATGTCTGCTTCGCTATTAATAAATATCTTTTATTTTATTATCTTATCAGGTTTGTATTCTACGTTAGCTTCTATGTAAATTGTTATTTATTTAGCATTTTTATCTTTCAATCTCTGTTGAGGCCTTCATCCTGTTCGTATTCTTTTACTTCTTGACTAATATTCTTATCCATCATTAGGATTTGGATTTGTTTTCTTATCTCGATAAGTTTCCAGTTTATTTCGCTTATTTTTTCCATTATTATTCCAAGGTTTTTTGTAACTTTTTTATGTCTATCCAAATAGTATTTATTTCCTATTTCATTAGTGGTTGAAGTTATAACTAATTTGTATATGTTGTATTGATCGCATTGCATCCAATAATCCCTTTCCTCTAATAACTTATTTTTCTCTTTTTCTAACGTATTCATTTTATTCTGAATCACTATCTGAATTAGTGTCTTCTTCCTTTGAGTATTTAATATTTCCTGTTTCTATGTCACTCTCGTCTTCTGTTTGACTAATATAAAATTCTTCGTCGCTATACCATTTATTATTTTCTTCTCTTATTCGTTCTAGGCTCATAATAAATTGTGTAGTATTGATATATTTTACTCCTTGTTTCTTTAGTTTAGGGCATTTATTTGCATAATGTCCTTTTTCATTACAATTCCAACATTTACATTCTTTTAGTGCTTCTTTTGATTCCAATGGTTTTACATATTTTTTTCTTCTAAATTTTCGTTTGTTTCTAAACTTCTTTCTAGTATCTGGGGTATTGTTATATCTTCTGAATTGCTTATATCTTTTTCTTCTATAAGGTTTGTAATATGATTTATTATAATTTTTCCTGTAATTTTTGTCTCTATTGAATGTTTTTTCCTTATATTTTCTAAACGTATTTTTGTGTTTTTTATAGAAGAAATAGAAGATGACAACAATTCTGAAATGGTACAAGAAAATAATCAAATACTAGAAGCATTACCAAAGATGCAAAGAGTAAATGCAATTATAGAAGAAGAACCTGAAAGCGATATAGAAGATGAATATAATGAACCTTTTGAAACAGAAATAGAATCAGACAACATAATTAATGAAGATACAAACGACTACCCTGAAGAAGAAATGGTAGATCCAGCTTTAGAAGTTATAACTAGAAAACCCACTAAGTTACCACCACATATACCAGTAGGACATCGAGCAGAATTTAGCGAATTCGTAGGATCAATGGCACAAGGAATAAATATGAATGGATATTTTCTCGACTTAGATAATGTTTATGATGAACAAGAATTAAGTAGAAGAATAAATGATTGGAATGTAGAAATGTCTTTAGCATTAATGAGTTCAACACATACTAGTGATTTAGACTATATGTACGAATTAATATCTAAAACAATGATTGGAAAAGTAGCATTTTGGTTTGAAACCATAGCTTATCAAATGAAAGGAGAAATATTTCACCATGTAAAAGATTGGAAGGGAATATTAATGTTATTCGATATGGTATTAAAAAGAGAATTCTTAGGAGAAAGATGGCTAGTAGCCAGAGAAAATGTGTTAGCAGAAAGAAAATGTGAAATAATAATGAATCTAAACAATATGAAATGTTGTAAGATTAATAAACTGTCAAAATATACAATAAGTTTTACTAAATTCTATTATGAAGCGAGATTCTTACCAGAAGAAGGATTAATATATCAACAACTTTATTATGATCATTTACCAACCCCATATAATACAGAGATAACTAAAGAATACAAACAGTTAGAACCAAAAGAAAATACTTTAGGAGAAAAAATAAGAGTATTAAGAGCTTATTTAATGAGAAAATGTGAAGAATACAGGTTACAACAAAAAGTTAAAAAAGATAAAAAACTAGGACTAAAAGAAATTTGTGGATTTATAGAAAAGAGATTAATATTTGGATGTGATAACCAAGAGACAGAACGTAAATATAAAAAACACAAAAATACGTTTAGAAAATATAAGGAAAAAACATTCAATAGAGACAAAAATTACAGGAATACGTTATTAGAGGAAAATTCAGAATAAAATGAATTTATTTATAACAATTACAGGAATACGTTATTGGTTTAAATTAAAAATGGTTATAGCAGTTATAACAAGAAAGCAATTGTTATAAATAAATTCATAAAAGAAAGCAATTGTTATATTTTCCTCTAATAACGTATTCCTGTAATTTTTGTCTCTATTGAATGTTTTTTCCTTATATTTTCTAAACGTATTTTTGTGTTTTTTATATTTACGTTCTGTCTCTTGGTTATCACATCCAAATATTAATCTCTTTTCTGTAAATCCACAAATTTCATTTAGTCCTAGTTTTTTTTTAACCTTTTTAACTTTTTGTTGAAACCTATATTCTTCACATTTTCTCATTAAATAAGCTCTTAATACTCTTATTTTTTCTCCTAAAGTATTTTCTTTTGGTTCTAACTGTTTGTATTCTTTAGTTATCTCTGTATTATATGGGGTTGGTAAATGATCATAATAAAGTTGTTGATATATTATTCCTTCTTCTGGTAAGAATCTCGCTTCATAATAGAATTTAGTAAAACTTATTGTATATTCTGGACGTTTATTAATCTTGCAACATTTCATATTGTTTAGATTCATTATTATTTCACATTTTCTTTCTGCTAACACATTTTCTCTGGCTACTAGCCATCTTTCTCCTAAGAATTCTCTTTTTAATACCATATCGAATAACATTAATATTCCTTTCCAATCTTTTACATGGTGAAATATTTCTCCTTTCATTTGATAAGCTATGGCTTCAAACCAAAATGCTACTTTTCCAATCATTGTTTTAGATATTAATTCGTACATATAGTCTAAATCACTAGTATGTGCTGAACTCATTAATGCTAAAGACATTACTATATTCCAATCATTTATTCTTTTACTTAATTCTTGTTCATCATAAACATTATCTAAGTCGAGAAAATATCCATTCATATTTATTCCTTGTGCCATTGATCCTACGAATTAGCTAAATTCTGCTCGATGTCCTACTGGTATATGTGGTGGTAACTTAGTGGGTTTTCTAGTTATAACTTCAAAAGCTGGATCTACCATTTCTTTTTCAGGGTAGTCATTTGTGTCTTCATTTATTATGTTGTCTGATTCTATTTCTGTTTCAAAAGGTTCATTATATTCATCTTCTATATCGCTTTCAGGTTCTTCTTCTATAATTGCATTTACTCTTTGCATCTTTTGTAATGCTTCTAGTATTTGATTATTTTCTTGTACCATTTCAGAATTGTTGTCATCTTCTATTTCTTCTGTAATCTTTGCTACTTGTACTTCATCACCTATTATGGCTTCTTTATCTGTGCTACTGCTATTATTAGTATTAGCTTCTATTTCATTTTCATCACTGGTATTGTGTATTCTTCTTACCTTCTTTTTTCCTTTTAACCTTGCTATCTGTTGCTTCATAATATGTAATTCTTCTTTTAATTCACTCATTTCTTGTTTGACTAATTCCAATTCTTTCTTTGTTTTTTTATTTCTACCTTTGCCAATCTTAGTTCGTGTTTAGTATCTTTATACATAGTCTTGTATTTTTTATACTTTGTAAACCATTCTTCGGTGGTGGATAACTTTAATTTTGTATTTTCTTTTTCCAATTCTATTATCTTTTGGTTTTGGGCTTTATTTTCAAGTTTTAATTTTGTTATTTTTTCTTCAACATAAATTTTTTTTTCCTTCAAATTATCTTCATTTTTTATTGAGGTTTCTTTAGGATCTTGTTTTTTCATAGGTTCATATTTATACCTTTCCTTTTCTAATATATCTTTTCATGATTTCTAATAAATGTAACTACGCTATGCTCAGTATTACTCATCAGAATTGTCCTTTCTTACTTAATGCTTTTAGACCATCTAGTGTTTTTGCTACTTCTTTTGGTAGTTTTGGTTTTATCTGACTTGGTTACTAGGTTCTGCTTCGTCTACGTGTTTTTCTTTTCCTTTGTTTACTTGGGCTACTATTGTATTTAGCTGTTCTATTATTAGTTTTAATGTTGGTACTTCAGATACATTCCATAGTTTTGTGAGTTCTTCTCTTATTAGCTCGCGTGTTTGGACTTGATTTTCTTTTATTTCATCCATTCCTGTGAAAAGATTCTTTAATTTTTCTTTTATTATTAATTCTGTCCATATTTCATCAACTTTTTCGTTAAAATTACTCAGTGTTATTTACTCTTTTCATCCATCCATCTCCTATACTTATCCATTTTTATCTGGTTTGTGGTTTATCTTTTCTAACTGTTCTATTTCGTTTTCCAATCTCATTTCCTTAGCACTATATTCCAAGTACTTAAGTTGTGAATCTATAAATTCTTCTAGTAACATCTGTTTTATTTGTTTTAATTTTCGTTTCTTTTTATCAATCTTATCTTGGATATTCATATTTTATTAACAAATCTTGTTTTACCTTGATCGGTTATTTCTATTCCATTATTAGTAATCCTATAATCTATCATAGTTAGAAAATCACTTCCTAATAATAATTCATTAAAACTATCATATTCTATTACTGCGATGTTTATTTTGTATTCTAGATCTTGGATTTTAAATCTCAGATTAATGCTTCTGATAACTATTATTTATCTATCATTTTCAGGATAATTAAAGGTTTCTGGTGGAATTAGCTGACAATCTTCTTCTTTTGCTTTACTTATATGTATAAAGCTTTTTACGACTCCTGTATTAATTTCTGTTATACAATCAGTTGATGTAATTCCGTTGAATATAACTACTTTAATGCTCAATCTATTACTCGTCATATTTACTAAATTCATTGTTCTTGGTATTCTGGAGTTTTCTTGTTTTGTTATTGTTTCTTTTGTAATACTTAACCTTGATCCTTCTATCCTCGGTCTTATCTTTTGTAGCATTGTTGTGGTTCTTCTGCTAAAATCCATATGTATTTCTTTTGGTATTGTTATTTTTGAGTTTTCTTTATGTTCTATTCTTTCTAGGATATCTTGATATATTTTTGGTACTAAAATATTCATTTCGTGTTGTTTCTTTATATGATGATTTCCTGTTAAGGCGTATACCATTTTTGTTTCTATACTTATGACTTTACTTCCTGGTGGCATCTTTATTCCATCTAATTTGTAATGTAATGTTAAAGCTAAGTCTTTATGTTCATCTTTTAATGAAATACTAAAATCAGGTTGTACTGTAAATTTTAACTTTTGGTATATTAAATTTTCTTTTATTACTGATATTAATGCAACTTGTAAATTTTCTAGTATCCTGTCATCTAATATGTATATCTGTATTGGTGTATCTATATTTCTCTGAAAGTATGCTTTTATTGTAAATTCTACAACTCCAAAATATATATTTCTAGATTTTCTAGCTTCTTTGGTTGATAATTTTGATAATTCTCTTTTTATTATCTCATATGTTATCAGATTTATTCTGTCTTTTCCATTTACACTTGTTGTGTCTATTATATTTTCGTGTTTTTGGATTATATATCTTATTTCTTTATTCCTTTCAAACCATTTTGTTTTAAATATCTTTTTTATCGAAAATTCTTCTTGTTCATTTTGTATTTTCTGATACGTTTCTGGTTTAAAACTTAATGTTTGTGTTGTTCCTCCTTCATATTCATCCATCTGATAGTGTGTATTATATAGGTATGTTGCTATCTCTTTTCCTTTATCCATATTTTAATAGGTTTATATATTTATATTGTTCCTGTATTATATTTTTCAAATCTGATATTTCACTATCTTTTCCGATTATTTCTCCTAATTTATTTTCCAATAACTTCGTATTTTTGTCTTATTTTTGTCTTATTATTTCATTTTTTAATGCTAAACTATTTTTTTAGTTCTCTTATGACTTCTTTCTGATTTTCTATTTGTTCAGAGTTTTCTTGTAGGCGTTGGTCTCTTTCTTTTATTAGATCTATACCTATTCTGCAACTTACAATATGTTGATTTATATCTCTGTTATATTCTAATCTTTTCCCTGCTATGTAGGTTAGTTGTTCTAACATATTTTGTTGTCTCCTTATTATTTCTTCATCCATAAGAACTACTGGTTGTAGATAGATCTGAGTCTATATTTTTTATAAATTCATTCTGTATTCTTATTTGTACTTGTGTTTGTATTATCTGTCTGTATAACCTTGTTAGTTCTTCTGAACTTACGATTTTTTGGATCTGGTCTAAGTCTTTTTCTATTGCAAATATTCTTATACTATACATTCTTTCCAGTTCTTTATTTTTCTTCATTTGTTTTAATAAAGTAACTTGTTTCTGACATAACCATTTCGCTTGATTTAACTTCTTAATATGATCAAAAGATGAGTTCATGTTTTAATAATGATTTGTTTCAAAACTTAAATCTATTATTAAATCTCTTATTATACGATCGTGTACTATAATTTCTATGTTTATTTCGTCTATTTGTCTACGCGCTGCTGCTGCATCCTGACATATTTTATTTATTTTTTCTATTATTTCTATGTTATAGAACCATTTTTCTTTTTTCATCTGTTCTAACCATTTGTTCTGTGCTTTTAATAATTCTTCAGTTGTTTCTTTCATTTTTATTAAACGGTGTTTAATATCTCTACATTTCCATATCATCTTATTATACTTAATTATTTTTGTGAAAGATTTAATAGTTCTCATTCTGAATTCCAATTTTCTGTATCAAATTGTTCTAGATTGTTATTATCACTAGTTTCATCTGATTCATAATCATAAAGTTTATATGTGTTGTAGATATCAGTCCAGTTCATGTTTTTAGTAGTGTTTATATCTGATTTTGTCCTATTTAAAGCTCTGATACCAATTACTCAAATACCAACATCACAAATACTATCCATGGCCGAGAAACTAACATTCTCTCCAGAGATCATTACTACCTATGAAGCTATTACCAAATACTTTACCTATAAATCCAATCCCAACATACTACGAGCCTCAAGATTTAGTAAATATCCGAGATATTTATGTCTTGATAAAACAGATCCAAATGTTGCCTATAAACTTTTTAAGTATGGATTTCTAGATAAAATTATGGTAGATGACACCCTTAACAGCATATCAAAATTATCAAATACTATATACCAGTCAGTCCAATCCATGAAAGAAACGTTTGGACCAGGAATTTATGGAATACAAATATTCGATGCCTCCACAGACTTGATAGGAAAACCTATCGTTTTATGTCAACTGTTTAAAGCAGGAAGGAATACTAATATCGCTGGAGAAAACACAGACTCCAAGAAAGAGATACCATGCAAGATAAATCAATTTCAAGAATGGCTAAGCAACAAAAAAGCCATTGGACTAGCAACCCTAGCAGGAAGACTGGAAGATATGATAAAAACAGGTAAAGCAAGTATCATTGGAACTACAAAAGGAGGAGAAGTAGAAGAATTAGTTACAATATATTACAATCATGACATAGTAATCCAAGATACAGTGGAACTCACAAATATGATGAACCGGATAATAAATCTAAAACACAAACATGCCAAGGAAACAATAGAGCAAGATCAGGCTATAACCAAGCAAAAAAGGAAGCCAATAGCCTTACGAGATATGAGCATAAAACAAGTTATGAGCATAAAAGAAGAAGGATCTTCTGATCCGTTCTCATAATAGCATATTAGCGAGTGGGGAATAATGTAGTTTTTACTACAACAAAACCCATTAATAGCATAATAGCCGGTGGGGAATAATGTAGTTTTTACTACAACAAAACCCATTAATAGCATAATAGCCGGTGGGGAATAATGTAGTTTTACTACAAAATTCCATCATATCAGTTCACCAAGGATCATGTAGTTTAACTACTTGATGCCTAAAGATATCAGCATAATAGCATAACAATTTGGCCCAATGTGATTTATCACACAAAGCCCAAAAACAGATATCAGCATAATAAGCAATTGGCCCAATGTGATTTATCACATAGAGCCCAAAACAAATATCAGCATAATAGCAAAAATATTAGCAAAACAACGGAGGAGAAAAAGTGACAAAGAACGGAGCAAAAGAAAGAAATGAAAACGACAGCAACGGAGGAAAAGAAATATGCCAATCATATCAACCTCTACAATAATAGCAAAAAGACAAGAATCAAAGGAAACGACAAAGAAGACAAGGATAGCAACAACGCAGATAAAAGATGCCGAAAAAGCAGATAAGATATTAGCATTCGGACAACAATATCAGCAAGTGGAAACAGACAAGATATTAGCATTCGGACAACAAATATCAGCAAAAGGAGATATCAAGCAAACGGACAGACACCAATAATAACAAGAAGACAAAAAAGTCTCAATCATGGCAGACAAGATATCAGCACAAGTCAACAAAAACGGCAAATGGAATCCAGACGGATGAAAAAGAAGAGAATATATCAATTTTAGCTTTTACTTTTACTGTAACATGAATAGTAGCAGGAATAGTAAAGTCGCCAAATACTGTAGCACCACGGTAAAGGTCGCACGGTAAAGGTCATATTACTGTAGCAATAGGAAAAGCCATATTACTGTAGCACCCCGAGGTAATCTATATAAGGAGCCTCAT
The DNA here is from genome assembly GCA_034509755.1 of Anisodus tanguticus. NCBI lineage: Eukaryota > Viridiplantae > Streptophyta > Magnoliopsida > Solanales > Solanaceae > Anisodus > Anisodus tanguticus. Next base: position 19,891,351 of record CM067544.1, read on the forward strand.
TGTATCAGTTACGAACAAGTCTTTGGGAAATACAAAACTCAACCTTTGATATATCTCTCTCTCTAAAATACTCTCTCAAACATATACTATCTCTCTAAGATTCAGAAATCTAATAGTCTCATATTAGTCAAATATCATGTCTTGCTAATAACCTTATATCAATCTATATTCCCTACAGAGTAATATTATAATCTAAGAGAATCTACTTCAAAAAATCATAAGAACAAGATATTAACTTTGAAGAATATAGAATTAAACACATATTAGTTCAGGAACCTTGACTGTTACTGGAATTGTCGGAAAGAACTGTAGAAACTCCTAAGCACCTAGGCCATAGTACCCGTAGAGAGGAAGCAAGAAGGGGAAGGTTGCCAGGGTGATGTTGAGTATACCTGCATTGATCCGAAGATTGCTGTAAAAGGTATGGTTTCTTTACCAGTATGTTTTAATTCTGTATTTAATAAGTTAATTTCTGTGATTATGATTTTGATTAGTAGGATTTCTATGATTATGATATTAAGAATCTGGAAGAGATTATAGATTGGTTTAAATTAAAAATGGTTATAGCAGTTATAACAATTGTGTTTATAATACTTGTTAGTTATTACCTTAAATTCCGCAATAATCGTAATAATGTTAAAAATAATAGTGAAAATACCACTGATGTTCTTCCCTCTTTAGGGTTATCAAGTGAGGAGAAGATCCGCCCCGAAATTGATGCTCTCCAAAAGATAACATGGAAAATACAAACTTTCCTACCCTCAGTTCAAGACTAGCACACCTACCATCAACATCCCAAATATTAATCTCTTTTCTGTAAATCCACATATTTCTTTTAGTCCTAATTTCTTATATTTTTTAACCTTTTGTTGTAACCTATATTCTTCGCATTTTCTCATTAAATAAGCTCTTAATACTCTTATTTTTTCTCCTAAAGTATTTTCTTTTGGTTCTAATTGTTTGTATTCTTTAGTTATCTCTGTATTATATGGGGTTGGTAAATGATCATAATAAAGTTGTTGGTATATTATTCCTTCATCTGGTAAGAATCTCGCTTCATAATAGAATTTAGTAAAACTTATCGTATATTCTGGTAGTTTATTAATCTTACAACATTTCATATTGTTTAGATTCATTATTATTTCACATTTTCTTTCTGCTAACACATTTTCTCTGGCTACTAGCCATCTTTCTCCTAAGAATTCTCTTTTTAATACCATATCGAATAACATTAATATTCCTTTCCAATCTTTTACATAGTGAAATATTTCTCCTTTCATTTGATAAGCTATGGTTTCAAACCAAAATGCTACTTTTCCAATCATTGTTTTAGATATTAATTCGTACATATAGTCTAAATCACTAGTATGTGCTGAACTCATTAATGCTAAAGACATTCCTATATTCCAATCATTTATTCTTTTACTTAATTCTTGTTCATCATAAACATTATCTAAGTCGAGAAAATATCCATTCATATTTATTCCTTGTGCCATTGATCCTACGAATTCGCTAAATTCTGCTCGATGTCCTACTGGTATATGTGGTGGTAACTTAGTGGGTTTTCTAGTTATAACTTCTAAAGATGGATCTACCATTTCTTTTTCAGGGTAGTCGTTTGTGTCTTCATTTATTATGTTGTCTGACTCTATTTCTGTTTCAAAAGGTTCATTATATTCATCTTCTTTATCGCTTTCAGGTTCTTCTTCTATAATTGCATTTACTCTTTGCATCTTTTGTAATGCTTCTAGTATTTGATTATTTTCTTGTACCATTTCAGAATTGTTGTCATCTTCTATTTCTTCTGTAATCTTTGCTACTTGTACTTCATCACCTATTACGGCTTCTTTATCTGTGCTACTGATATTATTAGTATTAGCTTCTATTTCATTTTTCATCACTGGTATTGTGTATTCTTCTTACCTTCTTTTTTCCTTTTAACCTTGCTATCTGTTGCTTCATAATATGTAATTCTTCTTTTAATTCACTCATCTTTTGTTTGACTGATTCCAATTCTTTCTTTGTTTCTTTTATTTCTACCTTTGCCAATCTTAGTTCGTGTTTAGTATCTTTATACATAGTCTTGTATTTTTTATACTTTGTAAACCATTCTTCGTTGGTGGATAACTTTAATTTTGCATTTTCTTTTTCCAATTTTATTATCTTTTGGCTTTGGGCTTTATTTTCAAGTTTTAATTTTGTTATTTTTTCTTCAACATAAATATTTTTTTCCTTCAAATTATCTTCATTTTTTATTGAGGTTTCTTTAGGATCTCCTTCCAGAGCTCTGACTACCTGCTCATTTTCAAAAAAATAATTCAAGTTTAACAATCTGCATGTGAACTAGGGCAGTGGACCAAGTGTCTTTACAGCATTAAGCTATATATTTAGTTAGTCCACATGGTAGTTTTAACCCGTGAAATTTCCTCAGTGCGGATGAGGTTGTAACATCCTCAAGATTTCCTCAATGAAATGCGTTAAGTGCTACTCGAGATTTAATCAATTCACCAAGTTTCAGTGCATATTAACTAGAGGAAACAACTCTTCTGGAAAAGATTGTCTACCTGACTCATGCGTGGCCGACGTCTTGCGGAATGACGCACACAAGCAGCAGCACAAGCAACCATCCTACGCCACCTCATTATGGTTATACTCATTTCCTAAACGTGGATCAATAGGGGAATCAAACTTCTCGTCTTTAAGAGCTCGTGTAAGCTGAGGCCTTGCCTGTAACAAACAAAGCAGGTAATAACTAACATCTTCTATATGAATGCAGAACCAGTGATGGCAAGGAAAAGTATTAGCGAATATTCTCAGAATATTCTCCGTATATAATTTGTATAATTAAGGTAACTTAGGATTCTAACGGTATAATAATGGTAGATGTATAATTAAGGTAACTTAGGATTCTAACTGTATTAGGAATCAACCTTTGTAAGGTAAGTTAGGATTCGTACCATATTAGGAATCAACCTTGTACAGCTATATATATTGTGAATAATGAAAGGAATCCCCAAGGGAAATTATTCCATCTTTCATGGTATCAAGAGCCTAAAACCTAAATCCCTCCTCTTCCTTATTCTTGGCCGAAATTAGCAATTCTTTTTCTGATTTCGCAGAAAAAAAAAAATTCTTCTTTCTTCCTCTCTTTCTCGGCCAAACCGAGAAAATTCCCTTCCCTCGGCGGCGGCAACCATGTCTTCCCCCCAAATTCGGTCCATCCACCGGCACAATTGACAACCCCTCTCAACGTTCAGTATCTTCTTTTCATCCGGCATTCGCCGTTAACAACATCAAGAATTTTATCCCTATAATTCTTGACCAAGAAGACTGTCAATATTCCATGTGGATGGAACTATTCTACATTCATGCATGTGCATACAACGTGCTCGATCATATTGACGAATCTGCTCCTCGTCCCACCGATGTTACAGACTCAATCTGGCGTCGTCTTGACGCCATCGTCAAACAACGGATCTACGGCACCATCTCCAAAGACCATGTTGTGCACTATCATGAAAACAGGTGCTACGGCACGTGAACTTTGGGTCCGGCTAGAAGAAATCTTTCAGGACAATAAAAATACTCGGGCCGTATATTTGGAAGAGCAATTCAATAATACCCACCTCGAGAATTTTAACAACATGTCCGAATATTGTAAGCAACTGAAACTCATAACCGATCAACTATCCAACGTCGGGACTTCGTTTCGAAACCAAGATGGTGCTTCAACTTGTTGCGGGTTTACCAAAAGGTGAATATGACACACTCGCAACAATGATTCAACAAGCCGACCCTCTCCCAAGTTTCAACAAGGCACGTTCACAACTATTGTTGGAAGAAACTAGACGTGCTAAACAAGAGGAACATAATCAAAAGGCGTTAGCCGTTGACGGGATGGCAACACTGCGACCGCGGCAACCGCGGTTCCGGCGGCGGCGGCGAGTGGCGGAGGTCGTGGCGGCGAGAGGTCGCAACAACAAAGGCAAGGGCCGCGGAAAGGGCCAACGCACCCGGTGGGCCGGACAACGACCAACCACGGACAAGGCGAAGAACACTGCGGCGGTGGCCCAACCAGCGAACCGGGCCTCGCCCGCATGTCGTACCCGACCGTAGGGGCCCGGTTCCAGCGGCCTTGGTCGACTAGCCTCTTGGGCCATGCCCCGGCCACCGAGCAGCCCACCGGCCGAAGAAAAAGCCCACTGACGGCGGTCCCAAAGCGAGCGGCTACGGCGACTCACTACAATCCAACAAGAAGAAGACTCGCAGCGGCCACGGCTGGCCCCGACCGATTGGGCCGGGCATACACCACCGTGAACCTTCAACGGCCGACGAAAATTGGTACATGGACACGGAGCCACATCTCACCTCACCCGTCGTCGTCGGTAACATATCTCAACTACGTCGGCTAAAGTGTCCTCAATTTATTACTTGTCGGCAATGGTCATCGCATTCCAATTGAAGGTTACGGTAACACACACACCAAACATCCACACCCACCTTTCTCCCTAAACCACATCCTATACACACCTAACATCATTAAAAACTTAATCTCTGTTAGAAAATTCACTAGCAATAATTACGTGTCCGTCGAATTTGACCCTTTTGGCTTTTCTCGTGAAGGAACTCAATACGGGGAAAATTCTTACACGCCGCAATAATGTGGGAGATCTCTACCCATTCACTCAATCTTCCGCCGACGGACCGCAAGCACCTCTATCCCTTGCGGCGATCTCTCCCTCAACTTGGCACAATAGACTCGGACACCCGGAGACCCGCTTTTACTTTTCTTAGGACTTCTAAGCGTATTCAATGTAATAATGGGAAAATTGCCCAACACCGTTTTTTTCTTGTCCACTAGGCAAACATACTCGTCTTCCCTTTATGTCATCAAACAAAGGTGTTACTTTTTCTCCATTTGATATTGTTCATGCTTGATTTGTGGACATCTCCGATTGCTAGCTCTTTGGGTCATAAATTCTATCTAGTATTCTTGGATGATTTTTCACATTTTGTCCGGATTTACCCACCGAAATTCAAATCAAAGTTTTTGCAAAATTCCTCGAGTTTCAAAAATTCATAAAGACACAATTTGAAAAACCTATTAAATCATTCCAATGTGATAATGGACGTGAATTTAATAACTCGGCATTTCACAATTTCTCGTTCTAAACAAGGCATGGTTTTCCGTTTTTCTTGTCCCTATACTTCTTCCCAAAACGGAAAGGTTTGAAAGAATTATACGTACCATCAATAACATGGTCCGCACACTTCGTTTCATGCCCGCTACCACCGCCTTTTTGGGTCTATGTCACAAAATGGTAGAATCCCTTCTAAATATTTTACCAACTAGCACACTCCAAAACAAAACTCCTACAAAAATCTTATACCGTAGGCAGCCATCATATGATCACCTACGTATTTTTGGATGCTTATGCTACCCCAACATAGCGTCCACTGCACCCCACAAACTTGCCCCTCGCACTCTTCCATGTGTCTTCCTTGGTCTATCTCCTAATCATCGGGGCTACTTGTGCTATGACATTGCTACTCGCAAAAGCATCGTCTCCCGTCACGTCACGTCACCTTTGACGAGACAACCTTTCCTTTTTCAAATCTCCAGAAATTTCAGACCACCGATTACATCTTTCTCGATGAACCAAGTCTCGTCCCCGGTCATCCAAAATCTATACCAACAACGACCCACCGTTCCGACGGTCCCACCGTCCGCACCACCCCACCGCTCCCCTCGCTCACCCCTACGACCCCCCCCTGGTCGAGTCACATGCGCCACCGGCGACACTGCCGCCCACCGGTCCGAACCGGTGGACCAAGAACCTCACGGCCCCGACCCGACCCACCACCACCGCCCTCACATCGCACGGAGACTCGTGCACAACACGGGATCTTCAAACCCAAGGTTCAATTCAATCTCTCCACACAAACCTTATCACCCATTCCAAAAAATCCAAAACTAGCAAAAGCGGACCCAAATTGGAATGCGGCCATGTGCGAGGAATTTAACGCTTTAACCAAAGCGAACACTTGGGATTTGGTACCTAGACCAATTGGTGTGAATGTTATCCGGTGTATGTGGCTATTTCGTCACAAGTTCAAAGACAAGGTGACTTAGAGAGGTATAAGGCAAGACTAGTTGCCAATGGCACTAATCGGCGGGGGAGGGTATTGATTGTGGTGAGACATTCGGTCCGGTTGTTAAACCGCCCACTATTCGGACTATTCTCGGTATTGCTATGGGCATGCATTGGCCGATTCATCGACTGATGTCAAGAATGCGTTTCTTCATGGGGATTTGAAAGAGACTCGTGTACATGCATCGACCTCCGGCTTTGTTCATCCCAAGCGACTCACGCGTTGTGTGTCGTCTCGTAAAATCATTGTATGGATTGAAACAGGCACCCCGCGCTTGGTATGATCGGTTCGCCGGTATCTTCTGCAGATTGGTTTTGTATGTAGCGAGTGTGATACATCTCTCTTCACGCTTCACCGAGGTAGCAAGACCGCATATATGCTATTATATGTCGATGACATTGTTCTTACTTGCCTCATCTAACGGGTTGAAGAATGAAATCATTGCTCTACTCAAAACTCGAATTTGCTATGACCGACTTGGGCAAGCTAAGTTATTTTTTTCGGGTATATCGGTGACAAGATCTGCGGCCACTATGTTCCCCGTGTCGGCGTAAGTATGCGAAGAGATAGTGTATAGGGCCAAGATGGCAAATTGTAAAATTATGCCAACTCCGGTGGACTCAAAATCCAACCTTAGTGCTAATGACGGTGCGCCGCTTTCGATCCCACTCTATATCGGAGTCTAGCAGTGCTCTTCGCATCTTACATTCACTAGGCACGATATTGCATATGCCGTTCGGCGGTGTGTCTGTTCATGCACGACCCCGAGACCGCCTTCAAACGTATTATCAGATATGTTAAGGGCACACTAGACTTTGGTTTACATCTATACACCTCTGCCCCAACCAAGTTGCTAGCCTACACGGATGCAGATTGGGCAGGATGCCCCGACACACGTCGCTCCACCTCAGGGTACTGTGTATTTCTAGGGGATAATCTTATCTCATGGTCCGCTAAGCGGCAGGCCACGCTATCCCGTTCGAGTGCTGAAACAGAATATCGCGGAGTTGCTAATGTTGTCGCTGAGATCTGTTGGCTCCGAAATCTTCTTTTGGAGCTCCAGTGTCCATTGCGCAAGGCGTCTATAGTCTATTGTGACAACATATCTGCTATCTATATGTCTCATAATCCAGTCCAACATCAGCGGACTAAGCATATTGAGATGGATATCCACTTTGTGCGAGAGAAGGTTGCCGTGGTCAAGTCAAAATTTTACACGTGCCTTCCTCTTATCAGTATGAAGACATTTTCACAAAGGGACTACCGCGACGGCTCTTCACCGACTTCCGATCCAAATTTAGCATTCGGCCTCCTCCCGCTCCGTCCGAGCGGAGTATTAGCGAATATTCTCAGAATATTCTCCGTATATTTTGTAATAATGGTAGATGTATAATTAAGGTAACTTAGAATTCTAACTGTATTAGGAATCAACCTTTGTAAGATAAGTTAGGATTCGTACCATATTAGGAATCAACCTTGTACAGCTATATATATTGTGAATAATGAAAGGAATCCCCAAGGAAAATTATTCCATCTTTCAAAAAGGTCGAAAACAAAGATGAGAAGAAATATTTTTCTGTTGCATTACTACTCACCCAGTCAACTAAAGTATCATCCATGTATGTTTGATTAGAGTCAACAGGCCGACGTCCGGTGATCAACTCTAGAAGCATTACTCCATAGGAGAATACATCAGACTTTTCTGTAAGTTTCCCAGAAGCAGGCAACATACTCTGGAGCCAAATACCTGGAATCGACGTCAATGGACAAAGATAAGATTACGGTCCACTGAAGCAACTACAATTCTAATGGAAACAAAAGCACCAGCATCTTTAATAATCATCATCAACGACATTTTTCTCTAAGGAGCAAATTGACTGGAATATCAAACAGGGATCAAGGAACAGAAGCAACCAAGTAAAACCAGGGATCAATTACAACACAGTTATACAACAGGAAAACATACACTGCAAACGTATTAATTTAAAATAATTGCAGCATTACCCAAAAAAATCAGATCACTCTGGTAGAGACACGACCATCAGTTTTACCACATGAAAACAGACTGAGATATGTATTAAATTACAAATGAATTCAAGCATTACCCAAAAGTTCCCATCACTCTAGTAGATACATGAGTATTTACATCAGATGTCAACTTCGCAAGTCCAAAATCGGCAACCTGAAAAAAGACACAAGATTTATTTGTCACATAGAAATGCAAAGAATATTCTGCATATCATTTTCAGTTTTTCTAATGAAAGGAAACAAGATTTATTTGCAAAGAATATTGTTCCGTCATATTTTTGTACTTCAAAAGATTGGCTGTTCAGTATTTTTCTTGTAGCTTCAAATCCAATGTCAATTAGAAAAATAAGTTAAGGCCTGAAACTAACCAAAATAGTTGACCCTCATAACTCAAATATGTCATACATTTGAGATGGAGGGAGTAACTGTTGGAAATTAGCCTTTGGCGGGGAGATGCGTCCACCCATCTTTGATGAATTAAACACTAGTGTTCCGTATGTTGGAGACCTTGTCTCTTTACACATGCATGATCTACGAAGTGAGTAGATGACCGTAGGGCCAAGAATCGTCTAATTTCGTCGAGAAATGAAAGAGATATTGGTCCACGAAGTAAGGTGTTTGAGACATGGAAATGTGGTGTGGGACAAATCTACCACATCGGTGGGAATAGGAAGAATTGCTCTCTATATAAGTCTCTAATTGGTAAAGGGTTTGGGACCCCAAGGGGTATCCCATGTGTTTAAAGGAGGGAAGACCTAGATGTGCTTGGGTTCAAGGCTAAGCCTACACGCGCGCCGCCGCCGCCCGTCCGGTTTCGGGTTTCGGGTTTCGGGTTTCGGGCCGTGGGCTGTGGGCCCGTGGCCTCAGTCCTGGGGGCTCGGGCCTGGGCTGGGGCTGTGGGCTCCGTGGGCACAATGATATATTATCTTTTTGGACCGAGAACTCGCCGGATGTACGCTTGATCCCCGAAGTTTCATATGTACAGCTTGGACCGAATTCTTTTATATGTACGTTTGGTCCCCGAAGTTTCAATATTTACAATTTGGTCCCCGCAATTTCGGAGACTTTTTCTGCCTACCGTTGGGACTGTTTTTTGAGGCATTAATCAGCCATTACTTGGCTGATTAACTCCTCTATTAACAGCCCATTACTTGGGCAGTTGGGCAGTCTTTCAATGGCCTTAATAGCCATTACTTGGCTGTTTTAATGGCCTCCTTTAAGGGCCATTACAGCCTTGTTTGTGGTTGTTGGACAGCCCCTCCTCTTGCTATATATTGAGCTTCACTTGGCTGAAAAATACAAGCAAGAAACAGGCTAGAAAATAGACGAAAATACAGTGCAAAACAGGCCAGAAAATAGGCTGAAAACTGGCTGAAATCAGGCAGTAAACAGACCAAAAACAGACAGCAAAAACAGCCACAAAATAGCACAAAACATCGACTGAAATTCAGCGAAAATCAATGCAATTTTCAACTGAAAAACAGTGACCAAACCCTCACGTATACACTAGATATACACTACAGAGACACCCTATATACACAGAGACAAAAGAGAAGAGTTGAGAGAAACTCTTCCTTCCTATTCCATATCTTCAGCAAGTCGAGTCATATTTGTTTTCTTCGACGGTGCTCAACCTATTGGCTTTGTAGTGTTGAGATTAAAGTGTTGTTTTATCTTGGGAGACTATTGCCCGCTAACGTAAAAGCATATATACGGGGCAATCTTGTCTTAAGGATAGAGGGCTATCCTCGACTCAACACACAACGTTGTAACCATCCAGATTTAGTTGTTTCTTGATTTCAGGATATCAACATTCAAGACACAACAAACTTGCGGCAGTTCTCAACATTGGCTTTGCAAGGTGATCAAGATTCAAGACACAACACATATGCGGCAATTTTGAAGATTGACCATTTATTTATCCTTTCGAACATTTGTAATAGTTATTACTTCCCGTACTGCTCTATAAAGTACATAGAAATTACCAAAAGTAACAACTAAAAGTAGGTAATCTTTTTAGGCTGCATCTGTAGCTCGGAGAATCTCATGTATGTGTAACATTTGTAAAACAACCCTTAAAGTAGAAAGAGGAGGTGAACCTCAATTCCCAATTAATTTCCAATTTTTTTTTTTTGGAATAATGAATAAGACCTTTACCTTGGCCTCAAAGTTGAAGTCAAGAAGTATGTTTGCTGCCTTGATATCACGATAAATGATTTTAGGTTGACCTGTGTAAAAGAAAATAATTCATTTAACACAACGAACTATTCTGAATAACAGACAAAAAGTAATTATCCACATAATTTAACATTTGATCTCTGTAAGAACGAGATAGCCAGGAAGGAAAAAACATACTGTCTTCATGCAGATACGCCAGTCCTTTAGCAGACCCTAGAGCGATCTTCAGTCGAATGGGCCAATACAATGGCGGCCTTCGCTTTTCTGGAATATATCAAGCGTTTGCAAGCAGAATGTCAAGGTGAGTGCATTTCTAATGGCAGTAAATTCTTTGAGGCATAAGGTAAAAAATTAGAGTGTACCATGTAAGTGGACTTCCAATGTGTTATTTGGAACAAACTCATAGACAAGCAGTCTCTGAGACCCAGTTATGCAGTATCCAATGAGAGAAACAAGATGATTGTGATGTACTCGGCTAATGATCTCAACCTCTGCTTGAAATTCACGCTCACCCTGTCCACTTCCAGCCTTTAACTGTTTGACTGCAACCTCTTTGCCATTAGGAAGGACCCCTCTATGCACATAGCCAAAACTGCCTTGTCTAAGAAGGTTAGCATTTGAGAAGCCATCAGTTGCCCGCACCAATTCCTCATATGTGAATGTGCTCTTTGTGAATCCAGGAGAAGGTGGTGGAAGTGGATTTTCAAACCCCGAATAATTGGACGAAGCTCCACTGCTGTTCATGTAAGGTGGAGGTGGAGGAGGAGGAGGAGGTTGAGGTGAAGGGGCGCATACTGGAGAGTGTGGAGGCCGTGAAGCCCCTGCTGGTGGCGGAGATGGTTTTGGTGGAATCGAGACAACATGATCTGAAGGTGGTGGTGCGTTTTGTTGCCAATGGTGCACAGGGTCACCATAAGGGTCAGCTGGCAAATAACATTAACACAATCATGAGTATAAAATGATCAAATAAAGTAACTGATAACTGAATAACAAAGAAGTGAGAAAATGATACTACATTCACCTTTGCGTAAACGAGTACTTAATAGATTAATAAGAAGTTTATTGATAACTAAAAATTAGCTTAAGCTTTTTAAGAAACTTGTTTCACTGTATAACAATGTCAAGTTATCTGAAGCTTCTCAACAATCTCATCATACAAAGGCTTTTGCTGTTTACACATCAAAAATTGTTATATTGTACACAAAGTTTACAATGTGTAACTAGTACACTCTTTCAATGCGACAAATTTCAAGACCTCAAGAAGAACAAAATAGTTCGGTGGGCAGGGAAGGAGAGGGTGCGAGTAAGTGTATGTTGACTAGACATACATTATACTTGAAAATTGTTCCTCATTAGTTATTGTGGGGAAAAAAAGAATAAAAATCAGAGAGAGAGAGAGAGAGAGATTATTGGTGAAAAGTCAACAAGGTCTTAAAATTATTCCCCCATATTGGACGCCATGGATCTATCAGCTGGTGAGCTGGGGTCAATAATGCCAAAATCAGCAAGCAATTTCAGGGAAATTTTGACGAAATAAATGTAATATATAACCTTTTTCTGCTTCTACAGAAAAATAAAGCCTTGAATGTCTGGCACCACCACCATTGGTGCGATAGCTTTGCAAATTAAGATTAATTTTTTTTAAAAAAAAAAGAGCCTTGAATCTCTTCTAGTGATCAGTTGATCTGCTATCAAATTGTGGTCATTTAGTCATATTTCATGATTTACTGATAGTAATAGTGATAGAACGGATTACTATCTCAAAAAATAATCTGAGTTCAGATAGAGAGGGAGAGAGAGAGTAGAGTAGTGTATACTGTATAGCAGTCATTAGGAACACAAGAGGAAGAAGGAGAATACAGTACGTTTTAATTATTTCACTTTTTCAATACTGGGTTACACCAGTTTTAGTAGTGAAACAATTCTTCCATCAACTTTAAATTTGTTGAGTTTTTGTGCTAAAAATTATATAAAAAGTAAAAATTATTTGACTTCCAAACGGATCAATCCTCACCTAAATTGGGATAGAATATTTAATAGCGCTATGCTCAACTGGAAATTTAATTATACAGTATATACTTACCTTATGAGAAATCTTAAAGGACAAAATAAAACAGATAGGTTGAGATGTTTTTCTAATTGCGTTTCACATGGAAGGTGGGGCCCTGTCGAGATAGGGGAGAATAATTCAATAATCTGAGCGAGACCCAGCCACCCATTTTTTGATCTTTTTCATTTCATTTTTGGGATTTATTTTTATATTTACTTTTCCATTTACGTCCGACTATTTCTGGAGACAGTAATTTCGATCCCTCAGCACTACTAACAGTAAATGATGAAATGTACCTGAATGATCAGGGTTTGAGAACATTAAGAACTGATATCAGTAAATTGCTCCCACCAGAATTCGAACACAAATTGCAGAACTCGTTGAATTTAAAATCCCGTCATTTACTATTCAGCTGGACTCAATTTTGGGATAATTGGCTCTCGGTAGGATGGTCCTCTTCTTTCTCCTTTTTTTTTTCCTTTTTTTGTCTTTGAATTTATTTTCTTTGTTGGAAGTTGGAACAACAAGACAAGTTTGGTGCGTCTATGACATGTGGCGGTACCAAGCGCTCAAATAGACAATCCATTACAGTACGTCCTTTTGAGTTACTTTGTCCGTTTCAATTTACGTGTCATTATTTAATTTAATATAAAAAAAAATTAAAAACTTTTGAAATATATAATACAAAATAAGTCTTATATATGACTGTAAAGATCTAATAAAATTAAATTATTTAAGATGGCATTTTTTTTAATAGATTAAAAAGAAAAAATAGTGTCACATAAATTTAAACAAATAAGGTATATTTTAAAACCAATTTAAAGTTGTTATTCACGTTGTTTCATCTTATATCCCTATGTTCTAATTTACGTTAAAAGTATTTGATTGAGCATATAAGTTAAAAGACAAAAAATAAAACTTAAATTTATAGTTTAAATTAAGTCATAGAAATTTGTGTGAGTATAAATCATTTCATTAAGAGTAAAATGAAAAGATTGAAGTTAAATTGTTACTAAATATAGAAAGCTGACATTCTTTTGGAAACTGACTAAAAAGAAAAGAGTGTCACATAAATTGGAACGGAAAAAATATATTATTTTTCGAAGGTGTTTGGACATGTAATTTGGACCTCAATTTAAAATTTTAATTTGAAATTTGTGTTTGTTTACGACATTTTAAACAAAACTACAACTTCAACTTCAACTTGAGATTTTGATTTTAAATCTCAAACTCACCTAAAAAGTAGAATTTCATTTTCAAATAATTTTTTTCACCAAAATTTACATAGCAGATTGCTAGTGGTGATTTATAAATAAAAAGTCTCAAAATATTTACAAAGATCAAAAGCAGAAAAGGCAAAGAAACTAAGCTAATTTCAGGGTTGAAGGAAGAAGTAAGCGCGTCTATTGGACTTCTTTGGACTTCTTTGTGGTATGGCATTAGTAGAAAAGAAAGAAGCTGCTCACTCTGCTTTACGAGAAAGGGAACATGTCTTCAATAGTTAAAAGATGTAAAACTTAATCTCAACATCAGACTATTCCTGCAGCAAATTCCTCATGTTTTGGCTTGATGTCATCATTAATCACCTACAACTCTCATCAGGTTATATGGAATCAAACACCCTTGAGAACTATTCAAGCATAAAGATGGATGCAACTTGTCATGTTTCTGAGATTTTAATTTCTTGTAATGTATCTCTAGATAGTGTTCTGATATCATATTGATCTGCTTCTGAATCTTGGTAATCTATTTATGGTGCAATTGAGCTTAATTATCTATTGATCTCTTTCCCACAGATTGAATGTTACTGTTAATACAACATATTTAATACAACACATGGAGAACATTAAATAATATTCGGTTATTAGGACAAAATCAGTCCAAATTATCAGGAGTTCATTTATGTAGAATGTCAGTATACTGATGAACATTGATCTAAGATCTAAAGTAAGATCTTAGATTAAAGTAATATGTATCAGAATGTGTATCTTCAATCAGGTTCTATTCTCTTGAAAGTTTTGTACCTAAAGCTTGGAATCTATGTTTTGTTGTGTTTAGAATCTTTTTTAGTTCTTATGGCATTTCCTGAAATGTGTTGAACTGTATGGTACCTGTAAAATTAAAAATCAAAGTAGCTATAAATTTGTCAGTTTATTGCCTTCTCTCAATACATGGACAAACTGCACTTGGTCTTATCCCTCCAGAACTAGATCTTGTTAACCTCCATGTTGATCCTCGAAGGTGTCTCCCATCTTCAATCTAATATGTTTTCTCATTGTCAATGAATCTCCTTCAACTATCTGAGTTTCTAATCGATTATTCATGCCGTATCCTATACCATCTTGTATAGCCATTGCTATATGTCTCTTCGACTATTGCTAACACAAAATGCATCTGAACTTAAATTTTCTCTGAAAGCACTTGCACTTCAACCATCCTATAAGAGGACAAGATCATTGCACCATCTTGTACTTGACTTGTCGCATATATCCTTCAAGAGCCTGAACTAGTTGAGGCCAATTGAATGGTAAATTCCTCAACAAGGTTACTTAACTCTTGTCATGTTATACATATTGTAGTTAATATCATGAATCACTCTCTTCTTAGTCATATTTCCCCATGTATAATGATATTCCTTCTCTTTCATAATTGCTAGAAAATGAGAGTTGGAACATCTTAATATAGTGGTTTGAGTTTAGGAGGACATTCAACATTCCACCATTTTTATAACAACTTGATGTATTTGCACAAATAGTCCAATGATACCTGCAATTCTTGTGTAATATTGCAGTATCGATGAAGAAAAATCACATGTGAAAAATAGATGTATAACAATTTCATCTTGAGGCTGAACATAGTGTTGAAATGTTGTGATCTCAATAATAGTTTAAGAGCTTATGAAGTTTTGATGATTGACAAACTATGTACAAGTGATAATCAATATACAAGAAAGAAGAATAAAAGATGTACATGAACCAGGTCCAGGAACTGGTAAAGCAGGTAACACTGAAGAGGAACTGGTCCTTTAGAGAAAGAACTAGAGATTGTTCGTAGAAGTTGTTTCACGCAGACTTAGAGAATTAATATTAAGACTTAATCTAATTATACAAGGAACTAGAGTTCAAGATATGAAAATATTATCATAAATTGAACACCTGAAATTAACTTGAAATTAGGAGAAGTTGATCATATGCGCGGGAAGAACAAATTCATATCAAACAAGGATTGATTTTGAGCAATTATATGAACCAATCCTTGATTGATTTGGAGAAGTGAAGGAGGTTATTTACTCGTATACGTACAAGCTTAAGTACAACCAAATAGAGAGGCGTCGGAGTGAGACCATAGTCTACACAAAGAGTCTTGAAGGAATCAACTATGACAACGACAACGAAAGAATATGTTCCTATCAAGTTTTATCTATATTGTTATTGAGTTATAATAGTTAGGTTCTTGTGGTTTCAATACAATATCTTGATAACATTCAAAGTTTTTGTAGCAGGTATTGGTTTATCTCCGGGCAAAACTCCTTTGGACACTTCTTCGTACAACTATGTGGTAAATGTTGATGCTTTCTTCTATGCTTGTTGAATATCCTTAAAAAGTTATGTAACTGTCCTATTTATAATTGTATGGAATAGATAGTGTCAGTGTAAATGAACTCTCTTGCTTCATTTTGATTGATTCACGTAAGTCATGAATCTTATCACAAATGCTATGTGATAAAGTTACTTGTGATTGGCCAAGACATGTCATTTTGGACACTTGATGGCTTTTGATTGATTCTTGAATTTGACTAGAATGTCATGTCACTTGACACGTGGCATGAGTTTAGGCCTCAAGATGAAATAATGGACCTTAAACTTGGTTTAATAAATTGGACTTATTCAATTTTAAAGTTCAAATTAATTGTTAACCCAAATGAACATGAATTTAATTCAAATTTTATATGAGTTTAACCGAATAAAATTTATATGTCTACAATTATTTTACAAAATTGTGCATTACATAACTCGACGTATACGTGCAACACACGTGCTGAGAAACTTATGGTATTCAATCCCCGAGCTTCTGGGCCTTGAGAATCGACTTCGGATTTGCTCCTTAAATAGTGAGTAGCAAAGAAGGGTAGGATTTCAAGTTTAGGGTTTTCACTTCCACATCCCAGCTCGTTGAAGCTACCGTCTGTCGATTGAAATTTTCCTCCTCAGCGGAGACGGAATCGGCTCCCCCTGAAGCATCCTTGGAAGAGTAAGGAAGGAGAAGGGGAAGAGAAGGGGACGGGAGTTTCTCACCTCCTAAGAGTATAAAGAAGCTAGGTATGAAGATTTCATAATCAGGCTAGCGTCCGCATACAAGGATTATGTCTTTTATTTTCCTGCCTTTATAGACTTCCGTGGTAGAATCTATCACGACCTAGGAAACGGAAACAGCGAGACCTGAGGTCTCATCGAACGAGAAGTTCGAAGATGGAGACCAGGCTCAACACGAAATCATAAAGGTTTGAGGGCCCATTGGTCAAGAGAAAGGGAAGGTCCTGCGTCCGGGACGGAGTCGTATGACGCGAGAATGTCACGTATGGTTCCTTTGAGTATATATATGTGTGTGAGAGAAAGGGGTGTTCCTTTGAGTATATATATGTGTGTGAGAGAAAGGGGTGTGATACCACCACTTATCACATGGACATTGCAATTATTAATATAATATATAAGCAATGTGTGCGTATATATTAACAGTTTACCACATGTGTGCATAGTAACAGTTTAAACAATGTGCTAGGCTGCTAGCACTACCACAATATAAGTTTACAACTTTTAAATCATCCTCATAGGGTGTGGTCAACACATTTATATGGAAATTTACCAAAAAAAAAAACTTTTAAATCTGCATCCCCACACAATTTTACACAGATACATATAAATAAATATTGGGTCGGCGCTACACGGAAAATCACCATCTAGTTTCTTTATATTATGTACCTTCAGTCTACTGCCTAAATTTCGCACCAAATATAAAGGAAATTTGATATCCTATTTTAAATAATTGACATATATTAGCCAAGTTTTAAGAATGGGGCACAAAATGACCAATATACACGTTCTGGGTAATTTTTTTTAGCACACTATGACTCATAAATTTTCGAGTAAATATAACTTTTTATACTGTACTTTCTCATTCTCTCTCCTAGAATAGAAGGTTTCACACCTCTAATTCTGATATCGAAATTTCTTCACAATAGTTTAGAGAATAAAGGAAATACGATGTTGTGTAGAAAAGGTTACCATTCTCTAGGGATTCACGTTAAATAAGGAAATCTCTGTGTTGGATGATGATGAGGTAATCCTTGGCACTACATAACCAATTAAGTAGTAAACAGACGCTTAGTAACACAGTAATGTTCAAAAGCCAATTCGAAACATAATTGAGGACCATTTGGTGTTGTCCCAAATGCATAGATAATTCCAGAAGCCTATTCCAAATGCCACGTTGAGGTATATGGTTCGATCTCATGCTCTTTGTTAATAAGGACGAAGCACAAGAAAAATGCAAGAATTGTTTCAAGAGAACCAGGGTTCACATCTCAGTAACAATAACACTATTACATTGATTTTTGCTAAAAAAGAATACCTGATACCTTCATTTTTACACTTCACAAAAGCCAAATTCCTGTACATCCAATATCATTCACTTAGACAATCATGTCATTGCGAAGCTGATTTCTTTTTCATGCATTCAATGGATAAAGCCATGCACCCATCCCAATCGGATATGTGCTTTTATGATCAATATGGAAGCGGGAGTGACATAAGTTAGCTGCGTCATAGTTGGGGGGCTTCCTATTTTTCAAACCACCTTAACCAATAGAGGTTAGCATCTAAGTGGAGTCTATGTGCTACCTGTGCTTGATAATATGATGAATGCACAGACCACAGAGAGTGAGAACACAGAGATCCAAGTACTCTCAGTGTACATCTCCATGGCATCTGTGAATGAAAAACGTGTTCGGCTTTCAGCCCAGTTACGCAGTCGATCTGCCTCTGCAGCATACAGTGCTCTTCCCTGAACATGTATGACAACTAATAATTAGGAACTTACTAAAATCATTTACAAATCAAGAAACTAATAACACTTGAAACTGACGCTTGTACAAGGATGAACATTGACAGATGAGTTAAGTAATATTATCCAATTATTTCCTACTATGGTAATACTTGCTTTTTATCAATTGGTAAGACCAAGGACAAACAACACAAACAAATAATTACCTATGTACTCCATGAGATATTAGTACACAAGCTTAACTTGACCATATTCACAGAGAAAACCATAAAGCATCAAAGTGTGGCAACACAGAACGTCCCACATGCATCCATACACGTAGTAGGTTAATTACCTGATCATCAAACCATCGACCCCGTCTCAACCATGCGGTTACTAAGGCAATTAAGATCCTTGGTGGAGTCAAATAATTGATGGCTCTTCCACTTCCTTTTACAATCCGCATCCTTGGTACTAGTGTTCTAGCAACTGTCTCCGGATGTTCACAAATGATGTTGAACATCTGTCTATTTTGGATAGTTGATCCACTGCAGGAAAGACTCATCCTTAGTAAACCTAGCTATAAATAATTTGATATGGTACGAATGAAAATCCAAAAGAAAAGTTTACTCTAGCCCATTTGGCCATGAGAATTTCACTTTTTTCCGGAAATCTTTTTCACTTTCTTTTAAAAAAATTAGTGTTTGGCTATGAAAATTCCAAATACAACTGAACACCTAAAATGTTGTTTTCACTTTTTTCACTTACAGTACATTCAAACAACCAAATATTCTTTGCAAAACTATAACCAAACACAACTCCATCTTCAAATACCAACTTCAAAATTCCAAATAAAGTGAAAAATATTTGGTTTTCATGGCCAAACACCTACGAAGTTCTGAAAAGTTTAAGTAGTTGCCTGAAAAGAAGGAAGAGAAAAGCCCAACACTTTCTGTTTTGAAACAACGAAAACTAATGAGTATTATTGTTAACCTTCTCCGTGCCTCCCTTTTACCTCCTTTTTGCAGTTTGCTAGACCAGCTTTGCATTTTCCTTCTTAAACTTCTCTTTTAGTTGTTGAGGGAGGACAGAAGGGGAGGGAAATGAAGAGGTATGAGGGCTCTAGCTTGTAGGTATTGGAGGAGATTGAGTATAAAAAGGAGACCACTAAATTAGGCTCCAGTTTCACCGTGGTGGCAGGATTGGAAAAAGTGGTCACAATCGATTACTAGAACAAAATAAAAGAAACTTTTCATCTATCCATAAGCACCAGAAAAGAGAAGCATCCCAAAGGTAAGAATCTCTGATCTAATACTTCAGTAGGCCACTGAATGGTGTGGATAACTAGTCCTACTGAAAGCGATTCAAAAGACATTTGAGTGCAAAGATCGGATGATCCTCCTCACATACCTCAGCAGAAGGTCAGTTAGGACCATGCCTGGAGAGGCCGTATGCACTCCAACTTTTGACCGCTTGCACTCCTTCAGTAGGGATGATTGAAGCTGCCTGAGACCACATTTTGTTGACCCGTAGCTGCAGGACAGTGAAGATGATATCACCATATCAATATCCATTACAAGAAGTATTAGATGAATACATGGTAAAGATCTGCTATTCACAATAGATAACCTAGTACTCCAACCACAGCAATCAACTTACACAGCTGTTAGAGGGGTGCTAGACCCTCCAGAACCTGCACCATCCATGTTAAAGACATGTCCACCTTTGCTTTGGGTTTTCATGATTTGGATGGCTTCTTTAGTGCATAGTATAGAACCAATCAGGTTTGTGGAGACAATCTGTATAAAATGATTTTGGTAAACAACGAGCCATAAATAATTACTGGTTCATTAGGTGACCCAGCATGCAAGTACAGTAGTTGATTACATGCACATATAAAGTTTAACTTGAAGACTCAACAAGTATGAACAATTGCCATGCATGAGGAGATGGGGAAATTGTCTAGTAGTAGTTATCATAAAAAAACAAGACGTGGGATATATTGATGGATAATTACAGGAAAACAAATAGTCAAAATGAGTGACTTATGTTTGTAATAATACGTATGTATTTTGGCCATACAAACTATATATACATATCGGGGGAAGGGGGAACATAATTTGTAATTTCTACTAGTGAATTGTTAGAAAACGTACAGTGCAAACACCACCCCACCCTTCCACAAGACACACACACACACACACACAGTAAAGAATGAAGCTTAGTCTTGTCAATTTAATATACCCCACTCTAATGTCGATGCCTTGCGCACTAACGATCAATCAATCTGCTATGACATGCATTCTCAAAAACAAAGTTTTTGGCTAGAATCTAGAAATGGTAGAAGTTGTAAAGCATCATGATAAACATATGAAGATTGTCCACAAGATGCATACCTCTTGAATATCATTGTCGGTAAACTGCAGCAAGGGTCGAAAACCTTTGTTTGTTCCAGCATTGTTTACCTATACAAAAATCAATCTTTAGAAGCATGAAAACGGAACAAACCAGGAAAGTTTTTCTTTTCCCTCACATGTCCTCTGAGATGCGGACGACAATATATGTACTGTCAAGAAAAACGAATGTAAACAAAAGAAAATTACTAACCCAAATGTCAATGTAACCAAGTTCATCTGCAGCAAACTTTCCCAGCTTTCTAACATCAACAGGTTCAGAGACGTCACAAGCCATACCAACCACTTTTGCATGTGCCAATTTTTTTCCAGCCGACCCAGTGGCAGCATTCACAGCTTGCTTCAGATTTTCCTCAAGCTCCTTGATAGTCAAATCGACAGATTCAGGACTGTCTTCAGGAAACATACATTAACAAGAGATCTTAAACTACAAGTAGACCAAATAAGTGGATTCCATAATCTAAGAAATTACCTGCGAGAGGTAACAATTACACGGTCTCCAGAAAGTAAAAATTCGCGTGCAAGAGCTTTCCCTAGTCCTCTTGTACTGCACCAAACAATAATTAGGTACTTACATTAAAACACCATCTTCCGAGTCCAAATTGATATACCTAAAATCTCTCTATATCGTAAAATTCATGAGGAAAACGCTTATCCGGAAGAGAGAACTTCCCTTGATGAAAAGAGAAACCAGTTGAATGAGACTTAAATTTGAAAGTTAAGCAGCAGCATCTTTAAATATGAAAATGCATTTTCAACGAAGTAATTGTTAAAGATGAGGAAGATGAGTTGCTATTTCTACTGTCCAGGAATGCTCTAGCAAGACTACATTGAAACCTTCGTAATTCAACAAAATTTTGAAGCGCAGATGATTAACAAGCATAAAATATTTAGCAAGTGCGCAATACAATCAAGTTGTCTTTAGTGCAAAATGAAGCTATGACTTTGAATAATATAGTAAAGTGTTATACCTTCCTGTTATAACGACATTACGTGGGCCAGCTCGAGCAACTTCATCCAAAACCAAATTGGATCCTATCATAGTCCCAATAATAATTCCTCCAACCCAGCTATACCATATCAACTCATTCATCTGGCTATCTCCACCTGTAACATTCACAATTAGAGTATGCCCTTTTACAGTTACATCTATGTTGGATGTAATCAACGCCTTAAACTTTCACAAGTTCACAACTTTAATTTGGTCCAATGAATTTGCTAACCTGACAGCTGAAATCCAACAAACATGACAACACCCGTGCTCATCATCGTGATAATATATCTTCCAACATATAACGCCAACTGCAAAAATCAGACAGAGAATCGACATCAAGGCATAAGAGGAACATAAGACTCCATTAACAACAAACCTTACAAGATTATCTTCCTTTATCAATCAAGACCTTCTCATTTAAAAGGTTGAGATACAAACTTGTATATCCAAGAAAACATTATGAATTGGCCAAAGGAAAAAAGAAAAAGCATTTCACAAGTGTCACATTCGTCTAACGTATATCCAAAATCAGATTAATAACCGTCCTAGTAATAAAACTCAAGTTTCTTCATCAATAAAATTGCATAGTTCTGTGCATGGTAAATATGAGAAATAATTATGTAAATAAAGAAATAGAACCGACATCATTTATAAGGCAACATAAATCATCATATAAGGATGGAGTCCAACGTAAATCTAAAATGCCAGAAGTACTAAAATGCCATTGAACCCTTAATCCATGATTTTTAGATGTAATAACACAGAAATGTCTTTTTTCGTTTGTTTGTGTTTTAAAGAATCAGAGGCTGAATCTCAGTGGAGCGTGGCAGCACAAAATTAATAACCCCTTTGAAATCTTCATTCTTTTTCAAGTGAGATTACACGAAAAGAGGGAGAAAGAAAAACGGGGGACAAAAGTAACAGTTAAGAGCACAAAAATTATTAGCCACAAAATAGATGCCTAAAGATACATATGCAGAAACCAAATGTAATTGATGTGTGACTTACCAAGAATAATCTCTCCTCCAACTTCTCTATAGCTTCTCTATACTTATTTTCAGTTCTCAAACTTGGCTTTGAACAACTCCACACAGCAGACCTAATAGCTCCAACCAATTTGTTCACGGGTTCCTTTACCTTCACATATTCATCCACATCCTCAGACTTAAAGCTCCTGCAAGGTTGTACAACAATTCTACGACGACCCTTTACAATCAAAGGGTCCCACGTAGTCACAACTCGCCGGACAACATTCCTGGGCGGCGATAGGTGTCCGCTACCGCGGTTGTAGTAGTGGTGGCACACTAGCGTTGACACGTGTACCTTCGCCACCATGTCCATTTACTTATCAGATAAAATAAAAAAATTGGTGCACTTTTTCTTTCTCTTTTGTTACAAAGGTTTGTATGATTTCATGAAATGTGTATCCAAATTTTTCGGGGTTTGGATTTGGATTGTGTTGACGTGAAATTTGGAATTTGATTATAAAGATCAAAAGCCAAAGCAAAGAGGCTAAAGAAAAAAAGTGTGATGACCACACGTTAAAGCTACTCTTTATCTACACGTTTGAACTGCTACGTGGCATTGTGGGTCTGAAGTTACGTGTCTCCTTTATCATCGAGTACAAATATCTCATTGTGACTGCTCACTTATCTATTTTTTCTTTTTTGAATTTCAAAAATAGAAAATGTCAATTTTCTTAAAATAAAATTAGCATATATTCTTTCTTTCACATATTACAACTCTTTCCTCTTGACGTCCCAAAATATTTTCACATTAACAAATGGTTAGTTTTATTTTAAAACTATCTTTTAGTAAACTTATTAACGGTATGGAACACCTTAATAATGCTGACAAATAATCAAAATCATTTATATAGAAATAGATTTTTCTGTTTTGAGTTAAAATAAATTTAATGTTATTATAAATAGGAGTGCTACTAGCTAATTTTATAACAAGAGATAATGTGGAGATTGTAGAGATCATTGAGGGATTTCTAGAGTTTTCACGTGAAAGATTTGGGCTCCTTGAAGTATTTTCTGGAAGTTCAAGTTTCCAGGGGTCCTACCGGGATATTTATATGTCAACAGAAATATGTCTTGGACATAATCTCTTAAATCGGATTATTGGGAGTTAAACCCATTAACACTCCTATGGAACAGAATCACGGTTTGGGCTGGCCGGTAGAGCCAAATTGGTAGATTCGGAACCATATCGTCGATGGGTTGATAGACTCATACATCTCTATTTCAAGCGACCGGAGTTATCATATTGTGTGCATGTACTGTCTCAATTCATCCAGCAACCGAAGGCCGAATACCGGTTGATGAAAATGATGATTTGTGAATTGAAATAGCTAAAAGGAATTTTGCAGAGTTTGAGAGTCGAACACAAATATCCGGTGAATGTGTGATGTGATAGTCAAACAACATTGTACATGCCCAAAATTCAGTGTTTCATGAACGAACATAATATATTGAAGTGGACTGTCTTTATGTCTGGTATGAGCTCTAGTTCGAACATATATCTCCAACTATGTGTCAACCGGTGAACAACTAGCTGATGTGTTTATGAAGGAGTTGGGAAAGTCACAATATATGAATATTTACTTGGCAAGTTGGGAGTCCGGAACTCTCATGCTCTAACTTGAGGGGAGGGTATTGTGACCAAGACACCGACCAAAATAATAGAGGTCACAATATATATATATATATATATATAATATTTCTTTTATAATTATGGTAATATAGGATTATGAATAAGACTAACTTAGGCGATAGTTTACTTATATATAAGGAGGTCATATTATGAATATAAAACTCCTCCCAAAATATTCTTATCTCTTTACTTCTTTCGTGTCCCTTTCGATTTTAGCATAAAGACTTGGGTCTTGGTCGTAGGATTCATTGAGTCCCACGAGAAATTACAGTAGCTTTTATCGCTCCATGACGTGACAAACTCATGAGAATTAGCATAGCCGAATCTCAAAATCGGGGCCAAACAATCAAATTCTACCCAATGCAACCACACGTTAGAAAAATAAGTAAAGGTCATATTAGTACCTAGACTCAGCTACTTTTCCTTGTGAATTTGAAAAATTCGAGAACAATCGATTTTGTCAAAGATTTCTTCAAATAACTCCAAACGGAACTAGCACTTGAATAGTAGACAATTGTACAAAGTAAATCTGTCAAAACACAATTCCTTAGTCATAACAATATGATAACATTGCATCACTACCATAAACTCCAAGATTTGGATCGTAATTCTTCTGTTTACATGTGTCATCAATGACCTCTAGCTTATTCTAACCTAGAAATTGCAATTTATATCGCTCGAATATGTATGAAGTAATTCTCCGGTCCTTGTAACAGTAGAGGGATCAAAACAATGCTTAAATTATTGACTCAGCTTTTTCGATATCTCGTCGTCGATCGTCATTACTGAATTCTGCACAAATATCTGGCAAACAACTCTGATCAAGTATAAGGAACACATTAATGGCCGTTGGACCCTGAAGTTGAAAATTTACTAATGTGGAATTAAGTTTATCCCATTATTTATGACTCGAACAATTGGGACCCCGCACGTCGGAAATGTCGTTTCCACACACGTGCAATCTTAGTGCCAAGTATTGTAAATTTCGTTAATGAAAGAGATATTGGTACGTAAGTGAAATGTTTGAGACATAGAATGATGGACAGTTATTGGCTAAATAACAAGTGTTCCACATCGGTAAACGAATGAAGGATTGTGCGAAGTATAAGATGGTACGGGTCGGATAAGGGCCGCGGAGCCGAGAAGGGCCGCGACACTAATGTGGCAGAGCCGTGGTGCTTTATTGGCAGTGACTGCTCGACGGAATTCCAAAGGTTTGGCTATTGAGGTGGTTTCAATGGCATTGAATCCACCCAATAATGATCATTACTTGGACCATTATATTGATGCATTACTTGGGGGTTAAATGTCATCCATTACATGACAATTGAATGTCATTATGGGACATTTGAAAGGCCATCTTTCACACCTATAAATTGAGGCCTTCGGCTCAATTCTATAGAGGAACAGAAATGAACATACTTACAAGTTAACAACACCACAAAAAGATCCATTTTTCTGATAAGCAATCATTTTCTTAGCAATCTTCATTATTCGTGTTCTTCGCTGGGATCATTTGTGTAGGTTTTGCACATTTGATAGTTTGTTGTTTCATCTTGGGAAACTATTGTCCACACTTCCGTAAAGCCTATGTACAATCTTGTCTTAAAGACAGAGAGTCATCTATCGACTCAACCGATGGTGTTGTGATTATATAATTGGTTGCTAAGCGTTTTAGGTGTGAACTTGAATCCCAAAGGACTCTAACCGTTCGGATTCTCAGGGATTCACAAGCCACAAGTGTAGTAGTTCATGTTCTTGTATTTTCGAATACAAGATCCATATTTGAAGTTCCAATACAAGACAGATATTGACAACTTGTTGTTTATCCTTTCGATTACTGTAATAGTTATTTACTATTCCCGTACGTGCTTTACATATCCAACAATTTTAAGACAAGATTGTATTAGTGCTCGAAAGATGTTTGCCAGCAGATATGGTCCCAAATCTGGCTGTGGTTTTCTTCTTGAAAATAGTTTTGGTGACAGTTCAAACATTGTCTCTGTCAACAACCGTGCTTTCAAATCTGGCTAGTTTTGGTTCTATCTTTGACGACAGTTACAAATCTATTTCCGTCAAAGATGGGATCTCTGGATCTGATGCTGAGCTTCAAGATACTGCTGATAGTCATGCTAGTACGGCTAAAGATCAAGGACGAGTTGTTGTCACCGCTCTTGAGAGTGGTGGAAACAAGCGCCCACGAGAGGTTGAGGATATCAACTGGGACAAGAGAAGAAGGCTGAAGATGATGTTCTATCATGTAGCAGAGGGCCTATATCTGTCCCAGACATTATAAACAAGCACACACATTATAAACAAGCGCCCACGTATGGTAAAGAGGATGTGGACACTCAATCTAACTAGAGTGGGCCAGAATCCAAAAGGTCTAAGTTAATTATCCTTCCTTATCTATAATGTGTTTAGTTAATATCTGAATAAAAGTGTGTAAAGCAAGGCTGGGATTATGAAAGTGTTTTCATTAAAAACTTATATTCCCTACACTCTAAAATCATATATTGAATCTCATTCCTTCCCGGTTAAAGATTGGACTATTATAAACAAAACTTAAAAGATCCGTTCTTTTGGGTATAATTATTAAAAGTGTGTAAAGTATGTTCGCACATACGAAGGAGAGAGATCCACTGACTGTGCAAAAATTATTACCACTCTTAAATAAGCGCCAGGGATTTCCCTAGGCACCAATCACAAGGGAAGAAGACTAAGAGATAATGACTTATCTTAAGACGTTGAACCTGTCATATATCTGACAGAAGATCCTTCATTTGATAGGATGATATTGGACACTCAGTCGTACAAAGCCTACGGGCGACTGGAGTGGGCTGATCTGAAGGCCAGAAGAAAGGCAGAAAAGTAATGGACACCTAGTGAGGTGGGCCAGAGTTTCCACGTCTTAAATGATCTGAAGGCTAAAAAAAGACAAAAGAAATTGAACACTCAGTTTGCCAAAGCAACTGGAGTGGGCCAGAGTATCCAGATCACATATGATCAGGTTACGCCCTAACCAGGGGCAAGATGTTGTTCATGTAAAGCAACACCACCTCTAAAGTAGAAGGGGTTGGAGAGGTTGTCCTCAATAGGACTTCAGGGAATGTGATCACTCTAAAAGGAGGTGATACATGTCCCAAACTTGGTTTAAGAGACGTTGTTGGTCAAGATGGTTTAAGACTAGTCCAACAGGTCTGTAATAACTAAGAATGGTACAGTATGTCTATAGCTAAATGAATGATATATTTATAATATGTGCATCTATGTCATCATAGATTAAGACACGTTAAATAGAAAGTCATTCAAAAGGCTAACGAAATTGAGATTGTTGCCTTCTATCGACATAAACCCTCAAAATGAATGTGAGGTAGAAGAAGAGGCAAAATCACATTTCCATTCCGTCAAAGGAATAACGAAAGAAGCACCGCTCCTCTAGAACTTAGTCACACCTACATGGGTGAATTGAAGTTTGTACAAAATAGAGGGGGAGACAAGTTCTGTCAAAGGAATAGCGAAAGAAGCACCGCTCCTCTAGAACTTAGTCACACCTACATGGGTGATTTGAAGTTTGTACAAAATAGAGGGGGGAGACAAGTACTTTGTGACCTTCATTATTGATGGTACAACGTATTGCATTATTTATTTGTTGAAAAGTAAAGATAAAGCTATTGAAGCGGATAAGCGCTACAAAGCAGAAGTTGAAAATCAACTAATCCTACGGATTGAGGAATTCGTAGTGATAGAGGGGGAGAATGTGAAACATTGTTCATCAAACGACTGCTCATTATTCACCTTAGTCTAACGGTGTTATCCAAGCGCAAAGCCGTACACCCAAAATATGTGGGGCAAGGCGATCCTTACCGCTAATGCGATTCTCAACAGAAATACGTATAAAGATAAAGATAACCCTCCGTGTGAAACATGGAAAGGATCCCACCTACAAATGTTGTGTTGTAGGATGGCTTGGTAGAGGTTGAAATACCGAAATAGGTCAAGTTGGACCTAAGACTGTAGATTGCATATCCACTGGATCTGCAAATAACAATAGTGCTTATCGCCTCTTGGTGTCAAAGAATGCTGAATTCTTTGAGGATAACTTTCCTTGAAAAGGAAAAAGAAGTAATTGCTCGAGGTTAACAAGAACCCGTGAGTGCCTGATTGTCCAAAACCAGACATTCCAGGGCTATAGGACTCGGAAGTTGCTGACTATCTGGAACTTAATGTTCCAGATCTACAGAACTCAAGAATTCTAGATGTTGAACCGAGACGGAGAAAAGAGGGGACAAAGACTTGTTCCAAGCCTTCTAGCTTGTATGGTTGAGAATGAACCATGGACAATTAACAAAGAATTATCATCTCCAGAAGCGCTGCTTTGGAAAGAAGCTATAGAGAGAGAAATACATTTCATCATATAGAACCATACTTGTGTAATGGTTGACCTTCCTTCGGGAAAAGAACCTTTGGGTTGTAAAAGTGGATACTCCAAAGTGAGTACAAAGTAGATGGATCTACTGACGAGTATAAGGCCTCGGCTACTTGGACATGTGCTCCCCTGTGAATAGCTTAACATCCAGGGCCATTGCGGTCTTACGTGACATGGATGTTGAGACAACCTTCCTAACCGGAGAGTTGGAAGGGGAGGATCAGAGTTAGTTTGTTGGACTGTTGGTCTTCTTCCTGAACTTTCATTTTGGTCCCTGAAATATTTACATTCTGGTCCCTGAAATATTTACATTTTGGTCCCTGAAATATTTACATTTTGGTCCTTGAAATGTTTACATTTTGTTCTTGGAAGTTTAAGATAAAACAGAATAATGAATCTGACAACAGAAATATTGACTCTGAAGTTAGAAATCCAAAAGTTGAAAAAACCAACAGTCTGAAAGTGGAAGTCATATTGAAACAAAGACTTGATATGAAAGATATGGGTATCACAGATGACATCTTAGGAATTGGGATTTCTAAGACATCTAACGGGCTAGTCTAACTCCAAACTCAGTTGTGAGATAGTTGACAGTCCGTTGAAGCCGCCAATGGATATGAATCATATAACTGATTGGAATCATGGTGCACCCATATACAAAGAGCGATATGCGCAGGTCACATGTAGTTCAATGTATTGTACACACTACAACCGACCTGGTATCTGCCTACAAAGCAGATCAGTTGAACAAATGTTCACTCGTGATTTTGGAAATGATCGATAGAAGGCGTTAAGTCGGATATGACGATATCTGAAATATTCGCTTATCTACGTATTATGGTATTCTGGATTTCCAACGGTTCTGGGATAACACAGTGATGCAAACTGGACACCAGATTGAAGAACACTAAAGCCACAAGTAGATATGTATGGTGTGTCTTGGAAAATCTTCTAAGCAAACTTGCATCGACCGATTCATGATGGAATCGGAGTTTATCGCTTTAAACAAAGCATGGAAAGAAGTTGAGTAACTTCACGACTCGTTAGAGGACGTCCCTTATTGGGAGAAACCTGTACCTTCAACAGTTATACATTGTGGCTAGTCGGTCGGCTTTAGGAAAGGCACGGATGATGGCGTCTGGACATATCTATCGGATCTATCGGAGACATAAGATCGTATGGCAGTTGATCATCACATGTGTCATTTCCTTGATTACTAATAAAAGGATATAGCATTCCATTTAACTAAGGGACTACCCAAAGATCAAAAGTTCTGCCTGTCTAGGGGAATGAGCTTAAAACCCAAACAATACGAACCTTTGCGGTGGTAACCCAACCATACTGACTGGAGATCCCAAGAATTTGGTTCAATGGAAAAAACTAAGCTGCAAAAAGTTCAGTTGAGCGCTTCAGTGGAAGCAAGAGCACTTCGGATTATGATTTCTATAAAGAAACGTAAATCCAAAGTCGTTCCCGTGATAGACATTAAAGTGCTACCTGCATGGTGGGTAAATGTTAAGCTTCCAAACCTTTAACGATCCTCAAACGGTTGAGGTTGAGGTTAAGGTTGGGGAAACTTTTAATGATTCCTAACACTTGTGAAGTGGGGTATAACAGGATTACCTTGTAGGAGATCACCTATTTAAGTGCGAGGACAGGCCACCTCAAATGAACGCACTTAAGAATCCAAGTGTGTCCACAGCCACAACAGACAGAACAATAATAAGAAACGAATAAAGGGAGGTATTGTGTTGGTACCGTTGTCTTGGCTTACATTAAACACTAACGGTTCAAGACATCACGTTCACCACGCAGTAAGTAAGTCCAATGGTATTCAACTAGGGAAGGTTCAAAGCGGAAGCTACCTCTGTTGATGCAATATTTTTTCGCTAAAAGATTGTTGAAAGTAGGCACCTTGTATGTGCGCCAAAATCTATTTCAAAAGGGGATTGTTGGAAATTTGCTAATGTGGAATTAAGTTTATCCCATTATTTATGACTCAAATAATTGGGGGCCCGCACGTCGGAAATGTCATTTCCACACACGTGCAATCTTAGTGCCAAGTATCGTAAATTTCGTTAATGAAAGAGATATTGGTACGTAAGTGAAATGTTTGAGACATAGAATGATGGACGGTTATTGGCTAAATAACAAGTGTTCCACGTTGGTAAACGAAGGAAGGATTGTGCAAAGTGTAAGATGGTACGGGTCGGAAAAGGGCCGTAGAGCCGAGAAGGGCTGCGGCGCCTGATTGGCAGTGAGCATCGTGAGTTTCTAGCTGAATTAGCGCCGCGGAGCTAATGTGGCAGATCCGTGACGCTTCATTGGCAGTGACTATTCGACGGAATCCCAAAGGTTTGGTTGTTGAGGTGGTTTCAATGGCATTGAATCCACCCACTAATGGCCATTACTTGGACCATTATGTTGCTGCATTACTTGGGGGTTAAATGTCATCCATTACACGACAATTGAATTCCATTATGGGGCATTTGAAAGGCCATCTTGCACACCTATAAATTGAGGTATTTGGCTCAATTCTATAGAGGAACAGAAATGAACGTATGAACATACTTACAAGTTAACAACACCACAAAGAGATCAGTTTTTCTGATAAGCAATCCTTCTCTTAGCAATCTTCATTATTCGTGTTCTTCGCTGGGATCATTTGTGTAGGCTTTGCACATTTGATAGTTTGTTGTTTTATCTCGGGAGACTATTGTTCACACTTCCGTAAAGCTTATATACGTGGGCAATCTTGTCTTAAAGACAGATAGCCATCTCTCAACTCAGCCGGTGGTGTTGTGATTATCTAATTGGTTGCTAAGTGTTTCAGGTGTGAACTTGAATTTCAAAGGACTCTAACCGTTCGGATTCTCAACGGAACCACAAGCCACAAGTGTAGCAGTTCATGTTCTTGTATTTCCGAATACAAGATCCATATTTGAAGTTCCAATACAAGACAAAGATATTGACAACTTCTTGTTGTAATCTTTGTTGTTTATCCTTTCGATTACTATAATAGTTATTTACTATTCCCGTACGTGCTTTACATATCCAACACCTGATACATGTCAAAAGTAGAGAAATTTACTGGAATAGTCAAAGCAGTAGATTAAGCTAAGACGAGAGAAAAAGGTTAGAGAGAAATAAAATGTTTATTATTGATTTTAGTGAGTAAAATAAAATTTATGTATTGCAATTACACCATACAAGTACATTTATCGTTACACGTGTACGATATCAACTAACTACTTATAGCTAACTAGTCTAACATCTTAATACAGTCTGTCACTAACAACCTATATTTAACTCCCTCAACTAACTTATAATTAATCAATCAACTAACTACTCCAATTAACCTCCTATTAAGTAATTCCATTCTTTACAATTTTTTCATGTGAAAAGAAAAGGAAAAACATAATTTTCGTAGGAGTGCATGTGGTACTGGCAACACAGAATGTTGACATTTGCTAAAATATAGTGGAATACACAAGTGAAACTTTAATTTTTTAAGTTTGCTTTTTCTTATTATTGGTAGCAAATTGTAGTGTGTTTCGCTGAGATATTTGTTAAACAAGGTATGTATACCCGTGATATACACGTGATATACAGAGGTGTATATCACGGGAATATCCAAAACAGTAGCCAGAAGTCACGGCTTCAATCTTGGGCCATCACTCACGGAAGCCCAGCAAATCTGCCCGTGATGGGCTGATTACATTTATGTAATCTTGTATATATGGTATATATATTTGATGTATATTGTAGTGTATTTGTTACCTAAATTAGGATGATACACTTACCATAATTTGTATAGTTAGAATTATGGTAGAATAAGGTTTTAGGAATAGAATAGGAATAGGATTCTCCTATTTTGTAACTTGTATAAATACCTTTCAATTAATGAAAATAATGAAGGGGATTATTTCTTTCATGGTATCAAGAGACTAGGTCTTCCAAAAAAATTCTCTCCTAAATTTTGTTCATTCTCGGCCGAAACCCCCCCCCCTCGGGTTTTCTCTTCCGAAATTAGTCTTCCGCTCTCAAAATCTCTCTTACTATTCCCAAATTTCTCCTCCTTCTTTGTTCTGTCAATATGTCTAAGAACAATTATTATTCTGCCCTTATGGTTTCTAATGTCAAGAACAGTATCCCTATTGTACTTGAGATGGAAAACGTCCAATATGCGACGTGGGCAGAATTGTTTAAAATTCACGCTATCTCTCATCAAGTTATTCATCACACAATTCCCCCCACTACACCTCTTCCCGCGGAGGATCCTCAGTTATGGATTATTCTTGATGCTACCGTCCTCTAGTGGATCTATTCCACTATTTCGGTTGACCTTCTACAGACGATTATTGAGCCGGATACCACGGCTATGGCTGCCTGAAATAGATTGCGTGACATATTCCAAGATAACCAACATTCACGTGTCGTCACACTCGAGCAGGAATTCTTCTAGTTCGCATGGAAGAATTTCCAAACGTCTCTTGCATATTGCAAGAAACTCAAGGAGTTGGCGGATCAACTCCGTAATGTTGGCGCACCTGTAACAAATAATCGTCTGGTTCTACAATTGGTTGCCGCCCTTTCGGAGGCCTATGATGGTGTTGGAACTCTCCTTCGTCAAAGCAACCCTCTTCCCGCCTTTTATCAAGCCCGTTCCATGCTTACTTTGAAAGAAGCGGTTAGGCTAAAAAGGCGACTACCGGAGCAAGCCCCGTCGTCATGATGGCGTCCTCCCCAAGTTCTTCGGGTTTTGTTAATAATTCGGGCCAAAACCATAATCATGGTGGCGGCAAAAATAATCGTAAGAATAATAACAAAAATGGTAGGGGCAAACGCGGCGGTTTCGGTGGTCAGCAAACAGGCAGTGGGCCTCATCCAGTGAACAGTGGCCCACCACCCTACTGGTCCCAGCAGTGGGGCCCATGGCAGTGGGGGTCCGGGGGCGGTGGGCCGACTTATGCTCCAAAGGCGTCCAACAGCCAGTGGGTTGGCCAGCATTTCAGGCCCAATAATCAGCAGTGGCGGCCCACTAGCCAGTGGCCCAGCAACTCCAGCTCCAGCAGCTACGGTCAGTAGCCCAACTTTGGAATTCTTGGGCCCCGGCCTTCGCAAGCCCACCACGCAGCAGGCCCCACTCAGACCGATATCGAGGCCGCGATGCACACATTAGGGTTGACTCAACCGGACCCAAATTAGTATATGGACACAGGTGCCACTACTCACATGACTTTCGATTCAGGTACTCTCTCATCTTATTCCAATTTGAGCAACCCTCGGGGGATAATTATTGGTAATGGCAACTCTATTCCAATTCAGGGTTATGGTCAGAAAACGTTGTCTCCCTCCAATCCACCCCTTATCTTGAAAAACACTTTACATGCCCCCAAATTGATTAAAAATTTAGTGTATGTCCGCAAGTTCACCACTGACAATTCCGTTTCTGTTGAATTTGATCCTTTTGGTTTCTCTGTGAAGGATTTCAAGACGGGGAGTCATCTCATGAGGTGTGATAGTAGGGGGGATCTTTATCCTATCATGCCCGGTTTAAGTCCATCGAGTCTAGCCTTGACGTCAGCTTTTGCAGCCATTTCTCCTTCCTTGTGGCATGCTCGCCTTGGTCATCCGGGATCTTCTATTTTATCAGTTTTAGATAAAAATAACTTTATTTCTTGTAAGGGTACTAGTCGTACTCAAATTTTTCATTCTTGTTCGTTAGAAAAAATTGTTAAGTTGCCATTTGTGGACTCAAATTCTCATACTTCAAAGCCATTTGAGATTATTCATAGCGACCTATGGACATCTCCTGTTCTAAGTTCGTTAGGTCATCGATATTATGTTCTATTTTTGGATGATTATTCTAATTTTTTGTGGACGTTTCCAATTGCCAATAAATCTCAAGTGTTTTTTGTCTTCATAAAATTTAGAGCATTCATTATAACACAATTCGAAAGAGAAATAAAAAATATTCAGTGTGATAATGGGAAAGAGTATGACAATAGGGTGTTTCGGGAGTTCTATGATAATAATAGGATCAAATTTTGGTTTTCGTGCCCTCATACATCTTCTCAAAATAGGAAAGCCGAACGCAAAATTCGTTCCATAAATAACATTGTCCGCACTCTCTTACTTAATGCCTCCGTACCCCCATATTTTTTGCATCATGCTCTGCAAATGACAACATATCTTCTTAACATAATTCCTTCCAAAGGTCTGACATATTCATCCCCCTCCAAATCTTATATAATAAGAATTCGTCTTATTCTCATCTTTGGGTTTTTGGGTGCTTGTGTTATCCGTTATTCCCATCCACCACAATTAACAAACTTCAGGTCCGGTCTACTCCGTGTGTATTTTTGGGTTATCCGTCTAATCATCGTGGTTATAAATACTTTGATTTATCCTCCAAGAAAATCATCATTAATCGCCATGTAATTTTTGATGAAACTCAATTTCCATTTACTAAAGTCCTTACTCCCGAGCCTAGTTCGTATAATTTTTTGGATGATGGTATATCTCCGTATATTACTCATCATTTTTCGGACATGTCCCGCACCCAAAATCCTCCAGCGAGCCCACTGCCCGCTGGACCCACTGTTCCGCCACAAATTCCGGTGGAATGGAACAGCCCAGCCGATTGGGCCGGGCCAGGCCCAATTCAGGAACTGTTCCAGTTTCAGCCCCAGATTCTCGCTTTAGGCCAGCAGGCCCACTGCCTGCTGGCCAGTCCGTCCCAAGCCCAGCAAATTTCCAAAATTCACTAAATTCTTCCTCGAGTCATAGACCGGTCACTCGGAGTCAGCGGGGTATTTTTACACCTAAAAGACATTTTAATTTACATTCTAATGTCTCTAAATCCCCCTTTCCCCGTAATCCTGTGTCCACCTTAACCGACCCGAATTGGAAAATTGCTATGACCGATGAATATAATCCTCTTATTGATAATAAGACGTGGGAGTTGGTGCCCCGTCCATCTGGTATTAATGTTATCAGGTCTATGTGGATTTTTGCTCATAAGGAGAATTCAGATGGGCCATTTGATCGGCATAAGACGAGGCTTGTGGGTGATGGTAAGACTCAACAGGTTGGGATGGATTGTGGGGAGACGTTTAGTCCGGTGGTAAAACCGGCTACTATTCGCACTATGCTTAGCTTGGCTCTGTCAAAGACTTGGCCTATTCATCAGTTGGATGTCAAGAATGTTTTCCTACATGGTGATCTCAAACAAACAGTCTATATGCATCAGCCGTTGGGTTTCAGGGATCCCAACCGTCCTCATCATGTCTGTTTGTTGAAGAAGTCTTTATATGGGCTTAAGCAGTCTCCACGGGCCTGGTATACGAGGTTTGCTGACTTTGTATTGACTATTGGGTTCATTCACAGCAGGTCAGATAATTTCTTGTTCATCTACCGTCGTGGTTCGTCCTTGGCCTACATTCTGCTGTATGTGGATGATATCATTTTGACTGCATCTTCTGATGCCTTACGCCAGTCTATCATGGCCATGCTCAGTTCTGAGTTTTCTATGAAAGACTTAGGGCCCTTGAGTTACTTTTTGGGAATTGCAGTCAAGCGTCATTCAGGTGGTTTGTTTTTGTCTCAAAGAAAGTATGCGGCAGAGATCATCGAGAGGGCTGGGATGTTATCTTGTAAGTCCACTTCCATTCCGGTTGATGCAAAACCTAAGCTTAGTGCAGCGGCAGATGCACCATACGAGGACCCGACCCGCTATCACAGTCTTGCAGGGGCCCTCCAGTATCTTACCTTTATCAGATCGGATATTACGTATGTTGTTCAGCAGGTGTGTTTATTCTTGCATGATCCCAGAGTTGAGCACATGAATGCAATCAAACGCATCATTAGGTATATTCAGGGGACACTGGACTATGGTTTGCACTTGTATCCTTCTTCTACATCCACACTTGTCTCGTACACGGACGCTGATTGGGGTGGTTGTCCCGCACCAGACGGTCGACGTCTGTCTACTGTATGTTCCTTGGCAACAACTTGGTCTCCTGGTCGGCAAAGCGTCAGGCAACTCTATCACGCTCAAGTGCAGAGACCGAATATCGAGGGGTAGCGAATGTGGTCTCCGAATCATGTTGGTTACGTAATTTGCTTTTGGAGCTTCATTGTCCGATTCAGAAAGCAACCTTGGTATATTGCAATAACATTAGTGCCATCTACTTTTCAGGTAACCTGGTTCAGCACCAACGCACTAAGCATATCGAAATGGACATTCACTTTGTCCGTGAAAAGGTTGCTAGGGGTCACGTTCGCGTATGTCATGTCCCGTCTCGTTATCAAGTTGCAGACATCTTTACAAAGGGTCTACCCACAGTTCTTTTTGAAGATTTTAGGGACAGTCTTAGCGTTCGAAGACCGACCGCTATGACTGCGGGGGTGTGTTAAACAAGGTATGTATACCCGTGATATACACGTGATATACAGAGGTGTATATCACGGGAATATCCAAAACAATAGCCAGAAGTCACGGCTTCAATCTTGGGCCATCACTCACGGAAGCCCAGCAAATCTGCCTGTGATGGGCTGATTACATTTATGTAATCTTGTATATATGGTATATATATTTGATGTATATTGTAGTGTATTTATCTAAATTAGGATGATATACTTACCATAATTTGTATAATTAGAATTATGGTAGAATAAGGTTTTAGGAATAGAATAGGAATAGAATTCTCCTATTTTATAACTTGTATAAATATCTTTTAATTAATGAAAATAATGAAGGGGATTATTTCTTTCAATATTCAGTAGAAGAACCTTACATAACTTAACTAGTAACAAATGTTGAAAAAGAGTAAAAATTAACTTGTAGAGAGCAGTAAATATGAAAAAATAATAAATATTCTTCACGAGAGGAGCTTTTCAAATAATTAACTGAATAATATGTATATTCTAATTTATATAAGAAAAAATGGTGAAATTTAAATCATAAAACACCTAACTAAGTTCCATCCATGTGACAAATCATTATTGATGTTTGGGGTGCTAAGAAAAAGCTAAGATCCATTCATAATACTCCCGCAAATAAAAGAGGACCAATTATGATTTATTTGCTCCAACATGTGCATATTGCTTAGTTGTTTATGGGAAGATTATAGGACTAGCTTGTGAGTTGTGACTAGATAATATATATAAAATAAAATTTCATATAAGAGACTACGACTATGCTCTGCTAATAATTATTGCAAGCTGTATTTTAGATGTTAATATTGAAATTATAGAGCCTACCTAAATAATTTTGTTAGGATTCTAAAGACGGGCGCAAGACATATTTGGCTCCTTCAAGATAATCACGGCAGTTTGTTTTCTAGTATTATAGTCTATTTGATCAAAAAATTT
This sequence comes from Anisodus tanguticus, assembly GCA_034509755.1. Lineage (NCBI taxonomy): Eukaryota > Viridiplantae > Streptophyta > Magnoliopsida > Solanales > Solanaceae > Anisodus > Anisodus tanguticus. The sequence goes on from CM067544.1 coordinate 19,929,672, forward strand.
AAATTAATTTACTTTGAAAAGTACTTTTATAGAAAAAATTTAATAAAAAGTTTTTTCTAGTTAGAAACAGTTTATACTTAGGTAATTCATGAGAAAAATACTTTTAACCAATAATTAGTGTTGTCAAGCTTATAAAAATGCTTTTAAGTGTATTTTCTCAAAATTACTTTTTTTAGCTTTTGATGAACAACTCGTGCTACTCATTAAAAACACTTATTTTCTCTTAAAAGATTGATCAAACACCTCACTTTTTAAAAATAAGCCTTTTTTAAAAATAAAAAAAAACACTTTTGACATCCCAAAAGCTTGGGCAAATAAATTAATCTTTTCCATGACCAAAGAAAAGAAAAGTGTTGGTTAAATATATATATAATAAATTACAGAAAAAATAAAATTAACAATAAATAAATATTCAGGCTAAGACACAAATATCTCGCACTTTTTAAGAAGATTCAAGCGCACTGTAGTATAATCATCACTGATCCAACAATAATACTATGAACTTGTCCCCTCTAGGATACAGTAACCCGACAACATCGTGTGACTCAAACAACTCTGAACTAGTTAAAGAATTTATAACTCCACCATAAAAAAAACCTTCCTTCAATATAAAATTCATAGTGAATAAGTTTGAGACATAAAATATTTTTTTTGTCTCAACTCTTTTCTTTTTACTACACCAACCTCAAAGTAAACACAGTATATTATTTTTTTCCTCTACACTAATACTTCATATTCACTCAACACAAGGAAGAAAACATTTTCTAAATAGGGTAGGATTCTTCCATATCGTAAATATCAAGATAATTGATAATAATTCTTCCTTAACGTTTTCCAATGATTCCAATCCCAAGCCACGTGAATAATAAGCCTTCTGAAAACTCTATCTCGTCTAAATTCACAAAACGTGTTCCATCTAGTCAAAATAGTATTCTACGAGGTTAGACGAGTCCAATGATACTCATATTGCTATATTACTAATTTAAACCCAAAAATCGATCTCGAGCTCCCCAAAGGTAAAGCCTGTAATTTCATCGCACAATCAGCTTACCCATAACTTATAGGTCATGAATCTCAAAAATCATCGAAACCCGATCTTGAATTGATATCCAAATAAACGTTTTACTCAAATTCCAAATTCTATGGCAAAACCCAATTTTTTTATTAAATCATGGATGAAAACGCTAAATAAACAATGGAATGAAGAAAAAATATTACTCCCTCCGTCTCAATTTATGTGACACCATTTGATCGACACAGAGTTTAAGAAATAAAGAAAGACTTTGTTATTGTCATTACTTTTGTGCCTATTTTTGTTGATTTTTCTTCACAATAAGTACACTTTAAAATTAAATGGGACCCAACAAGGGTAAAATAGGGATGATACCATTAAATAGTTGTCAAATAAGAAAATGTGACATTCTTTTTGGTACAAACTAAAAAGGAAATGTTGCTACATAAATTGGGACGGAGGGAGTAAGATTGAGGTTGAAAACTTACCCTCGAGCCAAAATGGGAAGATTGCCTTTGAAATCACTAAAACCTAGCCTTCTAGCTGCCAAGATTGAATTATGAAATGTCAAACCAAATTGGGGTTTTAATATTCTGCCCACGTTCACCCTTCACCGCGATCTCGGGACCACCTTCGCGATCACGAACATCTCTGACCCGAAACCCCATCGCTAACGCAAAGCACCTTCACGAATGTGATGCACATGCTGACTCCACCCTTTTTGCTAGCGCAATGTCCATGTCGCGATTGCGGTTCCTTAGTACCCTAGCCCTTCATCGACAAACGTGATCCCTACCTTGCGATCGTGAAGGATAATAGTTGTGTTAGGATCATGCTACTCTTATGTGCTCCAAGAACATATTTCTTGGAACTGTTCGCTTAAGAAGATGATACAACAAAATAAAATATGAGCACAATATTTTCATGTGGAAAACTTCTTGTTCAAAGGAGTCAAAAACCACGATCTATCTTTCCTATAGGATTTACCGAAATTCTACTAGAATTCGGAGCCGTTAACATGTTTACAAATTTCTTATAACACCTAAAGGACTTGTTGCTTAAACAGTCTACCTAAACAACCTAGTTATTTATAGTAGATCCAATAACTAACCAACGAACACCTATTACACAATACTTACAAAGTTAATAGGCGGATAACCACAAAAGAACCTAACTATAACTAAGAACTGAAGGGATAAATCTGGATAGGCTCTGGCTCTTTATTGTTGGGACAATTGTTTCTTCTTGAGATGAAGGTGTTGACTGCGCTCACTCTTGTCTCTCGTTGGAGTATTTGTGATTGTGGCGTCTATGCTCTAATTCTTGATCGTGCTATATTTATATAGAAGTAGTTATCGCCTTCAATCCTTGAGTTCAAGTAGGTTTTGGTTTCATTAATTGCACTCCGAAAAAACAAACCTCGTTTAACTTGGATCTTTCTTCTTTTCACGTTTACGTGTCGGCTTCCTTATCCTACTTCAATGCTAATTTTCATATTAATTTGTAGAATATTACCATAACCATAAGTCCAACTCTTCATTAAATAAGAATTAGATAATATTCCTTTTTCACCAATGTCGGCATGGAATATCACGCAAAGATCAGTTCATTCGAGCAGTTCCTCTGAATATCATGTCTGCTTTACTGAGTCATTTGGATATATGATTTTTCAAATGAATCCTTCCTTATATCTCTCTTGATTGTCCTTGGGTACATTATTTGTCAAATCATCAAAACTCCATGATAAATAGTATACCCGTGATATACTTACCATAATTATATCACGATTTGGTGCATTGGTTTTAGGACAATTTTGTATATAATTAGAATTGTACACTTACCATAATTGTATAATTATTGTACAAGAAGAATAATGTTTTGCAAGTAGAATAGGAATAGGATTTTCCTATTATGAAAATTGTAAATTGTATATATACTCTTTCATTAATAAAAATAATCAAGGGATTATTTATTTCATGGTATCAGAAGTCTAGGTTGAAAATTTTTCTCTCTAAAATTTTCTTCGGTCCGAGCCTCCTTCCCTCGATTTTCGTGCAATTTCCCTTCCAAAATCAAATCTTCTTTATTTCGTTATGTCTACCTCTAAGGACACATTTCACCCTGCCCCAGTTGTTTCTAACATCAAGAATCACATCCCTCTTATTCTTGAAATAGAAAACGTCCAATATGCGACGTGAGCCGAACTGTTCAAAATTCACGCACGCTCGCATCAAGTCATCCATCACATAATCCCCTCGGCTCTTGAGGATACGAAGTGCCTAAACTCGAGGATGATCCTAAGTTGTGGACGACTCTTGATTCCACCGTCCTTCAGTAGATTTACTCCACTATCTCTACCCACCTGTTGTAGACGATTATTGAGTCGTACACTACGATGATGGCTGCTTGGAATAGGCTGCGTGACATATTCTAATATAATCAAAATTCCAGAGTTGTTACTCTTGAGCAGGAATTTTCCCACGTCAACATGGAAAATTTCTCGAACGTTTCAGCTTATTGCAAAAGGTTGAAAGAATTGACGGACCAACTCCGCAACGTTGGTGCGCCCGTTAGTGAAGATCGTCTAGTTTTACAGAGGGTTGTTGGTCTATCCGAGGCCTATAGTGGCGTTAGAACTCTCATTCGTCAAAGTAACCCTCTCCCAAAGTTCTATCAAGCACGCTCCATGCTTACTTTGGAAGAAGCCGATTTGGCTAAGAAGGCAGCTACCGGTGCTAGTCCCGTAGTCATGATGACGTCCTCCACAAATTCTCTTAGTTTTGTTGATAATTCGGGCAAAAAACGTGCTCACGGTGGCGGTAAGAATGCTAGGAAAAATAATGGAAAAAACTGCGGGGGCAAACGCAGTGGTTCCGGCAGTGGCGACGATGGACAAAGCAGCGGCAGTGGGTCCTGCCTCAACAACAGTGGGCTACAACCCAACTGGTTCCAGCCTTGGGTCCCCTGGCCGTGGGCCTGGGCCAGTGGGCAGTGGCCGAACAGTCCCTGCTTTCTAGCGCCTTCGGCTCACTGTAATTGGGCCCAGTTTCAGCCATACTTTTGGCCCGGCCAGCTTCGGCACGGTTTCGGTCCCGGCGATACAATGGGGTTCTAGGTCAGCAGGGAGGCAAGCCTGGGCCCCACCAGGCCCATCATACATCGGACCCCACTCCTACCGATATTGAAGCCACGATGCACACACTTGGAATAAATCCCTCGGACCCAAATGGTACATGGACCCGACGCCACTTCTCACATGACGTCTGACCCAGGTACTCTCTCGTCTTATTCCAATGTGAGCAACAATTGTGGTATACTTGTTGATAATGGTAATTCAATTCCAATTCGTGGTTACGGTCATAAAACTTTGTCTCTCCCCCATCCACCTCTTATTTTGAAAAATACCCTTCATGCCCCTAAATTGATTAAAAATTTGATGTTTGTCCTTAAATTCACCAATGATAATTATTTTTCTATTGAATTTGATCCGTTTGGGTTTTCTGTGAAGGATTTCAAGACGGGGATTCCTCTAATGAGGTGTGATAGTAGGGGAGATCTTTATCCTATCACACCATGTTCTGGTCTCTCGAGTCCAGCCTTACCATCAACTTTTGCAGCCCTTTCTCCTTCATTGTGGCATGCTCGTCTAGGTCATCAGGGTCGTCTATTTTGTCTTCCTTAGATCAAAGAATTTTATCTCCTGGAAGGGTACACATAGTACTCCGAATTGTCAATCTTGTTCTTTAGTAAAAATTGTTAGATTGCCGTTTGTAGACTCCAATTCTCATACTTTAATGTCATTTGATATTATTCATAGCTATTTATGAGAATCTCATGTTCTCAGTTCTTTGGTCATCGTTATTATGTTCTATTTCTCGATGATTATTCTAATTTTTTATGGATTTTCCGATAGCGAAAAAATCTCAAGTTTTTTCCATTTTCTTAAAATTTAGAGCATTTATTAGAACCCAATTCGAATGGAAAATAAAAAATATTCAATGTGATAATGACAAAGAATATGATAATGGGGTGTTTTAGAAATTTTATGCTAATAATGTGATTAATTTTCATCTTTCTTGTCCTCATACGTCTTCACAAAATGGGAAAGTCGAACGCAAAATTCATATCATTAATAACATTATCCGAACTTTATTGATTCATGCTTCCGTACCCCCTTCGTTTTGGCATCATGCTCTACAAATGGCTACCTATCTTCTTAACATTCTTCCTATCAAAGGTTTCACATATTTTTCCCCTCTTCAAATTTTATATAATAAGACTTATTCGTATTCACATCTTAGGGTCTTCGGGTGCTTATGTTATCGGTTGTTTCCGTCCACCACAATTAACAAACTTCAGGCCCGTTCTACCCCTTGTGTGTTTTTGGGTTATCCGTCTGATCATCGTGGTTACAAATGTTTTGATTTATTGTCTAATAAGATCATCATTAGTCGCCATGTTATTTTTTATGAGTCTCAATTTTCGTTTGCTAAAGTGAGTAGTCCCGTGCCTAGTTCGTATAATTTTTTGGATGACGGTTTCTCCCAATATATTATCCACCATTTATCGAACTTGTCCAGCACCCCGCATCCGCCAGTGGGCCCACTGCCAACTAGTTCTCCAGTAACGGGACAGACCACCGTCGTGGGTCTAGAAACTGGGTTGCCTCCCAGTTCTGGCCTAGTTTTTGCCAGTGGCCCAATCCCTGCTTCAGTTTTTGGCCCAGTTCCGTCGTCTACTATTTCCAGTTCCTATGTTGGGCCAGCAGGCCCACTACCTGCTGGCCAGTCTGTCACAAGTCTCGATAATTCTCAAAATCCGCCAAATTCTCCCCCGAGTCATAGACCGGTCACTCGTAGTCAACGAGATATTTTTAAATCGAAAAGACATTTTAATTTAAATGTGGGAGTTGGTGCCCCGTCCATCTAGTGGTAATATTATTCGATCTATGTGGATTTTTACTCATAAGGATAATTCGGACGGTTCTTTTGCGAGGCATAAGGCTCGTCATGTAGGTGATGGTAAAATTTAGCAGTTTGGTGTGGATTGTGGTGAGACGTTTAGTCCGGTAGTCAAGCCGACTACCAATCACACTGTGCTCAGCTTGTCTCTTTTGAAAGCATGGCTCATTCATCAGTTAGATGTGAAGAATGTTTTCTTACATGGTGATCTCAATACGACGGTCTATATGCATTAGCCCTTGGGGTTTAGGGATCCCAAATATCCTCATCATGTCTGTTTGTTGAAGAAGTCCTTGTATGGGCTTAAGCAGTCCCCACGGGCTTGGTATAAGAGGTTTGCAGACTATGTTTCGACTATTGAGTTCACTCACAACATGTCTGATAATTCATTATTCGTATATCATCGTGGTTCTTCCTTGGCTTATATACTGTTATATGTGGATGATATTATCTTGACTGCCTCTTCTGATGTATTACGCCAGTCTATCATGGCAATGTTTAGTTCTGAGTTTGCTATGAAAGACTTGGGGCCCTTGAGTTACTTTTTAGGGATTGCTGTCACACGTCATGCAGGTGGGTTATTCTTGTCCCAACAGAAGTATGTAGCTGAGATCATTGAGTGAGCTGGTATGTCATCGTGTAAGTCCACTTCCACTCCAGTTGATACTAAATCCAAGCTAGGGGCTGCGGTTGGCTTCCCCGTATGAGGATCCGACCCGATATCACAGTCTTGCAGGGGCCTTAAGTATCTTACTTTCACGAGACCAGATATTATGTATGCCGTACAACCGGTGTGCTTGTTTATGCATGATCCCCGAACATATGAATGCGCTCAAACGCATTATTCGATACATCCAGTGGACTCTTGACTATGGCTTGCATTTATATCCTTCGTCGACGTCTACATTTGTCTCGTATACAGATGCTGATTGGGGTGGTTGTCCAGATACCAGATAGTCTACGTCTAGATATTGTATGTCTCTTGGTAACAACTTGGTCTCATCGTCTTCAAAACGTCAGACGACTTTGTCCCGCTCCAATGAGAAGAACTATGGACATTCACTTTGTTTGCGAAAAGGTAGCTCGTAGACAAGTACGCGTCTTCCATGTCCCTTTCAGGTATCAAATTGCAGATATCTTTATAAATGGTCTTCCCTCGGTCCTTTTTGAAAATTTTAGGAACAGTCTTAGTGTACGAAGACCGCCCGCTATGACTGCGGGGGTGTGATAAATAGTATACCCGTGATAAGTATATCACGGTTTAGTGTATTGATTTTAGGACAATTTTGTATATAATTAGAATTGTACACTTACCATAATTGTATAATTATTGTACAAGTAAAATAAGGTTTTGGAAGTAGAATAGGAATAGAATTTTCCTATTATGGAAATTGTAAATTATATATATATATATACTCTTTCATTAATGAAGATGTCACGACCCAAACCGGAGGGCCGCGATGAATACCCGGACCCCACCCGCCGGGTCCTGCTAATTACACTATCAACACTTATTCATAATTAATTACGGACTAAGCCAAAAGAAAATTATGAACAACCATGTAACCAACTTATATATATATATATACATATACCAAGGTCGACAAGGCCGTACAAGACTACTACACACAGGACACCTGTCTACAAGCCTCTAAGAGTAGCAACATCAAAGGTAGGGACCCCGTCATACCCATATAGACACACAAAATTGTATCATACCAAAATCAGACTGACACCCCGGAAAGAGAGGAGTGCTTCCAAAATCCCTTGAAAACTGCAATCTATTCACGTGGGTCGTCACCTTGCCTATGCAAACCTGCGGGTATGAAACACAACGTCCCCCGATAAAAGGGACATCAGTACGATTGATGTACTGAGTATGTCAGACATATATAACAGCATAACATGAATATACCAATGACTGAAACAAAAACAACTGACCAACAGGAACTGCCTCTCAGGGCCCTAATACACTTACCTAAATGTTATGCACAATGCAGTGTCCATCTTTATTGGCCTCATCGGGCAATTTCCTTACCATGACAACCTCTGTGGGCATCATACCATGTAATGGTTAATTAACATATGCATGATGCAAGTGCGGTATATATATATATATGTCAGTGTTGCGGATCGTGCAACCCGTCCCAATATATGTTAGTGTTGCGGATCGTGCAACCTGTCCCAATAAGATATGCAGGCATCACATCACATCATCACATCATATTGGCCTCTTCATGCTCTTTTGTGATAGTATGTACCAGCTGCAGGTGGTGTGCGTATATAACGCCTTTTCCTTTCCTCATATCCCCTACATATATAATATTTACCATATAGTTGTGTGCATAGTACCAGTGGTCCAGGGTAATATATGAATACAATGCAAATGAAAAATGCATGAATGACAATAAAATACCCCGAGTGTTATAATATCCTTGCACCTTTGGCTAACACTGTAAATATCAACACATCTTTCGTATGCCTCAATAAGGACTTAGAAATATATCTAGACATGCTTTCAGCATAGGAATCAATAACATAAATATTCTTAACTACTAGGAGTAGAATAAATTATGAAGCAATATCACAGTTATATTTTGTCACATGGAACATGCCAAAAGGAAAAAATAATTTATCTTAACCTACCTTAATTCACTACGAGATAATTTCGAACATGCTAGAACTCAATCTGATTTGTGTTAATGAGACTTGAACCAAAGAGATCATATTTTTCTCTCTCTCAGAACTACTTTTTTTTTTATAACAAATGAACCAACAACAATTCTTTCATATGACTAGTGTGTTTTCATTATTATTTCCCCTAAAGAAATCCAAATAATGAATATGGTCATATAGGAATGAGAGGTAACACATAATTTCTAAACTTTGAAGAATCCTCCACCCCAAAGTGATTATTCATCATTACTCTTATAATGATGTCTCATTTGCGGCCAATTCCCTGGCGGTGGCATTTCCACTTCATGCCACCTTGCACCACATGTCAGGTCACTACCTCCGAATAATTTATCAATCACAGACATAATTAATTATGTGATCCCAATTGACTTAAACCTTGATAACTTATAAGACCTTCATATACTCAATGCCATAATTTGTGATATGACATTAGTCCATAACCTCTTTATGCACGTACCAAAATTATTTTCGGCTTCCGTCGTCACACTTGTTACGTCCAAAATTATTTCGGAGTTTAATCCTTTTATATACTAATTTCTTTATTAGCATAAATAAATATAACATAAATTTTTCCCAACGCTCGGGTCTATTTATACATGCCTCACAATTTTATAAATGCTCATCGATTTAAACCGTAACCCGAAAGTACAGGACGTTACATCTTCCCCCCCCTTAGAAACATTCATCCTCGAATGTTGGGGTAACATATCTAATCCCCGTTACGTAGCCCGAATATACAATCATTAAATATTATAACAGGAATTTGGAATTTACCTTAGGCCTCTCTTGAAACCTCGACATTAGTTTGGAATAGGTGTGGGATATCTGCGCGTCGTTTTCTCTTCAGCTTCCCATGTCATCTCTTCCACGTTCCTATTCCGCCACAGTACTTTTACATAAGCTACTTCCTTAGTCTTCAGCTTGCGGACTTGTCGATCTAGGATAGCAACAAGAATTTCTTCATATGACAGATCATCTGTAATCTGCACATCCTCAATTGGTACAATCCGAGAAGGATCTCTAACACATGCTCTCAACATGGAAATATGGAAGACTGGATGAACGCACTCCAACTCTAAAGGTAAGTCCAATTCATACACTACCTGGCCAATTCGTAGAATTATGCAATATGGCCCAATATACCTTAGACTAAGCTTTCATTTCTTCCCGAATCTCATTACCCCCTTCATCGGTGAAATATTCAAAAATACACAGTCGTCCACCTGAAACTCTAAGTCTCGCCGTCACACATCTGCATATGACTTCTGACGACTTTGAGCTGTTAACAACCGTTCTTTGATAAGCTTTACCTTTTCTATGGCTTGGTGTACTAAGTCATGTCCAAATAACTCTGATTCACCTACCTTGAACCATCCAATAGGAGATCTACATCTTCATCCGTACAAGGCCTCGTATGGAGCCATTTTAATACTGGCGTGATAGTTGTTATTGTATGTGAACTCAATAAGGGGTAAGTGATCATCCCAACTTCCCTTAAGGTCCAATACACAAGCTCGTAACATGTCCTCGAGCGTCTGAATCGTTCGCTCAGCTTGACCGTCTGTCTGAGGATGGAAATCCGTACTCAAATTAACTTGGGTGCCTAACCCTTTCTGAAACGATTTCCAGAAGTTAGCTGTAAACTGAGCACCTCGGTCAGATATAATAGAAATAGGCACACCATGAAGTCGAACAATCTCCTTAATATATAACTTCGCGTAATCTTCGACAGTGTAAGTAGTTTTTACTGGTAAGAAATAAGCTGATTTGGTCAGTCTATCAACAATTACCCAAATAGAATCAAATTTCCGATAGGAACGAGGTAATCCCATAACGAAGTCCATATTAATCATTTCCCATTTCCATATCGGAATCACAATGTTCTGAGTCAAGCCACCAGGCTTTTGGTGTTCTATTTTTACCTGCTGACAATTGGGGCACTAAGCCACAAACTCTGCCACGCTCTTCTTCATGTCATTCCACCAATAAATGCTCTTGAGATCATGATACATTTTAGTTGATCCTAGATGAATAGAGTATCGTGAATAATGAATCTCCATCATAATCCTATCCCACAATCCTGCTATGTTTGGAACACATATACGACCCTGGTGCCTGAGAGTTCCCTGTTTGTCAATTTCAAAGGTCATGGTCTTCTTTTGTTGAACGCTCTCTCTTATCTTCTCCTAATTAAGGTCTTCCCATTGACGTTCCTTAATTTCTGATATAAGGGATGATCTTGACACATCCTGGACCACAAACCCATCATCCTCCGAATCCACTAGTCGGACTCCCAAACTAGCTAACTGATGAAGCTCTCTCACCAATTCCTTCTTTTTGACTTGCACCCGCATCGAACTGGCTATTGACTTACGGCTGAGCGCGTCTGCTACAACATTGGCTTTGCCAGGGTGATAGAGGATGTCCACATCATAATCCTTCAATAATTCAAGCCATCTTCTTTGTCTCAAATTCAACTGCTTTTATTTGAATATGTATTGTAGACTCTTGTGATCCGTAAAAATGTCCACATGAACACCATATAAATAGTGCCGCAAAATCTTCAGTGCATAGACTATCGCGGCCAACTCTAGATCATGTGTCGGATAGTTCTTCTCATATTTCCTCAATTACCTTGAAGCATAGGCAATCACCTTACCATGCTACATTAGCACACATCCTAAACCTGCTCCCGAGGCATCACAATACATAACATAACCTTCTGGACCCTCTGGAAGAGTAAGGACTGGTGCCGATGTTAATATATCCTTTAACTCTTGGAAACTCCGCTCACAAGCATCAGACTATTGGAATTTTATAGCCTTTTGTGTTAACTTCATTAGTGGTGCTGATATGGTAGAGAATCCTTCTACAAACCTTCTATAATAGCCGATTAAACCCAAAAAGTTGCGAACCTCTGTTGGAGTCGTAGGCCTCGACCAATTCTTCACCGCTTCAATCTTCTGAGTGTCAACTCTTATACCCTCGTCTGACACTATATGACCAAGAAAAGCCACTGACTTCAGCCAAAACTCACATTTGGATAGCTTTGCATACAACTTATGGTCCCGGAGCGTTTGTAGTATTATCTGTAAGTGATCCACATGCTCTGTTTCCGAGTGAGAGTAAGCCAGAATATTATCTATAAATACTATCACAAATACGTCTAGGAATGAGCGGAACACGCTATTCATTAGAACCATAAATATTGCTAGTGCATTTGTAAATCCAAATGATATTACTAGGAACTCAAAGTGCCAATACCTTGTCCTGAAGGCCGTCTTCAGAATATCCTTCTCCTTAACCTTTAGCTGATGGTACCCCGACATTAAGTCAATTTTTGAGAAACATTTCGCACCTTGTAACTGGTCAAACAAATCATCAATTCAGGGAAGAGGGTACTTGTTCTTGATAGTGACTTTATTCAGCTGCCGATAATCGATACACATCCGTAATGAGCCATCTTTCTTTCGTACAAACAATACCGGCGCGCCCCAAGGAGATATGCTAGGCCTAATAAAGCCTTTCTCGAACAAATCCTTTAATTGCTCCTTCAACTCTTTCAATTCAGCTGGAGCCATCCTATAAGGAGGAATAAATATCGGTTGAGTGTCTGTCAACACATCTATACCGAACTCAATTTCCCTTTCAGGAGGAAGGCCTGGAAGTTCGTCTGGGAATATATCAAGAAATTCACTGACCACCGGAATTGATTGAGAACTAGGTGGTTCAACATCGACATCTCTTGCCCGAACAAGATGGTATATACATCCTTTGGAGATCATCTTTCTTGCCTTAAGGTATGAAATAAACCTACCTTTTTGCGTCGCCGTATTACCTTTCCATTCAAGGACCGGCTCACCTGGAAATTGGAATCTAACAATCTTTGTTCGGCAATCAACATTAGCGTAGCATGACGCTAACCAATCCATGCCCATAATAACATCGAAGTCAACCATGTCTAATTCCACTAAATCGGCTAGGGTCTGATGACTACAAGCTAATACTGCACAATTTCGATAGACCCGTCTAGCGACTACTGATTCACCAACCGGTGTAGATACCATCAAATGGATTCCTTATCAACTCAGGGTCCATACCAAATTTACAACCAACGAAATGAGTAATATATGATAAATTTGAGCCTGGATCTAACAACGCGTACACATTATGTGAAAGAACCAATAGCGTACCTGTAATGACACCAGGTGAGGATTCCTGTCATCCCATTAGTGCATAAGTACGGTTCTGGTCCCTTCTTCTGCCTCGACTAGATAATGCCTGCTGACTTTGTCCTAACGGGCGTACTGATTGGGATGAAGTTGTTGTAGATTCGACCGGCTGGTCTCTACTACCTTCACTTTTTGTCGGACAATCTTACACTATATGACCACGCTCCCCGCAGGAATAACATACTCTTCCCTCTTGCTAGCACGACCCTGCATGGGTCCCACCACACTGCCCACATCGAGTCAATGTCAGCCTCATCTGCATAGAATTCCCTCTATAATAAGATCCTGGTGCTCGTGAACTCTGGCCTGGTTCCGTTTGAGTATAACGATCAGCCCTCAATCCTAAAGATGGCAATGATGCGCCGGCTGCTGGGTAAGATGGTCGTCTGTAAGGTTGTGGCCTGGGCCCGCATCTGAAGTCCCTCACGCCACTTACATACCGAGCCCTTTTATGCTGGCCCCTATCACGCTCTCGATCAGTTCGCTGTTGCCTCTTGCGATCCTCCAGGTTCTGTGCATAAGCCTGGATGCGAGCAATATCCATGTCCAGATTCAAAGAAGTTATAGTACACTCGTTGATCAAGTGTGGCCCCAAGACAGTAACAAACATGTGTACCCGATCACTCATTTCAGCTACAATTGTAGGAGCATATCGAGCCAAAGTATTAAACTGCAAGCTATATTCTCGAACGCTCATGCTGCCGTGTTCAAGACGTAGGAACCTGTCCTGTCTGGCCCGTCGAAGCTCAACTGGCAGAAAGTGTTGTAGGAATACCACTGAAAATTCTCTCCATCCTGCTGGTGGAGCACAAGGTCCCGTAGATTGCTCCCATGTATCAAACCATGTTACTGCGACATCCCGCAGTCTATAAGAAGCAAACTTTACCGACTCGACATCGGTAGCATCCATCACCCACACGGTGCGTTGTACTTGATCTAGAAAATTATGTGGGATCGCGTTCAAATCTGTTCCTGTGAATACCGGAGGGTCTAGATTGATAAAATCCCGAGTTCTTGCGCTAGCAGCTCTATTAGAAGGACTAGGGACCTGACGCTGGGCTTGAGCGGCCACCAATCGTGTCAATAACTGAACCGCACTCCGCATATCAAGATCCACGTATGGAGTATCATGTAGAGAAACTAAAGGTGCTGCAGCTCCACCAATCTCCTTTAATGGTGATGTACCGGGAGAACCATACGAATGAGTCGTACCAAGGGCCTCACTCTGGCCCTCGCTAACGGGTGACAATCGGCTGGTACCTTCGCCCGCATCCGTATTCAACTCCCTCATACTCTTAGACTTCTTCCTTGCGGTAGGCATCGCTAGAATAATAAGCACGAAATGGGTTAGGAGTGAAATACTTATAATTCAATTCTATAACACGATTTATGAGATGAAAGAATATAAACCATCCTTAAAATGTCAGATAGCCTCATGTTTATAAGTATGGTGCACAACATACCCATAAACAAGACTCTACTAGACACAGCTTGTAGACTCCCTAGGACAGACATGCTATGATACCAAGTTTGTCACGACCCAAACCGGAGGGCCGCGATGGATACCCGGACCCCACCCGCTGGGTACCGCTAATCACACTATCAACACTTATTCATAATTAATTACGGACTAAGCCGAAAGAAAATTATGAACAACCAGGTAACCAACTTATATATATATATACATATACCAAGGCCGATAAGGTCATACAAAGCTACTACACACAGGACACCTGTCTACAAGCCTCTAAGAGTAGCAACATCAAAGGTCGGGATAAGGCCCCGTCATATCCATATAGACACGTAAAATTGTATCATACCAAAATCAGACCGACACCCCGAAAAGAGAGGAGTGCTTCCAAAATCCGCTGAAAACTGCAATATATTCATTTGGGTCGTCGCCTTGCCTATGCGAACCTGCGGGCATGAAACACAGCGTCCCCCGACAAAAGGGACGTCAGTACGATTGATGTACTGAGTATGTCAGACATATATAACATCATAACATGAATATACCAATGACTGAAACAAAAACAACTGACCAACAGGAACTGCCTCTGAGGGCCTTAATACACTTGCCTACATGTTATGCACAATGCAGTGTCCATCTTTATTGGCCTCATCGGGTAATTTCCTTACCATGACAACCTCTGTGGGCATCATATCATGTAATGGTTGATTAACATATGCATGATGCAAGTGCGGTATCTATATATATATATATATATATATATATATATATATATATTGCGGATCGTGCACCCCGTCCCAATATATGTTAGTGTTGCGGATCGTGCAACCCGTCCGAATAAGTCATGCAGGCATCACATCACATCATCACATCATATTGGCCTCTTCAGGCTCTTTTGTGATAGTATGTACCAGCTGCAGGTGGTGTGCGTATATAACGCATTTTCCTTTCCCCATATCCCCTACATATATAATATTTACCATATAGTAGTGTGCATAGCACCAGTGGTACATGGTAATATATGAATGCAATGCAAATGAAAAATGCATGAATGATAATAAAATACCCCGAGTGTTATAATATCCTTGCACCTTTGGCTAACACTGTAAATATCAACACATCTTCCGTATGCCTCAATAAAGACTTAGAAATATATCTAGACATGCTTTCAGCATAGGAATCAATATCATAAATATTCTTAACTACTAGGAGTAGAATAAACTATAGAGCAATATCACAGTTATATTTTGTCACATAGAACATGCCAAAAGGAAGAAATAATTTGTCTTAACATACCTTAATTCACTATGAGATAATTCCGAACATGCTAGAACTCAAATTTGATTTGTGTTAATGAGACTTAACCAAAGAGATCATATTTTTCTCCCTCTCAGAACTACTTTTTTTTTTTTTTTAACAAATGAACCAACAACAATTCTTTCATATGACTGGTGTGTTTTCGTTTTTATTTCCCCTAAAGAAATCCAAATAATGAATATGGTCATATAGGAATGAGAGGTAGCACATAATTTCTAAACTTTGAAGAATCCTCCGTCCCAAAGTGATTATTCATCATTACTCTCATAATGATGTCTCATTTGCGGCCAATTCTCTGGCGGTGGCATTTCCACTTCACGCCACCTTGCACCACATGTCAGGTCACTGCCTCCGAATAATTTATCAATCACAGACATAATTAATTTCGTGATCCCAATTGACTTAAACCTTAATAATTTATAAGACTTTCATATACTCAATGCCATAATTTGTGATATGACATTAGTCCATAACCTCTTTATGCACGTACCAAAATTATTTTCGGCTTCCGTCGTCACACTTGTTACGTCCAAAATTATTTCGGGGTTTAATCATTTTATATACCAATTTCTTTATTAGCATAAATAAATATAACATAAATTTTTTTCAATGCTCGGATCTATTTATACATGCCTCGCAATTTTATAATCGCTCAGCGATTTAAACCGTAACCCGAAAGTACGGGACGTTACAGAAAATAATCCAGGGATGTATAATTCTAATTATATACATAATTGTCCTAAAATCAATGCACCAAACCGTGATATACTTATGGTAAGTATATCACGGGTATACTATTTATCACTCCAATATTAAGCCCATGATCATTGCGCCAACAACTACTCAACAAGCTGGCACCATACACCAAAAAATGCAATGTCTCCTAAAATTCGATTGATACTCGAAACTCATACTGAACCTCCCGAATACAAACCAAATATGCATTTTAGTCATAAAACACGCTATGAACCTACTCGCGCACTCAAAATACCAACACGAGGTCGTCTTCACCCGATGTTGACCGTGGTCAATTCTAAATCCTTAACTTAACTAGTTTCTCAATCAGTAGTTCAAATTACACCCGATTCCCTTGGGATCCGAACCAACTACTCGACTATGTCATAAATCACGTTCCGGATCTCATGGAATCGACGAAACAACACTTCGGGTTCATTAACCTCTGATATTGACTTTGGTCAAACTTCTTCTTTTTCTCAACTTAAGAACTTCCAGATTTACTAATTCTTCTTCGATACTCACCCGATTGCCTTGGAAACCGCGCAACCCATCCCCCAAAGTTAGCATTACTATTTTAAATCTACGGGAAGGACATTTTTTAAAAGAGAGTCCAAAACTCAAAACAACTTAACAAGTCGTTACATAAGTAAAGAAGCAGAAGGATAGAATGAGTGTTGGCTATTTTTTAATAAAATATTTATAGCTAATATTGGTAGCATTTTATAAGTTGGGCTGATATTGGAAGTTTTCTTTTGCTCTCTAAGGTGGCAACCAAACTAACTCATTTTCTCTTCATCTTTCTCACAAATCTTCCTACAATCTCTCTAATTTCTCAATATATCTCTCTACATTGTTTGCTAAATATTCAATTTTATTAATTCATTTGGGAATTGGGAGTGAAGTTGGCAACTAGCTTGAGGATCTTCCATCGAGCAAAGTTTCAATTTTCAACCTCTCGATTACACGTCGACGTTACGTCGGCGTTTGGTACATTCGTTCCTTCATTAAATTATTATTGTCTCGTTTATTTTATTTAGCGCACTTAATTTTATTGTCTTTAATTATTTATTATCATAATTAAAATGGAAGGATTAAAAGGTATGTTTAAGGGTAAGGGTAAGGGTGCTTCTTCTAGTAGAGGCAACCAGGGCAAGGGTACTTCTTCTAGTCATCTTATTCCTACACAGATGATTTTGTTGATACTCAACATTTTCCTACAATACCATTAGATTTAGACGAGGAGTTATTTTCTGGAACTCAAGAAGACTTTAATTTAGACGATGATCTAGACGATACACCCACTAATATTGATGACAACACGCCCTCTAGTGCACCTTCAACCGAAATACCTCCTATTCCCCCTAGTATGAGACGAGGTCCAAAAAAACGACCATTAAAATCGGATGCATGGACATTTTTTGATAGGGACGTAGAGAATCAAGTAGCCATATGTAAAATTTGTAAAAATGTTTTAAAATTTAAAATCGGAAAAGGTCACGGTGGGACGGGGGGTTAATTAGACACGTAGTAAGTGCTCATCCAAATAGGTATGCCCAATACCAGGCTTCAAAACCGGTGCGCAAACGGCCGCTCCATCGGGACAAGGTTCACATACGATATCGTCCCGACCAAGTACAGGGTCAAATTAACCCTATGACGGGGGGAATTGTAGGCTCTAAATACAACAAACATAGAGATAGGGAAGCAATATCAAAATTAGTTGCTTGTGGAGGGTTTGCCTTTTTCATTTCCTTCATCTCCCGGTTTTATTCATTACATTAGAGATATATATAATCCTCGCTTTTAACGGTTTTCCTAGGTCAACTGTTAAGAGAGATGTATTTAAATTTGCGCATGAATATCAACAATATTTACGTTTTTCATTATATCATTTTAATGGCAAAGTATCTATCACGTCCGATATAGGTCGTAGTACTAACGGCCATGATTATTTAACCGTAACTTGTCATTGGATAGATTATAAATGGTCTATGCAAAAACGTATTTTAGCGTATAGATATATAGATGATAGGCACACTGGTACTTTTATTGCGAAAATATTTATCAAGTGTGTGATTATTACGAAATTACCGATAAAATTATGACTATTACATTAGATAACGCTTCTAATAACAATTACGCAATTACAATGTTAAAAAATAGTTTAGCTCCATCTTTTCCGGACCATTTTCATATAAAATGCGCGTGCCATATATATAACTTAATTGTAAAGGATGGTCTATCACTTTTTGAAGACATTCTTAGTAAAATACAATTTGCTATAAACTTTATTTTTAAAAGTAATAAAGTACAACGTAGAAAAGAATATAAAAAAATTTGTCATGATTGTGGACTACCTTTTAGAAAAATTCCACAAGAAGTATCCACTAGGTGGAATTCTTTATACGAGCAACTACTTGTTGCTTATGACTATAAATTACCTATAACTTTATTTTTTAACTCTCATAATAAAAAGCCAAATGATATGATTTTAGATAGTGATTGGGAAAAAATTTCCGAACTTATTGTATTTTTAGAGAAATTTTTTCAAGCAACAAAAGAATTTTCCGGTATATATTATCCTACTATTTCAACTATGTTATTTTATATAACTCTAATATTTTTATTACTTAGTGAATATATGAAAAAACCAAATTATAAGGCACTATTAAAAAAATGTTTCTCAAAATAAAAAAATATTTTATTCCTATTCCTTCTATTTATATTATTGGTTCTGTATTAAATCCTACTATTAAAATAGACGGTACTAAATCACTAATTGAAACTATTTACGATTGTATAGAAGTACTACCACCTCCAAGTCCCAAAAATCTAAATCACCCACCACCTATTGAACAAACTAAAGAAGAAGTGTTGAATAGCGTAGAACACCACCGCAAAAATATATATAGATTTTATCAACAAGAAAATGCTAGTAACGTACCTGGCCACTACCATACCATCTTCTTCATCTTCAACACAACCTCACAAAAGACATGCTTGTTTCGCGGCTAGTATTGAAAGCCTCGTAAATAGAATGTGCGGCCGTACCTCTACTAACCAAATTAGCGAGTTGGATATTTTTGTTTTGCGGGGTTCTGTACCGTATCAAGAAGTTATCAATGAAGATGGACAAGAAGACTTGCTTTGAAATCTTGGGAGGGGGAATGAGAAGACCTTTCCGACACTTTCATTGATGGCTCGAGATGTTTTGAACATTCAAGCGTCATCAACTGCGTCGAAAGCGCTTTTTCTGCGAGCGATATCAAATAGGAGACCACGAGACACTCATTGGCGGAGACACTTGGAAATTGCGTATTATTCGAGAGATTGGATACGAGCGGAGCGGAGAAGGTGCGGTCAACCGGAGATCAACGAAGAAGATGATGAAAACTACAACGAAATCTTAACCGAAGGTAGTGGAAGCGACGTGGATCAATTTGACCAACAAATACCTATTCCAACCGAAGAACCACATGAAATCATCAAGCAATTAGAATTTTTTTTGAAAATGTAATTTTTTTAATTGCAATTTTATTATGTAATTTGCAACTTTTGGACAACACCATAAAGTTGCAATTTAGATTTTAGACAATTGTATTTGTATTACAAAAAAATCATATGTCTATTAAATAATATAAGAGGCACAAAAACAAATTTGGGATGTTTTTATTACACTATCTTGTTTTGTTTATTGAGTTTTTTTTATACATATGTTATTTAAAAAAAAAAAAAAAGGAAAACCCGACCCCGCCCCGCCCCGACCCGAGCCCGACCCGAGCCCGACCCGAGCCCGCCCGCCCCCGATCCGACGGGATCGGGATCGGGACGGGACCGGAGCAGTCCCGCCCGCACCCGACCCCCGCTAGGAACCAAACTGAGAGTACTTAAAGTTCATTAGCCTATTACGAATATAATAAATGGTAAAAATAAAATTTTGATGAAAAAGCACATAAAATGTTTAAAATTCTTATTAAGATTAGTCTATTATATATCTATATATATATATATAATTATAATAATTATATATATAATTTATCATTTTTTTAATTTTTTTCCGATTTATTTTTAATATAATCAAACTAAACCAAATATTATTATTATTATTAAAAATTTACAATTAAATCAAATCAAACTTAAAAAAATACCATCTTATTTAATCAATTTATTCGATTTTGGTGAGGTGCGGTATGAATGGAAACAAGCTGGAAAGGCAGCTAACTAAAGAGGGGAGGCAACCAGCCTATATTTGGAAACAAAGCGCGAAGCTCTTATTTCATTCATTTTATATGCGCCATCGCGACACCCTCCCCTTCCCATAGCTTATTTGTAGAAAAATTCTCCTGAAATCCAAATCCACCGACGGTCATGCAGAGGTCACGAGATCAACGGTCAAGATCCTCCAGACCAACAACGATTCACGGGTTCGCGCAATCTGGGGATCTGCTTGCCTTTCAAAAGCTTCTCTCCGACAACCCTTCTCTTCTCAATGAACGTAACCCTGTTGTACGATCTCCTTTCCTTCTTTTTTATGTGTCTGAATTCTTTTGCATAATGAAAAAGGTGCGTCCATTCTTGGGCAAAGAAAATAATATCCAACACAATATGTGATCAATTGAAATTATCCCTCAAATAAATTGGTCAAGAGACGAATTTAGGATTTCTAGAACATGGGTCGGAGGAAAGAAATGTACTAATTGATCCCTATTTCTCTAGGTAAATAACTTGATATTCAACCAAGTGCACCATTCAGCCTTCTTGGAGCATGGGTGCCAACAAAGAATATTATATCAATTCTAGAAAATATGTTTATTAAAATACCTAGTTTTGCGAAGGGGCCATGGGTTTGTGCCCCATAAAATACCCAATAAATCCACCCCAAGAGACTGTCTATAAAAATCTAAGGAACATTAAGTCGGCATGGTTCTGTAGGTGTGCTTCTTGGTAATAGAGTTATTGTTTGGTGCTTATAACCAAAATGAGAAAATAAAAATGTGAAACCTCAGAATTAATTATGTTGAGCTTCACGCCACATTGCTTCACAATGGAAAATGTGATTTTAATGTATTTGTATTATATTTAGGCGTCTTAGTGACTCTTAATTGTTTTTTCACTGAGAATATTGATTTTTCTTCATGATCTGGACCATCTGTTGGTCTTCAATATATGATCTTCTGTACCGTTTTGACATTTTGTTTTCTAGAATAGATGACTATTGTTCTCTAATGGCCAAAAATAATTCTAAAATAGATGACTATTGTTCTCTTAATGGCCCCCAAAAAAAAAAGGATTGTTGTTGTTCTGAATTCTGATACATTTGAATTATTAAATCGGCAATGTGACTTCATCTATGATACCTGATCCTATTTAAAGAGGATAAAATGGAACCTCTGGCTTTTAATCTGCTGGGCTTTTAAGTTTTCATAAGAATTTCCTAACAATGAAACAGGGCACTCATGTTTCAAAACAGTTACAAGGGTGAACTATATGTATTCATTATTTGGTCATAGTCTTTTGTCAGAGTTAGATACCTAAGTTTCTGCAAAAATCAGATGCTTTATATAGTTTGCAATTTATCTGGATGCAGATGGTGCAGACCCCACTTCATGTTGCTGCTGGTTACAATAATGTTGAAATACTCAAGTTTTTGCTTGGTTGGTCTGGCCCAGAAAAGGTGGAGATGGAAGCCAAGAATATGGTATGTGCAGCAACCTATTAACTAAGACTTTTCACATCGTCAGTTGTAACAAAATGGACTTATTTTTCGGGTTACATTCCCGGCTGGTGCAATTCTTCTTTCTTTTCCTGTTCAAGAAAAAGTGGACTTATTTTGTGTATTGCAGTATGGAGAGACCCCATTGCACATGGCAGCCAAGAATGGTTGTAATGAAGCTGCAAAGATGCTTCTTGCTCATGGTGCTCTTATTGAAGCAAAAGCAAATGTGTGTATTCTACTGCTTCGGTTATGATTGAGCTTGAACATGTCTTTTTCCCAATTGTTTGATTTTGGACTTTTCTGTGGCTTTCTTGCAGAATGGGATGACTCCATTGCATCTTGCTGTTTGGCACTCGCTACGAGCTGAAGACTGTTCTACTGTCAAGACATTGTTAGAGCATGATGCTAATTGTAGTGCGGAAGACAATGTATTGTAGATTATTAATCAATGATTTTGAGTTCCTTTTATGATCGTTACTAAATGTAGAATATATGAAATGCAGGAGGGCATGACTCCTATAAATCATCTCTCTCAAGGACCTGGCAATGAAAAATTGCGTCAACTTCTCAGTCGGCATCTTGAAGAACAAAGAAAACGTAAAGCTATTGAAGCATGCGGCCAGACAAAAGAAAAAATGGATGAACTTGAAAACAAATTGTCTAAAATAGTGGGCTTACATGAGCTTAAGAAGCAACTCCGCAAATGGGCAAAGGGGATGCTTTTGGATGAGCGGCGTCGGGCACTAGGGCTTAAAGTTGGTGCTAGAAGACCACCCCATATGGCTTTTCTTGGAAACCCTGGAACAGGTAAGGTTATGTCATTGGTTTTCTACAACAAAGAGGAGATGGCATACTTATTACAAGAAACAAAAGAATAGGTTAAATAAGTCGTTAAGATATCCTGATGATCCTCGTTATATTACTAGTGCTTCTCATTGAAGTATAGGCTTGAGATTTTACCTACATGTATTTACTGCTTAACTTATGTGTTCGATGAATATCATCTGGGTCGATTTCTTAGACATCTTTGACAATGCTATTACAGGGAAAACCATGGTTGCTAGGATTCTTGGGAAGTTACTTCATATGGTAGGGATTCTTCCGACCGACAAGGTGACGGAAGTGCAGAGAACAGATCTGGTTGGTGAATTTGTTGGTCATACAGGACCAAAGACAAGGAGAAAGGTGAGCTTTTGTGACTGAAGTTTTTTGTACCTTGCACTATATATTTGGCATTTGGCTCATATATGACCAAGTCCCTAAACTTATCTGCAGATCCAAGAAGCTGAGGGGGGAATTCTTTTTGTAGATGAAGCCTATCGATTAATACCTATGCAGAAGTCGGATGATAAGGATTATGGTTTGGAAGCGCTAGAGGAGATAATGTCTGTCATGGACAGTGGGAAAATTGTAGTCATTTTTGCAGGCTATAGTGAACCAATGAAGCGTGTGATCTCCTCTAATGAAGGCTTTTGTAGAAGAGTTACCAAGTTCTTTCATTTTGAAAACTTTAGTTCCAAGGACCTAGCTAAAATTCTTCATCTTAAAATGACTAATCAAGCTGAGAGCAGCTTGTTATATGGATTTAAGTTGAATCCTTCATGTAGTGTTGATACTGTTGCAGCACTTATTAAGGAAGAAACCACTGAAAAGCAGCGCAAGGAGATGAATGGAGGTCTAGTGGATCCAATGCTAGTTAATGCAAGAGAAAATTTGGATTTGAGACTCAGTTTTGACTGTATAGACTCGGAGGAGTTACTTACAATCACATTAGAGGATTTAAGAGCTGGTTTGCAATTGCTGTCACAATGAATGGAACAAGCAGAAGTTAGGACGAGATTTGCTGGGGAAAGGAGGAAGCATAGAGATTATGACATATTTTCGTGACTGTAGGTCTCCAAAATGATCTTTTAATTTCCATGGAATAATTTTTCTGCGTCACATATTGGAAGCCTGCCGTAATTAATTCATTGAATTTATTTATTTACGCCCTATAAGATTGTTTCACGTTCTTGTTTGTTTATAGGTATTCTAGGCTATAACAAGTTAGATAAAAATTTCTTGTAAGTGTATTGTCCCGTATTGTATAATGAGAATATGTAATTTCAGTTGATGGGTAGTTCATGCAGTTTTCCGGTATCCCTGTTCACCTTCATTTGATTTTACTGTAGTAATTGCCTTTTGATATTGGCAGAATACCTAAAACCCCACACGGATTACTAGTTGCAGTCCTAAGTTATATATTGGGTGTGTTGGTACGGAGGAAAATGTTTTCCAATTTTCTCATATTCGTTTCATAAAAAAAATTGAATTTTTTTTTATTTAGAAAACAAGTTCTTTAAAAATGAGGAAAATGACTTCCCTAATAAAAGTAGAGAAAACAAGTCTCCAAGTGACATTCAATCAATTACCCATCACCCGACCACCCTATGCACCCTCCCCCACAATTTTTTTTTTTTAATTTTCTTTTGGTTTTCTACACCACTCCCCCTACCTTGCTGCGAACCCCATACCCCTAAACCCCCCTCCTCCCTAAAAAGAGAAGTTTTATTTTTCTTTAATTTTCTACACCACCCACCCCCCACTGCGAACCCCTACCCACTCACCCCCATCCCCACAATTCTTTTTTTTAAAATTTCTATTTTTTTTGGTTTTCTACACCAACCCCACCCCACCCCGCGGAACCACATCCCCCCCCCCCCCCCCCCCCAATTGTTTTTTTAAAAAGTTTTAAATGCTTTTTTGGGTTTTCTACACCAACCCCCTGACCCCCCAAAAAGTCCCCCCCCCCCCCCCCTCCCTCCCAAAATGAAAATGTTTTAAATTCTTTATTTTTTTTGGTTTTCTACACAAACCCCCACCCCCAGCTGTGGAACCCTCTCCCCCTCCCCCTAAATGTTTTTATTTTTTTAAAAAAGTTTAAATTTTTATTGGGTTTTCTACACCAGCCCCCGACTCACCCCAAAAAGCTTTAATTTTATTTTCTACACCACCCTACCCACTACCTCGTGAAGGGGTAGGGGTGCGGGACACGGGAAATAGGGGGTGGGGCGGTGGATTGGTGGGTGGTGTAGAAAAAAAGTTAATTTTTTTGGATGGGAGGTGGGGTCGGAGGGGTGGGGGGTTGATTTAGAAAACAAAAAAAATTATAACTTCTTTTAATTTTTTGTTGGGTGGGTGGGTGGAGGGGTTCCCCAGTAGGGGTTGGGGATGAGGTGGGCGGGTTGGTGAAGAAAATCAAAACAAGAATTTAAAACTTTTTTAAATTTTTTTTGGGGGGGGGGGGGGGGTGGTGGGGTTTCCATCACGGGGTATAGTGTAGAAAACCAAAAAAAGAATTTTAAAACTTTATTTTAAAAGATAATTAGGTGGTATGGGGGTTTCTCAACAAGGGGTGGGAGGTGATGTGGTGTAGAAAATAAAAAAAATTAAAACCTTTTTTTGGAGGGGGGTCGGGGGGGTTCTCAACGGTTGTGGTGGTGGGGGAGTGGTGTAGAAAACAAAAATAAAAATATTATTTTTTTGGAGGGGGTGTGTGGGGGTGCGGGGTGTGCATAGGGTGGTAGGCTGGGTGATGGTAGGTAGAGTTGGGTGTAGTGGGGTGGGATAGGGGTGGGTGAAGAAGAAGTGCGTTTGAGTGTGGTGGGTGGGGTGGGTGCTTGGGGTGGTGGTGGTTGGTGAGTAGGGTTGGTGGTGGGGGTGTGTGGGGTGGTGGGTTGGATGGGACTTGGGTGAGTATTTTCCAAAAAAATATTTTTTACTAACTAACCGAACATGAGAAAATAAGTAAGAAATTCACTTATTTTTCACTAACTAAATGAACATGAGAAAATAAGTAGAAATTCACTTATTTTCCATGAACTCATTTTCGAGAAAAATATTTTTTGTGGAAAGTATTTTTCTCCATACCGAACACACCCATAATCTTAATTATCCTTTCGAACTCGGCTATTTGATAACCGATACTGTGGACACTCTTCTTAGGCGGGTGGGAGTAAAGAAAAATTAAAGCCCCCAGGGGCACATGCGAGTTGGTAAGTGGCAAGGTGATTGGGGTACAACCACTCCGACGTCGCGGGTTCGAATCCGTGTGGTGACAGCCTTTGCTGAAATATTGCAAGGGATGTTGCTGGGTTCATGTCCCGTTGGTCCTCTCCCTTGCAGGGCTGCCACTCGCGCATATCCCTCGATTTACATCCCACCTGGCTAAGGGGCCTCTAGTACAGGTGGGGGGTTTCCCCTTCGGAACTTTCCCCTTCACAAAGTAAAGAAAAATTAAAACATCAACTTTTAGGTGGGGTATTTTTCGACCATTAATTGTCATGTAGTGATTTACTATTATTTATTTGTTATAACTAGAAAAGTTATCTGCTCTTCTCACTATGTGAAATAAGTGAATCTTGAAATATTCTTTTCTATAATTTAATCAAGATACTAGAGATAACTATTTTATGTATGTCTAAACAAAATGTCTATACAAAATAATTCCATATTTTGGTATCACAAATGAAAATATTTCTAGTTGGGTTAGAGCTTAGATGAATTATAATGTTTTCATTAAAAATGATGCAAAATAAATGAACTTCAAATGAAAATTTACACACACATTATCAACAACAACTTACTCAGTGCAATCCTACAAGTGAAATCTGGGAAAGGTAAAATGTACATATACCTTACTCCTACTTTTATGAGGTAGATAAATTGTTTCTGATAGATCCTAGGCTCAAAGAAAAAATATCTGACGCATGATTATAAGAAAAAACAACAAAATAGCAAAATACAAAATAAATGTAGCAACAAGTAGTAATACACATAGTAGAATAATAAACTACACGATAACTGAATAAAACTACTTAAAAGGAGAGGAGGGGAGGAGCTAGCCCCCTCTACCTCTCACATAGAGTGCGGCAACATTCAACTACCTACCAACCTTCAACCTAAGTTCTCGACCTCCATACCTTTCTATCTAAGGTCATGTCCTCAGTCAGTTGAATTTGTGCCCCCAGTTCTTCTTCGACCTAACTTTACCTCTCCTAACTCCTGCTACAACCAACCTCTCACATCTCCTTACTAATGCATCCTCGCCTCTCCCCTTCACATGTCTGAACCATTTCATCCTCGCTTCTCACGTCTTGTTCGCCATTGATGTTACTCCCACCTTGCCTTGTATAATTTCGTTCCTAATTAGAAAACATTACCCGCTCCATTACCCGACCCGACGAATTAAGAAGTCTAAAAGACTTCATTTGATTAGAAACCCTCCAAAATTAGGGTTCATCAGCCATTTTCATTCTTCTTTCTCCTCTCAATTTCTGAGCTTCTAGGTTAGTTTTTCTTCTTCTTCCACATTTTACGAATTAGGTTATTAACACCTGATTCCTTCTTCTTCCCATGTGCTGGGTCCGGGACTACGGATAAGCAAGAATATGTAAGAATAAAACAGTAACAGCTAAAGCAATTAAAACAGTTTCTGGATGTTGCCTTCAATGTTGTGTCAACATCTGAGGCAACATTGTGATAAAATAGTTATAAACCTTTATAGAGTAAATGCAGCGGAAAAGTAAAGAAACACAAGGTTTATATTTTCAAGGGTATATATTAATATATCCCTTGATGGTCAATGACCAAAGAATTGTATAAATTATATACAATTACAAATGAATTTTTTTACAAGATTGAACAATAAATGCGAAAAAGAAATTACAAACAAAAGTGAAGTCGCAGATGACTTCAGCCTAAAGTTAAAAGATCTAAAAAGACAAATACAACATCTTCATTACTATTGCTTGAAATATAAGCTTGATCTAGAATCTGAGCAGCAGTAGTAATGTGAGACTAGATGTTGTTATACTACTTTAGGCTAAGTGTGTTGATCCAGTTTCTACGGTGAATATCCGAGAGCTCTCTTGGTAATTCTTCTTGTTCAATACTGGATATCGATACTCTGAAGTTCCCTTCTATTTATAGTGTGGAACTTCCCTTGAAATCCTCACTGGTTGGTTGTGGAGGTTGAGTAAAAGAAGGCTTCAGCTTGGACCGGTTCTTGCTCCTTCAAAAGCTCAACGTTCTGGACTTGGTCTTCACGTTGCTTCCTCTCCAAGATTTGACTGTTTCTTTAACCATGTTTTAAGCACAACATCATTGGTAGCTTGCCTAGGTCATTTTTTACTCACAGTAACACAACCTGTTTTGGCCAGAAGAATAGGCAAAATCGTTACAGAAATGTTGTCACAACATCGCAAGCAACATTCTTATTTTCATAAGATGTTGTCCTGAGCATTTGCAGATGTTTTCACAACATCCATCCAACATCAACAATCTCCCCCTTTTTGCCTTTCTTCACAAAACTCCATACAAAGTGAAAATGACTAGGATACTAATTCCCGATGTAGTCCTTACATTCCAAGAATCAGTAGGATCAGTGCTATGCTCTCCCCCTTTACCTGCAGTGTTAAATTCCAAGTAGTGTAGTATCATTGATTTGATTAGACTGTAGACTTACTTACAGTAATTGCGTAATCAGTCTACAGTACTCATTCATACCAATCCACATCAGACAACCATATATAAAAAGCTTTAGAAAATAATTATAATGTCTGCAAAAACAGACCAAATGTCCCAAATTAAAATATTACAAACACAAAGAATATTCCAAATGTCAGTAATGTCAGTATATCCACAATTCAAATAAACATTCATCATTGAATCACCAACTCCATCATCATGATGATCACAGTAGCTTCCAGCCGTATCTGTGATCGATCACTCTGTCGTAACATTGTGCAGCACCATCTTCATATTCAGCATCAGAAGTAGTCAGCAACCATCTCAACTCTTCTCCCCCTGCATCATTGCCTGCACCCTCCCCCTGTCTGTCTGCTTCCAGCATCATCATCATCAGCTCTCCATGTCTGTCTGCTTCCAGTGCAAGCATCAACATCAGCATCATCTCCCCTCTTTTGTGAAGAAAGTAAGCCCATATAGTAGTTTCTGGCTCGCACTAGTTCTTGAATTTGCCTGTCAAGTTCAACAATGTGTTGTCGAAGCCAGTCTTTGGACATTGGGACCTTTCCTTGAGCAATATTGTCAGGAATGTCGGCAACATCCTGTGATGTCGTAGTATCCCATTCATCTTTCTTCCAGTGCAGATCAATAACCCTGTCCCTGCTGTTAACAACTGGTCGTTGTCTGAGTAAACCTCTAAGGCTGGACTCAGCTTTTCTCCTTTTGGAGTCTTAAAACCTTGGTTGAGCAGGATTTGAAAAATCAAGGAGGGGTATGGAAGGGCAGAGTTGATTTGTTTTTCTGCCAAGTTAACAACATGGTTGAATATAAGTGTTCCTAAGTCAACTTTCTGATTCCTTCCAATCTTGAAAAGCAGTGATGCTTGATCAAGGGTCACTACTGTCTCGTTGAGGAAGGGTAGCCAGTTGTATATAACAAGTTTGTGCAAAGTGGTAAACAGGGCAGTGAGATTCGACACAGGGCTGCGAGGAGCCCAAACAGTGATCAAATTCCCTGTAAGGCACTTGATAATTGAATTGAGTTCCTCCACAGTGGGGTTTGGTTGAGGTTCTCTTTCACTAATAATTATCCCAAGAGTGGAGTTGATGATATTAGGTGTAAAATTGTATACCTTGTTGTATAGGTATACTTTCCCAAATTTCTTTGAGGTTGTGTCCTTAATAGCAAGTGTCAAATTAGCATAGAACACCCTAATCACCTTTTCACAATAAGGATTCTTACCAGATACATAGCTTAAGATGTTTCGATTACTTAAAAAATCCACTAAACCATTTTTGGAGAATGAAGTTAGGTCAATCACCTTCTCCCCTCTAACTCTTCTATTCTTAAACCAATTCCAGTTACTGGAGCATGATTTTGTTTGAAACATGGAGGAGTAAGGAATTACCTCAGAATCTGTTTCAGATTCTGTGTTTTCTCATTCGGATGAGGTGGCTGCAGGTGTTGCCTCGGATGTTGGGGCAACATAGTCTGGGTCCATTTTCTCGTCTGTTGACTTTGATGTTGAGGTAACATTTTTGTCAAAATTTCAGTATGTTATATGGACCTCTTTAGGAATGAAGTTTCGTAGAGGTGTGTCATCAGACATCTCTTCTTCTTCTTCTTCTTTTTCCTTCTCAAATTCTGCTTGGAAGTTGATGGAGTTCTGGAAGAACTGTGCACACTAAAAGTGGTGTCAGTGCTGCTGCTTGTGGTAGCATCAACAAGGAAAGTCAACTCTTCCCTGGATCTTTTGGCTGACTGGTATTCACCGAATTGGTTTTCGAAAACCCTCTTTGACCTTCGCGTCGGAAATGTCGATTTTGAGGCAAGGTTTGAGAAATCAGATGTTGCATCAACATCGATTGGGTTTTCATTATCGCCTGGGTAGCTCACCTGTAATGGCTTCTCTGAACCAAGCAGGATCATAGCATGTGTGCAGTCCTCCTCGACTGGTCTCAAGTCATTGACGGAAGTATAATACTTGTAAACCTTGTTGTTATTTGCTGGACTAGTCGACATTGGAGAATAATCTTTGGTGTTTGTGGATTTTGGGGACACAGTCATGGGAGAGGGTTTTGAAGGATTGGGTGTGTTGGAGAAGTTTTGGGTTTTGAGAAATGAGATGTTGCTGGGCTGATGTGCATTCACTAATGGGGTAGGCATGAAGACAAATGTCTGAGATGCTGGATTGTTGATTCTTGAGTGCTTTGAGTTGTATCTGGTCCAGATAGTTGTGTGTCCACTGGTGTGTCCAAATCAATGTCTTCATAAACAACAACTGATTTCTTCCTCATGGGTGGACCATGCACTCCACCACATCAGCTTCTTCATTTCACTAGATCACCATCTTTTCATCCAATTAGCCTCAATGTGTCTAACATAGTACCTATGATTACCTTCCGGGAGGACAAATTTCATTGTCTCAATCAATCCCCATAATTTAACAAGCAAATACATCAGATAATAAGACTGGACACAACTATATCGTATAAAATTGAAAAGAAACATATTAAAGTTGAAGAAAAAATAAGGAATAGAAAAGGACAGAAATGGTACCTTCTGCATATCAGAAATGAAAGTATATCCCTCTCCCATGTTTAGTTCAAGTGACATCTTCAGCAATTCCAAGAACCAGTCCCAAGTTCTCTTAGTCTCTTTGTCAACTTCAGCCCAAGCTATAGGATAGAAATGATTGTTTTGAGTCAAGTGCAACAACAACCAAAAGTTGTCCCTTAGTTTTTCCCTTGAGAAATTCCCATACAGTCCAATGACAAGTCTCATACCTTCCTTGAAATCCATCTTCAATGCATGTAAACAGATAAACATTCTACAGAATCTCTTCCTACCTTCCATAAGTGCATCTTTTGACAAATTGATAACTATATAACTTTCAAGGTTACTAATCCTCAATTCATTTGCATAATCCTCTAGCCTATTATAATCATACTTAAAGCTCCTTTGCAACTTATTTAAAATCAGGTTTTTTGCCCTCTTGCACTTGCCATGACTTGCATTAAGCTCAAATGCAGCTTTTAGGTCAGTCCTCATCTCCTTCACTTTATAATTGAGATTATTTTGAAGCTTCTCGTTAAAGTGATGTGCAATGATGAAGTAGTCAACATTAATGTTATCATAAGCAGTAAAGCGATTATGCTCAGTATTTAGGGTCTTGATTCTAACCCCAGGGCAGTTACCATCCCTAGAAATAAGACAAATAAATGGACAATCTACTTGACACTAAAACTTCAGTCTTTTGAATCACTTTTAACAACATGCAACTCTTTCTTATTTGCCAAAGCATACAATTTCAGACACGTCCTAGCTTCAGGAATGTCCTTAAAGGTCATACATCTGTCAAATTCTTTGTAATCTAATAGTTGATCATTGATGTTTACCCTCATCTGATTAGCAAAATATTCTAACTCATCAGATTCATAAGCAGAAGAACCTGAGTCATTTTCATCCTCACCCTCAGTTTAACTACAATCAGTAGCAACCCCTGAACTAGGCTCAGCATTTTCAACATCAGGTTCAACATTATCAACATTAGGATCAGCAGACTCAACATTAGGATCAACAGTCTCAACATTAGGGTCAGCAGTCTCAACATAATTCGGGATATTAGGTACATCAACAACTAACTCACAATCTTCAGTAGCAAATAAGTTAATCACATAGTAACCATTATTAACCATTTCCAACAACCTCCTAATACCACTATCCCCCCAATTTAATACAAATTACCACAAGGGGTAGCTACTATAACTTGTTGAACCCCATTAAAGTCTAAGTTATTATCATACTCATCTACAATATCAATAAAGGATAGATGGTAAGAACCATAACCTTCCCAAATGTTATGGAACTTCTTCTTGTGGTTCATAAGTCCAATTCCCACCATTGATGAATATTACTTTCAAATTAACCATGACAAATAAGCTGCAACCAAACACAAAATAAGAGCATCAGATATTGTTTGCATTAATAAACAAATATAAAACAATAAAGTATAAAAAAGATGACTTTATGCCCGACCAACATAAACTAAATTAAGACATGAAACACCCTATTTTAACAAAGGCACGAAATTAAGCAAAATCAGCATGAAACGAATAAAAAATAGTTAATATATCTAAATTTAAATCAAAACACAAACCCTAAACCATCAATACACAAACCCTAAATGACCAACCAACAAACCCTAAATGACCAACCAACCAAGGACATTTAAGTCCATGGGGCCACCACAACAACCGAAAAGACGCCTAATTTATTATGAACATGCAGAAAAAGAAATTAAAAATTGGGGCCATTGATATTAAGCCACGTGTCCCCCAAAAGGGACCCGTTAAACCTGAGGGTACAAGTGGGAGGTGCACTAACGGCGAGGGTACCCATTGTCGAAAAAGCAAACGTGGGATGGGTATAACTTTTTTGAGACAGTAGAGGGGTAAATATGACCCTTTTCTGTAACAGAAATGTTGCACGAAAGAAGGAAATTAGAGGAATTTTAGAAAAGGAATTTCAAACAATTCTTAAATTTGATTATAAGAAGCTGATGATACGCTGGCTCGTGGACATTCCAAAAAAAAAACATAGGCATCAATTGCATAATACGTCCCTCGTTAGCTTTGGTATTCAAAGACGGTCACGTCTACAAAGCAAAACAATTTGAAAGCAAAATAGAAAATCAGAAAAGTTCTAAATTTGAAAAAGGAAAATATAGAGTTACTCGGTAAGTAAAGTATCTGGGCTGATAGGAGGTATCAGATAGTCCATAAAATTAATTGAGGTGTGTGCAAGTTGATCTGAATATTATGATAAAAAAAAAAATAGAATAGATATTTAGAATTAATTATATCATACAAGTGTTACGTCATATTTTCAAAGTCTTCGAAAAACAAAGACAAAAATTATTCATCTCACCAGTGCTTTGACGGGGAAGAAAATTCAGTTCTCTAAGAATTAAGCCGTAAAGCACGAAGACCTTCTTAAATACCCATATCTTTTTCTTGGTTTAATTCTAAATCTGGCTTAGAGGGTTCAGTTAAGATTTTAACATAAGAGTGATAATGATAGATGATAGTATATACGTAGTATATTTCTAATATACTACATATATTCCCTGATATATTAGGGGTCTTGTAATTATGATAGTAGTCTTGTATTAGAAAATGTAATTATGGTAGTAGTCTTGTATTAGAAAAATTATATTTGATTTCCGTAATTATAGGCTACGTTTACTATTGTATATCATGTATATAAACTCTTTACATTAATGAAAAGAATCAAGTGATTAATCTCTTTCATGGTATCAGCAGTCTAGGGCAAACTTTTCATTCTCCAAAAATCCCCGTCTCCTGCCGCCCTACTCCTAAATCGGACGACGGCCGTACACCACCTCCCTTCATTTTTTTTTTTCAAAACCCTAATTCTCCTCTTGTTCTTCCATCATGTCTACCACAAAGAACACCTTTCATCCTGCCCTTGCAGTCTCCAATATCAAGAACAACATCCCTATTGTTTTTGAGATGGAAAACGTCAATACGCGACGTGGGCAGGGCTATTTAAAGTTCACGCACGGTCTAATAGAGTCCTCCATCACATCATCAAACCGAAAAAAGGAAAGGAGAAGGTGTTTTCCACCGATGATAAAAGTTTATCTTGGTTCTCCATCTCCGGAGAAGAAGACCATGAAGGCTCAGGGGAAGCATGCCAGTCCACCGGTCAAGCGCCATAGCAAGCCCAACTGTCAACCGTTACGAAAGATCCTACGTCTTCCTCCAGCATTTGTCACTCTTTATTACTCTTCATTGTTAACATTTATATTAGAAATAAAGAGGACATGATCGTGGATCATGGATCCCCTAACACAAGTATAAATAGAGGCTTTCTTCCTCATTGCAACACATTCTGAATTCGTCAAGCAAATAAGAACAATTACTCTTTTCTTGTAGATTTTTAGTTTCTCGTTAAGCTTTATAGTTAACAAAGGCTCAAGCCTGAGGACTCAAGAGCTCACGGCTTTGTTGAGATCCATGTTACTTTACTTCTAAATTCATTTGTCTTGCGTCATTTCTAATCTTCATTGCTATATTCTCATTTATCATATTATCAATTTGGTTACATTGATCCACGTGTCTATAATCACTTATACCATTTTAACGGTATCGTTTTACGGGTAAACAGTTTGGCCTCCACCGTGGGGCTTGGACAATTGTGATATCATTGTGTCACGATCCAAATCGGAGGGCCGCGACGGGCACCCGGATCCCACCCGCCGGGTACCGCTAATCGTACAACCAACTTCTAATCACAATTGAATACGGACTAAGCCGAAAAAAAAGATTATAGAAAATCTTAACCAGAAATCCAATTTTCATATATACATACCCATACCAAGGCCGACAAGGCCACACATGACAACTAACCACAGGACACCTGTCTACAAGCCTCTAAAGAGTACATGACATCACAAGGACGGGATATGACCCCGCCATACCCGTATGTGTATGAAAAAATACTGTACCACGACCAGATTGCAACTCTGAAACAAATAGAGTGCTCCAATATCAGCTAAACCAGCAACCTACTAGCGCGAACCGTCACCCTCTTTAACAGAACCTGCGGGCATGAAACGCAGCGTCCCCCGACAAAAGGGACGTCAGTACGACTGATGTACTGAGTATGTCAGGCATGAACAATAGTATAACAAGGATATAACAACAACTGAAACAGAAACAACTGACCAGCAGTAAATGCCTCTGAGGCCCCTAATACATATGCCTAAATGTCATGCACAATGCAGTATATATATACATCGGCCCCATTGGGCATCTTCCTTACCATAACAGCCTCTGTGGGCATCCTTTCATGTCAGCCTCTGTAGGCATAATATGTCAAAATGTCATGCATAATGTGGTAAATACATATATACTGGCCACACAAGGGCATCTTCCTCCCAATCATACATATATATATTTTGGCCCTTAATCAGACATCTTCCTTCATTAAGCCACATAGGCTAGCCACACAGGCTTTATCATTATCATATTTCAGCTGATCAGGTGGTCTGCATTTTTCATTTCCCGTCCCCAATAAACGGTCTTGGGTAAAACATGAATGGGTTAGATAGTGTTGGCCAATTTTGGGATTTGTATAAAACAAAAAATTCATATTTTCCTGGACAACTAAGTGAACCAATAGATGAATCTGCATTTTCATATTTTTTTCGAAACTCTCTCTCAAAATTTCTCCCTTTTTTTCTTTTTCTTTGGCTCTTTTTTCTTCTGGATGAGCTTTGTTCCCATTTTTTGCATGATGTTCATACCATTTAATTTCATTTTCAAGACATTCTTGACAATCACACTCGATATTCCATGGGCAGTGTCCCGTGAAAGGACATTTGAACTACCATACATCGCGACCTTCCTTACTGAACTCCTTTATCCAGTCATGTTCACTCATGATACATGGGAGATGGCAAGAGAATATTTCTGAGTCATCTTATTTTGCGTAGCTATAAGTAGGTTGGTACATATCAAAAGAGAAGGTTGTTTTATTGGATTTTTTAAGGTGAGAGTGATCAAAACTTATGGAATCTATTTTGTCATGTTTTTTGACAAATGTTGGTTCAGGGGATTGGAGAGGTTCAACAGGTTCTCTCAATTTGTCATAATTTGTGACCCATGAATCAGGAAGAATTTTAACAAGTTCTTCCATAGAAATTTGCCTTGGGATTTGGGTGCAAATGGTAGTTCATTTGGTGACATCTACGTTTAAGAGCAAAACATTTTCTCCACATGGAAGAGAAATATTCATAGCATGATTTTGAACTCGCCAAGTTATTTGATAATGTAGAGTAGCTGGAATAACATCTCTAACTTGTGGAGAACTTTGGATTTGGACTTGGAATTTTAAAGCCTCCGTACAAAATGGATCATAGAGGGACATGTTGAAGTTTGAAAATATAGTGACAAGATAAAAATACTTTCCTCACATCCTAAGATTTCGCTTTCAACATCAAAATCCTACATGCAATGTTCTGTGGAGATACTGGCCAAAGACAAGAAAAGTTAAGGAGACAGTTCTTCGAAATGAAGTGCGTATCATTTGACAAAAATATCATTGATATCCACTTTCAGAAAATGGCAAAAATATTTTTTGAGTTAGACGGAGAAACTAGTCTAAACCAAGCCTTTGTTTAATCACTTTCAAATATGCTAGCAGGACAAACTATGACGGTCATTGAATAAAAGTTCGAGTCAATAACAATCCCACAAGTCAGCTACATCAGGCAAGCAATTTTTCTAGCATTGGATGATAATTGCACAAAGAGGTCCGTATTGAAGCATATCATACAAAATAATCTAGCGCTTGATAAAGCATGTGGTAGATCTGATCTAGTCCCTAGGTCAAGTTGTTCGTGTCATGCCGCTAGATGACGAAGATGATTCAAGCGGTTCAAATGGCCAAAGCCTTCAGGGAAAAGATCTAAGTTCAGAAGACGTAAAAAATATTTCAGAAAAAGAAGCCCATGCAATTCCCAAAAAAATTACAGATGCTTCATATGTAACAAGATTGGACATTATGCAATAAATTATCCTCAATCTAGAAAGTCAATCAAGCTTCTTACTGAAACAGAAAATTATATTGGTATCCATCTTAGTGAAGATGATGATCTTGAATCTATTCTCTCATTGGAAGACGAACCCACGTAGAAAACTCTTTTCTCCATGGATGTTTACGAAGAATGTGGAGATGATCATTACCAGATTTCAGAAGTAGAGTAAAGGCTCAAGAGTAAATCAATAGCATCATGGTTATCCCTCAAGTCCAACTTAAAACTTATGTATCTAAATGGAATACATCAAGCCAATTTATTGCTTTTTTGGAAACTGGAGCAGCATGTTCACTGATGAACCCAGTCGTCCTTCCTGAGGATCAATGGATTTCACATTTCAAAGATTTCAACACTACATCAAATGAAATCCTAACCACCACAGTCATCACAAAGCATCATATCACAATTAATTCTTCCCAGAGTTGAAGTTTAGAGCTAAGCTGAGTGGTTCAGATGTCCCAGAAAAAGACTTCATTGTTGAATTTGATATCTTTAGGCAACTCAAAGATCAACTCCAGATCAGATTCCATGGAATAACATTCAAAATACAATTCAAGCGATACTCAAAAGTTTCACAATTATTGCAGATAACAGATGACGAGAAGATCAAGAAAATTGAATAGCAGCTGGTACATCATTCATGTGCAGAATCTCATAGGGAGTTTATGAGAAAAAATCAAAAATCCTTTATGGCTAAATGAATAGTTTTTCATTAAGCTCCCTGTCAAAAAATGAAAGTACTAATCCAACAAAAGTAAGTCACTCAAACATAAATCCATAACATCTTCAACTTGAGATAAAGGAATGTGAAGAAACTCTTGGAGTTTGGACTGATCGAGCTATCCAATTGGAAATAGGAGCGTGAAGCATTCTATGTCAACAAACGGGTTGAACAAACAAGAGTCAAACTCAGAGTTAGTTATAAACTATCAACCTCTTAACCATTTTCTCCAAGATGATAAATTTTCTATCCCAAATAAACTTACCTTTTTCTCATACTTAGCCAAAAGCTAAATACTTTTTCAAGTTTGACCTTAAATTCGGATATTGGCAATTGAGAATACACCATGAGAAATGAGCAAAAACATGCTTTTGCGTACCCGATCACCACTTTCAATGAAAAGACATACCATTTGGGTTAAAAACTGCACTCTCTCTATTCCAAAAGACCATGATAAATATATTTCAATCCATCCTTCACACATCACTAGTTTACATTAATGATATATTACTATTTAGTGATACTATAGAAGAGCACCTCAACTTGCTCCATCATTTTCATGATCTAGTAAGGAAAATGGAATCATACTTTCAACAAACAAATGTTTCTTGTTAAAAGAGAGATTGATTTTCTAGAAATGCATTTTGTCCATGGAGCATACAGTCCGGGGCCACACATTTGCTAGGAATTACTCAAGTTTCCAAACAGCAGCTTCACAACAAAGTAACTCCAACCATTTTAGGTGTGATTAATTATGTTAGAGATTTATCCATAATCTCTCTACGTACATTTCTCCACTTACAAAAATGCTCAATAAAAATGTTCAAGTTTGGGGGAAAGAACAAGATGAAGCAGTTTAAAAAATAAAAGAAACACCCAAAGAAGTCAAAACCCTCCATATCCCCTCAGACGGAAGGAAAATATTATAGACTGATGCTAGCAACAAATATTGGAGCACGGTTTGAGGAAAAAAAGCACAGCAAAATATATGCGGATATGCCGGTGGAACGTTCAAAGATGCTACAACACTATCATTCCACATTCAAAGAAAAACAAAATTAAAAAGTTTAATTTCTTTTTAATTAACACAAAATTTCTTATATAAATGGATATGAAGGCTTTTACGAAGATGATCCAGATAAATTAAAAAATTATTCCAAATCCCCAGATTCTTAGATTGTCACAGTGGTTCTCCCCTTACAAATTACAAGTGAAGCACCTCAAGGGGAAGGATAATATTCTAGCAGATTTCCTATCCAGACCAGATGAATTTTCATAGAGATTTTTGTCAGAACAGGGCAAGCAAAGGAAAAAAGCTAACTAGATTTTCATGCTTGCAAGCTCACCAGGAGCCAGTTCATCTAGGATAGCAAATCATTCACCGGAATTATTCAGCCAGTTTGTGGACCCATTTGATCCATCCGTCCTTATAGAAAGAAAGACTTTCTATGAGCTTCAAGTTTTCAGGCAATATGGAGGATCCATCCTTAAGTCGTTTGGAGTCAATTCAGAATACCCATTCTTTCATGTATTCATATAACTGGCCAATGATTTTTCACAAGAACTATTATGGTTTTTCTGGTACTTGTGTCACCAATATTATATCTTTATGGAATTCAAGTGCGATATGTTCCGGGATTTTGACAAGATTGAACTTTCTCTCAGAAAATTTCTACAATGGTTTAAACCACGAAGACATTGGGTTCAATGTTTTTGTGATTCCTACGCAGCAAAGATATTCATGTTACATCGGCCGGTAAAGATTATTGACGGAAAGGTCCATACGTAGCCGAATATTTCAGTCTGTGAAATTTCTGTCTCCATCTTGTCCTTAGAAGATGAATACAACGAAGCACAAAGAATTATTTTTCAGCAAAATAAGTGCATTCCAAAGGATATATGGCCAAAGGAGTGGTTGCGTTGGAATTACATTTAATCATCCCCACTGGGAAAGAATCCGACAAGCAGGAAAGGAGTACCAAGTACCGTATAAAGTCATCAGGGATGAAGTCACTCAGGATACCACAAGAATAAGATTAAATACTCCATATCAAGAATTCACAAAAAATGGAGCACAATATAGCAAGACCACCCAACTGAAAAAGTTACTACACAAGATCATTAAAAAGAAGCCTAGAAATCAAAGAGCGTATCAAGAAAAAGCATGACGCCGAATGGTGGATAGATGAAGGATACACAAGCCCGCTATCAACACTATCAAACACTGCCTCATCAGATGATGCTTAATGACGTATGCAAGATTTCCACCACTTACCCTTATTTACCTCAATAAATTACACACAGAAGTTTACTACCCATGTCAAAACAAATCTTCCTATAATTCTATATTTTCTACCTTACTTTCACATGCTCACCACATACTACCACATGTTTTTCATAAGCTTACACATGCTACCTAAAAGATGACAAAAGCCTACCCCAATTGCACATGCTACCACATGGCGTCACATGCTTTTCCATCTATATATTTCTACTTTAAGATGTTTTTAAGTGTTTGCACGTGCTTTGTAATGCTTAGGATTATGTATGTCTTGTTTTATCAGGGTCCTCCACATGTTTAAGGGACCCATTTGTATGATAAGTTTGCCATGTAATATAGGTTTGTCCTGTACTAGTCTTCCAACTCCTATATAAAGGAGGCTATGTAATATTTGAAAGATCATCGAGTAATCATCTTGTAAACTTTGCTATTTCAAATAAATGAGTGCTTTTTAAATTTCTCTCTTGTTCTTCTCCTCGAAAAGCATGTAAAGATTGGTCCTTAATTTAGTATAGGGTTAGAAAATATTGAGAAAGTTAACTTTCTACAAATATAAAAAATTTCCGAGTTATAGCAGCTAAATCTGCAGTAGAGTAAAAGTTTTTTCGAGTTGAATACCTTGGCAAGTCGTCCTTAGGAATGTTGAAGTCAGTCAGTTGTAGGAAAAACTTTTACATCTATGATCAAATTTATTGTTCGACTAGCTTGGCAAGCCGTCCTTATATACGTTAAAATCAGGTTTGTGGCAAGTTGTCCTTCAGGATATTGAAGCCCAGTCCTCTCTGTAGAAAACTATTGCGCTTATGGCCTCTTGCTTGCTATTTCCTGGCCCTTTTCCTAGATAAACCGTCTGGTATCAGAGCCAGGTTAATCTAGCAAAGTACTATGAGGGTGGGATGGGGGTTCGAGGATGGCAGGGGTTGGATAGTTAAGGGGGGGAGGGGTTGGGGGCTTTGGGTGAGTGGGGAGGAGATAATAAACTTGGAATGTCACTTGGTAACTTGTTTTCCCTAGCTACTTCTAACAAGAAAGTCATTTTCCTCATTTTTGAGAAACTTGTTTTCCTAGAGAAAATATTTTCAAAACATTTTGGCCAATCAAATATAGGAAAATTAAAAAATGCTGGAAATATTTTCCTCCTTACCAAACACACCCTAATTCTAATTCAATTTTCAATAGAAACTCAATAAATAGAAATTATTAAGCACATAATCAGAATTCTAAGAAATGTTTTTCATAAAAACAGCTCATGGACGCACATATTCTTTTTCCGAAAAGTTGCTGGAGAAACTGTTTTTTGGCCCATTACAAATTGTTTTTGGTTTATGACCTTTTTTGTAAGAGATTTTTATTTTTTATACATAAGAGATTTGAAAAAAAAAACACATAAGATATAATATTTAAATTATAAGAAGGCAAGAGATCTAATTTCCTAAAAGTTACTTAGATTACCATATACCATTCATATTTGATATTCCTGTAAGAACTAGGAAATACATGGAGGTTCTTTACTTTTTCATCCCAATGTTACTTAAGCACAAAAATAAGTTTAACTTAACAAATTCGTGGCACAAGCCTATTTAGTTTGAATTAGAATTAGAATTGAAAAGGAACTCAGCCGTGCCAAAGAATGGATTCTTTTATGCCAAATATTGCACACAATTGTCATATCATGCAAATTAACCCAAGAGGTTGAGCTACGCGAGAAGTCTCCATCGATTGGGGTTGTTTTCGGCGAGCCATGGTTTCGGGTGCACGTTAGCCAGACCTAGCTAATCGTGCGCCAAGAGCACTTTTCCCAAACCCCAAGTAATAATTTCAAGAACATTGTTCACATTCACGAGTTCGATCCCCTGCATAAACTTTCTTGGTTGAGCCTGTCACACATGGCTTGCCAAGTGTGGTTAATCAGCTGACGTGGTTTTGCGGTATTGCGTCAGTCCGGGGTTTACCCTGTGCGCACTCGAGAGAGTAGCGGCTGCGGATTCCTTCGTCAACAAAAAAAAAAAAAAAAAAAAAAGAACATTGTTCACGTGGCTTTTGAATGAACTTCTGTCGGAATTTCTTACAGTAATTAACGAAGATATGTTGGAATATTGACAAATATTTCTGAAGATCAACCGTTGGTAATAATACCAAATACTACGCTACTGATAAGCATCCATCAAAATGTGTATGATACCAATTCACAAAATTATTTTACTGCTACTTTTTGCGGCAATTAGCTTCATGAATTAGTTTTAAAAAAAATATTTTATTTTGTTAAATAATTTCGTGGAAAATAATTTGAATATATAAATTAAATAATTTTCGACGGATGGAGGAGGAAACTTATTTTTCTTTTCTAGCAGCCCTCGTTTGATGAAGACTGTATAACTTTTTAAAGTAAACGTTGAAAGTAGAGCGAAGCCTTTTCTCTTCTATAGGGATGGCAGGTGGGTATAATTTTGCGGATTCCGCACCGCACCCGCCCCAATTGGGATGGGTATGTGTATAACTTTGGCAGGTAGTAGGCGGGTATGAATATTGAAAATGTACCCGTCACGGGTAGGTGGGTAGGTGGTGTATTTGCAGTCATACCCGCCTACCCGCACGCCTTATACCCGCCCCAAGCCCAAAATATTAGCAGCCCATAAGACGTGCCTTCAGCCCATAAGTCACAACAAGTCTCTCATTCTCCAACAAAACTCAAAACCCTACGCCTCTTCAGTCCTTCACGCCTCCCTCTCTCTCGTTCCCTTTCACGCCGTCTCTCCTCCCTCTCTCATTCTCGACGTCTCTGCTTTTTTTTTAAAGAAGATGCTGATCGGGAAATATTAGAAAATATTATTATCTTTGCTTTGTGCTTTGGGTTGTCTTGGTGAGGTCAATTCACATCAAACATGAAACTAACTAGTATCTAAACCTGATACTTGTTAGTGAAGCCAAACATGATGAGATTAAGAATCATATGCCAATATTAGAATTGTACGTACCCTTGACCCATGAAAAGTGTTTGTTATGGTGTAGTGCTGGAAATCATTTACTCATTGATGCCCTAACCTATAGACTAAACAATCATATGCTCTCAGCGCAGCTGTCAAACAAGATCCTAATATTTCAAGACTATGCGAATAGTTAGAGCAGAAGTAACAATAAGTAGATGATAATTATAGATAAAACGATAGGACTTAGAGTACATAGAAGAGATATAAAAGCGTAACACATAATATGAAAGAGAAACAAATGTGTAAGCTGATAAGAGGGTCAGGCATTATTTCTGTTTGCATTTTAAAGATACCGAGTTTAATCAGTCTTTTCCTCCATACAATGTATTTAAGGTTCAATTCTCAGTTAATCTTTTTCTCCGATCCCTTCCCCCTAGCTTGTGCGATTCCCCTCCCCCCGCTCACACCGACCAGACTAATTTAGTACATTTTGTATAATATATAGTTAATTAGAAAATCAAATAATTATTTCTTTGATTAATTTTATCAATGAAGGGGAGTCTTGGAGTAACCGGTAAAGTTGTTGTCATGTGACCAGGAGGTCATGAGTTCAAGCCGTGGAAACAGTCGCTTGCAGAAATGCAAGGTAAGACTGCGTACAATAGACCCTTGTGGTCCGGTCCTTTCCCGGACTCCGCACATAGCGGGAGCTTAGTGCACCGGACTGCCCTTTTTTTAAAAAAAATTTTTATCAACATTTACTCAATATTTTATATTATGAAAGTTCTAATTTATAATACTTTTTCAATATCATTTACACATCATAAAAGGGTCAAAATTTCCTTAAACTATGCAAAATTGAACAAAAAAATTTCCATTATTAGTTTGGTCCAAAAATGCCCCTGTAATTGATACTTTGATCCAAAATTGCCCTATTATTACTTAAGTGGGTAAAAAATGGTCCAAAAATGCCCCTGTCATTGATACTTTGATCCAAAATTGCCCTATTATTACTTAAGTGGATCAAAAATTCATTTTTCCTAATAAACATATTGTTTCGTTTCTTTGTAATCATACATTCTTTTCTTAATAAAATATTGTTTTTTAAAGAAACCTTTTCTTCTTTCTTAA
The DNA here is from genome assembly GCA_034509755.1 of Anisodus tanguticus. Lineage (NCBI taxonomy): Eukaryota > Viridiplantae > Streptophyta > Magnoliopsida > Solanales > Solanaceae > Anisodus > Anisodus tanguticus. Next base: position 19,974,009 of record CM067544.1, read on the forward strand.
TCTTTTAAAATTCTTTTAACTAATGAAAAGGGGGAAAGTAATGCTTTTTTCTTCTTAATCTCGTTTTATCAATTAAAATAAAATAACCACATATACTTTTTAATTGATAATATATATAAGATCATCATCGTAAGTACTACATCATTAATTTTCATTTAGTTAATGATAAAATTTTCCTGATAAAATAGAAAATATGTTTTATGGTATTATGATTGTTGCATCTTAATATTAAAACCAAGGATTATATTAGCAAATGCTTATCCTACTTCAATTCAAAAAAATTAAGAAATGAAAAATAATAAAAAAAAGAATTTTATCATTAACTAAATGAAAATTGTGAGTTAATTAACCCAGCGGGTTCACCTAGATGCCTAGTAAAGAACGAGCTGGTGGGAAAGAGCTGGAGATCATGAAAAGCATTTTCACACAAGGAGGCAGGCGACCGCGACCCTCTTTTCCAGGATCCCCAAAAAGAGTGGGAGGTGCGTGGTAGAGCGGTCGGCAGTTAACCGATTGGTCGTAGGTTCGAATCCTACTTGAGGAGATTTTTTAGTTATCGCTTTTCTGACCTAGCGCTTGCCTCCGGTGGTGTCCTTCTCCTTTCTTTCTAAACTAGCAGAATCGTGGGACATCAAAAGTTATAATATCAGTAAAAAAGGTAAATTGACTTATTCTATTTTAATTGATAAAACGAGATTAAGAATAGAAAAAAAAACATTATTTTTCACTTTTTCATTAGTTAAAGCGATTCAAAAGAAAAAAAAAGGTTCTTTAAGAATAATATTTTTATTAGAAAAAATATATTTAAAAAGAAAAAAATATTTATTAGAAAAAGAGCATTTTGACCCAATTAAACAACAATAAGAGTGTTTTTGGACCAAACTATTAATAGAGAACATTTTTATTCAATTTAGAATAGTTTAAGGCATTTTCTACCCCTTTCCATTTAAACATTAGTATTTAACATGACACAAAGTTTAAGCCTCTCAAATATTTGACTCATAAACTATATTGGTGCTAGTGGAAGAAAATATCACTGAAGGAATATCTTGCTTTCCTTTCTCATTCATTCTCTCCCATAATATACATTAGTACATACTTATGTCAAGGCTACAAATTTGATTAAATTCAATTAGAATATTGACTAACCAAATATAAGAGATATGCAATAATATATTTAGTGTGCCGATGTTGAAGGGGATTGCCGGAAAGATATATCGCACTCATATTGTCAAAATAAACCACTGTAGCTTTGCGGATTGGATAGTGAAGTTCCAGAAGAAGGTTGCTTATCCAACAAGATTCGGAGACAACATTTGCGACCCCTCTGTAATCGACTTCGGCATTGGACCGAGACAAGGTAGGTTGTCGTTTAGAAGACCAAAAAATCAAGTTATCTCCGAGGAAAACACAATAACCCGAAGTGGATCGTTTAGTGTCAGGACATCCAGCCCAATCAGCATCAATGTATGAGATGAGACCAGATACTGAGGATTTGTACAGGTGCAAGCCAAAATCAAGAGTACCTTGCACATATCTCAAAATTCGTTTAAGAGGATTTATGTGTCCATCATTCGGATCATGAATATGTAAACATATTTGTTGCACATCATAGAATATATCTGGTCTCGTGAAAGTAAGATACTGCAATGATCCTGCTAGGCTGCGATAATGAGTTGGGTCTTATATGGAGAACCCGAAGAAACACTAAGCTTAGCCTTAGTATCAACCGGTGTTGGAGCAGGTTTACAAGACGTCATGCTGGCGCGTTCAAGAATCTCCTTGGCATACTTTCTTTGACAAAGAAATAAGCTACATGCATGTCTTGTAACTGCAATGCCCAAAAAATAGCTTAGGGGGCCAAATCCTTCATAGCAAATTCAGAGGCAATGAGTGACATAATAGATTGGCGAAGTGAATTAGAAGAGGCAGTGAGTATGATATCATCAACATATAAGAGAATGTAAGCCGTGTGATTCCCCTTGCTATAGATGAAAAGTGAATGATCAGATTTGCTATGTGAAAAAATAACAGAGGATACAAATCAGCAAACTGTTGATACCATGCACGAGGGGCCTGTTTAAGTCCATAAAGTGATTTCTTCAAATGGCATACATAATCTGCATGAACCGATTCCTGAATCCCATAGGTTGATGCATATAAACAGTTTCATGAAGTGCACCATGCAAGAATGTTTAGCATCAAGTTGATGAATATGCCATGATTTGGACAAAGCAATGCTAAAAACCATTCGAATTGTATCCGGTTTCACCACCAGACTGAAAGTTTCATCACAATCCATACAAACCTATTGAGACATGCTATCACCTACAAGACGAGCCTTATGTCTCTCAGAAGAACCATTAGATTTCTTTTTATGCTGATAAATCTACATAGAGCGAATAACATTAACATCAGGAGGACAGGGTACTAGATGACACGTCCTATTATCAATAAGAGCATTATATTTGTCTAACATGGCAGCTTTTCAATTTGGATCGAACAAGGCATTTTTCAAGTAAATAGGAAGATGTGAAAGGGCAACTGAGGTCGACAAATTGAATTGTCATTTGGTTGAAAAATACCATACATAGCATGAGTTTCCATGGTTCGTATAGGTGATGTAGGGGGCTGGGCTGGTGTAGGCTGATCCTGTTGTGGGATGGACTGGTGTAGGCTGATCCTGTTGTGGGCTTGGAGGTTGCAGGACTGTAGTGCTGGGCCTGAGTGTGACGTGTTCCGTTTGGTGCGATGGTAATGGTAGTGAATAATTTTGCAAATGATGAATCAAAAGGGGATTTAAGCGATCATTTAAGAAGTTGTAAGAATCTGGAGATGGAGAATGCAGCTTGGCAAATGGGATGGGACTCATAGAATATGACATGCCTAGAAATAATTATTTTTCGGCTTGACAAAACTTAACAGTTATAACCTCGTTGATTAGACGGGTAACCCAAGAACACACACGGGTTAGAATGAGGTTGAAGTTTATTGATTTTGATGGAAGGATGAAGGGGTAGCATAAATACCCAAAAATGCGTAAGTGCTTATAAGAAGGATCCCGAAGATAGAGAATTTGAGTCAAGGACTTGTGTTGGAGAGACTTGATTGGGAGAATGTTCAAGACATATGTTGTCATGGATAGAGCGTGATGCCAAAATGAAGGAGGCATAGAAGCATGAGCAAGGAGGGTAAGAACCAAGTTATTTATGGTTCTTATTTTTCGTTCGACTTTGCCATTTTGTGGAGCGGTGTGGGGGCATGAAAAATGAAAAGCAAGACCATTTTTGTTACAAAAGATTTTGAATGGTTCATTATCAAATTCATTCTCATTGTCACATTGAAAACATTTGATATTCTTTTCAAATTGTGTGTCAATAAAAGTACTAAATGGTAAGAAAATAGAATAGACCTAAGATTTATTGCCAATATGAAAGGTCCACAAGAAAAATTGGAATAATCATCCAAAAATAGAATGTAATATCGATGCCC